>OX243871.1:17507500-18132500 GCA_945859645.1 Amphipoea oculea | reverse complement strand
GGGCCGTAATCCACCACGCGGGCCCAGTGCGGGTTGGTGGATGTCACATGTCTTCGAATTTTTGGTTCTAGGACATGCCGGTTTCCTCACGATGTTTTCCTTCACCGTTTTGAGAGCAGTGGTGATGAAATAATTTACACAAAGTAAAGCGCCTGTCGGGGTTCGAACCTACGACCTACAACTCGTAAGTCGCGGCCGTTACCACTGGGCCACCACTGCTCTCCCGCTTACATACTCCTTTTGCCTCGTTTATGTTCATACATTAGTCATATATGCACGCCGGTTTCAAGTACTACGCTTGACCTTTCTGAAGAACCCAATTAGGTCTATATGAAAATACATGTCTGAAACAACATCAATACATGTTTTAAACACATGTTGACAGGTCTCTTACAAGGCATGCCGAAAACAACTATCACGACTTGTACAGTCGCCAGCAAAATTGCATGGGTACCTTAGTGTCTATTTTCCCGTGAACGTTTGAATTCAAGTTTTCGAAAATAAACTAGATGGCGTTGGTTTCTTCACAACTATGACTAATTTACGAAACGTAAGTAAGGAGTTAGGAAGAAACAAAGGAATTACAAGGCTAATACATTTATCTAATTGTTACATTACAATTACCAGCATACGTAGCTTAAATGATAAAAATAATAATAGAAACCGATAGGAATATATTTATTAAGCTAACGAGTGGGTATTTTAATAATTAATTTAATATTCGAATTGGTAGGTAGTTACTTAGCAACAGGAAAAAAGAGCAGATTCATTGCAGGTAAACAGGCTCGCCTTGTGGGCTCGCAAAAAAAGGCACTATAAAAATTATAGAGGTTTATTTATTACAGTTTATTATTCAAATGTAATAGTCAGTTTATTAAATATTATAGGTATAACATTATAATATTATGAAGTTATTGAGGCGATAGCTTAAGTATTCGTTTCCAAAATCGGAAAGAGGATTGAAGCTTATGTAACCTCAATAAAAACAAACAGGAGACCAGGTTATTTTATTACAAAGGTCAAACGGATTAAATGGATACTAAATAAGTAGGCTAAAAACTATAAAATTGCACAAAAACATATCAAATTAGTAGGCAACATAAAAAACTAAAAACTATGTTGTAAACTTAAATTGTTCATAACTTGTTAAATTATTAAAAATACGTAAGTTATAGTTTATACACACATAACCAGGTCTCCAGTCAATATAAATAATATTATCTAAGTATAATTATTTAGCTCGTAGCTACGTAACCACTTGTGTATCGCGTATTATTTCGACGCCACAAACATAAGCGTCCGTGTTCACTAGACTTAAAAGTTTTTTCATCTGTAAAGATGACATTACTCCAATCGAAGTTTATGTGATCCAAAGCGAACTGTAATCTTGCCCTTTTATGGTTTTCCGTGAGCAAGGGTTTCACAGCATGCCTCCGCGGCACAGTTTTGACGCGGCTCCGTGTCAAAACTTGTATCAAATAAACCAGCATAGTGGTTCAACGGCAGAAATCCATTTTCTTCATACTGCCTTATCATGGTTTGATGCTGCAATGTGTTTTATAAGTCGTGGTCTACCAGTTCTTTGATGGTGTTTCAAACAACCCTTCTCTTCAAATCGTCGTACTCGAAGAACAACTGTTTTTCTCTGCAACAATAAAACAGAAATATATAATACCCAATAATGATTATTATGTAGTATAGTAACAAAAAAATAATGCAGTTTTTAATATAAAAGTGTAAAAATAAAACTACTTACGTTTACACCGGTCTCTGGCTATTTCTGACAAGTTTTTGGCTTGATTATTCAAAGCAATTATTTGAGCTCTTGTAACGAAATCAATATTATAACTCGTGCTCGTTTTGGTAAAATAAGTAATCCGCCTGATCATAAATAAAAACTGAACAAAAGGCACTCGAACGAGGTAATCGAAATGAACTTAGCGAACGATCAATTGAGCTGTCATAAATCTTCGATCTAAGTATTATTCATACCACCTACCAATTATTTATAAATCCATATTCAACCTACCCTCTCAAGTTTGAAAACTAAAACTTAGAAAATCAGATACCTACCTACTTATAAATTGATATTCAATTTTAACATAGTAGGTTAATAATTAAGAACAATTTTCTTTAAAAGAAACTATTAATTATAAATTGTTTGAATGTTTGAAGAGACAAAAAGAAACTGCAAAAATATTTTATCATATAAAGCAAAGCAACGCCATCTAATAACAGCATAATTCAATTTTGTTAGTCGTTAACTGGTGTTACGCTAGATGGCGTCATTTCTCGCTTCATACGATTTTGTTTCTGTACTACCCATGCACTTTTGCAGCCTACCGTACATGGGTTATTTTATGGTTTCTATTTTTGTCGACGTTTTGAAATGTATGATTTTCCTTTGCGATACCTTGGTGCATACCCGGGGTAAAAAAAAAATGAACTCGTACAAAAGCATCAATAAAACAATAATAACAATATGATCAATAGAACGATTTATTATTCTCTTCTCATAGAGGACTATGAGAAAAGAATAATAAATATTTCTATCAAATAGATAAACAAATCTTCCTTTATCTGATCCCTTAATAAATAGTTCCACAGCTTCTTATCTTATTATAGTCATACCTTTTTATTTATTTCTTATATTATTATTAGATAATAACACCCAAAACAAAAGTTGACCGACGTTTGGTTCCAGTAGATTGAGTAAAGTTTGCCAATAACTGGAGGGATTTACGTAAACTGAACAAGCAATTTTGTGAATGTAGCGCAGTTTAGTTTGCTTGGATAGGAAAGGGATGCTCCTATGAAACTTGGTACACTTGGTTTGGAACGCAAACAAAGCAAATATTTATCCTTCCTTATCTGTATAAGGAAAGAGAAATATTTGCTTCCAGGGACACCCTGTAATGTCCCTGGAAGTAAGGATCAAATTGAATAGGGGGGTCATTCCGCGGAAATCCAGTAACGGCGAATATATGCTAATAATAAATTAAATATCATAGCTGCATTCTTTTTTTTACTTTATATGACATTTCTTACATGTTTTTACGTATGGCGCCGCTATCTAAAAAAGTATAACACCTTTATTTAATTTATTATTGCAATCAACACGCACCAAATGTCCTTACCATTTCCAAACAAAAGTCGGCCTAATTGCGCGGAATGGCCCAGGGGCGTGGGCAAGTTTATTTCCAAACTTTTTAACCCTGAGAATGTCGGTGAATTTTTTTTCGATTTAAAAGTTATGACAAATTTTTGTTTTTTTTTTTCAATCACTTCGCACACCTAGTGGTCAAAGAAAAAAATCATTAAAATAAAAACTTTCAGGGCTGTCAATTTAATTTTTTTTAGATAGCCCTGATAGTTTTTATTTTAATGATATTTTTCTTTGAGCACTATGCGAAGTGATTGAACAAAAACAAAAATCGGTCATAACTTTTGAACCGTAAAAAAAAACACCGACATTCAACCTAGCCCATGCCCCTATTCGATTTGATCCATACTTCCAGGGTCACCCTGTATATTTTAATAATTTCTATGCGGGTGGCAAGGCACGTAGCCATGAATTCAGTACGATTTTGAACCCTGCGTTGAAATTTGTCAGCGCAATCTAGAATCATGTGCTGACTTCATGGTTTCAATTTGCTTGTTTTTTGTCCCTGCCACCTTGTATGCACTTCAAAGACACAAGCATCTGTGTAGCCCTGCCTCGTGTACTAGGGGTCCCTGTATCACAAAAGAGAGAAATGAAACTATGAAACATTGCGCTTGCTTTTCCTGAAGGGCTAGGCAAAATTTACAAAACCACTAATAATTATACTCCTTAATTCTAAAAGCTATAGTTAAGTCCCATTTAATAGGGAGTGAGCAATCAAGTAGGTTGCTTTTGATAAAGTACTGATAAAGAAACCTAATAAAAAAACCTCTTTGTCTGACTTGGAGATCGAACCTGTGACCCCAAAGCACAGCAGTTGAATTTGTGGCCATTAGACGACCATTAGCACGCAGTCCATCTCATTAAAAATTAACTTATTTTATCCTTAATTAACAAAAATAACAAAATTAAAACCTAACTTAACTAAAACTATACAAAAACTAAAATATAGCGTCGAAAAATTCATCCGCATCGCTGTCGACTGGTAATGTATCCAAGAGACTGGCGGTATTACCACTTATTTTCGTACAAATATTTATAAATTAGTAAACACACATTTATTTTTATAATACACCGAACGATCACTTACAAAATATTTACATTTAATAAATATTATTAGTCTAGTCACCGGCACAAACCGTCACTTTATAAATATGGTAAGTTTATTTAATTAATATTTACACTTTCCGTCCGTGAATGTAAGCTGAAACAAACAAAAACTTCATTAATTCTCTTTGTTAATTGAAAATAAATAAATCTTTTTATTTATATGAAGTTTTTTTTTCAGTATTAAATAATGTGACAAAGCTCAATAGACACGTGGCGCCATCTATTATCATAATAACGTTATTGTTGTTTTCCAGGGAAAGGTATTTCATCCCGAAAAAAAGTGCTGTACCCCCTTAGGGTACCCCCTAAGTCCGTTTCTGTATACCTGACAACGTATAATATGCAAAATTTCAAGATGTTCGGTTCAGTGGTTTAGGCGTGAAAAGGTACCAAAGAAACAAACAAACATACTTTCGCATTTATAATATTACTAGCTGCGCCCCGCGGTTTCACCCGCATAAGTCTCGATCCCGTGGGAATATCGGGATAAAAACTATCCTATGTCCTTTCTCAAGTTCCAAACTATGTCTGTACCAAATTTCACACAAATCGGTTCAGTAGTTTAGGCGTGAAGAAAAGACAGACAGACAGACAGAGTTACTTTCGCATTTATAATATTAGTTTGGATTTGGATTATTTAGGATTAGAATTTACCAGGCCTTCTTTAAAAGTCACTATTGCATTCAGATTATTACAAACATCATCAAGCCTTCATTTTATGTTCATATTGCATACATAAATTAACTCAAAGGTTCTTCTTACAGACTTTTCTTAGTACAGTCAAAGCAAACTTTCAGTCATTCATACAATCAGTGATGTTAGTCATACATAGCTTCTTAAATCATGACAAAATAGCAAACAGTTATAAAAAAAAAAAATATATACAAGGACAAAGATTAAACCTCAAATAAAATTATAATTATGTCGTATAGCTCCATATTTTACTATTATGTACATAAATAATAAAATAAATAAATAAAGTTGGACAAGCTTTAGAGAAACGTTTGAATATTCTTGAGTAGTAGTTAGATCGTAGCGCGTAGGCCGTAGCTGACGCATTCGTAGCTACTGCTACGTCGTAGCAAGACATATCTTATAGACAAATCTTAAATAGACAAATCTTTTGAATACTTAGGATTTAGAGGAGTTATTTTTCAAAAGTTAAATAACTTTTATCAGTTACAAAGTTATTTGAGTAATGAAAAATCAGGCCTAAGAAAATAATTTGATGTTGAGATTTAAAAGTTAAGTAGTACCTACTTTTCATAAGATATTAAATTGTCACAACCAGTTCTATTAAAAAGTTAAAACCAGTTTACATTTGTATGTTTGTTTGCAAAACTACAACTAAAATAATGGTATTATAATATAACTATTACTAAAAAAAAACCATCCATTTTATTATGACTAAACACCAACTATTCGTTGAAAAGTAAGTTTCATGATGCCTCTAAAGGATTACATTAATACTAAGAATAAAACAATTCAATTTCAAGCACTCTTATTATATCATTTCTTTGAATTTCTCTAATGTCTTAGTCATTTCTTTAGATTGCAGATTAAAATATCTATCGTAATTAAAGAGTATTTTGCGACGTTCAGGGCTTGAAAAAGGACTTAAAGACATCTGCGAAAGACAAATGGCATAAGACGCAAAGCAGATTAGGAAAAACAAAAGTAAAGTAAATCTGTTAATATATAACACAAAAACTTTGTATAATCCCTTTATGAATGGCAGGAGAGATTAGTTGCAGAGTCTTTGAAAACGAAGTGTGTGGAAAATATATTGTAGGCATTAAAACCGATTCAAGTGATAATTATTAGGTTTGAGTTGCTCGGATTTTTTTACTCGAGTCTACCACGATCACAGATGTAGATATCACGCTCACCCAGCCAGCAGTACGCAGGACTGAGCGCGAAAGTGGCGGCTTATGATTTTCGATCGTAAACTGGTGCGATTTTTGGCACGCGAAGTAGTTGCTCTTGCGTTATCTAGGTGTATCTATATCTGTGACCACGATATTACCAACAATAGTGTATTTAGTCTATTTCACATAAAAAGAAACGAATTATCCGATTGTGCCATAGACAAATACTGAATCTTGGAATAGAAATTTGTTTATTTAGCAAGAAACATGTGTTATTGGGTAAAGTCCATCATCTTTGAGCCACTTAAAAAAAAACGCTGTTGTTGTTCACGTATTGTTATCGAAATTTTTTTTTCCTATTTTCATCACCAGAAATTATTACATTTTTATAAGCTCTGAAACAATAGACGTTTTGATGTGGCAATTAGCCTAGTAAGTAGGTACTTTGGCAAAAAATTATAAGTGGTATCGTTGCTAAAAAAAATTAGCACGACGGCTTCATACAAATTGACCTTTGAAATATATTGTGAAGTTAGGAATATAAATATTTATAGTCTTAATAAATCCATAATTTGATTAGCTGTAAGGAAATTTTGTTAGCCAACAAGTATTGCTATGGCAGTTATATTTGATTGTAAGTGTCCTTTTAAATAAATTAATGATAAAATCTGGTCTCTTAATTCAGTTTACTGGTGGACGCAGACTATTCTCAAGCGTTACTAGATTAGGTCAGCGATAAATAAATAGCTATTGAGCAACTCACCCAAAGGGCAATGGCTATGCTTACAGTTTCCCTACATGATCGAATTAGAAATGAAGAGATCTGCAGGAGTAAGGTAACCGACATAGACCGAAGAATTCCTAAACTTAAGTGGCAGTGGGCAGGGCACATTGCTCGCAGAACAGATGGCCGATGGGGCCGAGAGGTTCTGGAGTGGCGACCGCGTACCGGAAGACGTAGCGTTGGAAGGACTCCCACAAGATGGAGCGATGACCTTGTGAAGAATACAGGAATCCGCTGGATGCAGGAAGCACGGAACCGGTCGAAGTGGCGGTGCTTGGAGGAGGCCTATGTCCAGCAGTGGACGTCTTTCGGCTGAAATGATGATGATGATGATTGAACGACTCTAAAGTATGGAAAATAATTTAGTATTAAGTTACATGAAAAGGTAAAAGTCAATCATAACCAAACTACAAAGCTCAAGGTTTTCTTTGCTCAAGGTTTTAAAAATCATCTGCCAAATAAATTTATTTAGGTTCATTGTTGCCCTAAGCTTTGCGAGTGATGCAAATTGTCAACAATAATATATATATTTATATTTTATCAAAACGCCATACAAAAGACAAAGTGTCATGAACCGGCACCCTAATAGCATAACAGACTATCAATCGGAATCTGAATCATTTTGAAGCAAATTGCTAATCCATTGATTCAAAAGTTCGAAAAAAAAGTCTGCTCATCACGTAAATAATGCAATGAATGTTGTCGAACTGTCAAAATGAAACCGATTCCGATTGATAATGTGTTACGCAATTGCCCCGCGGATGACGATTACTAAAGGTTATTAATATTTTAGAGTGCTAAGATTTATTTTTAAACATTTTTAATGACTAGCGTCTAATTTATTTCTGCCTTTAAAATCCGTTCTTTTTTAAAACATCTTAGTCCGAAAGACAATGAAAACTATTTTCTTTCAATTGTACTGTTAAAGTTCGAGAAGATTTGCTCTCGACGATTTTTATTATCATCGGGAAAATTTTATAGACGAGTTTCACTAATGCCATAGTTTTATTTTATTGAAATTTTATTTCATATTTCTATTTGATATTCAAATAAACTGAGAGAGTATTGCCAATCAAAAACTCATCGAAATCGGGTTCTACATTTTCAATATATCGTCAAAAGATATGAGAAATCTCACAAAACCGAACACACACAACTCTCACACAACGGATGCACAGAACCGGTCGCATTGGAGGTGCTTGGGGGAGGCCTATGTCCGTCGCCTATGTATGTGGACGTCTTTCGGCTGAAATGATGAGAAATCTAACAAAATACACTTCCTTTGTCTGCTGTTCTTAGTATGTAAATTATTATTATGTAGTTGTTCCTTGTTTCGACTTGGTCTTCCAATGCTTTGTGTCGATGTAGTAGCAAATTGCTAATATCAAATATTATACAGGATGGAATTTAATTTATGGGCATCCTTTTAAGGTCATTGTACTCATCATTATGAACAACTTTTACTATGGGACTAAACTTAAAATTGCGAAAAAAAATCAGCTGTTCTTTGCATTTATGTTCACATAACTCATAAAAAGGTAGAGAAGAGCTGTTTTTTTGTTTCGCGATTTCAGGTTTGGTCCCATAGTAAAAGTTGCACATAATGATGATTACAATGACCCCTTAAAAGGATGCCCGTGAATTTAATTTCACCCTGTATAGTTGTTCCTTGTTTCGACTAGATCTTCCAATGCTTTGTGTCGATGTAGTAGCAAATTGCTAATATCAAATATTATATATAAGACTTCAAGATACAATAATACACACATCAAAAGTGTCTAGGGATCAACATAATATTTTTGCAATAACTTTTCTCCTGATTGATATTAATTAAAATTTTCTTTAAGGATTCATCAAATAAAGTGTTTTTGTTTGTCACAGTAACGATAAACCAAGTCACCTTTGCATTAATAAAGAAATTTGCCATTTTCCTAATAAAGGGATTTTTGACATTTGAACCACTAACACAAAAGTTCGAAAAAAAAGACTGAAATAACAGTTTTCTTTAAAATTTTATTGGGTAACTTAAACAATTAATAATCCGTGTTTCTACCGCGAACACTAACAACACAAGAACATCGGTTTGGCATACTCAAAATGAGTTCATCCAAATCACGCTGTGGAATGGCCGCCCATGTTCGTTGCAACAACAAAAAAAGGTCTTCTTGCGACTGGATACCCTCCATATTCGGCAGAGCTCTTCTCTGTAGCATGTCCCATGCATGCTCAATCGGGTTCAAGTCTGGCGACTGAGCAGGCCAGGGCAGGACATTGATGTTAGCTGCGGCGAGAGTCTGTCTTACAACTCTTGCGGTGTGCGGTCGTGCATTATCATGCATTAACTGAAATAAGGGACCGATTTGCACTTGTAGAGGAACGATGACGTCTGATACAATCGTCTCAGCATAAATTTGAGCGTTGAGGTTGCCTCTGATCCAAATCAACTCAGTTCTTCCGCCGATCCAAATACCCGCCCATACCATGATGGTTCCACCACTATAAGGATGGACTTCCTGGCAGGATTTTAATCGCTGTTGGCGTCCAGGGGTTCTCCAGTGTCGTATACGTCTTGTATCCGGTCTCATACCAAAACGAGACTCATCAGAAAAGCACACGAAACGCCATTGTTCTTCTGCCCAATTTCTGTGTTCAAGAGCCCATTGATATCGAATCCTACGATTGTGCATTGCTATAGGTGGTACCCGTAGCGGTCTTCGGGAATGAAGGTTCACTTCATGCAAGCGGTTTCTGACTGTTTGGTCGCTAATTAAGTTCCCTGAAGAGTGATGAAGCCTCACGGCTAACATCATGGCGGTTATTGTTGGAGCTCTTCGAGTTAAGATTTGAATGTATCGGTCTTGTCTCCGTGTGGTGCAGCGATACCGTCCTCCATGGCGCTCAGCCACGGTACCAGTGCTTCGGTAACGTGTCCAAAGTCGACTGATAACACTCTGACTTGTATTCAGAGCTAAAGCCACAGTACGTTGCCGGGAACCAGCTTCTATCATTCCCACGGCTCTGAGCATTTCTTCCCTGCTTAAATGACGTCGCCGCTCCATAATAACGTTGGTTTTAATCAGTAGTAGGGAAACAGTAGCACTAATAATGTCTTCAATGCGTTGTATGTTTTTATAGGGAAAATATTGACAGCTGATTTTCATCTTTTACTCGAATTTGATTCACAGTTCCTGATTCAAATTATGAAATGCACCAAAAAGGATCCATATAAATTTATAAAATCATAAATTTATTACAAAGCCACATCTCAATCTCAAGAAATCCGCATAAAAATTCTTGATCCCTAGACACTTTTGATGTGTGTACTTTATTTGAATTTCGTAGACTGTTAGAAATAATAGTATTATTTCTAGAGTCGAAATGATTTATTTGTAAGAAGGAAATACTAGTTGTATTTCCTTCTTACAAATAAATCATTTGTGAATGCTTACTGATGATACAAGGCAGTATTAGGATAATTGGTTTTAATATACAGGTTCAAATTAAATTAGCTAGAGGAACTCTGCAGACATAATGGGTATTGATATCTAAGCACATAACATAACCAGCCTATAATGTTCTCACTACTGGGACAAAGACCTGCTCTCAGTGAGAGCGAGTGGGCCGTAATCCACCACGCGGGCCCAGTGCGGGTTGACAGATGTCGCATGTCTTCGAATTTTTGGTTCTAGGACATCCCGGTTTCCTCACGATGTTTTCCTTCGCCGTTTTGAGAGCAGTGGTGATGAAATAATTTACACAAAGTAAAGCGCCTGTCTGGATTCGAACCTACGACCTACCACTCGTAAGTCGCGGCCGTTACCACTTGGCCACCACTACTCTGCTCTCCTCTCTTATCTAGCACGATAAAATAAAAATATTTAATGTTTTTTTTTGGGGGGGGGGTCAACGACCGCGGCACGCTTGTGGTGTTGTAACTTAAAGTATGAGTTGAGAAAATCTGTTTTATTTTGTTGTATCGTATTTCGATACCGATACCCATCACATCTGCAGAGTTTCTCCTAATTTAATTTGACCGTGTATACTGAAACTGTAATATTAGATGTGTTGCACAAGTATTAAAACTACAATTTAAAAGGTTTGTGGGTATAGTACGCGCCACGAAAGATGAGACTTGACTTTTATCTTAAACTTTATTACTTCGTAATAAATATTATAATATTGTTAAGAATTTGTATCTAAATGTCATCGATAAATCCCTGAATACACATACACATTATGGGTAACTATTTCGTACTCGACTTTTCTGCGCAAACTCCCTACTACTGAGCTTGTCAAGTCTCATCTTTAGTGGCGCGTATTATACAACCACTGTATCAAGCTGACATTCCATTTAGTATACTCGTACGTCAGAAAGTTGCGATACGATTTAATACATGTTCTACTCTAATCTTTAGTGTCACCAAATATTCAACTCTAAATTGTTGGGTCGAAGGTCTATTTTGCTACGGTCTATTTTTCACTTCTCCGTTATCATGATGACTTCTGTATGACAAATGGCTGCTTCAAGTTTTGTTATTACACCATTAATTTCTTCTTTTGCTCACTTGTCTCGCATACTTGAATTTATGTGTTTCTGATTGTACGACAACCTTACTTTGTTTGATGTTTATTGCACCTTTCTTAACATTATCATACTACTAATAAAAGATTAGAACTTGCCTTTGTCATCTCTTCAATGAATATATTTTTGAAAACAGGTTTAATTTTCGTGGATTGTTCATGAATCAATACCACATAATCTGCGCTAATTTCAATTACGATTTACAGAAAAATATTTGATGTTTAGGGGGGAAACTGGTCCATATCTACATAAATACTGACCAATCAAAATAATGATATAGAATTCATAAATTTTCTTTCAGATCAAATTAGCTTTGATAAGTTAATTCATCGAGTTCTTACTCGTTATTTCCACAATACTTAGGCCCACTTGGTCTGCAAGTCGCTAAATAGGTTTACCGCTAAACGGGATTATAACGTGTTTATTATACAACAAGTTTAATTATATTGTTAAAGATAATTGTAACCTATCTCATTGGTTAATCAGACTATTATTTTCCCACTGCTGGGACACAGGCCTCCTCTCTGTGAGAAGAAGTGAGTGGGCCGAAATCCACCACGCGGGCGCAGTGCGGGTTGATAGTACACAAATATGTTTAGTACTAAACGCATTTATTGATTTCTAGTGTGAGCGGATCTTACAGTACGACTACACTTGCGATCATTCATCCTGCAAGCAAACTTCCCTTATCATCTATTTTACAAATCCCAACAAAAGCCACTTAACTAAACTATTCTAATTATTAATTCTCACCATCATAATAGATCCCATGTGGGCACTTAGGCCTTACAAAACAACTACACTTGCAATCATCCATCCTGCAAGCAAACCTCCCTTATCATCCATTTTACAAATTCCAACAAATGCCACTATTACTAAACTATTATTAATATTAATTCTCACCATCGTAATAGATCCCATGTAGGGCACTTTAGGCCTAACAAAACAACTACACTTGCAATCATCCATCTTGCAAGCAAACCTATCATCCATTTTAAAAATTCCAACAAAAGCCACTATTACTAAACTATTATTACTATTAATTCTCACCATCATAATAGATCCCATGTGGACACTTAGGGCAGCTAGCAAGCAAATGCGGTCTCTGCAAGGGGAGGTCGCTGTACGTCCGATACGACGAGCGCTGCCGTTCGTTTACTGCACTTCCTCTTGAATTTCTGAGTTCCTCGATACCTGTAGAGGCGAATACTATAAGGGGATTATCGTCGAAGTTTCCATTTTTAAAGACGGTTTTTTTATTCAAGATTCTCGGCAGAAAAGTTCTATATTTTTTTGTTATAATGGGTAAAAAAATACTTTACACACAATAAAGGGTCAGGGAAATTAATTGTTGGTTACCAACTAAAATTGCTCGTTTATTCAAATCACTAGTGTTATTCTTTGACGGTTGCATGAAATGGCTATATCACGGCAAATTGACGTAGGTTGTCAATTAGCTTAGCAATTAATTTCCCCGACTATATCTAACTTATTTTATAGCACCGTGTGACCTAAGCCCGCACTTATGTCACGCTTTTCTGTGACTTAAGTAGTCCATTTTTACACAGAAAAGCGTGGTTTAAGTGCGGGTTTAGGTCACACGAGCTATAAAATAAAAATGTTTGGAAATGACCTTGGCCACGCCCCTATTCGATTGGATCCATACTTCCAGGGACACCCTGTAAGTATAAATGTATTTTCATATTTGCTTTATTTTAAACTAGGTTCTTCCCGCGACTTCGTCAACGTGAAATTTCTTGTTCCCTTGACCTACCCCATCGCGTCGCATCGCATCGCTTGCCTTTTTTTTTGTGTACGCGGTGGAAATCCTCATGGACATCCTCCATCGTAGGGGTGATAGAGGGGCATGCTGGACTCTTACCGGCTAAAACTATCTCTACCTATGGCCGGAGGTGCGCTTGCCTGCAATATTACTTCATTTTCTCTCAGCGTTCTTTTCGACTTTTTGTTTGTTTTTACTCAGCTTCTAATGGTCGTAGCGTGATGTTAAATACCCTATTGCCTTCCACGAGATTTGGGCTATCAAATGAAAAATTAAAAAAAAAAAATTAATCCAACTTGTCATTAGGTACAGAGATTAGCACGTTCAAACAAATAAAGTATTCAGTTTTATTATTGTTGTAGATCGTAGATTGAACTGCCTAAAGTTATAGGTTGTTATTAACACTCACACACAAAAAATCCTTGCCTTTTAATTTTTTAATTTCTAACTTCAGTGTTATTTATTTATACTCTCTGGACTACTGCTCCATTATGTAAAACTCGGGTTTAATCCTACATTCGGCCTGCCTTTAATCCTGTATTCTGACTGGTTTTCGCTTATTCATCTCTGTATCCGGAAAATTTACGACAAATATTTACATATATAAAATAGAATACTCTTTATTATGTATACCATATAAATTATAGACACAACGACACATACAACGTGTTTTTTTTATATTCCATAACTCCAGGGTTATATTCTACAGGGTGAAATTGAATTCATGGGCATCCTTTTAAGAGGTCGTTGTAATCAACATTTTGAACAACTTTTACTATGGGACCAAACCTGTAATCGCGAAAAAAAATCAGCCCTTCCCTACATTTTGACGAGTTATGTGAACATAAATGCAAGGAACAGCCGATTTTTTTTTTAGTTCCATAGTAAAAGTTTTTCATAATGATGAGTACAATGACCCCTTAAAGGGATGCCCATGAATTTAATTTCACCCTGTATAAGTAAAAATAATACAAAAAGTCCTAGAATATGTGGTCCAAAAATGCATAGTTTCGAAGTGTATATCATATAAGTAGTAGTAGTATGTATCTAAGTTTCATTGATAAATATGAGTAATTCATTTTCATTCAAACCAATCATTCATATTCAAAGCTAAGAAAATGCGACATTTTCATATTTCACGTAAGGGTGTTTTACGTGACTTTGTCGAATTGTTTTGTATGAAAAATGAAAACAAAAAAAATATATAATTTAGAAATAATTCATATGCCAGTTGATTCTTTGATATGGTCTCATTCATACCCTAGTTATGGGGAAAAAAACACCTTGTATAACCTCAGTATTCCTGTGTGCTATCTATCTGTTTATCTCTAGCCATATTGAACGTGCTATTAAAATACACGATACTCATAACTGGCGAAATGTGGGTGTAGGTACTGTAGAGGATATCTATGTATATTATTATTTCCTTTATTTCACTATATACATATAAATTATATTTTTAAATATTAGTATAAAAAATATATAAAAACATTTAAAAATATAAAAAATAGTAGCCCACCGGTATCGATAACAGGGTCCAAGCTACCGGCGGGCAGGGCTCCAGAGAGAGGAACCTCCTAACAATACGGGCCGTGTCCAGAAGTACAGCTTATTTATTATTATTATTATGAGCCTGTTATGTCCCACTGCAGGGCAAAGGCCTCCCTTCCGTCTTTCCTCATTCTCATCTATGTAGCTTTGCCTTATATAGTGCAGGCTGGCTATAATTTAGCGCGGGTTCCATTTCAACATTCAAGCAAGTGTCATATATTTTACTAAGTATTTTCGTTTAGATCATGTTTAGATAAGTCAGTGCGAGTCTTACCATGTAAACTTTAAGTCAGGCGGTAGGTAATTGTTCTCATAGGGAAAGGCAGGAAGGGCCTGAGTGTCCCTTCTAGTCCCTTATAGTACTATGTATAAAACACGGATATCTATGGTATAAAAGCACTAAACACTTCGGGGAATACCTAACACAACATTACATGTAATGTTATTAAGAGCTGATTTTTCCAACACCAGATAACTTTATCCGAGGATTAGTTTTGAATTTTTGACATTTCTTCAGAAAAATCAGCCCTAAAAGAAATAAACAAGTAATCTCTTAGCAATAACATAAAAATATTACTAAGCTTTTCTGTCTTATTAGGTTCGAAGCAACTTTGCGGGTCTTACAGTAATTATTTACGCCTGACTGCTCATAAGCTATCTCCGAGGACAAATTACGGAGAAGGAGAACCGACTCTTATACATATTAGTACTTTATATTGAATATGAAACTACCGCACTATCCGTGCATGACAATCTGGTACAAAATCACTACATATCGCACGCTGAGAACGAAAGTGACCGATTTCAAAATTTTGGTTGAATGAGTTAAGTAAACTGGCCAATAAAGATAAGAAAAGGATAGAGGTAATTACCTCTATCCTTTTCTTACCTTTATTGGCCAGTTTTCTAATATAATTATGATAGAATATACTTTTTTAAGTCATTCATATAACCAAAATTTTGAAATCGGTCACTTTCGTTCTCAGCGTGCGATATTACAAAACAAAGTCCCCCGCCGCGTCTGTCTGTCTGTCTGAACGCGATAAACTCAAAACTGTGTTATTTATGTCATCGTATACCGCATCGGTTGACGTCATCACGTCAATGCCGGCTGTCGCTGAAAATCAGCGCTCAGGCTCTGTCGCACATAGGGTCATAGCACTAAGCTGGGTGATGGCCATTTTGCATGTATGGGGCGCATATTTTTCCCCTACTTGTTCTTTTTTGTGTTTGTAATCTTTCTCGGCGTAATGTTTACCGCAAATAAACATATTTTTCTTATTTTTTTTTTCTTTCATAAACTACCGAATGTATTTTCATACGGTTTTCACCAATGGGCGGAGTGTTTCATGAGGAAGGTTAAACGTGTATAATTTATTAAGGTTTTGTGTACATTGGTTGAAATATTATAACGATGATTGTTGAAAATGTCGGAAAAAATCATGCCGACTGGGAGTTTTACTGGGCGTGTCACGTAAACGAACCACAAACCAACAGAGTTTTATAAAGTTTATATATTTATGACTGTAATTTATATGGTGTACATAATAAAGAGTGTTCTATTCTATGAAAATCCGCGTACAAAAGCTAGTACTGTATCATTTAAGACACCCTCGTTACAAAAATACAGTCATATTATTTGAATTATGAACGCTATCCGCCAATTTGATCTTACGAAGTACCTACACACATCACGGGATAAAAAGGTCGAGTATTATATATTTAAAGCCGAAAATAAATCTTCTAAGTACGACCGGACGTATTCAGATCCAGGCCTTTTATTATGGATCACAAATCCGGCTGATGTAATTCTGTCTAACATTCATACATTTCAGTAAATGTTTGTAATGATCTTGAACATCTGTGGCTATTGACATGTTGCCATTCGTTTTACAAGTCTAATAAAAAGTTAGGAAGCATTTTTAAGCTGTGTTTTAATTGGGAAACAAAGTTGCGCAACATTGTTTCAACAACATGTTTTCATGTTGCGAGAAACATGTCACTGCAATCGTAGCGTAGCATGACCACTATAGAAACGGGTTTTGTTGACGGAAGAATAGACAAAATAACAGATTGTAGAAAGTCTTCCGTTTTAAGCGTGGCGATGAAGAAAAGAAATGTTTCTATTCTTCAGTCGACTAAAGTCTACAAAGTCAAGCATGACGACCAATTTTTCTCTACTTTTGACACCTTGGGGGTAGATACCTATTATATAATTATTTTCCTGTTGTTATTTTCGGATTACTAATTTTAAGTTCATATAAACGGCTAATACGTGTTTTAAAGACCCTTCGTATTAGCAACAGTTAACACTACTTTCAGTCTTTTGTGTTACCTTCCTACCGTTAAGATCGATCGATTGCCAATGAAGGAAGGCGGAGGGCTTATAAATAGCCCTCCGCCTAAGGCATTTTCATACCTCGTGGGTATTGGTTGCTATATCAGGATTTCCATAAAAAATTAATTACAAGACAAACTCAATTTAATAACTTTTCTACCGTTCATGTCATATCGATCTCCAGTTTGGTAATTGAGATGCGGAGGTCCAATGGACATCGGTATAAACAAATACGATATATTCATCGGCATCTTGGCCTGCCAATGGCATCTCATCATTCTCAATGGCACCTGTGCCATAGAGAATGGCTTGATTGCTTTTTACCAAAAGTCCCGAACGTTGACTTTTTACCAAATGTCGGAGTTGTCTCAAACGTGGTTACCTAACCAAAGTACCAAACTTAAAGGCTATGTTTTATAAGTTTGTTTTGCCTAGGGATATCTGATCTACTTATTTATATGTATCTGCCTAGCCTTTCCCCAACTACGTTGGGGTCGGCTTCCGGTCTAACCGGATGCAGCTGAATACCAGTATTTTACATGGAGCGACTGCCTAACTGACCTCCACGACCCAGTTACTGGGTAATACGATACCCCTTGGTAAGACTGGTTGTCAGACTTTCGGGCTTCTGACTACCCGTAACGACTGGCAAAGATCCACAAATGACTGCCAGGACTATCGGCTTACCGTGCTTTCCGAGGCACGGCGGGGTCTCGGTATTTCAAGATGGTCACCCATCCACAGACCAACCGCGGCAAGCGTAGCTTAACCTGATCGATCGACCTGTGCGGCTACCTATACAGGGTGTTACGGAAAGGGTATATCAATACAAACGGGCTGAAGAGTGTATCTGGTCTAGAATCTCTGTACAAAATTTCAGCTCGAAAGCATTAACTTTGAAAATGCTTAATATTTTTTTATTTCGACACACGGCGCTGGACCGGCGCACGGCGGCGTGATTTGCGTGTACTAGGCTCACAGACACACTACAGATAATGGATAATGACCCTCGTAGTGCGGTGACACGTTTGTTATGATTTCAATTTAATAAACTATCGAAATAAAAGAATATTAAGCATTTTGAAAGTTACTGCTTTCGAGCTGAAATTTTGTACAGAGATTCTAGACCAGATACACTCTTCAACCCGTTTGTATTGATATACCCTTTCCGTAACACCCTGTATATTTTATGTAAATATTTTTTGTCACAATAAATTATTAATCAGTCGGCAATGTTGGGGCTGACTGCCAACCTTTTAAATTTCGCGGAGTGACTGAATCATACCGATAAAATTAATTATTATTTTGACGTATAATTTTATATGGGTATACTTTTTATGTACCAAAAGTGACTAGACCTTTGTAAATATGCCTTAATACTTTGTTACCCTAATTAAAAATAATAGTAAAATGTTATAACATATCGTAAATATTTATATCACCAGAGTCCAAAGGAAAAGGAAAGGTCTCTTGAATAAATTTTGCTTGTACCTACGTGACATGGATTACTGTAAAGTTAGTGATTTTTACAGAAAATCGTAAATGTGCGTACAGTGTGAAGCATGTGCTTCGAATGGTATAAATAGAATAGAATAGAATGTAATACTCTTTATTATGTAGCTACACTATATAACGTACAGATATAAAAGCATGCACGTGACGCATGCTTCAAGATGAGACATCTCACATATAAAAAAATGCATTTGCGACACATGCCTCGCAGTGTTGTGTCGCGCCCTAAGATGTGTGAAAATAACAAAGTCAAGTCAAGTCAGTCAAGTTTTGTATTTTGTGTTTCTAAATAAACATTATTCTTTCTTTCAAAGTACCTACTTAATAAGTAAAACATCCTATTTTTAAAATCCTTTGAAATACCCGTATTATATCACTTGTGCAAGAACACAAACACGCAGCCTTGCCTGACTACCCAAGATGCATTTTTATTCAAAGAATTTCTCTGAGTAGGTTCCCTTTTTTTCTTCACTGTACTTTTAGTTAAGAAAGCTCCTTTTTCTAGCTGTAAAATCTTTTAATTGCGGTTTTCATTAGTCGAAGGCAAACTTCAAGACATTTTTCAAGATTTATACTACACTATTTTCAAGCTTTTCCACTGCAAAGTAAAAGCTGCTTTTCACGCAGACAAGAAGGAACGTCTATTATATAAAATAAAGTCAGGTTAGTTACACCATTTATAACTCAAGAACGGCTGGACCGATTTTTTTATGATCTTTGATTTGTTGGATTTGTCTCCGCCCCGAATAGCAGAATAACTATTAAAACATGGAAAAAATTCAAGAAAAAAATAATAATGAAGATAATTCATTTTCTCATACTTTCGTTCTTATTGATTCTGAGGCGTGTGAAGTTCAGCTAGTAAATCCACAAACTTGTACGTATTGCATTATTAATAACCTGGTTTTGACCTTATCAATCGCACTGAAGTTTTGACGCGATAGTGACAGCAAATCAATACGGTATTCGAGTCGCGGATTGCTTTCCTTCAGTTACTAAAAGGAAATTGACCTTGTGAGTAATCCAAAAGGTCAATTTCCTTTTAGTAACTAGGAATTTTATTTACCAGGATAAATAGCCTCTTTTCTGAGAAGTTCATTTTGAAAATGTTTGAAAGTTATTCTTTTATTTTTAGTATTTTTTTCCGTACTATTTATAGGTATGTAGATAATAATGATTTTGGTTAATAGCAAACGTTTTATTATGAAATAAGACCTCCATGCTGGGGTATTGATTAAAATTACCCATAAATTCATTTTAATTAAAATACAAAAAATATAATATTATAATAATATATTTCACAATATTCTACATAGCTTAGCAATTTTAGGTCGATCATGACAAGCGACTAATTTTCATTACTTCCCTGTATGACATATAAACACCTATGCATGTAATAACAAGATAAAAGGGATGCTTGGTTTTTTTATGTTCCGTTTTACATTAGATTTCATCAAAGTTAATTTAAAAAATAACTCATCGGTACGATACGCGAAAGGTTCTCTCGACCCTCATCATATTTATCAGCCCCTACTTGTCTTCAACTGGATATGGGTCTTGCATACTCATGTTACTATAAATAATCTTAGGAGATAACGCTATGATTAATCCACACTGATGCGAGCACCCCTTTACGGTTTTCATCTCTTTTTGTATCTATAGTGTTATTGTTGCTGGGCGGTTTTTCGCGCCGTTTTTTCTCCGTTTTCCAGTAATGTTTATGCAACTTGTAATACTTTTTACTGGGATTGAAAATGTACTACCTACATAAAGAGATTGAATAAGTATAATGTAATTGTTACTTTATATACTTAACCTGACAAATGACGTTTGAATCAGCGATTATTCATAAGAAAACCACACTCAAAATGACAATAAATGTAATTGTGAACACCGCTAAGCGCTTACATGCAAGCGGCTACCAGTTGGCGATTATTTGACGGTTTAATTATCCAGCCTTAGCTTTGATTTCTTATCATTAATTAACACGAAAAGACTGCCGTTTAACCCCTGCCCCCCATTTTGCACAGATTTGATAAAGACCAAAAAGTGCTCGAAGCAAACCCCAGACGTCTCGAGACATGGAGATTATAACCCTATTATTAAGACCAATATTGTACCATGTTTAAATTCTAATAAAAATATTATATTATTTTCTGTTTATAATATTACGTGCAAGTTCTTTTTCTCCACCTTTCTCTTCTTTTCATTTTAACCTTTTTGACAAATGACTGCTGACGAAAATGAATGATACCAAAGATCACTTTTAATAATTACGTTAACGAGTAAAAACCTGATCGGGATCGACTGCCGGACTGCGAGATACAGTCCGGCGGTGATTCTGGCAGCGGCCGCTTGCGCCGGCGCAGGATGTCTCGCCAGCGGCACAAGATCGCTGTTCGGAAATATGTCCTGAACCTGGAGAAAGAAAAATATAGATGAAGTACAAGAATTAAAAAACAGAAATTAAGAAGTTCTTAAGCAACAATACATGGTTCTCTTTCAATTTGGATGAAATAACCAAATATTTCACTATGAACAAGAAAATAATTAGTCATTGAATTTCGGAAAAACCTTCTATTTCTCTGACTTTCAAATCAAAGTCAATAGAAGTGAATTGTGGTTGAAGCGAATTATGGTTATATTGCCCTGAGAAATTTTATTTTATGTAACTTTATGTTTTACCTACAGAAGACCTATTTTCCTATTTTACAATAATTTTTAGGGTTCCGTACCCAATGGGTGAAAAACCTTTTTAAAAAAAAACAACCGACTTAAAACAAAAAACACTACAAAGTGATAAAAATCTTTAACCGGTCAAGCGGTGCGGTTCGCCGATCGGCGACGAAAAACAATAGAAAAGCAATTGTGTCTCATTAGCGGAGCTTGACAGATTAATTTCGGAAGTCGGTGTCGTTGGTTCCGCATTTTCGTTTTTTGACACCGACTTCCGAAATGAAAGTTATTTATCAGTATGTATTGTTTTTTTTTTTTTGAAGTCAGTTGTTTTTCTTTTTTGTAAAAAAGTTTTTATTTTACAATTTTTAGTTATAACCTACCCGACACAAATTCAATTAACACTTGTGCATTGAAGAATTTAAGACACCGACTAGAAGAATCATCAAAATTCGCATAGAAATGCCGGACATGCAGTACATTTATACATATAACTTCGTACATAAGAATAATTACCTAATGTACCTATTATATACTAAAACCTTGCTGAAAGTATGTAGATCACGTTAGTGAAAGAATTATCAAAATTGGTTCATTAGTTTTTGAGAAAATTGCGGACATACAAACATACATACATACGGGTCGAATACAGAACCTCCTTTTTTGAAGTCGGTTAAACGGAACGGAACCCTATTACTAAGACTCCACTGTCCGTCTGTCTGTCTGTCACCAGGCTTTATCGGGGACGGATCCGTGCTTCTCCTAGTTTCTCCACCTGGGTGAAGCACGGGGACTACGGATCCGTGATCGGGTCCCGTGCTTCAACTGATGATCAAGTACAGTCAAGTAATTAAGAAAAACATATAATTTAATGATATACTATTCTGTCAAAAAAGTACCGGCAAAAGATCAATAAGGTACCTGCGGTAAATAAGAGCCGGCATAATTAAAACTTAAATATTGAAAAAAATGGGCGAATTTGAAATAAAAATCTGGAATATTATTGAACATTATTTATTTGAGATCTAAAAAAAATGCCAAAATGGCTAGGTTTTAAACATTTTGTGAACAAAAATTAACTTTAAAAAATCCTTTACTAAGGACCTTAATAAACTCAGGTAGTCTATTAAGGTCCGAGACAAAATTAAAAGAAACTAAGCTGATAAAACATAAAATAAATTGTTTTCCTCTATAACTCAACATAATTAATATTTTCAGACAAAATATTTAACAGATTACCATTAATCATATAAAAAAAACATAAATTGGTCCTTATAAAACTCAAAGAATAATTATTTTGTAACAAAAAGATGTTATTTATGTAAAATCAACAAATTTATATTATTTTTAGATAAAAACCTCTTAACCAGAAATATAGGTTTAACAAAAATTAAAAAATAAATGCTTATTTTTTGCCCGGCAAATGCCCTGGCCCTTATTAAAATAATGAAATAGTAACAAGTACGTAAAATCTAAATAGAATTATGAGATCAACAAATATCAATGGTCGGTGGATTCGCAGTATTATCATTATTAATTATTAACATAGGTAATTAACTATAATCCAATGAGATCCTTAATTTTAACCTCAGTTTGGCCTGCCAACTAAAGCTATCATTTAATTACATTCGGGGCAAACGAAATTGATATCGTCTTTCGTTAGGCCAACACATTGGTCGTGGTACCATTTCTGACACACTTGACATTGTCGCATATCTTGGATCCTTTCTGTATGACATGCGTAGCAATACCACGTATCATCAGGTTTCCCTTTGTTTTTTTTATTTTCTTTGTTCTTTTTGCCTCTTTTAGGAGTTTGCTGTCTCTTTTGTCTTTTCTTTTTTTCCTCTCTTTCCAAAAATAAGTCTCTAGTAAACTAGTAACCCGCTGGCCTTTGTAGTTAATAGCTTTCCGTCTTGGTTTATTCTGCTTCACCACCGCATAATTTGGAGTTGGTATTAGCTGTTGGAAAGGAGATTTCAAACTTTTATCCTGCTGTCTAAGATTCTGTAATGGTATATTATCCTCTGAGTCCTCTGATGACGAACTATCAGATCGTTGCCTTGCCACATTATGTATGTAACTACCGTGGCTGATTCCTTTTTCTGGCGTATATTCTTGCATCAATGGAAGAACTGCATTTTGGTCTTCTGATGGAGTGGGGCTGTATAAGTTTTGGCTATCTTGCCTATTGTGATAATTCGCTAAAAGAGACATAAGGTCTTCAACAGAAGTATCGGTATTTGAGCTATAAACAATTGGTCGCCTTGTAATGTTATTTGTTTCTTGTAATTGAATAGGTGGTTCTTGTATAATACTGCCAGAATCTGATGAGCTGTAATCGACTAAACGATGATTCGTCGTTGTATTAGAGTTGGACAAAACCGGCAATGAATAGTCTGCTTCTGTCAATAAAGATGGTGATGCTGAATATGAAGGAATCGAATCTTCTGCGTTTGTTCGGTTCATTAAATGGTTTTTCAGGGTTCTTCTCGGTATCCCGTGCTGAATAGCTGCTGCACGCTCTGATAGTAGTCCATTTTGCACGGCTGCCATTGCAGCTGCCAATTGGTTGACTGTCCAAAGTGCACGACGTTTCTTAACTATTATTCCAGTCTGTAATCAATTATTTGTTGAAAAATATGTTTTATAAACAAGCTTTTATAAAACTCGTGTTTTGTACTGCATGCTGATCAAAATTTGCCAAAAACCATAAATCTGAATTCCATTGTCTACCTACTGTCTCCATTATCAGATCAGCTCGTTGTTACTATAATATTGTATTTTCGTCGAAAGCATGCAAAGTTGTAAATCGGGAACACACAAACCCACACACCATAGTAAGTTAAAAAGCTTGTAAAAGTGTTTCAAATAGATATAACTTACAATAACATCAACGTTAATAAAAAGATACAGCTATTTATCTAAATGAAAAGAAAAGAAAACAAAAAATAAAATATTTAGACAGGCCAATAAGGGCCGGCCCTTATTCACTTCCTTCCAGGTGGCCCTTATTAGCATTGGCGTCACTTTTTACAAAACTTGATTTGAAAGTTGGCAAATATCAACAAAATAAAAGAGCTTACCTTGATTCGACAGCTCTAATGTCCACTTTACAGTAATTAGGTGTTCACTTGTTGTAAAATACACTATTTTCTTTCTATTGAATGTTCTTGCATCGGCTTTTTTTTTAAAACTGTGACGTCGACCGTCCCCAGTGAGTTACTCGAGGCTACTGACAAAATGGCGACGCGCACGACAACGCGCGCGCGTGAGATAGCAATACTATTGGTCCTTTTTACGTAAGCGAGAGATCTAACCTATAAAACTATTGAATGTGTGTAGTTTCTCTGATGGTCCTTAATAGCCACTGGCCCTTATTTACCGCAGGTACCTTACTACACAAAGTGTTAGTTATTCATTTATTAACTTGTGCTAGCGACCATTTTCGGGAGCCCATTATTGAGTGTGCAAATCACCCCCTGCCATTTTATCCGTGTATATTATATGTATAACATTGGTCAGGCAGGGGACATAGTTCTTATTATTCAGTTGCATCCGGTTAGACTGGAAGCCGACCCCAACATAGTTGTGAAGAGGCTAAACAGAAGAAATTGAATATAAGAAAATAATAATTTTAATTAAACTAATTGTACACACACACACCCTTATACATACATACATATTATAAATTCACTGCCCTTAAATAATTGTTTAAATCTTTTGAATCATATAGGGAAGACAATTTACTGCATCACTGTACTATAACGTCATCAGTTGGAGCACGGGACCCGATCACGGAACCGTAGTCTCCGTGCTTCACCCAGGTGGAGAAACTAGGTGAAGCACGGATCCGTCCCCGCTTTATCTCATGAACCTTGATAGCTAAACAGTTGAAACTTTCACGGATGATGTTTTTCTGTTGCCGCTATCACAACAAATACTAAAAACAGACTTAAAAAAAAATATTTTTCCCATACAACAAACGTGATTTTTTGCCGTTATTTGCTCGATATTAATAACGGCAACAGGTAAACGCTTGAAATATTCACAGAATCTTTAGTTGAATAAAAAATAAAATTAATTAAGATGGGGCTCCCATACAACAAACGTGATTTTTGAAGTGAAAACTTCTTTAGCGGCGTTGAGCACTTTTTGTAATGGGTAAAAAATGTTAAACTCGCGTCAGGACACGTGACCGTCAGGAGAGATTTCCCCCCCCCCCCCATCTGTTTCTACGGCGGCGGCGCCAACCGAAGTGAACCAAGTGAGACACGACAAAGATGGCCGAAGAAAATTACATTTGACGTACAAATGTTTGAAAAGTCAGTTTCGTAAACAATAGTACTTCGATTTAATTTATTTTGAACTTCTGTTTAACCAATTTAGTTTATTATTATATACCTACCTACAATACAAAATAGAAGCGACGAAAAATATAACGAAGCACATTATAGCAACAAGAAATACTGTGGGACATTGCTGCTTTTTTGTGAAAACAATGCTTCCGTGTCGACCACGGAAGTTTACACCCTGCAGGGAGAGACTCCAGTAGGGTGTGGCTGTGAAGCTATGTTGCAAAACATGCTCCACGTCCTATCCTGCCTTATTTGTCCTACCCAAAACATGCAGTCAAAGTGACCTCTGCGCTGCCACCGACGACAACGTGGAAGTGGCAATATTTTGAGGCAACAAGATCTAAAGTAAAAGAGAAGAAATTTAAGGAGTAGTTCATTAATAAAAAGCTTGTATACAAATATCAGTTTATTTTTATAATACTTGTACGCACCGGGACTTACAGCTTAGTACGGCTGTTATTCCAAATGCATACAGTGTGGCTAAGTTTGTACCAATTGAGCCTGGTATCTACGGTTACCTCACCCTACTGATTATAAACCTACAGCAACTACTTAACACCCTAGTTATCCTAACACCCTAACCTATCATACAAGCCTACGGGAGACCTACGGGAATAGACAGAATTTGGGTTGGAATAGGGGTTTGTGTACGTCGTGCAATGTGTACACAGGAAATAGTTTTGTCATTGCCGGTCCCACAGACTCCTAGAACTGGTGATGGCTAAAGGTGTCTTGGCCATAGTGAGAGGAATTATGGAAGATGAATCAAACTCTACTCCAGCTTGATGACTAATTTATTCATTTACTAATTACTAATTTATGTGGAACGAATGTATGTCGCTCTTGATGCTGACGCTGGCGTATGTAACTCTTGCCTGTTCACGGCTGAACAATACTCTAAACTCTAATTTGGCTTCTAAAACTTGTGCAAGCAGAACAACATTTTTAAAATGTTTGCTTTTCATTTGCCATCTGTGCCATCTCTTCTGTAGGCCGTTTCATTTTCTGCTATTCGTAGTGAAGCACCATCTTTAGTAGTCCTATTGACCTGAAATACAACAGTAATGTTATAAATTCTTTCTCTTCATTATCTTATTTATACTGATTTAATTAATCAGTAGCGGCATCAAAATAACAGTCATTATTATTCTTATGGCGGGTTTTTTTTTGTTACAATGAGTTTTGTACAGGCAAACGAAGTTCTTCGTAAAATTGTAAATTGGATAGGCACCTAATTCGTAAATCATGCCAGGCTGCCCCTGTTTAGCGTTAGTGCGTGTGTCAGTGTTTTTATTTTCTATTATGGAGACCTCTCCCTGACCAATTCTTCCAAAAAATCTAAGGATTAGAAGCAAAAGCAAGCATAAGTATAAGAAATTGAGAGTGTTTACAAAACATAACTTACTTTGAACACATTTTAGCTGTAACAGTAGGTACACACCTTATCCTCCTCCAACCAATATTCAGTTCTTTGCCCTTTGTTGCAACTAGTCTCCGGTCTTAATTTCATTTATTTTAAATACAAAAAAAATATTCAAAACTTTTTTAGTTTGACACATACAATATCAAATTCGTTCATTGATATAAATTCATATTGTTTCCATGACGACCATGACGTTGTCGCGTCAAAACTGTTGAAACTGTAGACAATAAATTAGTTTTTCATACGTAATAATGTCTATGGACACAAATATTCGGTTCGTAGACAGATATTCTCGTATGCCGATTTAATGTGTTGGCCAATTTGTTGGATGACTTCATTATAATGGCAACATTTAGAAGTTGTAGTAGGACATTCTAGTTATAGAACGTTTATGAATCGTTTATGAATACAAAATATTATCGAATGTTTTAAAGGCCTATTGAGCATTTTAACTAATAAATGGTTTAAACCTTCAATAGGCTTTTTTTTATGAATAAGACCGAAAGTGTTTAAAATATGGAAATTGAACAAAGTGCATCTATTAATGAAAAAAGTGACGCAGAAATATTGAAAAAAATGAGTAATATTATTTAAATTAATAATTGATTTATTTCAACGTTAATATTCAAGTTTTCACTTCTGCCGGCACTCCCGGAGTGCAACCCGTCTTTTTTTTTAATATATGTAGTGTTAAATATTGTACGGTGGTATGGAACCCGTCGTGTGCGAGTCCGACTATTACTTGGCCGGTTTTTTATATTACTACTATATATAATATTACTATATATAATACTATATATACTATATATAATATTACTATTTTTATACTTACTACTATACATAATAAAATATTGTAAAAAGATCAGCCGGTCTATTTTGTAAAAATCACACCGTGAAAATGTTAGTGAAGTGAGCTGTCGATCCACCATACATGCTAGAGATTGTCACGATTGGCATCCACTAATAACATTACGAATCATATTATAAATCCTAAAATACTCGCAAACTGACAATTCGTAATATTATTTGCGTACAATTCATATCACGCTATTCATATCTAGCAGTTTCAGGTAGCTTGATGTGCTGGCGTCTGTAATAAACTGTCTCTCTAAATGTATTCCCAAGGCCATTTTGCATTACCAGTGAAGGTATAATTATATTTTGTAGCCTTATAATAAATTCAATCTCTTTTCATAAATTTTGCTAAGTAAGTACATAAAAAGTAATTTATCACAGGCACGTGGATATAAAAACGAAGCGGTGTGGGGAATTAATACCTTAATTAATTATTAACGATTAAATTACTCAAACGATTTAAGTTATGTAGGTACTCGAAAGTACCAACCATGAATGTCACAATTTTAGTAACAGCCACTCCAATAATTGGATTTTGCTTTAATAAAACAGTACCTATTTTTAACCGACTTTTAAAATTATGATTTACAACACTCATGATAAGTACTACTTTCACTACCAGACAACAGACACAATAGAAAATCTATTATTGGCGGACACCGTGTGACCGCGGTGGCAGTCAATAACAATAATGGAGCTACATTATGTAGGTATCTGTAGAGGTATGAGAAACAGGGTGTAAAAATCACTCATACTCTATAGAAAAGGGAGGATCCTCCGACCAGACGGGTGTTGTGTCTGGCGGGCAACCGCCCGATGATTCATGTCGGGCCAGTCGCGCGGAAAACTCTGCTTGCGAGATGCAGGATTTTGCGTGACATCAGTATGACGCGTAGTTCGCATGTGGCGTTGTAGATACCGCTACATATCTACACAATTTGTGGAGTTTTTTTTTTGTGGATACACTTCTAGTACGAAAATCAAAATCAAAAGTCATTTATTCAAACTAGGCTGAGAATCAGCACTTTTCGAACGTCAAAATTACAAAAGACAGTCCCCCAAAACGCCCGCCCTTCGCCACTTCCTAGTGTTTTCGCTGGGGAGAAGAAGTGGCGGAACAAACTCCCCAGCAGCACAGCTGTCTGTTCAGTTAGAAAATAATTAATTTTATACAATACCTACTAAGTATGCAAAGTAATTAACATTACAGGACACAGAACCTTAAATTAAATTATTTGCCATAGGTTAACTAGGCAAAAAAAAATATTAAAAACATAACCAAAAAAAAAAAAAAAAACTTACTGACCAAATAAAAGCCTCCAGGTATAAAGGGCGTGACAGCTTACATATATATGCAATGCTGGGTTCTGTTTACATAGCTGTCACTTGAAGTCACAAATGATAAACTAGGACCATCGAAGTAAAATAAATAAACAAGTTATTACTACTAATAACAACAATAAAACCATGGTCAGCAAGACGACCAGTCACCACAAGCAGCACCCGTTCACGAGCATAACGCAAAGATCAGCCATCACCCCCCTCGCCATCTTTGAGGGAAGGAGGCAACCCGACCCCCGACGCTACCGCAAGCAATGACATCTAAGGGAGCATGACGAACTTGCTGCCGGTTGCTCAAGCAAGAATAATATGATCATTCGTAGAGGTCGCTAGCTAACCACATATTGCAATCAACTCATTAAAGGACATTGAAATGAGTAGATTATGTCAAAAATAAATTACAATAAAATTAAACCGAATTGACTAAAACTCTCAACTAAAAAAAAACAAAAATAAAATAAAAACAATTATAATATGAACTCATATAACCTGTCAGTAAGCTAATTCTGGAGAAAGAACATAAAAATTGTCTTGAGTTAATCAGGGCGACCAACTATTCTTATCGTTTAAGTAGTCGTTGATGGAATAGTATGCTTTTGATTACGGTCGAACAAGCTATTTGGTATACAAGTAGCTAACTTGCAACTATTTTTAAACAATGGTGTGCCGAGTTAGTCAATTCTTTTATACCACTCTATTTAATTAAGGATGCCATAAGCTGAAAAAGTTATAACGCACAAAATAAAACTAAATATTGGCTGTGTAGTGGAACGATGAATATTTTTGCCTGCATACCAAATAGCTTGTTCGACCGTACCTACAATATTGTTGTTAACAAACATTGACAGTTACCGATGTCCAATAGTCTACAGAAACGAAGATTAAATGCAATTGTCCAAGCCGCGGGCCATCAATTCAGGTTCACACGCCTGAAATGACTGAAAGTGTATACGATAGAACGATTGAGTGAGTTCGAACACAACAATGCTTGTCCAATTATAACGCTTCGACGCCTCTTTACAAATTGGCACCATTTAATACCAAACTGTCTGGAAATTCAAGATGTAAATGTAATGTTATGTGTACCAGTTAATTGTATTGTTATTTAGATAAATAAATCATAACCCTCCTTTTTGCTTCGGCGTTGTCAGGTAAAAAACAAACAAACATAGATAGATAATATACTAATATAATATTGTTTATTTGAACATGCTAATATCTGGAATTACCAGTCGGATTTAAAAAAAATATTTTTGCATTTGAGAGTCCAATTCTTGAGGAAGGTCATAGGCTAACAAGAAATTGCTAATCTATTGCTTCATGTTTGACTAATTTGTCTGCTCAACAGCGTAAATGACGCAATGAATATTGTAAAATTGACAACATTTCATATTTTTAAACTGCATGTATTATTACGTTATATAAAAGTAAATTCAAATCTAGGGCACCCATATTTTTTCGTTTTTCGAAATTATGTACTTTTCATTCATAATTTACTTTGAACATAACTTTGAAATTCGGTGTATTCTAAAAAGACGTAAGTGCCAGATGACGGTAGAATGGCGATATTACCTTTGCTTTATTGTGACCCGTCAAAAAAACTGTTAGACGTCACTTGTCTCAGTCGTTGTTTTGGTTCCGTCATTGGCGTATATTTTTCATTGGGATCCATTTTATTGGCGAAATATCAATCAAAAATTGATAATATTAACAGTAAGCAGCGTGTCGAGTTGATAGGAAAAAATATTGCTGAATTCAACTCTGTTTTTTAGTTGTTTTCTAGTTACACTTCTTATGACATTGACATGTCTTGTTTGATATAATGTTTTCAATCTAAGACATTGGAATGCGCAAAGGTAACTAACTCATTCCGCCGTTTATGTGACGTCATCGCATGTTTTTTGATTTTTATTTTTTTTTTCTCAGAAATTTAGAAATAAAAAAATAAAATAAAAGTATATTTGAACTCAGGATACGAAAATAAAGAAATAGTATTTTTGTTTTAAGGTCGTGTCAGGTTTGAAATGTTGTCAATTTTCAAAATGAAAACACCTACAAAGATGTATTACGCTTTAACCCAGCAGGTCTCCATCTAATATACATAGAAGCAAATACAGATTTAGACAATAAACATTGCAGACTCAACGGTGAGTAATGGACTTAAGTTTGCCGAAAGTAATGGTTTACTACGTTGCTTAAATGTTGTTGTTGTAATCTGAATGTTTGTGAAACGAACAGTTGGCAGTGACCAGAAGGCCAATTCTCCTAATTTAAAAAGTTCAAAATTTAGTCGCATACTCATCTCGGCGACAAACAAATGTCAAAAAACTTGCCAAAAATGTACGGAAATTAGAGGTATTTTTGACAGATTGACACTGAGATCAGACTGTGAACGTTCTTAAAATTACGAGAATTGCCACTCAGTTTTGTATAAGTGAGCCAGTTACCCTGTTTCCAACCTATTCATTAAATAAAAAATTAAGCAAACTGGAAATATAAATATGGAAATCTAGACTATTTTCACGTCAACCCGTTAATGTCTCCTGCACGTGCCTCTGTCATAATTTATAACGTGAGCCCTAAGCGTGTGCCTTAACGACTTCTTTGTTTAAGCTGGAGGTAATTACTCCATATTTTTGATAATGAAATTCCTTCATCGCTCAAATTAACGTTTCTAAAGTTATTCCTCTTTGCATTACAGATAGGCAAGCAGCTAAAGAAACTTCTGCACTATCCCCCTTACTAAAAAACGTATTATATCAGACTAGCTGCGCCCCGTGGTTTCACCCGCATAAGTGTCGATCCCGTGGGAATATCGGGATAAAAACTATCCTATGTCCTTCCCCGGGACTCAAACTATCTCTTTACCAAATTTCATCTAAATTGGTTAAGTGGTTTAACCGTGAAAAGATAACATACAGACGGACAGACAGAGTTACTTTCGAATTTATAAAATTAGTACCTATAGACACACCCCGGACACTCCATACAACGCTCGCAAAACAATTACCTACTACTACTACATTAAAAATGACGTTTGTATACGTATGAATGTGTGCGTGAGGTAGTTTGTGTTTGCGAGCGCTCTTGAGAACTGCGACGAATACGCCGAAGTGCGGGGTGAGGTGCGGTAACTGATGTTAGTGCGGGGAAGGGAGTGTCCTTTCTGTACGTAGTACTTTAAGTATTCTGTGCTATAGATGAATAGACACACACCGATTTCTCGCTTTACAGACGCTATACAACGTTTATTAGTAAGGGGGTTTAACTACAAGCCAGACATTATAGTCGCTTTGAATCACGGTGCGCAGAAGCAGCTAGATACTATTTACATACTATCAGAAATGCCTAAACATAAACTCAATATTTATCTTTTAATTGAGACAGAATATTTTTAATGGATGTCTTAAAATAAAATGATGTTTACAGGCCCACTTAGGTAACTCATTTTACTGAATATTTGCTAACTATAAATTAGCCTCTCAGACTCTCTGCACGAATGGTTTTATACTTGAATAGTTTTCAGAACAATATTCAAATACTTGTATCGAAATGGGATAGTTATTCATTCGGTTAATTTTATTTAATAGAATATTATCAGTTTTCCAGATCCCTTGTCAATTTTGAATTAAGGGGCCGGCGGAGTATGCGTAGTTCATACAAACGTAATACCAAAATAATTTGTAAATCAAACATAATATTTTTAATGTAGTCTGTATTTATTCCAATTGGATTACAGAATATCTAGGTTCTCAAATGTATATTTAGAATAGACACGGATTTAAAGACGAGTTATGAGAAAAATATGTGTTTCCGAGCGCATACAACCCCAATCTCTTCAAAGTGAGAGTGAACAGGCTTCTTCTGGGTAAGCTCACTCCATCGTCGACTTTGTCTCTGTCACCTCTGACCTAGACTAGGTAGAGACTTCGAGAGCAAATCCATTTAAAATAAAATAAAAGTTTTCTATAGAAATTTGAATTTCCTCATATCTCGTCTTTACAACTAAAGCATATACATGATTCTATGGATGATTCGTTATTTAGTCATACCTACCCTTTGGGGATCCGTTTTAGATATAGCCTCTGAATCCGTCGTAAGTCCCTGCTGTAAGGTCAAAATGACCCTTCAAAGGATCCTAGATTTAAACAATGAACAAATAATTGCCTTACCGTCTTCACTGAAAATCGTTAATTATTATTATAAACATTTCACGTTTCTAAAGGAGAAACCCGGTTCTGGGCCTAGCTGTTCCACGAATCAGATATGTACCAAAAAAATCGTCGGTTTTGCTTGATTAACCCATTTAAATCTTAGCTTTATTAGCAATGGCCAAGTGTAGAAAAAATGTAGATTTCTATTTTATTGTTCTAAACAAGCTTTGTAAACTGTTACAACACTTATTTCATTATATGTCACTAACTTCACAAACGCTGTCATTATATCAATAGAGCGTACCCTACGAAATGAATATGATCGATGTAGTGGAAATCGATACCGTTACAAATAATTAAATAATACTTCATTGTGTTAGTGTGATTGTTTTAATAGGTATTAAAATAAATGTAAAATAAAAATCTGGAATCTATTTGGTTTTTAACGTAACCAACATTTAACCGATATAGCAGCTGCTCCCCACATTGGCGACACCCGGCCCCAACCGTCAGGCAGCGCGTTCGCCGATCGGCGGACGCGGCTTCAACCTCTATTATTACTGCTAAATAAGGTCTAGTGGAAATAGATACTGTTACAAATAATTAAATAATACTCCATTGTGTTAGTGTGTTTGTTTTAATAGGTAGTAAAATAAAAATCCGGAATCTAATTGGTTTTTAACGTAAGCAACATTAAAAAATTAAAGAAAATATTATCGATAAAATCGGCTGCACCACGGAATGCACTGATACTGTCAACGTCTGTCAATTCTCATATTTGATATTTGTCAATGTCATTATTGTCATTCGCTTTTCGTATTTTTGCGCAAGTGAATGTGTTTTTCCGTATTTCTCGAGATTTATTATATCATAAGACCTTTGATCGAATACTGGACTCCGAAATTGATTGCCTTCTGACTGACCCTCGCTTGAACATTGGACACCGTACCCTGCCACCCCTGCTGACCTTTGCTGGAAAACCGGATCTGTATTTTGCTCTTTTGACGACGGCCTATAACATCATGAGTCTGTGCATTAATTGCGGAATAGCAACGGGCCGCTGCAATACAATAGGAAGGCGAAGATCGGAAGACGAAATGATTCTTTCAATTGTACAGGAATGGGTCGCGCCTCAAACGGTTAGTATCCGATATTTCTATTTAACGTAACGCGTTATCGCTTACGTTTAATTGTCTGTTGATAGTTGTATTTTATTTTATAAAATGATACCATAATGTGCAACAAATTCATATTCAACATCACCAATCCAGACTAGCGATGGGCGATTCCGAGAGGTTTTAACAATCGAAAGAATTGAATAAAACCTTTCGCCATCGCAATTCGTTAATGCAGACTGAACCTTCATGGTTAATTTCGGCTTATTCCCTCTCTCAGACAGGAGGCCTGTGTCCCTGCAGTGGGAATGTAATAAGGGCGCTTATGTTTACCCAAATATGCCACTCAGATGTTTATTGCTAAACGCTAGTGCTAGACCCTAATAGTCAAATGTTAAATGTTTGCTTCAGGTAAATGAAAATGACTTTATCTGCCAAGCTTGCTGGAATCATGCAAGCTTTATCTCTTGATGAAAATAGACCAGAAGAGAGTGAACAGACACCTATTGGACACCGGCGCGTGTGTATTCACTGTGGACGTTCTCTTCTGAGAAGAATTCGATGCCATAAACTTAGGACTGGTACAATGTAAGAACGCAGAATACACGAAGTTATAAGAGTATATATTATATGGTATGGTATCTTGGTTGGGCTCGGCACCAGGGCAGTCAATTGCCTCCTGCACAGTTTCTAGATACTGTATTATTATGTTATGATAATCCGAATGAAGAAGGTGATTAATAAAAACATTTAACACAAATGTGTTTTTTATTTTAATATATTATTGCAATCTCAGATTACTGTAATACGAGATTGCTTCAAATCCTAGTATATACAATATTAACAAATGCAAGCCAGTAGTTATGTACTTAAGTGGGCCTTGTCTAATAAACATAGTTTTCAGCTGAGGTTTTAAGTAAGATCCATCAGATAAATCTGAAGTCGCCCCGTAAGCGCTTTTTATATACCTACTTACCTAAAACCTCACCGTGATAAGTACGCTGCAACACAGCACATGGGCCTTCCAGATTTACGTAGGAAACAAAGCCTCGAAAATATCATTTTAATTTACATAAATAACTCAAATAATAAAAATAACCTAAAATGTAAACATTGTCTGATTTTATATATTTGGCCATTGCTGGGAGACGTGAAAATTAGGCTCGTGAAACCTTACTAAATGCCCTAATTTATGGCCAAATTTCAGCCCTGTAACGCCAGGCCCACGTTTCTATGGAGTTTGGGTTTCTCCTTTGAAAGGTTTGTGTACAAAACAATTATAGTTAACAAAAGTCTATTCAGGTTATTTGTAAGGGATCCACCACGGCTTACGAATATTTAAATGAGTTATTTGTTGCTTAGAAAAGGTTGGAGCTTTGTAAAAGCTACTAAAATAAGTATTCAAATAAAAAAAAAGTAGTGAAAATCTAAACAGATTTGAATGAATTCGGTTGACTTGTAGAGAATGCTTAAAGCATTTAGTCCGCCTTTGTACCTTTTTTGTGTGCAAAAAGTTTAAATACATAAATAAATGAAAAAGAACACGTTGATCTCTCTCGAATTACACTAAAAACACTTTTTAACCGATTTGTTACCATTTTATGGTTTCCAAGCGATCCTAGGTAGAAACATTCTAAAGAACACAACAAGGGCTGTTACAGCTGTTATGCTATTTTGGAAAACAAAAATCACCGTGAAAACGTAGATGAAGTTAGCTTAAAGCACAGAATACTTAAAGTACTACGTACAGAAAGGCCACTCCCTTCCCCGCACTAACATCAGTTACCGCACCTCACCCCGCACTTCAGCGTATTCGTCGCAGTTCTTTAACAAGAGCGCTCGCAAACACAAGTACCTCACGCACACATTCATACGTATACAAACGTCATTTTTAGGGTTCCGTAGCCAAATGGCAAAAAACGGAACCCTTATGGATTCGTCATGTCTGTCTGTCTGTCTGTCTGTCCGTCCGTCCGTATGTCACAGCCACTTTTTTCCGAAACTATAAGAACTATACTGTTGAAACTTGGTAAGTAGATGTATTCTGTGAACCGCAGTAAGATTTTTACACAAAAATAGAAAAAAAAACAATAAACTTTGGGGTTCCCCATACTTACAACTGAAACTCCAAAAATTTTTTTTCATCAAACCTGTACGTGTGGGGTATCTATGGATAGGTCTTCAAAAATGATATTGAGGTTTCTAATATCATTTTTTTCTGAACTGAATAGTTTGCGCGAGAGACACTTCCAAAGTGGTAAAATGTGTGTCCCCCCCCCCCTCTAACTTCTAAAATAAGAGAATGATAAAATTAAAAAAATATATATAATGTACATTACCATGTAAACTTCCACCGAAAATTGGTTTGAACGAGATCTAGTAAGTAGTTTTTTTTTAATACGTCATAAATCGAAAACCGCAATTTACCTTTCACAAAGTTACAACGAACTACAAGAACTTTTATATTATGTTACTTGCTGCTACGGAACCCTTCATGGGCGAGTCCGACTCGCACTTGGCCGGTTTTTTAATGTAGAAGTAGTAGGTAATTATTTTGCGAGCGTTGTATGGAGTATCCGGGGTGTGCTTAAAGTAAACTGTCAATCCCCAGCGTGACATGGGATGACATTTCACTTCAAGTCGTTTTACGCAAGTTTTCACGGTAAGCTTTATGCAGAATAGACCGGCTGGTGACTCAATATCTACCATAATATGAAATAGTTTTGAAGTGAAAACTTCTTTAAGCGCGTTGGGCATTTTTCGAGATGGGAAAAAACCATTGAATTTGCGCCACTGTTACCGTAACCGACACCGCTTTGGATGAACTCAAAACTCAAACTCAAAGCATTTATTTCAATTAAACCAATTACAGGCACTTTTGAATTGTCAAAGGGTCGGTCAGTCAGAAAGATGAAGCTAGTTGCCCATTCCAAAGCGTAGGTACCTATGGAGAAGAACGGGCAAGAAACTCCATGGACACTCTTTTAAATCAAAATAATATAGTTACAAACTCTTGGTTACATCATTCATGTTAAAATTTATACATGTGAGAACGATGCAGAACGTTAAAAGCGTCCATAATGAAAAAATAAAAAACAACAATTCAAATATTAAATAAAATAAAATAAGCCATGGCAGCAAAGAGATAACCAGTCCCTACTGACGGCGCCCGTTCACGAACATGACGCATGTATTAGCACCATTCAGCTCAACCATTTTGAAGGGAGCTAAATGATCCAACACATGCGCCACCATCAGCGAGACATTTGAGTGAGCATGACATACTCTCAGCCGCCAGAGCACATTCAAGTCAATGAGAGATGTACCCAGTAAATGGTAGCTTTATAGTATGTACATAGTGCTCACACATGTGCTATGCAATTATACAATACTAGGAGATTGAATTTATACAATGCAAAGATAGACTTACAATCTTCTGTTGTGTTCGGCTGTCCTCGGGATGTACTCTGTTTTAATGTACCTATATCTGATATGTGAGTGAGTGATGGCAATGTATTCTGTTTGTGTTTTGTTTTCACTTCTGTCGGCGCTCTCGGAGTGCCACTGTTTTTTTTTTTGCAACAGTAAACAACCACTGGGTGGTGGCAAACGAAATGAAACAGCTAAAGATTAAAATAAACATATTCCAAGAGAAAACCGAGCATCTGGACGGAGAGGCCGACCGACTGTTGGGCAGTGAGACATTTATTTATTTATTTATTTATATACTTTGTTGTACACCAGAAAAAACATCCAATTATTAATACAAAACATACAAAGGGCGGCCTTATCGCTTTCTGCGATCAACATTAATGGCTAATAAAAAAGGAAAAAATAAATAGAAAAACATCGGACGTCGTCGCCAGAAAAACAAATTACTAAATATCAAAGCTAAAACATAAATCCCAACTGTGCCAGAATTCATACAACAACAACAAAAAAACTTACTTGGCATTCATCCAGTAATAGATGATGGGGTTGACCATAGCGTTTGCCATCGCCAGCCAGTAGAAGCCAAGATACATGTGCTGCACATACTTCATGTATAGTATCGATGGGTTGAAGTGAGTGTATATGAAGTAGGTGTGGTAGGGCAGCCAGCAGATCCCGAAGATTACTATCACTAGGATGAACATTTTCACAACCTGGGAACAAAGAATTAATAAAGTTACAACACACGTAAAGAACACAAAGACATAATTATAAAAATCATATAAAAAGTTAGCATACATCAGTCTACAGGGTGAAATTAAGTTCATGGGCATCCTTTTAAGAGGTCACTGTACTCATCATTATGAACAATTTTTACTATGGGACTAAACCTAAAATCGCGAAAAAAAATCAGCTGTTCCTTTCATTTATGTTCACATAAATCGTCAAAATGTAGGGAAAAGCTGTTTTTTTTTTCGCGATTTCAGGTTTGCTCCCATAGTAAAAGTTGTTCACAATGATGATTACAATGACCCCTTAAAAGGATGCCTGTATAATGTTCCTGCTGCTCGGACGCAGGCCTCCCCTCTTCGGGAGTGAGTGGGCTGTAATCTACCACGCGAGCCTAGTGCGGGTTAGTATACAGGGTGTTACGGAAAGGGTATATCAATACAAACGGGTTGAAGAGTGTATCTGGTCTAGAATCTCTGTACAAAATTTCAGCTAAAAAGCAGTAACTTTGAAAATGCTTAAGCTCTTCAACTATGCTTTTCAATAAATTGGTTTCACGTGGATTTTTCAATAGGCCTCAGCAACCTCTTAGCCCGCCCCTCCAATTTATTTTGTACACTTAGTCCCTAAAGCCTTAGCGTTCGTTGGCTTGGAAGGAATTTAATTACAGGAAAAACAAAATTCCTTCTTAAAATATTGTATACAAGCCATTTTCTGTTCCAATTTCGGACCTCTTGGCGTATTTCCAATAGAGCCCCATTGTCTTCACTTCGGTGGTCTGAACGTGAACAAACACAACGTGAGCGAACGAAATTGAATAAAACATTGGTTTGGCAACAACGTTGCTTGGTGAAGACGTGTTGTATCAAAAATGTGCAATGTGAGTTACAGTTTGCAGGAAAGACAGAATAAGATTTGGAGCAGGAAAAGACGACTCGTTAAATCCAAGATAGCTTACACGTTCAATATTATGATTTTGTTGCAACAACTTTATCCTTGTTTTCGTTGTTTTAAGAGGAATTATGTCCGGACGCGGGATTAACAATATTAAACTTTTACGTTTTAAAACAGTTACAAGGGCTGGAAGACCAGCAAGTAGTTAGACAATATAGAGATTAAAGAACTATTATCGGACAAGAAGCCTTAACTTGTTTGAGAGTGGATTCGGGGTTAGATTGACGATGAACCATATTGATAAAACTATAGACGACAATTACTTTCACCCGTATTAGAGAACCTAACTCAAAACTCAAAAACGCCAGCACATCAAGCCACTACAATCTGTCAAATTTCATTAATAGATTTTCAACTTTATCGGTAAATCTTAAGGTTCAAGGATGATTGGGAAAATTTTACAGTTTCGGGTAGCTTGATGTGCTGGCGTCTGTACAACAAAGAATATATAAAAACCCCCGACTCAAACAAAAACCTCTAAAAAGTAAAATAATAATATATATTAGCCCTTTAAGTTTAATATAAGTTGCAGGAAATATTTTGATCCAAGCGTCCTCATGTCGGGGGACGGCTAATGAAAATTGGAAGTTAACAGCAGTTATGTTTCTACAATAGCTACATTCATTATTGCTGGGTTTAAGCCTCATCTGTTTGGCGTTTTCATTAGCCGTCCCCCGACATGAGGACGCTTGGAACAAAATATTTCCTGCAACTTATATTAAACTTAAAGGGCTAATATATATTATTATTTTACTTTTTAGAGGTTTTTGTTTGAGTCGGGGGTTTTTTAAATTTTTAATTTAACATTTATTTCTTGCTTTTTAAACTTTATAATGATTAGCCGAAATCTGCGCAGCTGTGGTAAAAAAATACGTATATTTTTTTACCACAGTGAAGCGAAGCTAGTTAGGTACTCGTGGTCGTTGGCGTTCGTTCCATACTAACGTATTCCTTTGTGAATTCGCCATTTCTGGTGGCGGCCATCTTAGATTTGAAATTTGTAATAGTGTATAGTATTCTACTAGTCAAGCCCTTTCATTTGATACCCATATTGAGGTAGTTGTGAAAAAATATGTAATCCGCCATTTTGTGGCGGCGGCCATCTTGGACCGATTTTCTTCAAACTTAGCTAAGAACACTCGCGACTAATTCACCTTTCAAACAAAAAAAAACAAAATCAAAATCGGTTCATCCGTTCGGGAGCTACGGTGTCACAGACAGACACACACACCCACACACACACACACACAGACACGTCAAACTTATAACACCCCGTCGTTTTTGCGTCGGGGGTTAAAAATAAATAAATAAATACTTAAAACTCATTTATAGCCTTTTGATTGGTTGAAACTAGTACGGGTCTTAGCACAATCAGTCTATAATGTTCCCACTGCTGGGACAAGCCTTTTCTCTGTGAAAGAGAGTGGACCGTAATCCACCACGCGAGCGATTGGGGAGTTTGTTGCGCCACTTCTTCTCCCCAGCGAAAGCACTAGGAAGTGGCAAAGGGCGGGCGTTTTGGGAGACTGTCTTTTCTAATTTTGACGTTCGAAAAGTGCTGATTCGCAGCTTAGTTTGAATAAATGACTTTTGATTTTGATTTTAAACCCAGTGCGGGTAGATGAAATGCTATGCCGGTTTCGTCCTTCCTTCCTGCATGCGATGCATGCGTCATGTTCGTGAACGGGCGTCGTCAGTAGGGACTGGTCATCTCTTTGCTGCCATGGCTTATTTTAATTTATTATTTGAATTGTTGTTTTTTCTCATCTTTTCATTATGGACGCTTTTGACGTTCTGCATCGTTCTCACATGTATAATTTTTAACATGAATGATGTAACCAAGACTTTGTAACCACATTATTTTGATTTAAAAGAGTGTCCATGGAGTTTCATGCCCGTTCTTCTCCATACGTACCTACGCTTTGGAATGGGCAACTAGCTTCATTTTTTCTGACTGACTGACTTCTTAACAATTCAAAAGTGCCTGTAAATGGTTTAATTGAAACAAATGCTTTGAGTTTGAGTTTGTTATATTTATTTATGTAAATGTATATACTTTATTGTACACCACAGAAATATAATAATATTTTTGACAGCCTTACCTTTCTTTTCGATCGTATTGAGTCTACTTGACGCTGCGTCAGCTCGCCGATAGAACCGGAACCCCACAGCACTTTGCCCATGGCTGAGTAGAAGAACGTCATCCCAAGCATAGGGATGGCGTATGTCACCACGAAGAACAATACTTGGTACCTGTGACAAAGAAAAACGATACATGAGACACAATATTACGCCTGTTCTCCTTAAAGAGGTGGGGTAGAGGTGTTAGTGGAGTGAGGTTGATTGGTTTCATCAGGTTTCTTCATTTCTCTGTACCAGCCTGGAGTTTGGATTTCTGCCCGGTCGATGGCCATCGGCTTGGGTCTTTCAGGATCGGGACTGCGGTCCCGGATTCCACCTATAATTATTTTTGTAAGTAGTATTTTGGGACCACAAGAAAAAATCAGTTAAAGTACAGTTAACAAAAAAGCTGATATAATATTTTGATCAACAATTACATGAATTTTATCAGTACCGGTACAAAATGAAGGGTATTCCTAGTCTACTAAACGTACATCTGTGTATACATGTGTATCTATACAAATAAATCAAATTGAAGTGTCTCTTTGTAATGGCAAAATAACAGCTTTTTTATGTATATGAGAGTATATACGGCTCGTATAACAAAAAAAAAATTGTCTGTCTGTTTGTTCCGGCAAATCTCCGAAACGACTGGACCGATTTTGACGGACTTTCATTGGCAGATAGCTGATATTATATGGAGTAACTAATGCGACTTTTATTTTAGAAGAATTGCCGTACCGCCTAAAAAAAAAGCGCATGGAATCCAATTTGTTTTATGACAAGCACGCGAACGAAGTCGCGGGCACAGCTAGTAATAAAATAGCAAAGAAGAGTAAAAACTCTAATAACAGACAAGTAACAGACAAACGAACCTGGATGTATGTTCCGGATTGGCGTAAAAACGGCCGAACGGATTTGGATGAAATTTGGCAACAGATAGTTTGGTACTTTTAATCGCGGTAGTACGTTCTCGTGGGATATTTTTCGATATCCACGAGGGTGAAGCCGCGGGCAAAAATTAATTAATTTCTAAAATGCTTATTAGAGGCGAAAATGTGCAAAACACACAACTTACATCATATAATATCTTCTATATAAATAAAACAAAGTCGGGTTAGTTACACCATTTATAATTCAAGAACGGCTGGACCGATTTTTATGATCTTTGATTTGTTGGATTTGTCTCCACCTCGAATAGCAGAATAACTATAAAAAAACAATGAAGATAATTAATTTTCTCATACATTCGTTCTTATTGATTCGGAAGCGATACGAAGTTCGCCGGGTCGACTTGTTGTGAATAGACCACATTAGCAGAACCCATTTTGTTCTTGCCTACCAGTACTCAGTACAGCACTAATTTAATAAAACAAACTAATTTATTCTCTGCACATTGCTATAAATTAGGAGCCAGAAAAAAAGGTCAACAGTTTTTAGCCAAACAGACGCAAATTATGCAAACATTATTCCCGTGTGTCTTTCGGTTTTGTGTATTTTTATTTTTTATACGTCCCATCTAAAATTGAATGTTATCTTAAATTAAGAGCATACATTTATATCCCTAAAATTGCATTAGTCTATTATATTTGGGTTAGCTCCCAGTCTAACCAGATGCAGCTGAAAACCAGTATTTATATGGATTGACTGCGTATCTAACCTTAACAACCCAGTAACTGGGAAACACGATACTCCTTGGTAAGGCTGTTTGTGAGACTTTCCGGCTCCTGACTACCCTTAACAATTGTCAATGATCTACGTATGACTGCCAGAACCAATGGCTGAACCTTTTGAACGCCATTGTCACATATATGTGACAAACGAAATCTTACCCTGAACGCCAACGTCACAAATATATGACAAAATACACGCGTCGCACGGGTCGCACCATATTATGAAATAAACAATTTAATCATTACTTTTGTGTGTTTTTATTTATATAATTTAAAAGTTTAAGCTTCTGTCTATATTGTATTGCATGAAACTAGTATAAAAAACCACCAATATCGAGAAATTTGTTGTTTTAAGTGTGTGTGTGTTGTTTTGTTAAAGTGGCCTGGCGTCAGGGGTACGGCGGCGATACGTTTATACTCTGGCGTTCAATAGGTTAACGTGCTTTCCGAGGCATGGACACGCATGAATTATATTCCATTAAATTAGGCTACACATTTGTAAAAAAAGAAAATAAACTTGAATAAAAATGAATATTATCAGCAGTAAACACGAGTACCTACATCCAAATTCTGGCAAGGAACCAACATTTAAGGCTTCGTATAGCAGCAGTCTGTGGTTCAAGTTTTTCAAATATAAAATGCTTTTTACCTAACAAGTTAAAAAAGAAATAAAGATTATAGCAGAGATTCAAAAATATAGCCTAAGAAAATCTCATCTCATACCCCTACTTAACCTCATCTCAGCATATACCTCCCAGTGTAAACAAACAAGATAAAAGGAACAATATGAAGAGCAGTGGTGACTAAATGGTAACGGCTCCAACTTACGAATGAACGGTCGTGAGATCGAACCCAGGCAGGCGATTTACTATGTGCAAATAATTTTATCACCATTGCTTTCAACGGTTTACTATGTGCAAATAATTTTATCACCATTGCTTTCAAAACGGTGCAGCGGTGAAGGAAAACGTCGTGAGGAGACCGGTTTGTCCTAGAACCAAAAATTCCAAGACATGTGACATCTACCAACCCGCACTGGGCCCACTCCCTCTTGAATAGAGAAGCCCTGTGTCCCAGCAGTGGGAACATGTTTTTTTTTAACTAGCTTACGCTGGAACATTATAGTCTGATTATGCTAAAAACAATAATAATTACTCTTGTACTTGATGCTAATGACCATTCTCTTGACAAAATCAGCCACAAACATCCAAATCGGGGCTGTTATCGATCGTGTTCTGTTTTTACGAGTGCCAGTCAAAGTTATTCTTAGTATCCACGTAACATTAATTGATCTGAACTATGTACATATTATTCAGAATGTTCCGAGTTCTAAACTAGTTGTTTGTTGGCGAAAATAAATTGAAATCTACAGCATCGAACGTGACTCCAAAATAGTTACGTTTCACGGTCTCGAACGATCCATACGATATTCAATTTTAAAATGGCGGAAAATATTTCGGGTGGTATCTACTATGTGCAAAAATATTTTTACCTGCTTTGGAGGAGCTGACTCGATCCTGTTAGACATGTTTGTAACTTTATGTAAACAATATTTCGGTAAAGTAACGTATTACGTTGATAATATCTAGATAGATAGACAGGTAGATTTATTTATTTGCAAAGAATTTAGGTAATTAATACAATAAGGTGTTACAATATTTTCGAATCCATATACATTCTGCCTCATGGCATGTAAAAATTGTGTTAACTTATACTACAATAATTATTCTATTTACTTAAAGCTTTTTAATTAAGTACTTAATTTATAAACATTGTAAATTAAATAGTCTTGTCATATAAAAAAAAAATTATACGAAATTTTCGTCTAGTTGTCAAGCATTCTATGCTTACAAGTTGTTTTTAGGGTTTCGTACGCAAAGGGTGCCAACGGAACCTTATTACTAAGCCTTCGCTGTACGTCTGTACGTCTGACTGTCAGCGGGCTGTATCTCATGAACCGTAATAGATAGACAGTTGAAATTTTCAGTGTGTATATTTTCTATTGCCGCTATAATAACATATAATAAATAAATAAAATCATATTTTTATAATGTTATATAGTATTAAAGTGTAGATTCTATAAACTTTAACGGTGTGAACTTCTGGTTGTTGTTACACTTAGGTACATATACTCGTAATTTAGGTACTTGCATAGTAATCTGTGGAAACTGTTTCTGGATTATGTTGAACTAATTGTATACTTTATGTTTGTTATTGCAAACTGTTTGTTTCCAAAATAAAATAAAATAAAGTTAATACAAACTAAAAACTCCCTACAAGAAACGTGATTTTTTTCGGTGTTTTTTGGAGTTGGAGCTGGAGTTATAACTTGTATGTGTGGTGCAAACTGTCAATATAAGTTGGTTATTAATAAATAAATAAAATAAATAAAAAATAAAATAAATAAATAAGTTATTCCGGTCTGATGGTACGGAACGCTCCGTGTACGAGTACGACTCGCACTTGGCCGGTTTTCGTGTTAAATTGCCGTTAATTTAAGCAAAAGGCACGTCGTCGACTCGTCGTATACAATAACTTCTCGTGGCAGACTAATGACACGCTGCAAATTAATTCGATGTGCCTCGTGTGTTTTCACCCCAAAAATGTTTCAATATGATGAGGTATTTGAACTTTGATATATTCAGTTATGCCAATGTACCCATGCATGTTGATTATGCTCAATGAAATTGATTTGTAAAAGACTTAATATTTTAGTGTTCATGGCTAACAGCTATACCTACTTACTTAATCATCATTGTCTGCCCAGCCTTTTCCCAACTATGTTGGGGTCGGCTTGCAGTCTAACCGGATGCAGCTGAATACCAATATTTTACATGAAGCGACTACCTATCTGATCTACACAACCTAGTAACTGGCTAATACGATAGCCCTTGGTAAGACTGGTTGTCAGACTTTCGGGCTTGTGACGACCCGTAACGACTGTCAAAGATCCACGAATGATAGCCGGGACCAAGGGTTTAACGTGCTTTCCGAGGCATGAAAGGGTCTTGGTATGTAAAGATGGTCACTCATCCACGGACCAACCACTGTAAGCATAACTCAACCTGATCAATCGACCCGTGCGGCTGTTATTACTTAGCCAAAAGCCCCTCCTACCTACCTACTTTATACATGAGTTAATAGTTCATGATCTCTCTCTTCATTATTATTTCTTCCTGTCTTAACCTATGGTGCACTGACTTGGTCTTTGACTAAGATCCAGAAGTCCAAACTCCAGGTCTTCCAGCGAACAATGGAGTGTACTATGCGTTAAATTAACGGATAGTGCAGTTTGAAACACAATACTGCGCTCCAAAACAAAGATGACTGGCTTAAAATGCTGCCAAACTTAAATGGGACTGGACAGGACATGTTTGCCGCATGCCGGACAAACTATGGGCCCATATAGCACAGAACTGGTGCCCCGAGATATTGAAACAGGGTCGCGGTAGACCATGTAGAAGATGGCGGCACGAGTTGGATAGGTTCCTGGATAGGTGAAGGCGGGCTCGCGAAAGATGGAAGGGGTGGAGGGAAGCCTTTGCTCAGGAGCGGGACAGCGGAGGCGAGTAAAAAAAAAAATTAATCGTGGGTCTCTGCGGATTGAGTGTGTTTGTGGTGCAATGCGGCGGAAAGTTCCATGTATAAATTATCATTGACCCCGCAATAACTTTACTGAATAAACATCACATACATTTATTATGCTAGTTGTGGTTTCAAATCAAAAATATTCGTCTTAGGACATTCAGTTAGGATGTATAACATTTCGTGGGCGGTAAGTGTCTCATCTCCATGAGAATTGAAGTGGAAAACTACATGATCGTGAGAAGCTGAGATAATTGAGGGAGGTTCCCTTTCAAGGGACAGACGTGGTTTGAATGGTAATCATTTCAATCAGAATAATATGCTTCAATAAGTTTATAATCTCCTATACTGTGGGGCTTGAAGATAGTATGAAGATGTTTTGAATTGATTCATTTTTTTTATTTTTTTTTTATTTGAAATTGGCTTGCCCTTGACTCTAGCCTAGGTCAAAGGTGACAAAGACAAAGTCGACGATGGAGTGAGCTTACCCAGAAGAAGCCTTTTCTCTCTTACTTTGCAGAGATTCGGGTTGTATGCGCTCAGCAAAACAGGCGCAGGTAGAGAGATCCACTCTTTTGCTGTGCGCATTATAAAGAACATTTGCAAACGCTTAGTGCAAATTGATGGAATAGCAACCAGGTAGGCATGGTAACTTGCAGTGCGCCTGGATGTCCGAAGGTAGAAGGGGGCCGGTGGAATGAGGACAAAAAGACAGCAACCCGTAAACTGTAGTGCAGGTTACACGCACACGTTTGAAATATCCGACGGTAAAAACGCAGCTGTGTGGCAAGGAGTCGGGATGCATTGTCGTAATAACGCATCAGATATTATCGACCGACAATAACGTGCCTGTGGGGGTGAGCCTTAATGCTACGAAGAGCCCCAGCGCTGGTTTTCTGCGACGGCCGTCGTTGACGTGATGACGTCAATATGATAGCTAATACACTCTGTATTAATAGGTAATATTAGAAGCCTATTGTTCAATAATTATCGTCATAATATTGAAAATGGTGGGTGTTACGAGTATGTCTAGACAAGACGAAAATTATAATAGTTCGTGGTATGTTAATGGGCCCTGTTGTTTATTCAGCCGCGATAACCGTTTAGTTTGCGTTTGACATCTAATCTGTGCTTTGTCTTTGGAAAGCATTAAGAAGGTTTCAGAAATAAAGGAAAACTATCTAGCTATTTGCTTAAATGTTGAAAGCCCAAGGATTCTAACTTCATATTAGCATTTTAGTTGAAACAATTGTTACGGGTCAGTTACCTATCAACTAGCTATCAATGCAGAAGCTTATAATATACTTTTTGGAACGAAGTTCTTTGACGCGGCTTGCGGTAGGAGTAAACTGGTAGAAATCGCCACGTAACGAAAAGGCGTTATATGTCTGTCTTGATTGTATGAATTGGGTCAAAATGAAAATACAAGATGGCGGCTGTGAAAATTTTTGTTTGTTTCATCATGGGTGTCGTTTTTACGGTTTTCGAGGGCGCTGAAGCCAATGGTGAGGTCAAAATAAAAATCCAAGATGGAGGCTGCGAAAATTTTTTTAAATTTTTGTCATGGATGTCGTTTTCATGGTTTTCGAGGGTACTTAACCTAATAGTGAGGTCAAAATAAAAATCCAAGATGGCGGCTGCGCAAATTTTCAATTTTTTCATCATGGGTATCGTTTTCACGGTTTTCGAAGGTGCTGAAGCCAAGAGTGTCACCTGTCTTATACTTGATAGTTTAAATCAGGGCTGTCCAAAGCAACATAACAGGACTTATGAAAAATTTTGTTAATAGATGTTATTTTGGCTATTATTGCTGATGCATCTTTGCCATTTTAATGGAAGTTGACACCGTCTATAGAAATTCAGGAAACGGGAATCGATGAACTCTTGAAAGATGTTTGTCATCTACACAATGCTAATCCCTGTATATATCTAAATCCGAAAAATTAAATTTTAAAAGTAAGTTGATGTAAGGTCTGGCGAATACGATTAATGGTAGACATAATCAATAAAAGTGAATGGCTTTAGTCCACTTCTTAAAAGAAAACGCTTATCAAACATCGCACCAAGGACCTTGTCTAAAACACAGATGCCTCTACTGGAAGCTCTTCGTCACCCACCATACTCGTCAGACCTAGCTCCAACTAAGTTCATTCTTTTTTTTTTTAACCGACTTCAAAAAAGGAGGTTCTGTATTCGACCCGTATGTATGTATGTCCGCGATTTACTCAAAAACTAATGAACCGATTTTGATAATTCTTTCATAAATGTGATTTACATACTTTCAGGAAGGTTTTAGTATATAATACAATCGGTAAATATTCCTATGTAGGTACGAAGTTATATGCATAAATGTACTGCATCTCCGGCATTTCTATGCGATTTTTGATAATTCTAATAGTCGGTGTCTTCAATTCATCAATGCACCAATGTTAATTGAATTTGTGTGGGGTAGGTACAACTAAAAATTGAAAAATAAAAACTTTTTTACAAATTACAAAAAAAAACAACCGACTTTAAAAAAATACAACAAAGTGAAAAATAACTTTAATTTCGGAAGTCGGTGTCGTTGGTTCCGTATTTTCGTTTTTTGACACCGACTTCCGAAATTAAAGTTAGTTTTCACTTTGTTGTATTTTTTTAATTTTACGATTAAATAAATCAAATTCTTAGCCAATGAGTCTGTGAAAAGCACCTTTTATGAGTTCATCGATCCCCGTCCCCAAGATTTCTATAGCGCAGCTCAGTCATCAATAAACTTCTATTAAAATGGTAAAGACGCATTCCTTAGAAAAGTTAAGGTTTAGGTTTCTGCTACCCTCCAATCTATTTAGAAATTTATATTGGCCCGGAATCGTATCTGGTTTGGACAGCCCTGGTTAAATGAAAGATATGCCATCTTTCATTTATTAAGCACTAGCTGCGCCCCGCGGTTTCACCCGCATAAGTCTCGATCCCGTATAAATATTGGGATAAAAAGTATCCCATGTCCTTTCCCGGGACTCAAACTATCTCCATACCAAATTTCATCTAAATCGGTTCAGCGTTTTAGGCGCGGAAAGGTAACATACAGACAGACAGACAGAGTTACTTTCGAATTAATAATATTAGTATGGATTATTTAATTATTAATAATAATATCGTTTATTGCGGATCACTTACGAAAATACACACAATTTATATAGAATTAGTAACAACAACTTTAAAAAAACTATGTTAGTAAAGTTACAAACTAACCTAACAACAACTAATAACTACGTGGCTCAACACAAATGTCGGCACGTGCCTCTGCACCCAGTGCCAGCGCAATTAAGAGCCTATACTACCTCAAATGGCTTAACGTGATCCTCCGTTATGTCGAAAATCCTGCACCATTAATTTTGAAATAAATATATGGTAAAGTTGAGGATTAATGCAGTCTTATGTTAGACGAAAACACGATTTCATAAAATTTTCTCGATAGAAAAAAAATCCAAAGTTACCTCTAACCCGAACAATAAACCGCTGACAGTCAAAAAATACTTCAAATTAGATCATGAAACTTTGCATACTAACTGAACTTACTTTAAAGCAGGTCTTATGTTATTTACTTTTTTATAATTACCATAATTTTCACTGTAAAAAGCAAATACCTAAACTATTAGCGCTGCCTGCCGCCCAGCACCGCACTCTGTCTCGCTCTCACTCAGTCCGCGAGCAGTATCGTATGAGCGAGATAAAGAGCGAATTTTAGCTGAGGTAGTATAGGCTCTTAAGATAGTTCTTTTTAGAAAAAGTAGGTAGGTACCTAACACTCTATTAGGGTTAAATAAAACACCGCAAAGTTATCCGAAACAGCTAAATTGCACACTGTTCACGGTCCATGGGCCCACGGGAGTTTTTAGTCAATAGAAATTATGACTACATCACAATTTAGATCTTACTAGCTGCGCACCGCGGTTTCACCCACGTAAATGTCGATCCCGTGGGAATATCGGGATAACAAGTAGCCTATATGTTAATTCAGGGTGTCAGCTACCGCCATACAAAATTGTATTAAATTTGGTCCAGCGGTTTGAGCGTGAAGAAGTAAGAAACATATAAACACACATACACTCACAAACTTTCGCCTTCATAATATTAGTGTGACTAGCTGCGCCCCGAGGTTGCACCCGCATAAGTGTCGATTTTGTGGAAATTTCGGGATAAAAATCCAGGGTGTCAGCTTCATACAAAATTTTATTAAAATTGGTCCAACCGTTTGAGTATCAAGAAGTAACAAACATCTAAACACACACACATACACACACCCCCACAAACTTTCGCCTTTATAATGTTAGTGTGATTGTATTTATATTATTTTGTAGTGATACATAAAATAACATGAATACAAAAAGAACTAAATTAAACCCTCTGCAATAAATACAATAGGATCTACATTACTCCCTATTCAATAAATCATTGTTCAACCAACCCATGTTTAACAATACAACGCCACATTGTAAGCCACATAATAGGAAACTATAAGATCTTGGGACAGTTCGTTTATAATAATCATTTGTGACGGTTGGATAAACTATTGAAGCTTACTCGCTGAGATAAATTATTATAATAGCTACTGACCAGGAGTAAATACATTGATTACTTAACAATAAATTACATAACAATAATTGACTTGATAATTGAAGAGGTTTCCATAGAAGACAATGAAATGTATTGTATGGATAAAGGTATTGTATGGGTAGTGTTATCTCCTGAATTGGACAATGTTACAGATCAATTATATTGTTTACCCGCGACATCGTCCGCGTGGATTTTTTGTGGGACCCTATTTTTTTTTTGTAAAATAAAAGTAGCCTTAGATACTCCTTATTACATCAGCTATCTGCCAGTGAAAGTTCCGTCAAAATCGGTCCAGCCGTTTCAGAGATTAGCCGGTACAAACAGACAGACAGACAAAAATTAAAAAAAATATATTTTGGAATATTATTATGTACCGTGTATACACTCATTCATGATGCACTCAGTAAAAAGCGGTTATTTTAAGATTACAAACAGACACTCCAATTTTATTTATTTGTATAAATTATTTGTATAGATACGGACGGAAAGAATAAGGACAATAATTTTGGTTGCGCTAAGTTATCCAGCGAAATTCAAATTATAAAATCCAACGTTTTTTTTGCAATTTTCAGGTCAGTTTCTGGTTGTATGTTGATTAAAATAATATATGATTCGCGACCTGATGACTTTGCAGAATTATAATCAATAGAATCAGTAATACTTGAAATAATACAGTATTGATAATTCGTTTAATGAATAATAAATTTCTGTGCAATTCCTCTGCGTCGTATCGATTTTTCCATGTTTAACCATGTGTTGTTATTTTCATTCCTTGTATAAAACGGAGACTTTTACTTTTTTTTTTAAATCTAATAATAGCGTCACATTTTGCGTAGGTAAGTAAATCTCCCGAGAGAAAAACTTGATGGATGGCAGGTAACCTAATTATTCAAAAAGAGTTCTGACAAAATTCGAGTTTTGTTTTAATATCTATTTGTAAAACTAAATGATTTGTTTTTTAAATATTCACACTACTATTATAATGGCGAAAATTTGTGTGTGTGTGTTTATATGTTTGTTACTTCTTCACGCTCAAACGGCTGGACCAATTTTGATAAAATTTTGTATAGAGGTAGCTGATACCCTGGATTAATATATAGGCTACTTTTTATCCAGATATTCCCACGAGATCGACATTTACGTGGGTGAAACTGCGGGGCGCAGCTAGTTTAGTCAATAAATATTGATGAAATGTAGATACCTAAGTATAGCAAAAAGAAAGAAAGAAAGAAAAAGTATTTATTGTGACTCGTACAGGAAGATCACAAACTAAACTAAACACAGTAAAAAATAAAAACCAAGTTATATAAAACAAAAAAGTAACAAAAAGAAAAATGAATCAGAAACTCCTATACGAGGCCAAAAGGCTCCTATCTCAGCACTACTTAACACAAAAAAAATATCTGAATGGGTTCATAATATCATATTGCCACTGCACAAGTGATGAGTTTTTTTTTATATTGTCAACGTCCAAGTTATTTTTAACAGTAGAACCAACTTTTCATTAAGTGGAGTGGCCCACTAGAAAACAACCGATCATTTGGTAAAAGCAAAAATTTCTTAAGCTTAGTGAGGCAAAATTTAAAGAGGGTAAAGAGGTATTCGTAATAAAGCTGATTGAACTTACATCTACTCTTAAATAAATTGAAAAACAAGCATGGAACGCTTTTATTGCCATGACAAAAAAATCTTTGGTAACATCACATCCGCTGACTTTCAAGCGAGTCCTTGATTTTGAAGAAAATAGTAAATAATTATCGACTTGCTTCTTTTATCTTGAAAATGAGATTTGATGGATAAACTTCATTTACGGATTTTTATTAAGTCAATAGCAAGGAATAAACTAAAATACCAGATAAAATAGAAAGTTTGAAATTTGTGGAGAAGTGTTGACTATCATAAATATTAAAACCTGCTGACACAAAATATTTTTCAACCAAAATATACCCATTAAGCTAACAAATTACCAAAAAAAAAACATGCCACTGTTAGGAAGTTGGGCTGAATACTCACACAAAATCCATGTATGACACATCAGGTAATCCGTCGGGCCACGACAGCAGACATGCAGTTTTGAGGGTGCCTTTCGACCTGCCACAGACAAAATCACATGTTAATTAAAATTTTGCACGGCTAAGCTTTTTGACAAAGGAGTTTGGAAATTTTTAGCACCACAAAGTTCTTAAAATAATAAAACACAGTCTGCAATAAAAGCCGATTCCCTATTCAGTTTTTAAACCCTAATTAATAAGTAAAATATTTGACCAAAATCTGAACAGAAGAACTCTGCTAATATCAAAACTCAATTAACACTAACACTTTAACATATCAAAACATACTGCTTTGTATGTTTTGATATGTTAAAGTGTCAGTGTTAATTGAGTTTTGCTGCTGTCCGTATCTAAAGTGGAATTTTAAAATCAAATTCTTGCATAGCAACAAGTAGGAGCTCCAGTGCGTTGAAAATAGGTACGGTCAGCATCAAAAGTTGATTAACACTTCAGTTTTTTTAATCTTAGTTATTGAGCAAAATATTTGTTAAAAATTGCGGCAGAAGAAATTTTTTTAGAATATATAGGTACTCTTGTCTATTATGTGAAAAGCTAAAAATCAGTTTATTGAAAAAAGTTGCTGTCAATTTAATAACATGTAAAAATGATAGTGTTAATCGACTTTTGATGCTGACTGTACAGTGCGTGAAAAAAAATCGCTACGGTAAAAACGCGACTGTCGCATATTCGCGGCACGATCGATTCTGTGGAGTAATTGCGTAACACACTATCAATAGCCATAGGTTTGTAGCGGTATCTACAATGCCACATGCGAACAACGCGTCATACTGACGTCACGCAAATCCTGCATCGCGCAAGCAGAGTTTACCACGCAACTAGCATATATACAACGGCCCGACATGACTCATTGGGCAGTTGCCCGCCAGACACAACACCCGTCTGGTCGGAGGATCCTCCCTTTTCTATAGAGTATGAGTGAACTTTACACCCTGTTCCTCATACCTCTATAGGTTTAATTTTGACAGTTCAACAACATTCATTGCGTTATTAACATTGTGGAGCAGACACATTTTTCGAAAACATGAAGCAACGGATTAGCAATATCCTTCAAAATGATTCAGATTGAGAGTTATAGTGTGTTACGTAATTAGGGTGCTGGTTAGGACGTGGGGTTAAACTTCAGCGTGTTCCAGACGTGACGGTTTTCGTAGTTTCGTTGTGTGTATTTTGTTTTGGTCAAGCAATATCTCTTTTTGATCTGTTCCAAATCACACTAATATTATAAAGGCGAAAGTTTGTGTGTGTGTGTTTATATGTTTGTTACTTCTTCACGCTCAAACGGCTGGACCAATTTTGATAAAATTTTGTTTGCGAGGTAGCAGACACCCTGGATTAACATATAGGCTACTTTTAATCCTATATTCCCACGGAATCGATATTTACGCGGGTGAAACCGCGGGGCGCAGCTAGTTAAATATATTTACATGGTATTCTGGTTCCTGGAGCAAAAATTATCGACGTGTCAAAATACAATCAACCAATCAGAGCAGTTTGCAGCGGCGCACTTGACAAATTGTTAGCAATCGAAACTATCAAATGTCAAACAGGTGAGAGTAATTAATCCTTGCCGATCGCGTGACCTGTGAGCACGAGATTAGCAATTTAGGATTTGCTGACGTCATTGAGAGTTGCGTTTTCGGAACAATGCATGTCAGCAGAAATTCGGGTTATTTATGACGCTGAGTATTCTATTATTTTCTCTTTATTCAGTGTAGGCTCAGAATATAAAGTTATTGTTTTATTAACAAGCTTCTGCCCGCGACTTCGTCCGCGTGTTTTATTTTTACCCGCATCGCATCACCTGCCCGCGCTGTCACTGTGTTTTCGCTTAGCGTTCTTTCTGACTTTTTTTCTTTTGGCCCCGCTCCTAAGGGTTATAGCGTGATGTAAAATTTCTATAACTCATAACCTTGCTCAAGAATCGGGCTATCAAATGCAAAAAGAATTTTTCAAATCCGACCGGTAGTTCTAGAGATTAGCGCGCTCAAACAAACAAACTCTTTAGCTTTTTTTTTTTTATCTTTATGAATTTATTATCTCGGGACCATGGGGTCCTGGTCCTTTGGAAGGCGTACGAGGGGCCGAAGCCAACTCGCAGAGGCCCCTTAGGAAATTTTAATGAAATGCAACACCAACCGTCGTCGATTATCCCTTTATGCACTATGCAAGTGCACCCAAGGATAACCCTCCGTTGGTGTACGACTATTGTAGGATATGGAAAAATAAAAAGTAATAATTTTCTTTATTATTAGTATAGATTCATTTTTTTATTACCACACTTACGTGAAATTGCATTACCAGATTTTATAGCTAGTTACGATAACACAACTTAAATGCCTAATTACTGATACGAACATTAATTACTGAAAAAGTAATTTTTGTAAAACATACCTATATTCCTTGGTGGTTGAGTATAATAAGCAGGGTATCGCTAGCAGCATGCCACTGATCCATATGCAAGCGATCATGACGAGGGAACAAGTCTTCGACATCCTCGGCCGCATTGGTCGCACGATGGCTTGGTACCTAAACAAAAGAAAAAAATAATTTTAATTGATTCATTATAATATCTTTTGCATGCAGTTATAGTGGCCTAGTCGTATTGATCCGACTAGCGAATGAGTCGTGAGTTCGGCAGGCATTTTACTTTGAGCATTTAATTTCATAACCACTGCTCTCAAAACGGTGAAGGAAAACATAGTGAGGAAACTGACATTATAGTAGAACCAAGAAATTTGAAGACATGTGACATCCACCGATCCGCACTGGGCTCTCATGGTGGATTATGGTCCAATCTCTCTCACAGAGAGCAGGCCTGTGTCCCAGCAGTAGAAACATTATAGGCTGATTATGAATAATTGTTGTGTTACTAAAGGGTTTACCAAAGAACAATGAACCGCCTTGGCTGCCGCTGCTTGTGTATGGAATTGTGAATAATTCCCATACAAAAAAAGAGTGTCAATAGATGTCACCGTTTACACATAGAAACTGACGGCCCTTGACAATTTTAACATTGACTATCATAGCAGAAACTTGCGCTCAGTACTATTGCGCGAGCACAAATATTATTGAGAAGACGGGTCCTGGAATAGAGACCAAGTATCGACAAGCAATGCGTACGACGCTCCCCAGCTAGATGGACCCACGACCTTAAGAAAATGGCTGGGATAGTCTGGATACAGAAGGCGGATGATAGGGTATTGTGGCACAGCCTAATTCAGGTCTATGTCCAGCAGTAGACTGCGATAGGCTGAGTTGATTGATTGATTGAAATATTATTAGTAAAGGCGTCTCTACTCGCTGTTGTTGATGCTGTGCTCTGAGGGATATAAAAACGATCATGAGCGCGGAGAACGACGCATTCTGAACACAGTGTCCTCTTTTTTTTTGGGTGGGAAATCAAATAACTTCTCCCGCTGTCGTGTTAGACTTTTACTGACTAAAACCCACCCGTGTTCCTTCAGTTGCCTGTGCCAGGGGCCACGGTATCTCTTTCGAACGATCGCTTTTCAGGTCGAAGTGATATTGGATTTTTTCATCACGAATTTCTCTGAAGTAACCGGTAAGTCAAACTTCGTTTTCCTAAACGAAATCCTAAAGCCGATTTGGTCTGAGAAAAATCTCCATAATAAAACACAGCCGGTGACATTTACTTAATAGGTGTATTTGCTTTGTTGGACGCTGAATTGAACATCGAAAAATAAGCCAAGAAATCGACGAAATATTTCGATAAATAATGTTCTGGAAAAAAGGTTTTAGAGTCTGGATTGTGTGTACGTAAATAGGTACCTACATTATATTGAAATACGTGCCTCTAAATTGTATTGTCCTAGAGCAATATATTTAGTATGAATTGGGTAACTAGTACAGTTCGCAGTGCCTGAACAATCCATCGTCTCAAGGTAAATCATGTAAGAAATGTAGAAATGAATAGACAAAAACTATTGTCCATCTGCAAAGATTTAAATCTTTGTCTATATGTAATTTAACAAGTAATCTAGTGGCTTAGCTTTTGGATAAGTTTAAGTTTAAGACACAGTCTACATACACACACACATTATATTTCCAGTTAATCGTTTAAAATTTACAGCGAAGCGTGTATTTTTTTAAGCCAGACTGCCAGGCCTTGGTATCCCACATTTACACAACAACGAGTATTGTAATCACCTTGGATGCTGCGGCCGGCTGTAATCAAATTCCGTACAGCGAAGGACTTTTACAAATGGAATTTTAAATCGGATCAAACAGTGCAGTGAAATTGTTACCTTGTTTCGAACAGAAAAAAAATGCACAATATTATAACTTGGATCATTCGATTTCGTCGCATTCGATTTTTGCTCACGTTTTGTGTTTTCGTGTTTCTTTATGCAAAGTTAGTAACTTATGATACTATTATCGAACGCGATAACAAAATTTTTGTAAAAACTAAAGTTGATGACATATCGTGTTACTACAAGAATGACGGAGACGTGTTACCATCAACTGAAGACCCAAACTTTTCTCCTAAAAATAAATCTATATTCTTTATTGACTCTTCGTGTATAGGAAAACTGACAATGATGCAAGCATGTGTTGCCGAGTCTGCAGCGATATCTAATCCGCAGTGGCACATATACATTCTGCTCAGCTTTCCAATTACGGATTCACTAAGTAAGAAAATCCTTGCACAACTTCTCACGTATCCTAACGTTAATGTTGCAAGAATAAACATCGCTCAATTTGCGAAAGGCACTGCAGTGGAATCAGTACTAGTGAATGATATAAAGAAAAGCAAACACCCGATACAAGACACATCAAATATATTAAAAATTGTGACTCTAGACAAGTGGGGTGGTATATTTGTGGACAGTGATATGATAGTTCTTAAATCATTTGAAGATCTACCAAAGAATTTTGTTGCAAAAAAACATACTGGAGTATCATCCGGAATTTTATCTTTTGCAAAAGATGATGTTGGTAGAAATATTACCAGTAAAATATTGAAGTACGTATTGTTTCATTAAACTAGACCAAATAGTAATAATTGTAGAGGTGAAAATATATATTTTTTGTTGACAGACAACTTGCGATGACCTACGACCCTAAATCAAGGAGTTTTAACCGCCTAGAGGCTATATTAATTTCGGTATTGAACACAATCTGTCCGAATACATTGACGTCCAAATCTGGAGAATGTAATGGTAAGATTTATTTTATAGTTTTCTTATCACGTTTTATTTCCTTTATCTTGAAACCTGTAGTGCTTAAAACGTCGTTACTGGTACTTTAGTATGTATTATTGGTAATGTTTTTTTTAAAGAAACCCCTTTAATAAATTTTACTACTTGATCAATTATATGTGCCAACTAGGCTATGTATTATATTGGCATTATAAATTAATAGAAAAGTCATGGTATGATCGTCAGGAAATTATCCACTACAACACCACTCGATTTTATTAATTTAAACATTAGTTTAAATTAAAACAATTATTAACTTGTTAGTACCTACATCTTTGGTTTAAGGGTATGAATGAGCAAAAATTGTTCACCTCTCCAGGATTAAAATTTTGCCTATGTAGGTACTCGATATCCGTGGTAGGTACTTATTTCTGTTGTAAATATTGTAGGGCTAGAAGTTTTCTCAGAAGATTTATTCTACCCAATACGGATTCCTGGATTTGCGCCTTATCATGACGAAGCTGGTGAAGAAGAAAATGAGAATGAGATTCCGTACACTTATCCCCTGAGAAGGATGGATTTCAGTAGTTACAACTACCAAAGTGGTGAACACTGGCCATATGATTCATTAGCAAGAACATTCTGTCCAAGACTTTTTGAATTTAAAGTTAGTTTAAAAAATTAAAACGTGGTATTAATTTAGATCCAGTTGCACCACATATCACTCAACGCATTTAACGCTAAACTTATTTAATCTGCCAAGCTCCGCTAATGAGACACAATTGATTTGCTATTGTTTCGTCGCCGATTAGCGAACCGCGCCGCTTGACCGGTTAAAACATAATTCCGTCTCAGTCATCCTCAAACGACTGACAGAAATAGAGAGATGTTTCAAATGGCAAGTTATCTAATTTTATCACAACTGTATTTTAATAGTGTTGAACAATATGTTTTAATCGAAACTAATGAAATATTTGGTTTTTTAATAGTTTTAGTTAGGTTAGGATATTATATTTTTTATTTTAATAGTTTATTTAGTTTTAGAATTTTATCAAGCGTATACAGGTGAATTTTTCAAGTGGACGTGGATGGCCAAATCCGAAACTATGAGGTTATAGCGAAAAGTACTCAAAGGATTTACGGGCTCGATTTTGATGAAAACTAAAACTGCAATTTTTGAAAAATAAATATTTCTAGCCAGGAATCGTACCTGTTGATTTTGAAAAAAGAAACACACTGCGAAGTGCACATTTTTGCGAAGAGCACATTTTGCGTAAAACCCTGTATTTGTATTATTACACCATTCGATAGTGTCCCTAATGAGGATCAAATTCTGGGAAGTGATTCTGGGAGGTGATCAATGCTCATGCCTTATTTGTGTAAGAAGAGGCCTTTGCCTTGCAGTGGGAACATATACGCTGGTATTATTGTTTACTGCCTAAGGTTACATGTAAGACATTGCTCCACCAGTGGGGCGGCCGGCGGTGAGGCGAAGTGGATTAATCCCAAATTATGCCTGAAAAAAAGCATAGACGAAGGTGCGTTTGTTTTTGCATTCACAGTTTCGGTATAACAATTTGCGAAATGCTTTAATAAAAACGTCCCTACCATGTGTCACTTACGCCTTATATGTATACCAGTTGCGCCCCGCGGTTTCACCCGCGTAAGTTTCAATTCCAAAGAAAATCTGGAGAGGGCCACCTTTATCTCCTAGGGGTATGAAAAATAGCTAGCCTACGACCTATTCTCAGATCTACCAAATACACACAAAAAGAGGTTTCGGAGGAGTTCGATAACAAACACTATGACACGACATTTTTATATACAACATTATTTTTAGTATATGCGAAACCCGAAACACGTGTCTAGTATTTTTATGTAAAGAATCTATGTACAAAATTTCAAAACTGTATCATGAATAATCACAAAGTTATAAGCTTGTTATGTTACCTGTTTGTCCTTACAAAAACATGGTCATCTCATCCACGCCGCCGCCGCGTGCGTTCGGGCGATTGTATTGTAATTAACTGGTAATAACATTTTCCATCACACTTGCAGGCTTTGGACGGACTGTCGTAATGGTCAAGTGTAGGTAGTTATTATAATGTACTTTATTCGTAAATAAATGCAGCCGTAAGCTACGAATAAGTAATTACTTATTCGTAAGCCGTAAGTGATACAATGTAGTCAATGCGATTTGTTGCACCTTATGTTAACCACTTAAAGTTCAAAGTGGATGAAAAGTGTTAAACATCGTATTACTTAACCACAGCAGGCTGTAGGTACAAATAATAACTTTCTACAATTAACTATCTTGGCGTCTTTAAAAATGTTACACGACACTTTTTACATACGATAGGTACACGATCAACCGAAACACAACTTGTAAGGCCCGCGGCGGCCGCGCGCTCGCGATTATGCAGTTGGACGGGAACGCGAACACGTGCGCGCCTACCTGTGGTACCCGGGCGACTGAAGGGGTTGCTGCACCCCCGCCCCGGTCGCCCCGCTCGCTGTGCGCCCGCGCCGCTATTGTTGTACCTACTTAGTGTCGCTCCTCGAACACAGAGTACACTATAATATACCTCCTCGAACGCGTCGCTCTCGTGGTGTCCAAGCTTTAACCTTTTTTAAATATTTTTGGGCCAAAATATAACATGGGGTAAAAATTATTGGAATCGATTCAGTTACTTATTCTGAACAAACTATATTCAGGTTTCGCATATACTAAAAATAATGTTGTATAAGAAGATTAATTTTGTACCCAGCTTCTAGGCTGCCCATGAAGTAAAAGCAAACCTACTACTCCAAATCAAACCTTCAGCAAAAGGTATGAGGGAGCTAAGTCGTTCGAAGTTTTTTTTCCGATTCGGCTAAAGTCAGCACTATTTGTAGATTCACCCGATAGCAACAAAGCAATCGTGGGCAAATAAAAAGCGAAATTTATATCAAGAAAGTACAAACATTTGTCGATAAAAAAGTAGACTATTATAGAAATGTAGGTTATATCAAAGAATACAAATTCATACAGGCATTTATGCGAAATCCCAACCGTTGTCAGGCTACAAAATAAATTTCCAGCTATAGCAAATGTAGACATTTTTACGTCACATAATTCAGGATTGAAGTTTATCATGTGACCACTTTTGGATAGCCGTTTGACCCTATCAGACAGATGAAAAATTACTAACACTAGACCATACGATAAGTGGATGAACTATGTGGCCAGTACAAAATACGGGTAACCTGGATCGAATATAATGTCCTCAGGTCCTCAGGTGTCCGTGGATAGAAAATTATTTTTGTTCTTTATTGCCCGCTCTTGATCTCGAACACGCCTGATGGAAAGCGATGGATGAGGTCTATGATGGAACGAGCGTGCCCAGAAGATGCCTAAGGCACTGGAACTCCCACGCATCGACGAAACACAGCAGGCTGTGATTCAGATTGTGATTGATAGTGTGTTACGCAAAGTCAAAGTCAAAAGTCAAAGTCAAAGCATTTATTTCAAATAGGCACATAAAAGGCACTTTTGAACGTCAAAAATCATCTTAAAATAGAATTTATTCTAGTCGCAATTAGGGTGCAGATCAGGCAGTAGTAAATAACAATTTACCTGCTAGAATTTCTTGGTGTTTAGACACGATATAATCTATATACAGGGTGTCCCTGGAAGTATGGATCAAATCGAATAGGGGCGTGGGCAGAGTCATTTCCAAACTTTTTAACCCTGAGAATGTCTGTGAATTTTTTTACGGTTCAAAGTTATGATTAATTTTTGTTTTTTCAATCACTTCGCATAGTGCTCAAAGATAAATATAATATACTTTTATCTACCTATCTACCATTCCTTTTTTTCAGTTTTCGACGTTTAAAAATTGATTCTCAAATTAAAAATGAATTTTCCAATGTTGCTAAAACTAGAAAAAAAAATTGGTATAGTATCAGTCTTATGAATTATACTTTGAAATTTTGATTGGACATTCCTTTGATATATGAAAGTGTATACTGTATATGCGTTATGAATTTTTTACTGATTGATGTGATCAAATTCATGACTCAGAATTCAACTGATTCTTTTGAGAGAATGTGATTCATGTCTTCAATATCATAATTCATTTTGAAAATGGCATATATTTCATCGAACCTCCTATAATATCAATTGCGCACCCAAAAATATTATTGAACATTCTAATAAAAAGATTGCGCCTCTTTTTAGGAACATCAACCCGGATATAATATATTACGATGTGATCGAGCGGATGGTCGAAAACAAGGCGGCGCGCTTCTCGTGGCCACACACCGGTTCGAGCTGCGACAACTACCTATCTTGGATGCGTCGATAGACACTTGTGTGTTCGAAATAGTTTGTGCAACGGTACATTTAAATAAACGTTTTTTGTTTGTGTGTTGTGTTGTCTACATTCCGCCAGGCAGAGTGGGGCAAAAACTAATTGTAAAACAACTAACAACTAACAATTAAATTGCCAAATTTAGTTGCAACTAACAACTAAAATAATTAATTGTAATTGTAACGTGTCGCAATTAACAATTAATTAATTGTGCTTGTAAAACTTAGCGATTACAATTAAATTAATTGTGCTTGTTAAAATTTGCAATTACAATTGATTAATTGTTAATTGTTTGATACACGTTTACAATTACAGTTAACAATTAATAAATGTAAGTAACTGAAAAATATAATTCAAACAATGCAAGAGCATTTTCCATAGTATTCTCAAAGATATGTAAAGCCTGGATTTAAGCCAGAACATTACGTAAAAGTGTAGCACAGGTACCTAACTAGAATAATTCAGGATTGGACGGTTCAAGGAAACAAGGATAACCGTAGTTTCAAAACTCCTGCCATACTCCTGCCATATTTACATTCATCAAATACGTATTTAAATTAAATATTAATTGTTTGAAACAATTAATTTAAATGCAAATAAATTTTTAATTGCAGTTGAATTAATTGTAAACCACAATTAACAGATTTAATTGCAATTGATTTTAATTGCATTTCACAATTAAAAAATAATTGAATTAATTTAATTGCAATTAATTTAGTTGAAATAAAAATTGTAATTGTTTGCTTCTACAATTAAAAAATTAATTCAATTGTGCCCAACACTGCCGCCAGGTAGTTCGGAAAATGATTACATGTTGTTATTTAGAATAATAGAAAAATTGTGTGATAGGTATGGAGAAGTTATTGTAATTGGTGATTTTAATTTGTATTCTTGTCCTGCTAATATTAGTAATTATTTCGAATGTTTTTTATCATATTGCGAGTTCACTCAAAGTAACACAGTACCCAACCATTTAGGTCGTCAGTTGGATTTGGTTCTGAGTGCAGGCATTAGCGGAGGGGTGACAGTGGTAGCGGCGGATGAGGCGCTGGTGCCGGTCGACGCGCATCACCCGCCGCTAGCGGTTAGCGTGCGCCCCGCCTCCGCCCCGCCGACGTCCCCCGCCTCCGCCCCGCCGACGTCCCCCGCCTCCGCCCCGCCGACGTCCCCCGCCGTCGCCCGCGATTCTAGTGCACACCATATTAGACCACAGTGGAATTGGAATAGGGCTGAGTTTCAACTGTTATATTCTGGGATTCTTTCCATTGACTGGAGTATGATGTACGGAATGCATGATTTAGAAGAAATGTTGAACTTCTTTTATGATAATATTAATTGTACTATTAATGGGTGCGTACCCCGGAAAAAGCTTAGTAGTGGAAATTCGCGGTATGTATACCCAGTATGGTACACGAGAGATATAATAACAAATATTCAAATTAAAGCCAGACTTCACAAAAAATTCAAAAAAACTAAGTTGGATAATGATTATCACAAATTTGCGGAATGTAGAACTCGTATAAAAAAGTTAATAGAAACTGCGCATACACAACATAAAAATAAAATTCAGTATCAATTCGTAAAGGATCCGAAATCGTTTTGGCAGTATATAAGATCGAAAAGAAAAACACTAAATAAGCAGAGTATCATAAAACAAGGTCAACATCTAACAGATGATGAGTGTGCTGTGCAGTTCGCTGACTTTTTTGAGTCTGTGTACAGCAAGGAGCCACCCAAACTGGACGCGTGCGCGGCGGCGGCGGAGGTCGGCGCGACCAGTGCACGGGTACACATTGAGACGCTGAGTCTCGCGGAAGTTCAGCAGGCGCTTGGGAGTCTCAAGCCAAAACGTTCGTCTGGCCCAGACGGGATACCAGCGTTTCTGTTCCGAGACTGCGGGAGAGTGCTGGCGGAGCCATTACTTCACATTTTTAATGCATGTTTACAACAAGCCACGTTCCCTCAAAGGTGGAAGATCACGCGCGTTGTTCCGGTTCCTAAAGGAAAACCAAGTTCAGATACCTGTAATTATAGACCGGTAGCTGTACTCTCCACGCCTGCTAAAGTACTCGAGTCGGCTATTCAGCGCTCCGTTCAGGAACAAATGCGTGCGCGTCTGTCAGATGCGCAACATGGGTTCCGACCTGGACGCAGTACTGCTACAAACCTTATTAACTTTATGGTACAGGTGGTGCCGGCAGTAGACTCGGGGGTACAGGTAGATGCTGCGTACTTCGATTTTAAAAAGGCGTTCGATACGGTGGATAATGACATCTTGTTAAGAAAGCTCGCGAAAATTGGATGTACACTACCTCTGCTACAGTTCTTCGCTAGCTATATGAACGATCGCCAGCAATATGTCGACTACAATGGCTGTGTATCTCAACCGTACTACACGAGATCGGGCGTGAGCCAGGGCAGCAATGTAGGGCCTCTCGAGTTTATTGTAATGATAAATGACTTGCCGGAAGTCGTCAGACATGGGACTTGTTTATTGTTTGCGGATGACCTGAAATTGCTGCTCGAGGTTCGGGATAAATCGGATTGTAAACGCCTACAGGAAGACATTGACAGAGTAGTCGAATGGAGCAATGACAACAAACTGCATTTTAATGTTGCTAAATGTTCGGTGATGTCGTTCACTCGCGCGCGAACTCCCTTGAGTTATCAGTACAAGGTTGAGGATGTGCCGATGCAACGAGTGTCTCAGGTACGAGACTTAGGGGTAGTCTTCTCTCAGGAACTAACCTTCCGTGAGCATATCAATAAGATATGTAAGAAGGCATACAGAAACCTAGGTTTCGTACTCAGGCAGTCCCAAGGATTCACCAACATCGTGACTCTAAGGGTACTATATGACGCATTAGTCAGAAGTCACCTCGAACATAGCGCATTCATTTGGGCTCCTCATGAGGCGAAATATAGTGTTATGTTGGAACGTATCCAAAATAAGTTCACGAGACACTTGTATTACAAGCTGTATGGGGTATATCCATTATACCCATTGATGTACCCTACACTATTTATTCTGGGTATGGTAGGGTATAACACTCTAAGAGTACGACGGGAGTTTTCGCTCGTAGCGTATGTAGTGAAACTACTACGTGGCGTGGCGCATAACCCAGGAGTGCTGCGACACCTACAGCTGTACGTGCCCGACCGGTACGTGTGGAGGCGGCAACGCCCGCCCCTGCTCGCTGTGCCTGCAGCCAGGACCAACCTACTGGCGAGAACTCCTCTCACTAGAGCCATACGCATAGTGAATGAGGTTCACGGGAGGGTTGATGTATTGTGGTGCAACTTGAGTGAATTCGCAAAAGTTACACTATATGTAATAAGTTATTTAGATTAAGATATTTTTTAACTAGGTATAACGTGTAGATTTAGGATTTAGTTAGTAAGGCCAATCTGTCGCATTGGATCATAGATCTGTAATGATAGTGTAGGTAAGATTGTTATAAATAAATAAATAAATAAATCAAATGATTTCTATTTTGGGATTCTAATAATATTGAATAGCCATGTAACTGCGACCAACTTTCCGCGGCACCGCTCGCTTTGCTCGCTCGGCTCGTGCGCTGTTGCTCATGAATAGTTCTAATTTAACCTTACCCGGTTATTCGGGGTAGCCCAGCTTAGTTACTGTGAACAACTGTGAAAAAAGGCCAGTAAAACAAAAATATGCTCAATTATTTGAAAACTGTGCATCATCGTCGACCGTAGGTTCAATTGAGGTAAGGAACAAAATACCCAAAATGAGTTGAGTATACAGTTTTGTTCAGAATTTTTCGCTCTATCAAATGGTGAATATGAAAAAATTCTAGCTTAAGAAAATGTCCCTTACCCTAATGATTTTTGGATCCAAATTTCGAATCAGCCCCATAATAACGTCCGAAAAAAAACTTTGTCGGCCTCTCCTGAAAAATCGTATTTCGTCACTTACCTCAATTGAACCTACCGTCGACGTCATTAGAAACGCAAAAAGTTTTGTGAAATGATAATGGTTCCGTAAAACAAATTAATCTACAGCAATCTGTGGCCGATTAAAAAAAAATGAATTTTCGAATAACAAAACTAAACTTCCGAATTAAATACTGAACCTCCGACAAAATCACTAAGTTACCGACAACCTAGAGGTTTTGTTAAAATAATCATATTAAATATTTATATACCCGGGGCTACTCGTACGTCGACTTAGGATACAAAAGTGAGCGAAGAGCACCGAGGTTCGGTTTGGTTAGGTTACTTTAAACCCTCTACATAGAAATAGGAGCCCTGAGAAGTGGGGCTCCGTCGACATAGGATGAAATACAAATAGAAAAGTACTACTTATAGCAATAAACAGTCATGTTTATTTTTCGCAGATTTCAGTATTTCATTCGGTCGTCTCGTCATTTTTATTCGGACAAAAGTAGTCGGAATGTTAGTATTTTAGGCAGTCGATTTAATATTTTGAATAAGGACAATTCTTATTTTTTGTCGGAGCTTTTATTGCTATCCAAAAGTTTTAGACGTTCATAAATTTAAAAAAAAGTGTCAATTATTTTATAAGAGGTACTTTGTTTAAGCTGTTTTAATTATTATTTTGACTAAAATCAACCGATTTCCCTCATCGCTGTTTGTTTTACAGCGTAGAAATAAGGGGGAAAAGTGGAATAATCAAAAAAAAAAGGGATTTGTGGATTTGTTTTACATTAGAGTCCAGTTTTCCCCCCTGAGGCAGATTCTATCACGGGGGAAAAGTGGAATAACTCAACATGTTAAGGGGACTTTCTAGACATTTTTTCATTAGAGTCCACATTTCCCCCCTGAGGGGGATTCTCTCAGAGGGGAAAAGTGGAATAAGCCAATCACTAGAAAGTCAAAAAGTTTTAAGAGGATAATATGTTAAAATATTTCCCTTTAAAAATTATTATATATAAAGAATTATTTTATATTATTATACTCGTAGAATAGAATAGAATACTCTTTATTATGTACACCATATACATGTAGATCTTTGACCTTGATGCCTTAGTATTCATAGACACCATCTTCAACATCGTAGGGAAAACTATTTTATCGCACCTTGAAGAGCAGGCAACGACACAATCCATTCATAGTTATTTTTGACCTTTGATTTTGCATCATAATGATCTTTATTCTTGTAGTTATAACGATTCTGTCGGACGTAATATAACTATAAAACGTCTACTAGTACCTGATTGGTTATTTGAATATCTATGGACAGTATACTCAGATAGTGAAGAGCCCGATAATCTGGGAACTAAATTAATTGGAGATCAAAATGGCTGTGTTATATTTTGCGTCGTATTTCGCTGGACTAGAACCAAACATTGGAACCTCAACACATTGGGATTAAAGAAAGAGACTTTCTACTAGAGCACATTTCGTTAAAATAATAGCCTTAAAGAAGTGCTACGAAATCTGCCAACATAAAATATTTCCTCATCTTTTATCCGAATTTCATCATCATAAATTTTTATACAGCGCTGCCACTTAGCCCTTTCCGCTCTTTTTTTTTTGCACTTAGCACTTTAGCCCTTAGCTATAAAAGTCTTTATATGGGGAAATTCTCGAACTAAGTCCATGAATGAATCTTCTAGGATTTTGATCGTAATTTTGGTTGAGCACTTTGCTCTAGCAAAATTACTTTCCATAAATATACTCAAACTCAAACTCAAAGCATTTATTTCAATTAAACCATTTACAGGCACTTTTGAATTGTCAGTCAGAAAAAATGAAGCTAGTTGCCCATTCCAAAGCGTAGGTACCTATGGAGAAGAACGGGCAAGAAACTCCATGGACACTCTTTTAAATCAAAATAATGTGGTTACAAAGTCTTGGTTACATCATTCATGTTAAAAATTATACATGTGAGAACGATGCAGAACGTTAAAAGCGTCCATAATGAAAAGATGAGAAAAAACAACAATTCAAATAATAAATTAAAATAAGCCATGACAGCAAAGAGATGACCAGTCCCTACTGACGGCGCCCGTTCACGCACATGACGCATGCATCAGCACCATTCAGCTCAACCATTTTGAAGGGAGCTAAATGATCCAACACATGCGCCACCATCAGCGAGACATTTGAGTGAGCATGACATACTCTCAGCCGCCAGAGCACATTCAAGTCAATGAAAGACGTACCCAGTAAATGGTAGCTTTATAGTGTGTACATAGTACTCACACATGTGTTATGCAATTATACAATACTAGGAGATTGAATTTATACAATGCAAAGATAGACTTACAATCTTCAGCGTAGATAGTATAGTGGATGAAAGTTGCCGAAAATCGAGTTGAATGGCGTGCAATAGGAAAAGCCTATGTCCAGCAGTGGACTGCTATAGGCTGATGATGATGATGATAAATATAGATAGCTACTTGTCCGATTATTGAGACGGTAAATTGACGTAGTGTGTCAATATGCCTAAACATTAATTTCCTGTCTGAGCGTATGCGCAGAACCGGTCGAAGTGGAGGTGCTTGAGAGAGGCCTATGTCCAGCAGTGGACGTATTTCGACTGAAATGATGAGCGTATGCGCATGCTATGAAACATAGGTGGCCTTATTCCCTAAATCGAAGTATTTTTGGCTTTCAAACTTTATTCCGACGATGTTAAAGTTCTAATTAGAAAACCTGACGTTTAACCAGAATTTAAGTTGTCACTATTGTATTAATAACTCGTTTTGTGTAGGTCTCAGACTGTGCGGACTGCCAAAACCCTCGAAGGTTCTAACCTCGATTTACATTATCAGCCTATAACGTTCACACTGCTGGGACACAGGGCTCCTCTCTGTGAGAGGAAGTGGGCCGTAATCCACCACGCGGGCCCTGTACGGGTTGGTAGATGTCACATAACTTCGAACTTTTGGTTCTCGGTCATGCCGGTTTCCTCACGATGTTTTCCTTCACCGTTTTGAAAACAGTGATGATGAAATAATTTACACAAAGTAAAGCGCCTGAGCGCCTGACTAGGTTCAAACCTACAACTTGTAAGTCGCGGCCGTTACGACTGGGCCACCACTGCTCCCTATACTCTCCATATTTTTACTGCATGTCATCATCTGCCTAGCCTTTTCCCAACTATGTTGGGGTCGGCTTCCAGTCTTACCTGATGCAGCTGAATACCAGTATTTTACAGGAAGCGACTGCCTATCTGACCTCTACAACACAGTTACTGGGTAATACGATACCCCTTGGTAAGACTGGTTGTCAGACTTTCGGGCTTCTGACGAATCGAAATCCACGAATTACAGCTGGGACCGACGGCTTAACGTGCATTCCGAGGCACGGAGGGGTCTCGATATGTAAAGAATGGTCACAAATCTACATACTAACCGCGGCAAGCGTAGTTTAACCTGATCGATCGACCTGTGCGGCTGTTATTATTTAGCCACGGGCCTCTCACTTTATTTTTACTGCAAGTAATAATATTATTTACCTACCTGTCAAACGATATTCCGGTGAGTGTAAACACGCTGGCTGCGACCGTCACGTTCGCTATGAAGTTGCTCAGCTGACAGTAGCGGACGCCAAACACCCAGTCGCTGCAACAAAAAATGAATTCGCTTAACGATGTGGAAACGTAGAAAATTGGTCAACATCAACTTGAAGAAAATATGAAAAAGTGCTTTTCAAAGATTAGGGATCCATATCTCATGTTTAGGCACTTGGCAATAGCGTAGATTTCTATCAGTGAAATAATTGTTGTACTCGAATCGGAAGATACTTCCAGAGATGACCTCTTATGAACAAAAACAACATACAGTCGAATTGAGAACCTCCTCCTTTTTTATGTATGTCGGTTAATAAACAAACAATTTAGCATAAAGCATAATCTGCCTATAATGTTCCCACTTCTGGGACAGAAGCCTCTTGTCGGTGAGAGGAAGTGGGCCGTAATCTACCATGCAGGCCCAGTGCGGGTTGGCGGATGTCTTCGAGTTTTTGTTTCTGGTTTCCTCTCGATGTTTTCCAGCACCGTTTTGAGAACAGTGGTGATGAAATAATTTACACAAAGTAAAGCGCCTGTCTGGGTTCGAACTAACGACCTATCGTAAATCGCGGCCGTTACAACTGGGTCACCACTGCTCTCTAACAACAAACAATTTAACCTCTTTCTAACATTAGTTCAGATAGATGGCTTAATCAAAAAATCAAGTAGGGGTCACCAGTGGTAGAGGATTCTCCAATTATAAGTTTTAATGAAACAAGTTATATGCAATATCTATAACTTTTTAGTAACAACCCCATTAGACCGAGATGAAAAGGACGAGACAGCGGATCAAAAAGGGTCTAGACGATACATATTCACACTTCGATACGTAAAGGACCATTATGTAGCTGCCAATTATTTTATATGAAACAAGTTGTCTTTCATATTGGCGCCTGCGACCTTTTACTTGTCACAGCAATGCCACAGACACACCAAAGTGCCTGACACTCAAGGCATAGACAAGTAATGAGGTTACGTCTGGCGCGTGTTAAAAATTAATATTTTATTTTATTTGCTAATATTTTACATGTTAAATCTATTTTAATATTTATTTATTTCTGTAACTGCCCGTGACATCACAGCGGCGGGCCCTATCAGAATACCAGCGCTGCGACATTTTTTTTTTTTAACTTCGCAGCATCATGCTGAGATAGGAGCCTATTGGCCTCGTATAGAAGTTTCTGTCTCATTTTTCTTTTTGTTACTTTTTTTGTATAACTTGGTTTTTTATTTTGTTTTAGTTTGTGATCTTCCTGTACGAGTTGCAATAAATACTTTTTCTTTACTTATTTCTTTCATATCCCAAGAGAAAAAAAATTCATGAGTAACTATGAGCCCGAATCGATGAGGGAATGTTTGAATACGCCGAGACCAGTGACTAGTTTCAACCTTCTGACTAACACGTAAACCTAATTCAAACATGATTAATGATTTAATTGAAACATCATCATTCCCAATTTATTTGGAGTCCGCGCAACGTGTCTTTTTTTTCCATACTTCTCTATTACTTGTCATTTTGATAGTCAGCCCCTTTCTAACCATATCATCATTCACACAGTCCATCCATCGTTTCTTTGGTCTTCCCCTACTCTAATAGCTTTTATAACATTCAAACTCAAAACTATTTCATTGAATTAAATGCTTTGAATTTGAGCTCTAATCGCTTTTTACCCGACTACGGTGAAGCAAAAAGGAGGGTTACGATTTTGACAGGTATGTATGTTCATCTGTTCCCTCATAACTACTAAACTCCTTGTCATAATTGGACAAGTTAGGTATCGTTGGAAGCGTCTTAATTGTCCGCTGGTTATAAGTTTCGTGACGTCACAATAAATTGAATATGGCGCCCTTTAGCGGACATAAAGTCATGACCTAAAAGATTTTCGTTTTAATCATGCCGTGTTGGGTATCGAATAAAAGGGCTTAATTAGCACATTTCAAAAATGTAAATATTACTGAAATAAGCCCCAAAATATTTTAATAAAAATTAAGTTTAAAAACTAAAACTCGACTAATGAAAAGGATGAAACAAGAAAGTACCTACCTTCCCGTGGTCGCATGCCGCTGTACTAACATACACAGCTATGGTAGCATGCGACCACGGGAAGGTACTGTCTTGTTTCACCTTTCTTGGTTCTTATTTTTTATATTATTTTTTATTTATACAACGCCAACGCGCTATTAACAGGATTATCACGAGCTTATCTGTAGATTATGTCAATCCAATACATTATTGACTTTTCCATCATTGTTATCGCTAATAGAATGTCACTTTGTCTAGGCCCTCTGAAGTTCCTTTGTCTTATCAAAAGCTACGTACGATAATACTGTTCAGCAGTAGACGTCTTTCAATAATACATATGTTGTTACTTCATGTCATCATAAAGGAAGGGACCTGTTAGGGCCTAAGCCTGCCGGGGGTGCGGGATTGGCTGAAAGGGTTACCGCTACCCCGGAACATGAAGGGCTATGGAAGGAACACGGATGGGTTTTAGTCAGTAAGAGTCTGACACTCTCTTCCGCTGCACCCAGAGCGGGGGGGGGGGGGGGGGGGGTCGTTTGATGATTCCTACCATAAAAAAAAAATTAAAAAAGTAGACGTCTTTCAATAATATGTATGGTGTTAGTTCATATTTTAAACGATGTTTCGATCAGGCAAAGCTGACAGCAGTAATGAAAACTTCCGCTCCAAACGCGTCTAATATCAAACAGTATTCTCAGTAATACACTGAGAACACTGTACTGTACATTTAAAGTGAAAGCTCGAGAACACATACACAAGAAGTTGGCAGATTCGTCTCAGAATTAAGTTGTTGTAGGGTTTCTTATTTATCTCTCATAACTATTTCTTTTTTATATACAGGTTAAAATTGAAAATATGCAAAAAATCGAAATGGGAGATTGTACTCATCATTATGAACAAGTTTTACTATGGGACCAAACTTGAAATCGCGAAAAAAAATCTGCTATTACCTACATTTTGACGAGATACGCGAACATAAATGTAGGGAACAGCTGATTTTTTTTTCGCGTTTTCAGGTTTGGTCCCATAGTAAAAGTTGTTCATAATGATGAGTACAATCTCCCATTTCGATTTGTCGCATGTTTTCAATTTCACCCTGTATATTGTTGTATCTATGTATGTATATATGTATTTATTTTTACATCTATTCTTATATTTTCTTTGTTATCTACTGTGTATTGTCTCTGCATTACCCTATGGTAGACTGGTAGAAAATGCCCAAGGCATTAAGTCTGCCTTTGTACAGTTTTTACTTGTGCATAAAGTTTAAATAAATAAATACTGTAGTACCGCAGATCGTTGGAATTCCCTGATATTGCGGAGATGGATGCAGCTCCACGCTGAATTTTAATTGTATTATGTTAATTTGTGTCTGTAACCTACTAGCACTAGAAGTTATGTAAAACTGTTACTAACCAGGACTCCTGTCTGAAATAAAAGTTTTCTAATATCGTGCCATCACCCTTTTTTTTTTCGCGATGGAAATCCTCGTGGACTTCCTCTATCGTGTGGGTGACAGCCTCTACCTATGGCCGCGGGTGCAGGTCCTAACTCCTCGTGCGCCCATTCCTATAATGGCCGCACCCACTCTCGAGTGGCGCGCGTGGAACACTGCAGCGCCAACTCGGGCCTGTCTGGTCGGACGACGAATGGCCCTAGTCCGCAGACCGCAGGCTACAGGTCGCAGATCGTTTTGCGCCCTTCTCGGGCGCCCGGAGCGTCTCCTGCGGGAGAGGAGAGATGATGCGGCTTCTCTCTCCCGCTCGGCCTCCTCCTTTGCAGACATGACATCCTCGCATAAGGAAACAACTCCGTCCCATGCGATCGTGCTATCACCCTACAGGTCAGGGGTATAAATTATCGAATGTGTTAAATAAACAGCAACGAAAATAGTACTGGTAAAAAAACAATAACTCTTCCATCAATAAAAAGTACCAGGATATCATAAACCAACAGTATTATAGTCGCAAACGAATGATAACAAAACAACCAATTAACACCTATACCGGATTTATTTGCATCTACGAACGCATACGCGAATTCAAAGTTCAACCAACTGTTAAATCCAACCGATGCGATATATTAATAGAGGCAACACGAATATTGCATTACACTAATATTGGAACAGGTAATATTGAATATTGGTTATTAAGTATATCCAGTTTAAATGATTAACGGTAATATTTTAAGCTTGCGGTCCGTGATTATAAATAAATCTTTCTGACCTTATCAGGATTACAAGTGCAATTTCTGAACGAAAAAAAAATTACAGATCTACACGACCTTCGGGTACATTAAAAATGCACTTAGGCAGGCTTTTCATTTTGTACGATGCCTAATTTTTTACAAATAAATATAAATACATTTCTCAACTTAGCGACGCGACTCGCATCTAAGTAGCGCGCTCCCCGAAATTACGCCACACAAAGGGCACCCTCCTGCCTAGAATATTAGTGATACAGAGGTCCAGTTTTTTTTTTAAATGTAGCCCAATTCAATACCCCGAGGTAATTTTTTAATTTTTTCGATATCGCGTTTGGTTTTTCAGATATAGACTTTATGAAAAAAGACCAAAATAATTTTTCACATTCTTGCGTTTTTTCAAAAAAAAAAAAATTGGCTTTTTATTTTATTTTTTTCACCATATTGTAGTCCTTGTTGATACGCCTCTTTTGAGATCCCAACCATTAATGTAACCCTAAAACTCATGACACCAAGGCGATGTCACACTCTAAGCGAAAATTGGGGCTATACTGAAGCGATCGAAAAAACATTTTCAATGTAAAAATGTTCTTATTTTTAATGCAATAAGTACTCAGAGGAGTGAGTGGTGGCACAGTGGTAACGGCCTTGACTTACGAGTTGTAAGTCGTGAGTACGAACCCAGACAGGCACTTTACCTTGTGTATTTAATTTCATCACCACTGCTGTCGAAACGGTGAAGGAAAGCATCGTGAGGTAACCGGCATGTCTTACAACCAAAAAATTCGAAGACATGTGACATCCACCTACCCGCACTAGCCTCGTGTGGTGGATTATTACCCACTCCCTCTCAGAGAGAGGAAGCCTGGGTCCCAGCAGTGGGAACATTATAGGCTGTACAGTGCTGTAAGTACTCAGAGCGCAGACGTCGATGGAGTAAAGCTTTAACTGAAGAGGCCCAAGAAACCAGGGCCGTCCAAAAGCGCGTTAGGTTGACGTCAGAGTCGCGGGAAACAACTCCCAGTTCCGTTTTCCCCTCATCCAGTGAGGGACGAACAGAACCGGGAGGCATGGTAGAATATAGGGGTAACCTAAAACCAGCAGTAGGTGATTCCGGCTGAAATGATGGTGTTGATGATGAAGTACGTAGTTGCAGCAGATAAGACCTGGTGTGGAGGCCATTAATCGACAAACACAGCATCCCCCAGCTTGATAGGCCGACGATCTTAAATGGGCGGCTGGGACGGACTAGATGCGGAAAGCGGAGAACGTCAGGTTTGTCGTGGATCTTGGAAGAAAGTGGAGAGGTCAGAGATGCCTATGTCCATCAGTTGATTAGGCTAACTTGATTAAAGAACGCAGTTTGATCAAGGTGTTGCGCATACGAAGCAACTTTTCAAGAATGTAAACTTTTTAAAGGTTTGCCGGTTACTTAACTATTCTAACGTCCACACTGCCTGCGCAGTGTCTTAAAAGTATATGAAAAAGGGCATCAACAGGTAGGTGAATGTCAAGTTGCTGAAACTGGAGGACCAAAATTGCTCCAAAGTCAAAGTCAAAGCATTTATTTCAAATAGGCACATAAAAGGCACTTTTGAACGTCAAAAATTATCTTAAAATAGAATTGATTCTAGTCGCCCATTCCAAAAGGTAGTTTTCGTATGGAGATGAATGGGCAAGAAACTCCACCGTTACTCTTTTAAAATGTTTTAGGTACTCCGTCTGCGCAAGGCCTAATAGGTATAGTTACAGTAAAACTTGCAGCTGAAATGCGTTTGTCTGCCAATATTGGTATTCTATTGAGGCAGCTCCAAGAGATAACTACCTATTTTACTATAAGTTTAAAGAAAGTTTTGTTAAGGGGCAAGAAATTTAAAAAACAAGCACGATGGTGTTGACAGACACTAGAATATTAACGCATTAATGCGTCATAAAGGTCGTTGGAAAAACGTTTTTAAACTCCGTTCAGCGACCTTATTGTGTAGAACGTGTGGGTGCACTATAAAGACAAGCTATAATCTGCAATAAACAGTAAATTGTGTTTATGCCATTATAAGAAACTACGAAAGTCTTCGTGACACACGAAATGCACGAATTGCTTCCTTATGTATTATTACAGTTCATCAATCATGTTGTATCCAGGTTTATATTATAACTAGTTGACTCGGCGAACTTTGTACCGCCTCAGATTTTTATGTTATTTTTTCCCATGTTTTAATAACTATTCTGCTATTCGGAGCAAAGACATCCAACAAATAAATAAAAGATCATAAAAATTGGTCCAGCTGTTGTTAAGTTATAAATGATGTAACTAACCCGACTTTGTTTTATATTTATGTATATAGAAGATAAACAAAGACAATACGTTATGATGCTTATTATGTCTCTAATATAACTCTAAGCTGTTAAATTATAAAGGGTTCCAGGGACATCGACGCTCAACCATATTAGTGACTACCATGTATCACCATGCACCACGTCATCATTATCATCTGCCTATAGGCCGACCGCTTAACTGAGACGTTGCCTGAGGTAGCAGCGCGGTGCGGGAGGGGTGTGGTGACGTGATGCGAGAGCTCAGTGATTCCTCAAATCATGACAACTATCACCCCTCCCGCACCGCACAGCTACCTCAGGCAACGTCTCAGTTAAGCGGTCAGCCTATAGGCAGATGATGATGATGATAACGGAACGCCATCTGCTGCGATATTTACTGCCTACCCTCATGCAAAGAAGGTCTGAGTTTATGTTGGTATGTTTTGCCATCGATAATGGCGTACAAAGTTAAAGTTGTGGTAGCAAAAACAGGAGTGAAAATTGGAGAAGAAATCAGAACACCAAATTCCCGACATTAAAAACGTTCAAAATCTAGTCGCAATCTTATCTCAGCGACAATCAATGTCAAAAATGTAGGGAAATTAGAGGTGTTTTTGACAGATTGAGACTGAGATCAGACTGTGAACTTTCTTAAAATTACGAGAATTGCACCTCAGATATCACCATTGCAAGTAATCAAAAAGATTTGGTTAACAGCCATTTTAATGTCGTCCTGATAAACTCAAATTAATTAAATGCGAGGACATTTAATATCCATACCTAAGTTTATAACAAACTACAAAATGAATTGAGTTTTATGCGTTCTTAAACTTATAAAATGACGTTGCTTGCTTTAATGTTAAAAATTGCTATCATTATTTTACGTTCACAAGGCCATTAAAATGTATTCTTCGATGCTTAAGTACCTATATTACATCAGTTTCTTTGACAGCCTTATGTTAAACTAAATAATGACAACATTGTCTTTAAAGGGAGCTGTTCCATAAAATATTTTGCATTTAATTAATATGCGGCCGATCATTTTGACGCTTAAGTGTCCTTTTGTTTTTGTATTTTTTTTCAGTCAGTATTTTAGTACTATAACCTATTTTTTTGTAATACATAGTAAGTTGAGTTAAATATTGTAACAATATACAACTTAGGTAAATAAAATAGACTGAAACTGTAGCAAAATCAATATAAATTTACTGATTTTTCCAACGCTAGATAATTTTATCGGGGATTAATTTTGAATTTTTGACAATTTTTCCATACAAGAACTATTAGAAGTCAATTTTATTACACGAATAAAACTTATCTGTCGATTGAAAAATCAGCCCTTAATCTGTCAAGCGCCGCTAATGAGACACAATTGATTTTCTATTGTTTCGTCGCCAATGGGCGACGCGCGGTCCTTGACCGGTATCAAAAATAAATTAAAGACATAAGACTACCAGAAATTACTGCATCGTATAAAGTGCTCAAACTATTTCGTATCTTTTTCTTCTGTATTTGTATAAATAAAAACGAAAATGACGAGAAAGGTGATTTGCAAAAAGCTATCCGTTTTTTTGTCACTTTATTTTTAACCCCCGACGCAAAAACGACGGGGTGTTATAAGTTTGACGTGTCTGTGTGTGTGTGTATGTGTGTGTGTGTGTGTGTGTCTGTCTGTGACATCGTAGCTCCCGAACGGATGAACCGATTTTGATTTTGTTTTTTTTTGTTTGAAAGGTGAATTAGTCGCGAGTGTTCTTAGCTATGTTTGAAGAAAATCGGTCCAAGATGGCCGCCGCCACAAAATGGCGGATTAAATATTTTTTCACAACTCCCTCAATATGGGTATCAAATGAAAGGGCTTGACAAGTAGAATACCAAACACTATTATAAATTTCAAACCCAAGATGGCCGCCACCACAAAATGGCGAATTATATTTTTTTTTTCCTCAATTCCCTCAATATGGGTATCAAATGAAAGGGCTTGACTAGTAGAATACTATATACTATTACAAATTTCAAATCTAAGATGGCCGCCACCAGAAATGGCGAATTCACAAAGGAATACGTTAGTATGGAACGAACGCCAACGACAACGAATACCTAACTAGCTTCGCTTCACTGTGGTAAAAAAATACGTACAGCTGCGCAGATTTCGGCTAATCACGTGTGGATCGTATAGTATGTTTACTAGTAATATAATATTATAAAGTTTAAAAAGCAAGAAATAAAAGTTAAATTAAAAATTTAAAAAACCCCCGACTCAAACCAAAACCTCTAAAAAGTAAAATAATAATATATATTAGCCCTTTAAGTTTAATATAAGTTGCAGAAAATATTTTGATCCAAGCGTCCTCATGTCGGGGGACGGCTAATGAAAACGCTAAACAGATGAGGCTTAAACCCAGCAATAATGAATGTAGCTATTGTAGAAACATAACTGCTGTTAATTTCCAATTTTCATTAGCCGTCCCCCGACGTGAGGACGCTTGGATCAAAATATTTCCTGCAACTTATATTAAACTTAAAGGGCTAATATATATTATTATTTTACTTTTTAGAGGTTTTTGTTTGAGTCGGGGGATTTTTAAATTTTTAATTTAACTTTTTTAATACGATAGAAGGATTTGTAATCATGACATGACAGTTTTTTTTTTATTTCTTTCTATTCAATCATGACAGTTTATTTTAGAAAAAAAATGGTTTTCTATTTATGTCGTGATGGCCCAGTGTTTAGGTTAGCACTTTGCTCATATAATTTTATTTAAATACGTAGTTTTTCAAGTACTCTATATTTGTTATGTAAATATAATGGCATAATATTACAATGAATATTCATAAATCCGACTTTGTTTTAGTTTGTAGTGATTAGAATTTTGATAACAATGTTAATATTTCGAAAAATAGTAATTTTCTGACTCCCAATATCGAGCTTACGTACTCGTAAAACATAAGAGGGGCAATTCTCGTAATTTTAAGAACGTTCACAGTCTGATCTCAGTCTCTCAAAAAATCTGTCAAAAAATACTTCTAATTTCCCTACATTTTGACAAGTTTTTGACATTTGTTTGTCGCCGAGATGAGACTGCGACTAGATTTTGAATATTTTAAATTACGAGAATTGGCCTTCAGGTTTTTCACTGTTATTTGAATACCTTTAGCACTCACATTTAATTGATATCGCCACAAGGAGACTTGAGCATACCGCAGAAAGCAGCGGCATATCACAGCACTCAGCAGGCATCTGAATGGTTAGCGCATAGATAATTAGTCACCCAAAAATTATTCCCACCAAATATTTCATTAAATACCTACTCATTGCTGCTAGTAATAATCCATCACACTCGGTCTTTTTTTAACCATCTGTTGAGAATTCATTATAAAGCCTGAATTACTAAAAGGATACCAGGGTATTAGCACTTAAAATGGAGAGTACAGATCTTTTGTTTTATTTTTCATCTTCTTCGGTTCGACGTTAATTTGCATGTCACTTAGAGATAAGTGCGCAAGTAAAATATAAGGGGGATTTTCCAAAAGTTGAATAGCTTTTTTCTGAATAATAAATATGGCGGTTTGATATTTTTTCTATACAAAAGCTGTCAAACCACAATTTATATTCCTCCGATAAAAAGTAACTGAATATTGAAAACCAGCCAAGTGCGTTTCGGACCACGCACAATGATAGTTGTAATGAATTTATCCCAAGGACAAACTTAATATTGTAGTTTAAAAAACATATTATCCATCTGCAAAATAATGTAAGTTTGTAACCACAAAAAAAAATGTATATTACATGATACAATTACAAAAATAAAACAATGAAGACATGTGACATACCTACTCCAACTCGCACTGGGCCCGCGTGGTGGATTATGGCTCACTCCCTCTCACAGAGAGGATGCCTGTGTCCAAGCAGTGGGAAGGTTATAGGCTGATTATGTATGTGATTATGTGATAAAACTACAAATTGACGAGAGCAGAGACATACATTTGTACAGACCCACATTTCGCCTGCTACGTTTAAGGAGACTACATGACCTATAGCGCGGTCACTGTTGGACTGCATAGAAAAGAAAGAGAAGCGCGATGACACAACGCTGGTAATTTATTGCAAAATATAAAGCAATATCTATTTACAAAAAATATATTATTTGGACTGAAAAATTTAAACACTTGTATCTACCTAGCATAATTATATCCTGAAGAATATAATTATTTTTCTAATTTTGTTTATTGTAGTCGATCATAATAGGCTAGTTTCCTAAAAAATTCTAATTAGTCCGTCAGTTAGATTATCGAAAAATAATGGACCCATATTTTTTCTTTTGTCAATCAAACAAAAAATGACAAAGATAAAGCGCGTCAAAATTTGGTCGTGATGTCACGCCGTGCTAAAAATTGTCGCACGGCGTGACGTCACGACCCCCAACTCCCAAATTTTGACGCGCTTTATTTTTGTCATTTTTTGTTTGATTGACAAAAGAAAAAATATGGGTCCATTATTTTTCGATATTTTAATCTAACTGACGGACTAATTAGAATTATTATTTTTTTACCCAGGAAACTACCCTATTATACTTTTAGGCATTATAAAACTTGCGTTTATTGCGTTTAGGTCCTGTAATCCCCTTAAGTCCCATCAAATATGAGGGCTAAGCTAACGATATCAACCGGACTCAATCCAGACTCCATGTCAATCTCTCCGCTTGAGAAATTCCTAATGAAAAACTTAATACCACTTTGCCCGGCCTCAATCTGGGATCAATCCGTGGACTGCAAGGAGATCTCCAGATCTATAGCCCTAAGGAAATACGAGTAAACTTAATAAAAACAAATGCAGAAGAAAATTGTAAACTAATTGATATTGGGAACCGAACATTTTCATTCACTATCTGAGATGGGATTGGTTTTCAGCCTAAACAAATACAGAATAGTAAAAGGGTTTTACATAAAGCCTATATCCTAACGTTCCTAACCTATGGATTATGTATGTCACAGACCGGTCGTTAAACTTTAGGGCTAGAGACAAGATACTCATGATATGAATCTAGAATAGTGATTCAAATTTCAAACACGTCCCACTATGATGTGTAATTTAAGGCAATTCCCAAGCCATTTGTGTCAAACATATAAGGACTTATCTACTAAATACATCGCTTAGGCTACGGACACGAAGTCAGCGGGCGCGGCGCGACGCGGGGAGCGGCGTACGAGCGGTGCGTAACAGTCTAGCGGTGCCCGCGCGTCTGCATTGGCGTAACTAGTGTTGTGCATTTTATTTTTTGCTTTTTTAACCTTTTGAACGCCAGAGTATAAACGTATCGCCGTACCCCTGACGCCAGGCTACTTTAACAAAACAACACACACTCACATTTAAAACAACAAATTTCTCGATATTGGTGGTTTATTTATATTAGTTTCATGCAACACAATATAGACGGAAGCTTAAACATTTAAATTATATAAATAAAAACACACAAAAGTAATGATTAAATTGTTTATTTCATAATATGGTGCGACCCGTGCAGAGTAAGATTTCGTTTGTCACATATGTATATGTGACAATGGCGTTCACAAGGTTAACGACCGACGTTTCAAAATGTTGTATCAAAAAGATGTTGTTGTCGCTGTTTAGACATTTCGTTCGCGAAAAAAGACACTAATTTCTCATAACACAACACTACGCCGCTCTAGCGCCGCGCGATCTGCCCGCTGGCTTCGAGACCAGGTACGCGTTGCCACGCCGCTCCCCACGCCGCCACCGCCGCCGCCCCGCAATCGCTGATTTCGTGACCGTGGCCTTAAGATTGTATGTCATCATTCTGAGATAATTTTCCCTTTCACTGAGAGGAGGCCTGTGTCCCAGCAGCGGGAACGTTATAGGCTGATTATGTTATGACATGTTATTCTGAGATAGCATGATATCTCCCCTGTATCCCCCAACGGGTTAGTCAGAGATAGTCTACCCACATTTTGCAAATGTATATATAAGTTCCATGTAATAGGGGACGAGCCAACAAATTCAGAGTGCGGCATGCTATTGAGAAATTCTTAATGGAAAACCCCAATAATACTTTGCCTGACCTGGGAATCGAACTCAGGACTTCACGCTCAGCAGATGCGCTTGCGATCGCGAGACCAACGGGGCAGTCCAGTCAATCATCTATATCTCAGACAAATACGCTAAAGAAAAAAAAAATGGGATGTGGCTGTGTCATGGACACGGCCGTGTGTTGTACGTTATTCACGTTTACGTAACGGGGTTCATCCGCTTGGCCGCATTCATTCTTTTACGTTCCCGGCACTGCTTGACTCGGTCATATGGTGTTTTATTAGTACCATTCGATTGCTCTTGAGAAGCCCTTTCCAACCGTATACGATCTCTGTATTTGGATTTGGCTTCTTGACGCGTATAGGCCGACATTATATATTTTTGATATTATTACACACAACAACAACTTACAACTTTTAACACATTATATTCACTATCACTATTTTACATTAATGTTTTGTATACAATCGATACATTTTGACGAGAGCTGACGATAGAAACTTAAACGATCGTCGTAGCTTTTCCGAGTCAAAAGTTATACTAAGTGGAAATCTCGACACGCAGCAAAATTACCTCAAAACGGCGGCGCTTCGGCCTCCACCGCGCGCAATGCATCACAGTCCTCATTTGACGTAATGAATTCTTTGATCCTTTAGCTATCCAATGGTTTAAATGAATTTTGGATGGAGATGATAGATATGAAGCTGCAACACCAAACTGTATCCCCCGATTATGTTATCATTGGTTTTTTTGACTTGCCTCCCACTATGAAAGCAATTTGAAAGACGTATTCATGTCAAAATATTATAAACCGCTTAGCCCAGGTACTCGCGGGCGTTTTTTTCGCGCACTGGATTTTAAACGCGCCGAGAATTGATAACACAATAGTGTGCTTTTTTGATGCGCTGGAATGCGCTCTGTTGGATTCTCAATGCTCGGCCTAACACTGAGTGTTGAAAATCCAGTGCCCGATATAATCCCGCCGCGATACTTTTACGGAAGAAAAGATCTCTTTTTGAAGTGAAACTTCTTTACGCACGCTTAACTTGGGGAGTAAGCTGGCGAACGCGTGACGTAAGCGTTACGAAAAGTGTGATCGGGCGAGGCGAATGGGAGTTGAGTGGGGGATATAAGCAAGAGAAAGCAGTGCGCGCGCCCATTTTCTTTCTCTCTTCCTCTCATAGCCAAATACGTTTGAAGTTTCACCACAGTCGTGTGGTCATAAGCACACTCGGTTTTGTTTTTATTATTATCCTCACAACAACGCAGCAGAAAATTGAGCCCTTGAATAGTATGAAAAAGAAACGCTTATTATTCTGACGCAAGCTTTAATACCTTTCAAGAAACTTTCTCTTGAAGTAATAAGACCTAAATTAATTGAAGTAACCCAGTTTATACAAAGTTCATTTTTGGACCAGTAAGCTTAAGGAGTTTCGCGAAGAAATGTTTTTTTACGACGCTCACGTTATGCAATTTAGAAAATAAACGTCTCGAAATTTTGGTGGGTGACCCAGTCTTCTATTTTATAGTTGAAAATGAGCGATACTTACTTAAGCCATAACTTTTTCATGTAGTTAATTTTGCTATGATGGTAGATATGCAGTGCGAGCAACATAGTAATTATGCTGCAGTAGGTATATAGTAACTTTGAGAATGTCCCTAGAATTTACTTTTTTTTCTCTGATTTTTATAAGTGGAGACCTGTAATTGGCTTTCAGTCTAATGTACTGTCCTTGATTTGTTTGTTTTAGCTGTAAGTCTACTATGTTATTTAAATTAAAAAAAAAACACAGTGGCACTCCGGGAGTGCCGACAGAAGTGAAAACAAAACACAAACAGAATAATTTGCCATCACCCACTGACATATCGGATATATATTAAAACCGAGCACATCCCGAGGATAGCCGAACACATACAAAGCGGTGTCGGTTACGGTAACAGTGGCGCGAATTAAATGATTTTATCCCATCTCAAAAAATGCCCAACACGCCTTAATAAGTTTTCACTTCAATAAATAAATACCTTAGACATTGAAAAGCGTTAAGTTGAGTTTTACCATCAGGAATATCTCAGTAGCGGCTCGGTGTCTGGATTTGTGCCCGGTTGATAGGAATAGGCTCACCCCTTATTATATTGGACCTAATCAAAACTGGCGAAATGTGGTTTTACTATTAATAGGTACACCTCTGCCTAGACTTTAGAAAAATTAGCTCTTCCCTACATTTTGACGAGTTATGTGAACATAAATGGAAGGAACAGCTGATTTTTTTTCACGATTTCAGGTTTGGTCCCATAGTAAAAGTTGTTCAAAATGATGAATTACAATGACCCCTTAAAAGGATGCCCATGAATTCAATTTCACCCTGTATAGAGTTTGGCCCAAATAGCACTTTAGCATTTTCTCCTTTCCAGTGACATTATGTTTATACAGCATGTAACAAAAACCCTGTCCGATCCTTAAGGGTATTATTCGGCATCGTATTGCGAACACATATACGTAACCATTTAATGGATTTGAGATTATTATTTTTCCCCAGTGAATATAATTAAATTAAAATAAAAAATAAAATCTGACCGAAGGCAACACTGATCGCTCGACAAAGTTCACCTACAGTTTTGTGTCAAAGAAGCCGCCTGAGCGAGGCGGTTTGTATGATCCTTTGTCATGAACTCATGACCCCGCTTTGTCGCGTGCCGCCAAACAAATACCTGCCTACGTGTAGGTATCAGCTGATATTGTTTTGTGGGCATAGTGATTCGGATTTCAGACACACTCTCTGTATTTTGTGTTTCAGACTTTATTCTGTTTATCAAGAAATAATTAATTGAATTAAATGTAGCCCTGAAAAGGACTTTTTTAAATGTGATGTGCTTTTGGCAATGTACTAACCGACTGCAGGTATCAGCTTATTAAAACGTTCAGTGGTTGTTCTTTGCTTCGGCGATCGTGTTCCACATGTCCACCTCCAACACTAACACACATTCGACACCTTTTCACTAAATTTGCTTGAACACTGCCTGTGGTATACACGCGGTTATGCAGGCGTTGGAACGCACGCTCCGACGGTACTGTCACACCTGGTCTATTCGCGAAACGCACCTCATACGTTCTACGCGCAGCTGCATAATTGCAGTCGGTCTTGCCGAAACACATCAACTTATTAAAATATTCCTGATTTGAATACGACATTGTTCACGAAACGATAGCGTGTGATACGTACGGACGTCCGGTCGGAAGCTATCTCCACGAAAGACTGGCAAGAAGTAGCGCGCCGGTAGGCAACGAGTCGGTGAGATCAAAGAGTCGGCGACTAGTTGAGTGCCTACTACGCGGTAGCGTAGGGCGGTGTTCTTTGAAATAAAAATAGGTAAAAATAAAAAGATTTTGCCGGTGGGTGGAGTGTTGTCAACTTATGAAAATTTGCCATATTCAGTGTTAAATTTCGCATGGATTATAAAAATAAAAAATCAATAACTTTTGGTTTTTATGAGTTACATTTTTATAACCATTTTTTCTTGTACGTATGTTGAACCAGGAATACGCCTTTATTGGATCGGACAGGGTTTTTGTTACATATTGTATATGTTTAAAAGCGGTAAAAAATAGGTATAGATAAACTGCTTTACTACAGCTGTGAAGATAGTTCAACTTCACAGACGTGGCGGGTATAGATAATTATGTAATAGCAATAAAACAAAAAATACCGAGTTCCTAAAATCATAACTTTGAGTAGGTACTGTAGAGGTTGTCTGCGAAAGGCGAACTTATGTTTTGTAGGCTGGCAGAACATTAACTTTTGGGATTCGACAATTCAAGCGAAGTTAGTTTTGTTTTTGTTTCGAAGAAAAATAGTGATATAATAGGCGCGTAGAAGCACAGTCAACAGCAAAAGTAGATGATGAAAATCAGAAATTCAATACTAATGAACGGAGTTCGCGTCAGAACTGTGTGGCGTCGAAGTGATTCAAAAGTATGTGATTGTAAATTATACCAAACATTTACTACTAGTACAGTTGCCAGTTCTGACGCGAACTCCGTTCATTATAGTATTGAATTTCTGATTTTCATCATCTACTTTTGCTGTTGACTGTACCTAAGCCCACGTACGCATGGACGTAAAGATATCGCCGCGGGATCACGCATTGGATTTGGCGTGATTTTGTGGCGTCGCCGCCACATCTGTGGCGGTACTTCTGGGTGGTCGCGCGCCATGTCTAAAATTCGAGCAAAATGGCCGCCAAAGTATAGCGGATAAAGAAAGGGGTAAATATAATTTTTGGGTAAACCAACAATAGTGTTTTGTCAAAATATCATCATCTGCCTGCCTTTTTCCAACTATGTTGGGGTCGGCTTCCAGTCTAATTGGATGTAGCTAAATACAAGTATTTAATATGGAGCGACTGCCTATCTGACCTCCATAACCCAGTTACTGGGTAATGCGATAACCCTGGGTAAGACTGGTCGTCAGACTTTCGGGCTCCTGACTACCCGTAACGACCTTCAAAGATCCACGAATGACAGCCGGGACCAATGGCTTAACGTGCTTTCCGAGCCACGGAGGGGTCTCGGAATGTAAAGATGGTCACCCATACACAGACCAACCGCAGCAAGCGTAGCTTAACCTGATCGATCGACCTGTGCGGCTGTTATTTTTTACCCACGGACCCTGTGTCAAAACATATTCTGCTAAACAGATTAAAAAAAAAAAACTGGTATAACATTTACGGGAAACATTTCAACCCTACCAAACAAATCATCATCATCATTTCAGCCGTAAGACGTCCAATGCTGGACATAGGCCTCCTCCAGGAACCACCACTTCGACCGGTTCTGTGCTTCTCGCATCCAACGGGTTCCTGCGGCCTTCACAAGGTCGTAGGTTCACCTTGTGGGAAGCCTTCCAACGCTACGTTTTCCGGTACGCGGTGGCCACTCCAGAACCTTTCGGCCCCATCGGCCATCTGTTCTGCTAGCAATGTGCTCTGCCCACTGCCACTTAAGTTTGACAATTCTTCGGGCTATGTCGGTTACCTTGGTTCTCCTGCGGATCTCCTCATTTCTGATTCGATCACGCAGGGAAACTCCAGGCATAGCCCTCTCCACTGCCCTTTGGGTGACTTTTAGCCTTCTAATAAGTCCCATTGTAAGCGACCACATTTCAGTGCCATGTCATCACTGGCAACACGCACTGGTCAAAGACTTCGGTGTTCGGGAAGCTACGCAATATCTTCTTGTCCCACATAACGCAGTGTCTCAAGACGACCAAACAAATATCTACCCTAAATTAGGTCGTTTTCCTAAATAAGATCTAAACAATAAAGTCTTACACTTAATTTTATGCCTAATAAAACTAGGTGAATGGGAGTACTTAAATAAATCGCCTATAAACTTGAGCCTACAAGACCGCGTGTCTGTGGTAAAGTAAATCGTTGGATGACTTTTATGTTTGGTAATTAACGTTGAATTTAATAGGAAAGCCTATCTTAGATCAGGTAGTTAAACTCCTTTGCTCGCTGTATACCTATAACGCAGTGTGCCTAAGTCGCGTTATGCCTAGACCAAACTTAGGTCAATTCCGTTTTAGTTCAATAGCGAGATAGGCTTAGTGAGACTAAGGTTCATTGAGTTTTAGTTCAATAGCAAGATTGGCTGAGTGATACTTATATGTAACGGCTAATAGCCAAAGTGCGGCTACCTGTAGGTACGGTAGTTTCACAAAATTTTGCCTTAGTTAAGTATAACTAAATAAATACTTATTTAGGCACTAGCAGCGCCCCATGGTTTCACCCGCATATGTGTCGATTCCATGGGAATATCGGGATAAAAAGTATCCTATGTGTCAATCCTGGTTACAAACTATCTGTGTGCAAAATTTCAACCAAATCCGTTCAGGAGTTTGTGTGGAAGAGTAATAAATATCCATCCATTCACCAATCCATCTATCCACACAAACTTTCTCGTTTATAATATTATTAGTTATAGTAAGATTTTCTCGTTATCCACTTAACTAACTGGCGCACGAGTGGCGGCGAACGCAAAACACAGATTGTCCCTGCCACCATGTACAGACGCCAGCACATCAACCTACCCGAAACTGTCAGATTTTGCCAATCAACTTTGAACCATATGATTATGTGATAAAATTGAAAATCTATTAAAGAAATTTGACAGATTGTAGTAGGTTGATGTGCTGGCGTCTGTACATGATTTTTTTGAAGTGAAAACTTCTTTAGCGGCGGTGCACACTTTCCCCCCCCCCCCCTCTCTTTCTACGGCGGCGCCAACCGAAGTGAACCAAGTGAGACACGATAATGTATGGACGGACGGTGACGGTGACGGTGAGGTGACGGTGACGGTGACGGTGACGGTGACGGTGACGGTGGCGGTGGCGGTGACGGTGACGGTGACGGTGACGGTGACGGTGACGGTGACGGTGACGGTGACGGTGACGGTGACGGTGACGGTGACGTGGACGTGGACGTGGACGTGGATGGATGGATGGATGGACAGCTGATGGCTCGACCGTCTGTGTAGTAGCCACACTGCTGTGTATTCGTAAAATTTATACAAGAATTTTACGAATACACAGCAGTGTGTATTCGTAAAATAAAGTGTTTCAAAAAATGGAAATTGAACAAAGTGCATCGATTAATGAAAAAAGTGACGCAGAAATAGTGAAAAAAACTTAGTTATATTAATTCATTTAATAATTGATTTATTTCAACGTTAATATTCAAGTTTTCACTTCTGCCGGCACTCCCGGAGTGCAACCCGTCTTTTTTTTATTTTACCTACACGTATAATTTTAAGTGAAATTATTATTCTAATTATTAAACATTATTTCTATTAGGAAGTTCATTGATGTTATTTCTATTCCAAATATGTGAATAACTGTCGAAAGACTTAATGAAAATTTCCATAAATAATAAACTTAAAGCTAGAGCTAAATAGCAGCTTAGTGTTAAATAGCTTATATCCATCCTCTTGAATTTGGCTATCAAATGAATAAAGAATTTTTCAAATCCGACGGGTGGTCCCAAAGATGAGCGCGTTCAAACAAACCAACTCATTAACTTTATTATTGGTATATGTATAGATTTGAGAACGATCTCTCAGGTACCTACTTTAACAATAACTGTGCGAACATAGAGGCTGTTCTATTCCGAGAAACTAATAATCTCACCCCTCCATTACTCCTCGACTAATCACGTCGAGACATATATGAACCTACATGTTACAGATATTGCCAAGTAGTACAATAGAGGTTTAATATAGAAACGTTTGTCGTAATTGGACGATGCACTGAGGGCGTAATGTGTGTGGTTATGAAGCAATGTCTATTTGCGAACATCAATGTAATTAATCAAAATTAAATTGCGCTACGTAAATAGGCTTAAGACTCACTAGCTACTGCTTGACTATTTCAAAGGACATCACTTATAAGATTGTATTAACCTTGAAAAGTACTATCACAGTCAGAAGTCGACTTGCAGTCTCACAAAACTATGGCATAAGACTAATTAGTTGTACTTATGACCTTCTTCTATAAGAACGTTTGACAACACTACACATTGGCAACTTGTTGCCCGCTGATGATTGTTATTACAAATTTCAATAAGTTAAGTGAGTGTTACGGTGGCCAAAGTGGTTAGCACTGTGCCTCGCATGGCGAACGTTCGGGTTCGAGTCTCACATCAAACATTAAAAATATTTTTTAAGTATTACATGTGAAATAAGAATGCCGAGTTGCTAACAAATATTTTAAAATATTCCACAACTAAACGAAGATTCTTTCGTTTTACAATTATTTTCAATCTTAGCGTCGTTATTAAAATATGAGGGTAGATTTGAAACAAAGTGATAAGTTCACTTTGTAAATCTACCCTCATATTTTAACTACTTTACTAGTTTACATAAATTATTCCACTATTCGCTGTTGTTGGTTGGTGAACATAGTAAAGGATTTCTTTTGTCGTTGATATCGAAATTTGTTTAATTTATTATCATATTATAATAATAAATTACCTTTATTATAATATCTATTTGTTCAAAGTAATTTAATAAAATAAATTTCTAAAACAAACAAATAATAATAATTATATAAAACATAAAAAAAAACTGGCCCAACTAGGATTCGAACCCGCATCTATCCCGATCACATTAGTGAGTGCAGCCTCATTACCGATCTAGCTAATGTTAACTTATATTCACCTGTTGAAATTTTGCATTACTATTAAAAAAATAATCAGACTGCGATAAAAAAAACAAGTTACTGATATTGTCATCCTTGTCTAGCATTGACCACATCTATGACTTATACTCGTGGTGCGATGCTACACGACGTTAACTTGTTAGCGTTGGAATATGACTCACACGGATAAAAATATGCGTATGTGTGTATAGGCGCCGCAGCTCGTGTAGCGCAGGCGATAATGGTCATTGCGGTGTAAGTGGACTTCTGGCTGTGATAGTACCAATTGTTGAACAATAATTTATCGTTTTAAAAAATGTTCAAATTCAAGTCGCCAAAACGCGATGCAGCATCGATACAGCCGCAAAAACGCCGATCGCCGATGCAAAAAGTAGCGTGTGTGCTTTAACCCTTACGGGCACTTTTGAATTGTCAAGAGGTCGGTCAGTCAGAAAGATGAAGCTAGTAGCCCATTCCAAAGCGTTGTAGGTACCTATGGAGATTAACGGGCAAGTAACTCCACGAACACTCTTTTGAATCAAAATAATATGGTTACATGCAGATTGGTAAAATGCACAACACTACGTCAATGCAGACGCATGGGCACCGCTAGACTGAGCAGCGGCGCGCCGCTCCTCGCGCCGCTGACTTCGAGGCCAGTTCCATACAATCTATGCATTGAAATGCGCCGCTCCCCGCACCCGCTGACTTAGTGTCCGTAGCCTTAGCGTTGATATTGCTACCTGCGTTGCGTGAAGATCACGAATACCTATGCCCTGTTGATGCGGTGTTAACGTCACGTTTGTGCAGCGTATATGTTAGAAAAATGCTTACGCTAGTGCAACGCCTGACCAATATAAAAAAAGATTACTGACCTGTGTAACATGTAAATGAAGTTGAAGAGACAGTTAAGCGATGCCATCATCAAGTCAGCGAAAGAGAGGTTCACCAGGAAGTAGTTGGTGACAGTCCGCATGCGTCGATGAGCTGTAAACAATAAAAATATTAACGAGGGATATTCTTCTTACTAAAAATAAACTTTTTACGGACAGCGTCAGAGAAAAGGAACCCCCTTTGGTAATGAATAGGGTTCCTTTTCTCTGACGCTGTCTGTACAAAGGCTAAGGATAATTGCGTAACTGTACGTAATATCCATGATTCGAACCTCAAGTATCATCCAGAACTCTTTGATGTTATAATTAGCATGAATTGGCACAGGCATTTACCGCTTTTAACCGCAAAAAAGTAAAGACCGGTAGTTAAAATATTCGAGTTTCCTTTTTCTGTTATTCCATAAACGTGTTCTTAATTATCCGTGTCACGTTTTCCATTCCACGTCGCGAATAATACACAAATGTAATATGCTCAACAAAGCAGATAACAGGAAATCCGAATCCGATCCGATGTAAGTAAATCCATAACAATATCTGAGAGATATTGTTTACGTATTGATACACAAATATAATATTGCCGAAATATAAAATAGGTTGTTTTCCGAGGTAAGGGGGATCAATTCGCAAGGGAAAAACACCAACGGAACAGTCACCACAAAAATACTCAGAAATTTACTACACGACAAAAACTTGGTGCCTATTATTTACTATGCTTAAAGGTAGGTACTATTTGGAACCAAGCTGCCAACTGCAACTGCCGACAGCACGTGCAGCGACTGCATGCAATCGGCTACGGTTACCAGCCGTTACCTTAGCCGTGGTTACCAGCCGCTGCACGTGTTGTCGGCAGTTGCAGTTGGCAGCTCGATTCCTAATAGTACCTTAAGGCGGTACCCCGTCCTTCCAGGGGTGCGGGATTGTCCGAAAACGTTACCGCTACCCCGGAACATAAAGGGCTAAGGAAGGAACACGGATGGGTTTTAGTCAGTAAGAGTCAGACACTCCCTTCCGCTCCACCCAGAGCGGGAGGGGTCATTTAATGATTTCCCATCCATAAAAAAAGGCTGTACCCCGATAATTATGAGAAATAAACTACATCTAAAAGTACATTATTAATGTTCGATATTCTATCATCACATTGCCCGTTATTATTTGTTTTTATATGTAACTAATCTATTTAAAACCTCCTTTAAAAAAAAAAGAGAAATAATTGATTGCTATTATCTTTTGCTAAAGTTGACATCCTATTAATTTGGGGATTTCACCAATGGATAGAGAATTAAAAAATCGAAATATTCTTTTTTTATTAAAATAATTCCAAAAATTTTGCGAGTTTTATGATAAAAGGGCGTGCGCAGGGTACGCTGCATCCCTTTCGTACGAGGAAGTCGTGTCGCTCTCTGTTCCTGTCGCAAATGCTCAAGGTTATTTGGTCGGGGTACCGCCTTAACCCTTAAAGTCTACTCTGAAGTCCTGGGCGATGTGTAAATAGCATTCGTAAATAACTTTATAACACAGGAACGCATGTTTGTGCTACTTCAGGTAATCTCATAAATCGACCCTGGCTGGATATCCGTCGGTCGCGCGCAAGCAAAAATGAAGCACAAACGTATTTACAGCGGGAGTAGGGAAGATATTTGGATTTGTATTTTATGTTTTTGAAAGGGTGATTAACATCACAATTAAAAATATGAAGCTTAATATGCTTTGTTGAGGGTAGACCCCAGCAAAGCATATTGTATATCATATTCATATCAAAGCACAAATATACATATAATCTTCTATATAAATAAAAATGAATCGCCGAAATGTATGTACCTACGCGCTTAACTCCCGAACGACTGCACTAAATTCGAAAATTTTTTTTTGCTGTGTTTGGTATTGCCAGGACAAGGTTTGTACGAAAGAAATTTCGGAAATTCTAAAAAAAAAATTACACCCCTTCGAAGCTGGAGCTGGCCACTAGTATATCATATTTTTGAAATTTTATATTTCACTGGACCCCAGGATAGAGGAGTGCTTCTCCGGGGAAGGGTAGGGTTTAAAGGTTTAAAGTAATTAATGGAGCAGCAGTCGTGGCCCAATGTTAAAGACCCCGACTTACTAATAGTTGTAGGTGGGTTCGAACCCAGGCAGGCGCTTTACTTCGTACACCGGTAAAGGAAAACATTGTGAGAAAACCGGCATGCCCTAGAACCAAAACTTCTAAGACATGTGGCATCTACCATCCACAATGGGCCCACGTGGTAGTTTACAGCTCAATCTCTCGAAGTGAGGAGGCCTGTGTCCTAGCAGTGGGAACATTATAGGCTGATTATGCTGAAGTAATTAATTAAAGACACCATTTTTTGTGTCTATACGTAGGTATCAATTAGGACTTTGAGGCACTAATTACAAATGAAGGGTCAATCATTAGTCTCGACATAAAAGTAGATTTTATTTTCTCATTATTTTTGAAAGTAGGTGGATTGAACTAATTTATCACTGAGTTAGGGCTCCCACACATAAACACGATACGACGCCGCGTCGTGGTACGACGTATATGTTTTAGTGACGTATCATTCAAACCGGGAAAAGTGGAAAGAGGGAAGGTAGGCCTTGGCCCTGCAAACCCTGCAGTGAGACAACACAGGCTTATAATAATAATATGTAAGTCATTCAAACGATGAAACGATGCTGCGTCGTAGCACGACGCGACGTCGTATCGTGTTTATGTGTGGGAGCCCTCAGTAGAAGGGCCACATTTTAGTCTAGCTGGTATTCGCGTGCTTGAGTGTTCTTATACTAACGATGTCTGCTATTTCGGTAAACGAGTAAAAAATACAACTGAATCATCGAAGAAGAACTGTACCAAGTCTATCAACACGCAACACAAGATAGTTTATTGGTAAATTATAGTATAAAATACATACTTAAAGGTATTGCGTAAACAGATTATTACTTTTATCATTTTTTACGGTGTACTCGCGTGCGGGTTTTGAGATTGCTTGACTATTTTCAGTCTTTTATTAGGTTATAAAATAAACAGGGCCAAAACTAAGATATGGTTATGGAAAGATATACCTTAAGCTGACTTTTACATTACGTTTTATCACTGTAGGTCAATGCAAAATATTTCCTTTTAGCTGATTCGTTAAATATGTAAATTATAGTTGTAAAGTTTTGTATTATATTTTACTATGATTAGACACTGACTTTTAATAATATTTCATGGGCGTCTGCTGACAGAACTCTTCTAGATATCAATTTAAACTATTCCTACAAAAGGACTGAGGACGGTGAAGGAAAATACTGTGAGGAAACCGAAAAGAAAAAGAAATTCGAAGACATGTGACATTCACCAACCCGGACTGGGCCGGCGGTGTGGTGGATTATGGCCCACTCCCTTACAGAAAGGAGGCCTGCGTCTCAGCAGTGGGAACATTATAGGCTATGAATGTATATGTACAAAAGGACTTATTCACAGCGTTTTAAATTAAACCAAACGTCAGAATAAACTTTTCGCACAAACTAAGACCCAAAGAAAAAAAACAAAGAAAATACATTTATTTGCAGCAAACTTGACGCTTAAAGAACACAAATATAAAAAATAACAAGTTGGGGGAAACCATACATCACATCCACGCAAAACGGCCATCGCTCCCACCCACTATTTACATGACGCGACGAATAGCGTTATTGGAAAATGTTGGTGAAAATTGGCAAATTTAGGCCTTAGAGCGGTTTCGCACTACATCCGATCCGAACCCGAATTAAAGACCCGACTTAAATCCGAATTGGGAATTTTCTAAATTCTGACGGATAGAGTTCGGATCTAGTGCGTAACCCCTCATATAAATACGACAATGGTCACTTCGGACCGGCATTTCTCGGATTCGGATCGGACGTAGTACGAAACCACCCTTATCCTTCTAGGAATGCGAACGCGCAGTTTCTGTTTATTTTAATAACTAAAACAGTTGTTAATATAATATCATAATCATACCTGCCTAATCCTTCGGGGATTGTGAACGCGCTGTTTATGTTGTTGTTATTAAATTCAATATCATAATCATCTATATTTTGATTTGTTTAGTGTTCGTCCTTAATGGAGGTATGCTCATAATTTTGCTTTGGTATTTACTATAACACGAAACAAACAACAAAACTATAATATTGAGATTGAATACACTTACTACTTAGTATTATAGGTAAATTCATTTGTTGTGTTGATTTGTTTAACAAGCTGACTCGGCGAACTAGGTACTGCCTCAGAATGTGATTTTCTTAGTTTTCCAATGCGCGAGAAAACTTCTCGACGAACGAAAAAAAAACACTGAAATCATCATCAAAAAAGCCTTTCCATACAAAATGGATGAGAAAATGAATTATCTTTATTATTTTATTTTTTTTGTTAATTTTTCCCATGTTTTAATAATCTGCCATTTGGTGCGGAGATGGATCTAACAAATCAATGATTTTAAAATCGGTCCAGCCGTTCTTGAGTTATCTAGAAGTAGTTAAATAGTGTAACTACCCCAAATTTGTTTTATTTATACAGAAGACTGACCCGGCGAACTTCGTACCGCCTCAGAATTAAAATAATGTGACAAATTTCAATAGACACGTGGCGCCATCTATTATCATAATAACGTTATTGTAGTTTTCCTCGGGAACAGCACTTAAAAAAAAAGTGCTGTTCCCGGTGTACAAAAACGGACATAGGGTACCCCCGATGTCCGTTTTAGTACACCTGAGAACGTATATGCAAAATTTCAGGTTATTCGGTTCAGTGAATTAGGCGTGAAAAGGTAACAAACAATCTTACTATCGCATTTATAATATTAGCTAGGATAGATGTATAGGTAGTTCCTAAATGACGTACTCTTATAATTTGATTGTCTTTTAATCTTTAATCTGTCGAGCTCCGCTTATGAGACACAAATTGATTTTCTATTGTTTCGTCAACAATAGGCGACGCGCGGTGCTTGACCGGTTAAATACATCCATACAACGTTCAAGTATTATTCCATTCTCGGAATCAGCCTTCAAAATAAACTTTATTACTTCTATCGCCCGCTGTTCCAAGCAGGTTTATGAACAGGGTTTTCTGCGAGGGAAGCTGAATTTCGGCTGTTTCCCTAGCTAAGTTTTGTCCTTTTATTTTATTGTCTTAATTTAGTCGTGTGGCAGTAGATAATTTTGCGGCTTTGAGCACTGCGGTCTAGTGACTTGCTGGAAGTATAATATTATGGTGGATATTTGAAAATATTCCTGGAGAACTTTAATTAAGTACTGCTAATCATAAGGTCCTAGGTTCGATTCCTAGGTCGGGCAAACAGTTATTGGGTTTTTTCTCAGTTTTTTTTTATTTTTTTTTTTATTAATGTTCAAAAAGTATATCGCAGAGTTTTATAAGATACTAAAAACCACAGAAGCCTTTGATGGCTTATATATGGCTATTGAGTTCAGAAAAAATATACATAATATAGGTACTAAAGATTAACAAATTTAGACTGTAAGTTTGTAAGTTTTACATTCAAAGAATATTTCAAGTTGCAGCCCGGGGTCTAAATTTACGCCATGCACCCTATAATAATATTTTTTTTATTTGTACACACTTTGTAAAACATACACAAGTACACACACACAGGATTCGGTACATTGTACAATAGAGACACATTAAAAGGGCGAACTGTTGCCTCCTAAACTAGGCTAAAGCCTGTGTTTTAGGAGACAAAGTTTCTCTAGGTACATACAACTTGTATTAAGTGTCATGCAAGTATTCATCATCATCATTTCAGCCAAAAGACGTCCACTGTTGGACATAGGCTTCCCCCAACCCCATCCCTATCACATGGGACTTAAACATAACTGGAAAAATGTGGGTGTGCTATAAAGACACCTCTGCCTAACCTATAAGGGATTATAGGCGCGTTGTTCTATTATGTTATTGTGTTTTATTAATTTATTGTGGTGTAACTTTTAATCCTTTAAATAACGCATACAATTTCGTTCATGTGGTATTTCAATTTTAATTTTTCTTTTGTTCATTTTAGTATTATTAGATATCCATACTATATAATATTATAAATTCGAAAGTAACTCTGTCTGTCTGTCTGTTAGTATGTTACCTTTTCACGCCTAAACCGCTAAATTGATTTAGATGAAATTTGGTATAGAGATAGCTTGAGTCCCGGGAAAGGACATAGGATACTTTTTATCCCGATTTTCCCACGGGATCGAGACTTATGCGGGGGAAACCGCGGAGCGCAGCTAGTCTAAAATAAACAAAGGTATCCTAGAGTCCAGAAACTTACTTAAATGTGGTGTTAACTGTTTCAAATCCATTTGTTGAGGTATTTAAGGGGAAGCGCTAAGGAAGATCGCAAAATTCTGACGTTTTTTGAGATTTGCAGGTTGTCTGGTTGTATGTTGATCAACATATGATTCACTACGGTAAAGAATGTTATTCATCCGCATCGCTATCGACTGGTAATGTACCCAAGAGACTGACGGCATTACCACATTGTATGGAAATGCTTAGCTTTTGGCCAAGGTAAAAGCCAGCCCTTCGGTCAATCAAGGGAAGTGTCAACCAGACGTTTCGAAATTTCCTTATTCATTAGTTGATCACGACATCTGCTATTAACGTATCCATACTTAGTAATTATTAATTCAAAAGTAACTCTGTCTGTCTGTCTGTATGTTACCTTTTCACACATAAACCACTGAACCGATTTAGATGGGTATAGATATAGTTTGAGTCCCGGAAAAGGACATAGGATAGTTTTTATCCCGATATTCCCACGGGATTGAAACATATGCGGGTGAAACCGCGGGGCGCAGCTAATTCTCTATAACACAATGGCGTGGTCTGAACTGTCAAAATACATGTTGTCCGTACGGTTGACATTTGGATACCTAGCCGTTAAAAGGACACGATATTGACCATGTAGAAGTGTATTTTGTGTACATAACAGATCGTTCATCATAGACCTTATCCTTCGCTTTCCATCAGGCGTGATCGAGATCAAGAGCGGTCCCATTCAACAATAAAAAAAAAAAGTTAATCAAAAACAAAATAGCTTATTACCTGTAACTATCCAAATGACGATGACATTTCCCCCTATAGCGACTGCCAGCATGGCTGTGAACAGACACACCCAGGAGTTATGTGCCCATGTTGGCATGGTGTTGGACGATGGTGCGGCTGTGGTTTTTGGGACCAAGATGGTGGCCGCGTTCAGTATACTGCGGTTGAAATCCATGTTCCATGTATACGCCACCTGTAGGGATAAGTAGTTATTAGAAAAATGCATCACGTTTAGCCTATCGCAACCAAAGTGTCCCGCAAACACGCGACCTTTGCATTGATTTTGTTCGGAGTATTCCCGTTTGAGCACCTATTTTAGAGCACCTATGCATGGAGCACCATTTGAGCACCAATAAATATTTTCACAGTGGGAACGTTTCAGCAGTGGGAACATTTATATAGGCTGATTGAATATATTGTTGACGCCTATGCTTAGGTGTGTGTTAGGGAGACTAAATGAAATACTGTTATAGAACAAACCAATACTTATTTAGATCTTTTAAATTTAAACTGACGTGTACAAGATTACAGAAATTCTAGGACCCGTTACAATATTAAGCGTATGTTGACCGATCGGTAGTGCCGCGTCGGAGCAAGTGCAGAGACCCCGGCCTTCTACCGCGGAGCCCGAGCGAGGTCCCCCCCGCCGTCGTGTGTGGTGGCGCGCCGCCATTGGTCCGCTGCGGTATGGCGTGATACCTGCCGCTGGTCGCAACGGCGCTCCGATTGGCTCAGCGGAGATGGTCGGTGGATGACGTCGGCCCGCTGCCTGCGCGCCGCGCTGGTTGCTAGGCGGGCACAGGCCGCAACATACTCCCGGGCGTTGAAGACTTCGACTTCAACTGGATGACATGTCCCGCCAGAGGGGACACATCGTGCGGACGGCACGAGTGACCGTCCCTTTGGTTGTGGCGACGTCCGCCACCCGGCTGACCCCGTCTGGGCCTGGGTGTAGGCGCGTGACGCGCCCCAGGCGCCACTGGAGCGGCGGAAGGTTTGCCTCCCGCAGGAGCACGAGGTCGCCGAGGCAAATGCCTCGCTGCTGGGTCCTCCACTGGGACCGTTGCTGCATCTCGGCCAGGAACTCTTTCTGCCACCTGGACCAGAACTGTTGGCGGATTTTTTCAATTAATTTGTAGCGGTTGGGCCGCAGTGCTGTGATGGGTGGTGAAGGGATGGCGGTCAACGGCCTGCCCACCAGAAAGTGCCCCGGGGTTAGTGGAGAGGGGTCATTAGGGTCTGACGAGAGGGGAGAGAGGGGACGGGAATTGAGTATGGCCTCAATCTGCGAGAACAGTGTCGCCAGCTCCTCGAACGTCAAACAGGCCTCCCCAGCTACTCGTTTAAGATGATATTTAGAGGATTTTATACCAGCCTCCCATATGCCTCCGAAATGGAGCGAATATGCAGGTCCAAACACGAAGCGGATTCCCTCGTTCGCCGTGTAATTGTACACAGATTCTTGGGCCTCCTGCAGCATCCTACCCAGCTCATTGCATGCACCTAGAAAATTACGACCGTTATCACAATATATGACATAGGGTTTACCTATCCTAGCTACAAACCGGTGGAGACACAGAATGAATGCCTCAGACGTGAGGTCGCTGACCACCTCTAGGTGAACCGCCTTAGTTGTAAGACACACAAACAGACATAGATAACTTTTAGTTATGCGGTTCCCTCGGCCTTTACGACTCGAAATTTTAAACGGGCCCGCAAAGTCTACCCCACAAGAACTGAAGGCGAAGCTATTATCCGTTCTAACGGCCGGCAAATCACCCATAATTGGTTCGAAAGGTTTACCTCTCAATCGCGTACACACAACACACTGCCTGGTGGTCGTGCGAGCAAGGGTTCGCCCTCCCAAGGGCCAATATTCCTCACGGATGGCTGCAAGCAGTGCCTGGGGACCAACATGGAACAAGCGCAAGTGTTCATATTTTACTAACAGCTTAGTGAATCTATGTTTAGCGTCTAGAAGAATCGGGTGCTTCTTATCATAGCTGAATCTCGAATTTTCTAGCCGGCCTCCCACCCGTAGCACTCGTTCCGAGTCTACAAAAGGATTAAGGGGCAATATTTTCGAATTTTTATTTAACTGCAGCCCTTTGCTCAATATTTCGATTTCTTCAGAGAAAGTCTCATGTTGACTGAGTTTAATTAGAAGAGTGCATGCCTTTTGCAACTCTTCAACAGATAAGGTTGGACTAGCCTTTATCTGCCCTTTTCCTATCTGGACAAATCTTAGCACGTAGGCAACTGTTCTTTTCAGCCGTAGGAAATTAGAGAACCTGTTGAAATCTATAAGCTTTGTATTATCTACTCTATTACTATTATTTGCCGCACATGAGTATGGGTTAAGTGGTTTGACTTCTGGCAGCGATTTTTCCTCTAACGGAGCTAGCTTGGGAGACCACTCACTGTCTTCTTGTTTTAAGAAGGGAGGGCCTTCCCACCAAAGCGTTGAACCTTGCAGCACGTGAGGTTCTACTCCTCTTGATGCCATATCTGCAGGGTTCAAACTTGTGCGCACATGACGCCATTGATATTCAGCTGTTAACTCCTGAATTTCATTTATTCTGTTACGAACAAACATTTTAAGTGAGTTTGGCTGCATTTTTAGCCATCCCAGTACTACCGTGGAGTCGGTCCATATTAATTTTTTATTTATTTTTCCTTTCAAGGACTGAATTACTTTATGACTAAGTCTAGCGCCGAGGAGCGCTCCACATAATTCTAGTCTAGGGATAGTCATAGGTTTAAGGGGTGCTACCCTGGCCTTGGCACATAGTAGGCGTGAGGTGTAGCTACCTTTGTTACTCCTTGACCTTAAATAAACGCAGGCGCCGTAGGCTGCCTGTGAGGCATCTACAAAACAATGCAATTCAATATACTCTGGTAATTCACACAGAGTGTGTCTAGGTAGATGCAAGTTATACAGATATGATAAATTATTGCTAAAGTTTAGCCAGTCCTTAGCAAAATTATTTGGTACTGGCTCATCCCAGTCTAACTTGGCGCACCATAGCCTTTGGAGTAGAATTTTTGGCTTTATGATGGCCGCACTCAGTAGTCCTAATGGATCAAATATTTTACATGTCATCGATATAATCGTTCGTTTAGTTATCTGAGCAGCTATAGTTATATTTGTGGAAAATTGAATTGTGTCATTCACTGGAGACCAGTTTAATCCTAGCACAGCGGATTCCTTGCTCAGATCTAGAACATCAGTACTAAAGTGGTCCTTCTTGAATATTTGCGGACAATTTGTACGAAATTTTCTAAGCTTGAAACCCGCCGACTCTAACACTCTAGTAGTACCCTTATGGATGTGCGTCAGCTGCTCTTCTGATGCGCAGCCAGTGCTTAAGTCGTCTATGTAGAAATCAGTTAGCATAACCTCCTTTATAAGTTCGTCATCACATTCTAGCGCGAGTTGTTGAAGACACCTCGTACTAAGGAAGGGAGCTGACGCTGTACCATAAGTCACTGTATTTAACTGGTACGTTACAATGTTGTGAGACTTCTCACAACGCCATAGTATTAATTGCAAATGACGTTGTGACTCATCAATTAGAATTTGCCTATACATTTTAGTAATGTCTCCGGTAAGAACAAACCTATGCTCTCGAAAACGTAGTAATATGGACATTAAGTCACTCTGAATGACTGGACCTACTGCTTGTATCTCATTCAGCGATTTTCCAGAGGTAGTCTTCGCAGATGCGTCGAAGACTACTCTGAGTTTGGTGGTTTCACTATGTTCCCGAATGACACAGTGATGGGGTAGGTAGTACCCGAACTGCGGTTGTGCAATTTCGGTTAGGTGACCTAATTCCTTATACTCCTTAATGAACTCTGAGTAAGCTTCCTTTAGTTGGGGGTTTTTATTTAATTTGGTTTCTAAGTGGGTAAGCCGCTTCCTAGCTATTGCATAGGAGTCGCCTAACGCGCTCTCAGGGTCTTCCTTTAGAGGCATTGCTACAGAAAATCTTCCGTTTGACAGGCGTTTGGTATGTTGAACAAAATGCCCTTCACAGAAATGTTCATCGGGGGAACGGGAATAGTGTTCAGCATAACCCTCTTCGATTTCCCAGAATCTTTTTAGACACTCTTGTGCGTCTTGGCTAAAGTTACAAGTTACAGTGAGGGACTTTAGGCTACCTTGCCCTGTAGGGCCTGACACTACCCAGCCTAGTTTAGTGTCTTGTAGTGCTGGTTTATTTTTGCCTAGATATATGTGATTGGCATTCACAATCGCCCAATATACATCCGCACCTAACAGAATGTCTATCTTCGAAGGTTCATAGAAAGTGGGATCCGCTAGACTAACTTCCTTTGGTATACCGAGTTGCTTAACGTTTACCTGCATGTTGGGCAACGTACCCATAATATTTGGTAAGACAAGACAGTTAACCGAGATACAGAAATTAGTCACGCGCGACTTGAGTTTAATGTTTACCCTTTCGGAAACCTTTGAAATGGAATTATTTATTCCGGCAACGTGAGTGGGACGGGAAGTGTCACAAATTAACCCGAGCTTTTGTTTCATGCTGTTGGATAGTAAGGACATCTGACTACCTGTGTCTAGTAACGCTCTTGCCTGATAGATTTCCCCAGTTTGCGGATGCACTATGTCTACTAGAGCCGTGCCTAGCAGTACTTGACCTACTGAGGCCGCTGAGAGAGAAACCGGTAAGCTAGAGGGCTCAAGGGCCGGAGCGTCTGCTGTGGACCTATTGGTCTTAAACTCGTCATTGTGTACTAGTGAATGATGTTTCCGTTTGCATACACGACACGTAAGCTTGGACTTGCATTGGAATGAGTTGTGACCGCTCTTAAGGCAATTTTTACATAGTTTTAATCTTGTGACTTCAGATAGCCTATCCCCTATGTCCATATTCTTAAATTTGGAGCACTCGGATAAATGGTGACTGTCATTGCAGACATGACACGTGGACGGTCCACCTTTATCTCCTAATGCAGCAAAAGTCCTATTCGGTTTAGGCTCTTTATTGCTGCTTGGCTTTCGGTCCCTTTTCTCGGCATTTTCCATGCCTGCGAAATACATTGTTTCTAGAATATCGGCTCGATTTCTTAGAAACCTTGTGAAATTTTCTAAGCTATGGTAATCGGCTAACGTAGACCTATGCTCTTCCCATTTAGTATTAGTCACCGGATCTAACTTTGAAGCTAGAATGAATAGAATAAGTGCATCCCATTTGTCGGTCGGCTGACCCAAAGCTTCCAGCGCTCTCAAGTTTTTTGACATATGGTCTACTAAGTACCTTAACGCCTTGTATGATTCTCGACTACACTTTTCAACACTAATTAAAGCTTTGAGATGATTGTTTATGAGAATATTCTTATTATCATATCGCTCGCATAGTAAATCCCATGCTAATTTGTAGCTATTCGAGGTAAACTCTATTGATTTAATTATCCCCTTAGCACTCCCTTCCAAAGCTGATCTTAAATAGTGAAATTTATTTATTTCTGGAATTGATTTATTGCTGTGAATAATAGAATCAAATGTATCTTTAAATTCTAGCCATGTTAACAAGTTTCCATCAAACTTTGGAAGGTGTATGGTTGGCAATTTCACTCCGTTAAATGCATGAGAACAACAGCTTGGCTGATGAGAACAATTACTATTTTCTCCAACACTGTTTGTTTTATTTATTGGTAATGGGGTAGCCTCAATTAATTCTTGAGCTACAGAGAGAGCAGAGTAAAATTGACACTCTGTTGCCTCTCTTTCTTCCAATTGTTCATCTACATCGGAGCAACATATTTCAATTTCTGACTGTAATTCGTCAAATGTTTTAAATAATTCTTGAAACTTGGCTAATCTCAAAGAAATTTCTTTAACTTGGACACTGGCAACCTCTTTAGGCTCCAAGTTCTTCATAGTACCTAAATACTCTATGAATTTTGTTAATCTACCCTTTATGGTGCCACGCTTTCTAATTAACTCTTTAATTTTGACCTTCAGGTCGGTATCTACACTGGTCATTTTGCTATCAACGAGACCTATTGTCTATCGCAATACAAAACACAAAACAATGAAATACAATGAGCTGAATAGATAAATGTGCAGTGAACCTGACAATGTTAGGCGTTGCTCCAACACGGTCCCAGGTACGACTTCCGCGTCGTAGCGGGCCGCCGGCCGGCCGCCGCTAATGTAGTCGGCGCGTCGAGGGAATCCGCTGTGTTGGCTGCGTTGGTTCTGCACCGGAACAGTTGCCGTATGGCCGGAACTCTGAAATAATCAGCAAGATGGCTGGTTCACCAAGCTTTGGTTGCGTGCACTTAATTCACACGCGTGCATGAATATGGATTGGGTAGGAAAAACCATGCGTGCAGCTTAAAATGCTAGCTTGCGTTTTACAATATCGCCAAAAGTGAGGTTATGCGTTACGTGGGATTAAATTTATGAAACTGAACTTAAGCGGGTAGGTGCACACGAACATACAAATGATTCGACTAGAGTGGAAAAATTGCAGCTTAGCGCCTAGCCAAGCATGAAGCATAAGCCAGCTCAACCCACGTGCAATTAACCCTGCAAATTAGGAAAAGATATGGCCCTTTTCCCGTTTGACGTTCGAACAGCAAGCCGCGCACTGGTTCACAGCGCAAGGGCACACAGGAAAAAGATTAAAGAAAGGAAATGAATGGATCAGGGCTTACTCTCCTGGGCTAGACCTTCGGCAGACGTGTTGAGTTTGACCCGCCGTCACCCTCCGAAGTCTCCCTGGACACAGCAGCTCGTCCGCGCTCCCCTTCTTCTTAATTACGCAGCCCAGCTGGATGGATGGCGGGCTGCGGCACTTGCTCCACGCGACGAATTTTCCGTCGACGCTTCTCGACGATTCGATCTTCCGCCGCTTCTCGATGATTCGATGAATTTAAATTTTACGCAACGAGTCCTGTCACGGTCGCCACTTGTTGACGCCTATGCTTAGGTGTGTGTTAGGGAGACTAAATGAAATACTGTTATAGAACAAACCAATACTTATTTAGATCTTTTAAATTTAAACTGACGTGTACAAGATTACAGAAATTCTAGGACCCGTTACAATATTAAGCGTATGTTGACCGATCGGTAGTGCCGCGTCGGAGCAAGTGCAGAGACCCCGGCCTTCTACCGCGGAGCCCGAGCGAGGTCCCCCCCGCCGTCGTGTGTGGTGGCGCGCCGCCATTGGTCCGCTGCGGTATGGCGTGATACCTGCCGCTGGTCGCAACGGCGCTCCGATTGGCTCAGCGGAGATGGTCGGTGGATGACGTCGGCCCGCTGCCTGCGCGCCGCGCTGGTTGCTAGGCGGGCACAGGCCGCAACATATATTATATACTAGCTTCTGCCCGCGACTTCGTCCGCGTGAAATTTCGCCCTCCACCATTCACCCTCATAGGGGTGGAATTTCGAAAAACCCTTTCTTAGTGGATACCTATCCCTCACAAAGAACACACCCTCCTAATGTCTCTAGGACCAGCACTTTAGGCTGTGCGATGATATACCAGTCAGTCAAGACTTTGAATTTTATATAATTATAGATTACTAGCTTCAGCCCGCGACTTCGTTCGCGTGAAACTTCTTTTTTTCCCCCGAGCCACCCCGTCGTATCGCATTACCCGCCCGCGCTATCACTTAACGTTCTTTTTTACTTTTTTTCTTTTTGCTCGGCTCCTAAGGGTCATAGCGTGATGTTAAATAGCCTATAGCCTTCCTCAAGAATTGGGCTATCAAATGCAAGAAGAATTTTTCAAATCCGACTGGTAGTTCCAGAGATTACCCCCTACATACAAACTTACAAACATACAAACTTACAAATTTTACCTCTTTATAATATTAGTATAGAAGTATAGATGTAGATGTAAATTCAAAAGGTTAAAAATTCGCAGCAGTATGAATTTACCCCTCTTCCTTCCATTGGGTCAAAATATGTAGCTACTCTTGAAAATTAACATTAACCTATTAATTTATTGGGAAAATAGGTATCAGGTGCAATACCGAGGTGGAGCTAAACTGATAATCCAATTTGAACATTACCGTGCAACATTACCGGTCTACCTATCGCAAAATCCCATCTGTCCTCTGTTGCCTTAATGCTTAATGAGTAAAGAAAAAAATAGGCTTTGATTAAATCCTTACTTCCTACAGTAATTATTTTTGAGATGGGTCATCTTAACCGCTGTAACCACACGAAATCGGCGTTAGGAGACTTTCCTTATCATTTTTAGAAATTTTGATTTGTATTTGAAAAAAAAAAGTGCAGTCAGCAGATAGGCAATTTAAAAAAAAAAAACTTTTTTTATGTCAATTGATCCTGTTTCTTATAAGGATCAAAAACCTCTATTGGACCAATTGAGGTTTGAGTACTAGAAAAGTCAGAAATCGCATAAAACTTTAGGTGCCCATAAAATTCGTAGGGAATGAGACTACAATTTACTTTTCTGTGATCATGATAGACTGACCGCTGCGAAGACTGGCCGAAGAAAAAACAAAAAAAAACTACGAACTTCGAACGAATACTCGTCATAATTTAATTTGCTTTGAAAACAGAATCTAGATAGTTTGTTGTCTGGTTGCTTGTGATTTTCGAAATTCTTTATCAAATTATATGAAGCCAGCTGGCTTCATTTAATTTAGAACGTCTAGACTAATTAGAAGGTTGCTTTTCAAATAATAAAAACCCGATGCTTTGTAGTGGTACAGGATCAATTACCCGATGCGTCGAGTGCCACCCAGAAAGGTTATTACAAATCCAGTAAAGAATCTCAATACCTTGGCCACTTCGCAGTCTTGAACATACATACATGAACTTAAAAAAAAAATACGACATTGTTCAGGAACCCAAAGATTCACTTCACTTACCTACACTTTGTAGTCAAGAGAACACACACTGAAATCACAAAAAAAAAATCAGCTGTTTCATACATTTTGATCAAGTAGGTATTGAACTTTTGTATAAAACAAATGTTTTTTTTTCGTGATTTCAGATTAGTTCCTTTCATATATCTATGGTTGGTCCCATAGTGAAAGTTGTTCAGATCGATGGTCTAAAGCACCTCTTAAAGTTTGTCGGGTTAATTTTTTAACACCTTAATTTATATTATAGCAACCTGCCACACACGGATACAAAGGTATATTATAGCTAGGTACCTATGTGATGGGCTTACTCTGTCTTTAGATGAAATTCGGCACACACAAAAACTAAAAGTTCCCCTTCACGTGTTCCTCGCAAACTTGTAAAAGTTTTATCACTTGAAAAACTCCCAAAAACGAGGCGACATCGACACGTAAGGTAAATTGACTCGGACGTGAACACCCGGACCTAATATCTCACGAATAAGCGAAGTGGACAGTGTCTATACAACTTGAAATGCTAGAGCATCTGAAATGTAGACGCGAAGGTAATATTATTTTGTAACTTTGTGTGTGTGGATCAAAGGATGTCTCCACGTTTCGACTTTTTTGTGAGTCGGTGACATTTTCATCCCTTGGGCGGAATTGGTTTTTGAATTATTATTGACTTTGGGTGTCGTACCCCTGTCCTACGGCCTGTGAGTGCCAACCCGTGCCACGCCGGGCGCAATCAACACAAATGTTTTATGCAATCACACAATTTGATGAAGTCCAAAATACTATGAAATTACCCCAATAGATAATTGAAAGTAACCTTTTAAATTAAATTAAATATCATTTATTTCAGGCAATTACCTACATTTAGTTCTGACAATCACATTCCCCAGAGGAATGTGTGACTCATGTCACCGATAAGCGCCTATTGATAAAATGAAATTTATAAAATAAAATGTTCTATGGCACACATTTTTATGAAATACAAATTATCATAAAACTAAATTTTGCGAGGGGCTTCGCTTGGATGTCGCTATTTTTCCCACGGGAACCGCGTACTACTAGGATAAAAAGTATTCTTTATCCTAATTTCAGGACATTTATTAAACTGGTTCTTCAAAATTCGTCTGTTGGCATTATTTCAATCACACTAATATAATAAAGGCGAAAGTTTGTGACTGTGAATGTGTTTATATGTTTGTTACTTCTTCACGCTCAAACGGCTGGACCAATTTTATAAAAAAAAAAAACGAGTGTGCTTATGACCACACGACTGAAGTGAAACTTCAAACGTATTTGGCTATGAGAGGAAGAGAGAAAGAAAATGTGCGCGCGCACTAATTTCTCAAACTCAAACTCAAACTCAAACTCAAAGCATTTATTTCAATTAAACCATTACAGGTACTTTTGAATTGTCAAAATTAAGTAGTCGGTCAGTTAGTCAGAAAGTTGAAGCTAGTCGCCCATTCCAAAGCGTAGATCTCTATGGAGAAGAACGGGCAAGAAACTCCATGGACACTCTTTTAAATCAAGATATTACAAAATCCTGAGTACATTATTCTTGTTGCTTCTATATGTAAGAACAATGTAAAAAAAACACACAAATGAAGAAACAATACAAGAAATAAGATTAAAAATAAGCCTTGGCAGTTAAGAGATGACCAGTCTCAACCGACGGCGTCCGTTCACGAACATGACGCATGGATCAGCACCATCCAGCTCAACCATTTTGTAGGGAACCGAATGATCCAACACACGCGCCACCATCAGCGAGACATTTAAGTGAGCATGACACATTCTCAACTGCCATGCTCTTTCAAGTCAACATAAAAAAATCATAATAAACGGATCCATGGTTCTTACATTTACAAAATTGAAAAAATGCTTCTAAATGATACAAAACTATAGATTGCAATTTATTTAAGAGATGAATAAAAATTTTAATACCAAACAGGAAAAGGTGTTTAGTATTGCAGCATTAAACAATAAAAACATGATTGAATAAAATAAAAATAAATATTAAGATCGTAATGTCAGAAACACTAAAAAAGAAAAAGGGAAGCACCTCCTCCAAATATTGAAATTTTAACTAGAGAGCTCAAGGGCCTGTGGAGCAGGACCAGCATTTAGCCAAGCATTTTTATCTGCGATATAATCATCCAACTTATAATATGCTTGTCTACATAGTGTGCGTTTAATGCATGTTTTAAATTTCTTCTCATTTAGTTGAAGAATATCGAATGGTATTTTATTATAACATTTTACACAGTAACCCATAAAAGAAGTTTTTACTTTAGACAATCTGAAACGCGGTTGATCTAATTTGTTCCTATTTCTTGTGTTAAAATTATGCCTGTCACTTATCTTACTAAAAAGATGTAGATTTTTGAAGTGAAACTTCTTTAGGCGCGCTTGACTTGGGGAGTAAACTGGCGAATGCGTTACGAAAACGTGTGATCGCGAGTAGGGAAGGTACGTGAAAAATAGCTGGAAATACCTGGTGTAAAAACCCGGTCCCGGTCGCATAAACATGCGACCGGGTTTTTACACCAGGTGTTTGCTTCCAAGTACGCACACCGGGTACCGACTCAAAATACTTGCAAGACTATTAAGTATCTTATACGGCTACTCGCTCAAATACGTAGGTACTCAACCGCGTCAGTTTTCGCAAATGCGATCATGCTCCTTTTGGAACAATTTCGTATGCAAGTATTTTTTACCGACTTCACAAAAAGGAGGAGATACTATGTTCGGCTGTTTGTATGTTTTTTTTTTTTGTATGTTTGTTCATCGAATACTCCGCCAATTGTCGACGGATTTTCAAAATTCTTTTTTTGTTCCAAAGTAGATAGTTTTGAGGTGGTCTCACTGTCACCAAGTTAGGATCTGATGATGGGATCTTAGAGTAATCGAGGGCAACCTTTAAATTGTATAGGCTCACTTATTGTTTTTCGCATATTTTACGAAGTATCTTGTGTATTTGCGTATGGTTGTCACCATCTCAGCTGGGCTGATGATGGAAGTTACAACTCCTTAACAGTAAGAAGTTACTCGAACAGGCAAGGACTGTTTTAGTCAATTGTTTTGATGTTTGATAGGGCATTTGCCACATTTGGTCTCATGATCATCAAGTCATGACCTGATGCTGCAGTCAGGATAGTCTGCAGAGTACCTAACTCCTCGACAACTAACAGCAGATATATCGTGTTAAGGCTCATTGAAAAGGGCTCGATGTGTGGATAAACGTACTGTTAATGAGGAACACCGAAGTACATAAAGACCTGATGCTGAAGCCAGGAGCATTACAAAAAGTACCAACCTTGAAATTACAGCACCGTAGTCGTGTTTGGGCTCATTTTAAACAGGACTAAATTTTAAGTTATTGAACTTAAAATTTAGTCCTGTTTACATTGTTTGCATTGGCAATGTTGACAAGTCTGGCCTGATGCTGCAGCCAGGATTATCAGCATCTAGTCTAAAACATCAGGGCAGGATTTGATGATGTGATCCTGGAGAAATCGAAGGAACTCTTCAAATATTATAGGCACACCTATAGCGATTTGGGTATTTTTTATAGTAACTCGTGCATTTGCTCTCGGAAAGCACTATTTGGTGATGTGGAACTGATGATGAAGACCACAGATGGCCACCGGAACTACTCAATAATATCTAAGTATTTCACGGGTTGCGATTCGATTACTTTAATATGGTTGCTAAGCAATTTATGCTCGTCACAATGTGAATGGTGATACGGAGCTGATGGTGGATCTGGAGAACTCCTCAACAATTAACTTCCCTGTATCGGGAAAAGCAATATTTGGTTTGTAAAAGGCGATGATCACTAGGCTATTGTAACTTAGATAAATTATAAGCAGACCCACTAAAAAGCGTGAAATAAAAACTTTTTAAGAAAAAAAAAAAACCGACTTTCAAAAAAACACTACAAAGTGAAAAATATCTTTAATTTCGGAAGTCGGTGGCAAAAAACTAAAATAAAGATCCAAAGACACCGACTTCCGAAATTAAAGTTATTTTTCACTTTGTAAAGTTTTTTTTGGAAGTCGGTTTTTTTTTTCTTAAAAAGTTTTTTTTACTTTAATGGTTTGCAAGTATTTATTTGTAAACGCGATTTTGCTCCTTATTTATTCGAAGTCATTGATCAATTTCCTATGCAAGTAGTTTTACTTCCAACGGGGCTTTTGAATACGCGATTGTATTTCTTATCTGTATGAAGTTATGGATCAGTTTTCTATGCAGATAGAAAATACTTGAAAGTATCTCGAGCCCTGGTTTTAGGCCCTGGTTTCTTAAGGTGGACGTACTTGGAAGCCCTGGTACTCGATTTTGCAAGTACGACCCATGTCTAAGGGCTACGGGCGAGGCGAACGGGAGTTCAGTGGGGGATATAAGCAAGAGAAAGCAGTGCGCGCGCACATTTTCTTTCTCTCTTCCTCTCATAGCCAAATACGTTTGAAGTTTCACTTCAGTCGTGTGGTCATAAGCACACTCGGTTTTTTTTTTCGAACGTACATGATGTTTTCATATATATATTGACAAGGAACCGTCATGATGTTAATTTTTTTAAACAGTTCCCTTAGAGAATCGCGTCTGCTGAGCTTGTATATGGCTCTGACAGCCCTCTTTTGCAGGATGAAGATAGAATCAATATCTGCAGCCCGTCCCCACAACAAAATACCGTAAGACACCGTTACCAAGTACCGTTCTCTTGCTTATATCCCCCACTCAACTCCCGTTCGACTCGCCCGTAGCCCGTAGACATGGCTCGTACTTGCAAAATCGAGTACCAGGGCTTCCAAGTACGTCGACCTTAAGAAACCAGGGCCTAAAACCAGGGCTCGAGATACTTTCAAATATTTTATATCTGCATCGAAAATTGATCCATAACTTCATACAGATAAGAAGTACAATCGCGTATTCAAAAGCCCCGTTGGAAGTAAAACTACTTGCATAGGAAATTGATCAATGGCGTCGATTCTCTTGTTCACAAACTAAACTATATTTAAGTTCAGTGCATATTTTTCTTTCTATTTCATTAAGAAAAGGACAGGAGATAAATATTAGTTTAGTCCTGTCAAATTAAGATACTCCATAGACAATTTAGACGTGATTAAAAAATTGGCTATTAAAAATACGTCAATTTACGCCAGGCACGGACTAATTTGACAGGTCTAAACTAATATTTATCTTCTGTCCTTTTCTTAACGAAATAGAAAGAAAAAGATGCACTGAAATTAAATTTAGTTTAGTTTGTGAAAAATTTAGTTTAGTTTGTGAACAAGGGAATCGGCGCCAATGACTTCCTATAAATAAGGAGCAAAATCGCGTTTACAAATAAATACTTGCATACGAAATTGTTCCGTAGACTCTTACTGATAAGGAGCATGATCGCATTTGCGAAAACTAACGCGGTTGAGTACCTACGTATTTGAGCGAGTAGCCGTATAAGGTACTTTATAGTCTTGCAAGTATTTTGAGTCGGTACCTGGTGTGCGTACTTGGAAGCAAAAACCTGGTCGAGTAAATACGTACCTTCCCTACTCGCCCGATCACACTTTTCGTAACGCTTACGTCACGCGTTCGCCAGCCTACTCTCCAAGTCAAGTGTGCGTAAAGAAGTTTCACGTAAATAATTTTGACACAACAAAAATCGAATTTGACAATCGCGACTCGTCGACACGTGGTACTTATTTGCCCTACCCCGTGTATTGTTTTTTAGAGCCGCAGGCGCGGAGGGGGCGGCCTTGGCGTGTTTTTTTAAGGAATTTTTCACTTTTTGTATGGAAAATATGAAAAATGATTACCTACATGTAGAGTTTTAGGAGTTTATGGGTTTTATAAAGGGGGTCGAAATTTTCATTATTTTTGCGATAGGACGCACCATTTTCGAGATATAAGCAAAAGAAAAAAAAACTTCATACATATTTGGCTATGAGAGCAAGAGAAAAAGAAAACGTGCGCGCGCACTGCTTTGTCTTGCTTATATCCCCCACTCAACTCCCGTTCACCTCGCCCGATCACACTTTTCGTAACGCGTTCGCCAGTTTACTCCCCAAGTCAAGCGCGCGTAAAGAAGTTTCCCTTCAAAAATACTTGCATACGAAATTGTTCCGTAGACTCTTACTGATAAGGAGCATGATCGCATTTGCGAAAACTAACGCGGTTGAGTACCTACGTATTTGAGCGAGTAGCCGTATAAGATACTTTATAATAGTCTTGCAAGTATTTTGAGTCGGTACCTGGTGTGCGTACTTGGAAGCAAATAGCTGGTGTAAAAACCCGGTCGCATAAATACGTACCTTCACTACTCGCCCGATCACACGTTTTCGTAACGCATTCGCCAGTTTACTCCCCAAGTCAAGCGCGCCTAAAGAAGTTTCACTTCAAAAAATTATGAAGGTAGCTGACACTCTGGACTAACATATAGGCTACTATTTATCCTGATATTCTCATGGGATTGACACTTATGCGGATGAAGTCGCGGGAAGCAGCTAGTACTGCAATAATTGAATGTGTCATGCTCACTTAAATGTCTCACTGATGGTGGCACGTGTGTTGGATCATTCGGTTCCCTACAAAATGGTTGAGCTGGATGGTGGTGATCCATGCGTCATGATCGTGAACGGGCGCCGTCGGTTGAGACTGGTCATCTCTTAACAGACTGCCAAGGCTTATTTTTAATCTTATTTCTTGTATTGTTTCTTCATTTGTGTTTATTTACATTGTTCTCACATGTATATGGAAGCAACAAGAATAATGTACCCAGGATTTTGTAATATCTTGATTTAAAAGAGTGTCCATCGAGTTTCTTGCCCGTTCTTCTCCATAGAGATCTACGCTTTGGGATGGGCAACTAGCTTCAACTTTCTGACTAACTGACCGACTACTTAATTTTAACAATTCAAAAGTGCCTGTAATTGTTGAATTGAAATAAATGCTTTGAGTTTGATGCATCGGAACCAACTGCAGGTATAAATATTCACCTACCGACCTATCTACTATAAGCATGAATAATAAAAAGTTTTCCTGGGAATCAACAAGTGTCGCTAAAAAGTGCAAATAAAAGAACATTTTCTTTTTTGTTTTTTCCACTGATTCGTTTCAGGTTGATTAGTTTTTAATCTTTTCCTTATGAAAATCGTTTCACCAGTTCTACTGAACAAGCTAACAACCTTACCTTGAGCAAAATGTATTTTGGTACTCACTTGCTTACGTGTGATAATAAAATTACCTACATTAATAATTAATAGTCCAAAACCGTATTTCAGTCATGGCTGCCAACTTCGGCGCGGTAGATATTATAGTGCACAAGTGTGTGCGCAGACACAGGTGCACTCCCTCTTCCCTCACTCTCATAGTCCGATGGGACGGCAATCTGACACGACCGAAGAGAGATCAGGCGCAGGACCAACGCCTTAACGTGTTTTCCGAGTTACGGGAGTATCACTCCGCTAACTTCCAAACTCCGGGATATAAACTCATTACACTGTATATAAAGTCCACTATATATAAATTATTATATGAAAAAGCCATCTACAAAGGCGAGCAGTCAGTGTAATTCGGGTCGATCCTTTTGGCATTTATCGGACAGCACATTCTGCGGGTTGCAACTGATAATTTGGTGACAGAAACATCCGATGCTATCGGAATTTATGCTCGACGGAGCGCTTCCAGGCAACATGAGTTATTTAAAAAATACGGAATATTTCACGAAGGCCAGTTTCGTATTTTTATTGCACATTTGAAATCTGTGATTCTTCAGCAATTATTTTTGCTTCACCAATCATGAAAGATATTGAAATGTCATGCAAAATAAACTACCTACTACGGCTACTACCGCAACTTAATAAACAAAATCTAAAGTAAAAATGTGAAGTGTCATTCAACTTTTGCTCTCCAAACATGAAAGATTGAAATCCCATTCGAAAGAATATTCTTCGTGCAAAATCCGCAAAACCTCAAAATTGGCAACGAACACTAAATTGGAAAGAACAAAACGAATGATGTCAATATTTGCAACGATCTTCGTTTAATATTCGGCGATCTGTTTCGTGACCTCACGGCAAAGGTTATGAAACAAATGAAGGTGCAGATTGAAAGATGCAAATTGATTGGAAACCGTTTTTGAACATTTGAATCAAAATTTGCCTAAACGAATTATAATATATAATATAGATAATAAAGCAGAAAGGACGCTAAGCGAAGACGAAGTAAAAGCGCTGGCGGGTGTTGCGATGCAACGCGGTGGGCGGGGGCTGTGGGAGTTTTACAAAAATGTGGCTGTAATCTATACTAATATTATAAAGAGGTAAAGTTTGTAAGTTTGTATGTTTGTAAGTTTGTATGTAGGGGGTAATCTCTGGAACTACCAGTGGGATTTGAAAAATTCTTCTTGCATTTGATAGCCCAATTCTTGAGGAAGGCTATAGGCTATGTAACATCACGCTATGACCCTTAGGAGCCGAGCAAAAAGAAAAAAAGTAAAAAAGAACGTTAAGTGATAGCGCGGGCGGGTGATGCGATACGACGGGGTGGCTCGGGGGAATCAAGAACTTTCACGCGAACGAAGTCGCGGGCTGAAGCTATTAATATTATAAAGAGGTGAAATTTGTTTGTTTGTATGTACGTATGTAGGATATAAGCAAGGATATAGGCTATTTATTATCACGCTGCGACTCTTCAGAGCCGAGCAGAATGAAAAAAAGTCAGAAAGAACGCCAAGCGAAAACGAAGTAATAGCGCGGGCAGGCGATGCAATGCGATGTGTCGGGGGAACCAAACATTCCACGCGGACGAAGTCGCGGGCAGAAGCTAGTATAATATATTGTGTCTTTTACGACATCTACGCGAACGAAGCCGTGGGCAGAAGCTAGTAAAGGATAAAGATGTATAGTAAAAGTGCGCAGTGCTGCACACCCCCGCCCTATTTCAAGTTAAACAAATATCGACTTTATTTCAATAGTACCTAATTATGTTGATTTCAGAGTGACTAGCACTATTAAAAAGTTATAAAAATGTTAAAAGTTGTAGTGTAAACTGAACTTTATTGTTCAGGCTTTAAAGTTATTTTTCCATTAATTCATATTTGTTTACACTTTTGGAAAATAAACCGCGAACGCAGATTAGATAAGTAGTGTTGATAGAGAATTATATTTTTCTATTTCTACTTCTGCACTACTTCATCATTCAAAGTCAAAGTCAAAGCATTTATTTCAAATAGGTACATAAAAGGCACTTTTGAACGTCAAAAATTATCTTATAAAATAGAATTGATTCTAGTCGCCCATTCCAAAAGGTAGTTTTCGTATGGAGAAGAATGGGCAAGTAACTCCACCGTTACTCTTTTAAAATGTTTTAGGTACAATATTTTGCATGGGTACATTAATTATATAATAACATGTGAGGACGATGCACCTAAAATAAAATTACTATACCACAATAGGTAAAAGAATTAAAAACGAAACCATGACATACCTATAAATTAATTATCTGATAGATACATGGTGCTCACATATTTACAAACATGGCACAAGCAAAACGATTCTAATTAAAAAAAAAAATACAATTAATAAGTCAGGGTGTGAGTAATGAATTTAAAAACGAATTAAAAAAAATTACAATTAAATTAGCAACCAGTTTGATTTTGTCATTATCTCACGCAAATCTTAGAAAGGCGTAAATGTAATTGGGAATAGCTGGGTCCACCCCAGACGATCCAATTTGGATCAGCGCTCTACGATCCAGGATCACGGTGCGCCGGTCGCGGATCGGAGATTCTTTCGTACAATCCGTTTTAGGAAACCCATAGGTTAATAAATTATGTCTGAATGACAAACTTACTTCTACCTTGAAAGAAAGAAAATAAATAATGTTTATTTTCGCCTTATATGGCGAATAAACTTAAAAAAAGTACACAAAGAAAACCATAATACTGATAGGGGGAAATATTCGTCAATATTCGTCGTTCGTTATAATGATGTATTTATTTATAGTATTTTTAAGTTATATTAATATTGTATTTTATGTGTTTTCTATGGGCCTTAATGCCTGAAATAAATGTAAATAAATAAATAAAACGGTCGCAGCACAGCATAAATAGTTGACTATGTCTAACTGAGTATAATCTAGGAGGTAACTTTAAATTCACGCATCCTGACTTTTAATTTTAGAGACTACATTACTTAAAATACAAATCCTCCATATGCAGGAATGAAAAGCACATCAAACTAGCTTATTATTATATATTTTGTATCAAAAAAGTGCAAATAATTTGAATAAAAGTCTTTAACATTATATTTAATTTCGGTCCTTCGATCCGCGATCTGTTTAACAGATATTGAGGGAATCGAACCATTCATTACAAGATTGAAGAGCACTCATTCGATTAAATACATTTAATTAATCATCGTGGGAACCACGTGGCATGTTGCCAATGTACTGTTAGTGAAGTTTATAATGTTGTTCCGCTCATTAAAAACTTACGTCTAGTAGCTCTCAAAAAACTTTGTAAAGCGAGGTTAGGTTTGCGTTGCTGGTGCCAAAATTTCTCAAACTTTCTGTTTTTTATATTATTTTTACTTCATAAAACATAAAGTTGTCTGCACCTATTATATTTATAACACCTATTTTAACCAATAAAACACGTTGACTTTGAAATACCGAGGACTTTGAGAATTCATTATTTACTAGCAGCACCCCGCGGTTTCACCCGCATAAGTTTCGATCCTCTGTCCTTTCCCGGGACTCAAACTATCTCTGTACCAAATTCCATCTAAATCGGTTCAGCGGTTTAAGCGTGAAGGGGTAACAGACAGACACGCTTTCGCATTTAAAATATTAGTATGGATGCAGGCACCCGAGTCTGTGACTTGTCATCTCCTATAAATAAATAAATCCCGAGCCAATTCTGGCTACGGTGACTATTTTTGTGTTTCACTACTCTGATGTGGCTAATGTAACCTATCTTGGCTATGAAGACGGCTCCTGTACCAAACTCACTGAATAATTAATCCTTTTTCCTACGGTATCAGCCTGACCTACTAGTATGTTCGTCGTACAGCAAAGAGAAATGGACTTTATTGGTTCACCTAGAACGTATCTTATCGTATTTTTATTTTAGCATGTGTCTATCTTAGTAGTTGATAAAGTGATAATACCTACCAGAGGACCTAAACAAGTGGCAATCGCTTTCAAAGCGTCAACAGGATTGCCTTTTTCGGTAGAGATAAACCATTTTGAAACCCTTCCACTACTTATTGCTTACACATTTCAAATATTTGTATAGATATTTTAGTGGAGGGGCGTGTATTTTTAGAATGGTTTATCTCTAGCTTAATATGTCAATCCGTTAATTTTTTTACTTTTTCATCATTGTTATCGCTTGTTCTATCAGCATCATGAAAAAGTCTCGTTGTCTAGGCCCTTAGATCTATTATTCCAAGATATCGATGGATAATATTTAAATCCTACAGTACGTTCACATTTATTTTACCTCTGACAGCTACAACCTAACAGCACCCTTATTGTAACGAGAATAAAGACCACAATGATTTTTAACCGACTTCTAAAAAAGGAGGAGGTTCTCAATTCGAATGTTTGTATTTTTTTTTTTTGTTTTTTTTTTTATGTTTGTTCGCGCATAACTCCGTTGCTTGCCAACCGATTTGAAAAATTCTTTTTTTGTTGGAAAGGATATACTTCCCAAATGGTCCCATGAAAATTTTATCGAAATCAGACAAGTGGTTTTTGAAAAATCAACAAAAATCTAAAAATTTATCTACATTGTCTACATTAACGATCTTTTTTGTTTACTTTTTTGTGGGGTAGGTACTAGGGCATCCATTCCGGAATTCCGGAATTTCGCAACTCCGGAATTCCGGATAGTTTTTCCGATATTTCAACTCCGGAATTGGGCTCAATTTATCGTATTTCGATATTCATTATTTTTAATTTAAAAATGTGTTTAATTTTTCAACTCATCGTTTTACGCGCAATTGTTCCTGCGCGTGTATCATGTACTAACTAGACGAGTGTTATAGGATTTGCTGTTGAGCCCTTTTGTTTTAAAAAGTTTAATCAGACTTGTTTAATTTTATTGGTTGTGATGTGAATTGTGAACTGATTATGTTGTCATGTCAAGATTGTTGTTAAACATGATAAATCTGAGGAGAGACTTAAATGCTCATTTTAACTACCGTACCTAGTAATGTCCAAACTACTCTAAAGCGTGATATTTCTTGTGTTAATTTAATTATGTTATTTTTCACTAATATTTTAAGGCTCTCAAATTGTTAATTTTTAAGTTTTTAAAAAGTTTAGACTTTCCTAATTTTAATAATATTGTTAACTGGCTTACTCAAAGTTAACTGGCAATGTCGTATCAAGACTGAGTTAAAGACTAATGTTAAAAATTATTAAAAGTTACTCAAGGTATTTTTGTTTTTTTTTTAATTATTTCGGATCCAGTTCCGGAATTCCGGAATTCCAGAGTTGAGAGCCCAATATCGTAAATTAACTCCGGAATTGAAAACCTTCCGATACTGGATGCCCTAGTAGGTACAACTAAAAAGTGAAAAATAAAAACTTTTTTACAAAAAAAAAAAACAACCGACTTCAAAAAAAAAACACTACAATGTGATAAATAACTTTAATTTCGGAAGTCGGTGTCAAAAACGAAAATGCGGAACCAACGACACCGACTTCCGAAATTAAAGTTATTATTTATCACTTTGTAGTGTTTTTTTTTTTGAAGACGGTTGTTTTTTTTTGAAGTGAAACTTCTTTAGGCGCGCTTGACTTGGGGAGTAAACTGGCGAATGCGTTACGAAAACGTGTGATCGGGCGAGTAGTGAAGGTACGTATTTATGCGACCGGGTTTTTACACCAGCTATTTGCTTCCAAGTACGCACACCAGGTACCGACTCAAAATACTTGCAAGACTATTATAAAGTATCTTATACGGCTACTCGCTCAAATACGTAGGTACTCAACCGCGTTAGTTTTCGCAAATGCGATCATGCTCCTTATCAGTAAGAGTCTACGGAACAATTTCGTATGCAAGTATTTTTGAAGGGAAACTTCTTTACGCGCGCTTGACTTGGGGAGTAAACTGGCGAACGCGTTACGAAAAGTGTGATCGGGCGAGGTGAACGGGAGTTGAGTGGGGGATATAAGCAAGACAAAGCAGTGCGCGCGCACGTTTTCTTTTTCTCTTGCTCTCATAGCCAAATATGTATGAAGTTTTTTTTTCTTTTGCTTATATCTCGAAAATGGTGCGTCCTATCGCAAAAATAATGAAAATTTCGACCCCCTTTATAAAACCCATAAACTCCTAAAACTCTACATGTAGGTAATCATTTTTCATATTTTCCATACAAAAAGTGAAAAATTCCTTAAAAAAACACGCCAAGGCCGCCCCCTCCGCGCCTGCGGCTCTAAAAAACAATACACGGGGTAGGGCAAATAAGTACCACGTGTCGACGAGTCGCGATTGTCAAATTCGATTTTTGTTGTGTCAAAATTATTTACGTGAAACTTCTTTACGCACACTTGACTTGGAGAGTAGGCTGGCGAACGCGTGACGTAAGCGTTACGAAAAGTGTGATCGGGCGAGTAGGGAAGGTACGTATTTACTCGACCAGGTTTTTGCTTCCAAGTACGCACACCAGGTACCGACTCAAAATACTTGCAAGACTATAAAGTACCTTATACGGCTACTCGCTCAAATACGTAGGTACTCAACCGCGTTAGTTTTCGCAAATGCGATCATGCTCCTTATCAGTAAGAGTCTACGGAACAATTTCGTATGCAAGTATTTATTTGTAAACGCGATTTTGCTCCTTATTTATAGGAAGTCATTGGCGCCGATTCCCTTGTTCACAAACTAAACTAAATTTTTCACAAACTAAACTAAATTTAATTTCAGTGCATCTTTTTCTTTCTATTTCGTTAAGAAAAGGACAGAAGATAAATATTAGTTTAGACCTGTCAAATTAGTCCGTGCCTGGCGTAAATTGACGTATTTTTAATAGCCAATTTTTTAATCACGTCTAAATTGTCTATGGAGTATCTTAATTTGACAGGACTAAACTAATATTTATCTCCTGTCCTTTTCTTAATGAAATAGAAAGAAAAATATGCACTGAACTTAAATATAGTTTAGTTTGTGAACAAGAGAATCGACGCCATTGATCAATTTCCTATGCAAGTAGTTTTACTTCCAACGGGGCTTTTGAATACGCGATTGTACTTCTTATCTGTATGAAGTTATGGATCAATTTTCGATGCAGATATAAAATATTTGAAAGTATCTCGAGCCCTGGTTTTAGGCCCTGGTTTCTTAAGGTCGACGTACTTGGAAGCCCTGGTACTCGATTTTGCAAGTACGAGCCATGTCTACGGGCTACGGGCGAGTCGAACGGGAGTTGAGTGGGGGATATAAGCAAGAGAACGGTACTTGGTAACGGTGTCTTACGGTATTTTGTTGTGGGGACGGGCTGCAGATATTGATTCTATCTTCATCCTGCAAAAGAGGGCTGTCAGAGCCATATACAAGCTCAGCAGACGCGATTCTCTAAGGGAACTGTTTAAAAAAATTAACATCATGACGGTTCCTTGTCAATATATATATGAAAACATCATGTACGTTCGAAAAAATCTACATCTTTTTAGTAAGATAAGTGACAGGCATAATTTTAACACAAGAAATAGGAACAAATTAGATCAACCGCGTTTCAGATTGTCTAAAGTAAAAACTTCTTTTATGGGTTACTGTGTAAAATGTTATAATAAAATACCATTCGATATTCTTCAACTAAATGAGAAGAAATTTAAAACATGCATTAAACGCACACTATGTAGACAAGCATATTATAAGTTGGATGATTATATCGCAGATAAAAATGCTTGGCTAAATGCTGGTCCTGCTCCACAGGCCCTTGAGCTCTCTAGTTAAAATTTCAATATTTGGAGGAGGTGCTTCCCTTTTTCTTTTTTAGTGTTTCTGACATTACGATCTTAATATTTATTTTTATTTTATTCAATCATGTTTTTATTGTTTAATGCTGCAATACTAAACACCTTTTCCTGTTTGGTATTAAAATTTTTATTCATCTCTTAAATAAATTGCAATCTATAGTTTTGTATCATTTAGAAGCATTTTTTCAATTTTGTAAATGTAAGAACCATGGATCCGTTTATTATGATTTTTTTATGTTGACTTGAAAGAGCATGGCAGTTGAGAATGTGTCATGCTCACTTAAATGTCTCGCTGATGGTGGCGCGTGTGTTGGATCATTCGGTTCCCTACAAAATGGTTGAGCTGGATGGTGCTGATCCATGCGTCATGTTCGTGAACGGACGCCGTCGGTTGAGACTGGTCATCTCTTAACTGCCAAGGCTTATTTTTAATCTTATTTCTTGTATTGTTTCTTCATTTGTGTGTTTTTTTTACATTGTTCTTACATATAGAAGCAACAAGAATAATGTACTCAGGATTTTGTAATATCTTGATTTAAAAGAGTGTCCATGGAGTTTCTTGCCCGTTCTTCTCCATAGAGATCTACGCTTTGGAATGGGCGACTAGCTTCAACTTTCTGACTAACTGACCGACTACTTAATTTTGACAATTCAAAAGTACCTGTAATGGTTTAATTGAAATAAATGCTTTGAGTTTGAGTTTGAGTTTGAGTTTGAGAAATTAGTGCGCGCGCACATTTTCTTTCTCTCTTCCTCTCATAGCCAAATACGTTTGAAGTTTCACTTCAGTCGTGTGGTCATAAGCACACTCGTTTTTTTTTTTTTGTAAAAAAAATTTTAACAGACTTCTCAGTGGCAGCAACCCAACAACAACCTTATTATAACGACAATAAAGATCACTGCACACTGTGGTAAAATAACTAAACGAACTGTACGTATTCATTATGTCAAAATTTAAAAGTGCTGCACCAATTGCAGCTCTGTAATGCTTGTTTTATTTTCGTATGAATCGTACATCGTTAGGGATGTCAAGTTTACAGTTGTTGCCCAACTTTTAATGTGGGCTGTGGGCACAACACTCCGCATGCAGAACATTCAGCTATTAAAAGTTTTTTCAACCATTCGAAATTTAATTTATGTCGTACAATTTACGGCTGAATAGGGTTTTTACCCGGTATTTGCATGCGGCCTATCTCAAATACACGTAAATTAAGAGCTTTAGCTTTAAGAGGACTACATGACCTAAAGCGGGGTCACTGTCGGACTGCATAGAAAAGAAAGAGAAGCGCTATGACATAACGCTGGTAATTTATTGCAAAATATGAAGCAATATCTATTTACAAAAAATCTATTGTTGTGAACAAAGTGCATATATTAATGAAAAAAGTGACGAAGAAATAGCGAAAGAAAATGACTTATATTAATTCAATTAATAGTTGATTTATTTCAACGTTAATATTCATGTTTTCACTTCTGCCAGCACTCCCGGAATGCAAACCATCTTCATTTTTTTTTTACTCGGAAGGAAGGCAACGCTCCTTGCTTCCGTACTATAGGTTCATATGAAATAATGTATCAACTGATGTGCCTAACGATTAGGAACACCCACGTTTTATGGGACAATAGGTATGATTCAAATATTATAAACAATAGAACGATTTTATTAAACAAAACAAATTAATAAGCCTGTTCCAGAGGGGCGTTTGCAGCTCATTATTAATTTTAATAAACAGGGTGCTTATTATTTTACGTTATTATCCTTATTATACATAATATAAAGGAATTACGAGTACCTAATTAGTAGCCGTAGTTAATTATCACCTAAATTATTCTAACAGTAGGACGTCATCGGGGCATCGTATTACCTACCTAGGTTGTGGTTGTTGGGGGTTGTGGCGGTCAGAAAGGCAGTCGGTCCATGTAAACTATTGGTATTCAGCTGGATTTGTTTAGACTTGATGCCGACCGATGCCGGACCTTCGATTATGAACTGAGCGAGTTGATAGCGCTATGTGTAAGTATAATTTGGTGTTGCTCCCTGCCTTCATTTTGATTAGGTAGTTGTAGGCTATCTTAAAAGGTAGGTAAAATGTCTCAAGACAGTCTTCCGAAGCGGTTTGTTAGACTTTGGGCTGAAAAGTCAACCCTATGCCAGACATCTTTATGTACAAAAAACTGTCATGTATATTGCTATCCGATAAAAGTATCAGCATTAATAGACCTAGCGCATCGATTCTTAGTAGGTGCTGCGACATACTTTAGAGGCGAATTTCTTCAAAACATTTTTTATTATATATTTTTAAGAGAAAAAGTTTACGTTAATGAATCAAATTTGGATTGTCGTCAGTTCAGAAACATTTCGCTTGCTCGGAGGCTATTTATAACAACTTGAAGTAAGTACCACATTGGGCGCCAATTATCTACCTACATTTCAAATAAAATCAATTTTCAATAAGCGAAGTAAATGAAGAATTCAATAGACCAATCATCAATTTATCATACAATCGAATGCTTCGTGCAAGTTTGAATTACCAAAACTTGGATCTGCTGAATAGTACATCGACGTTAATCTATAAAGTTCAGAATGTTTGACAGTACCTATGTTCAGAAATGTTAAGCAAGCTCGACCGCAATGTGGGTAGAGTAGTTAAAGTTTTGAAGTTTGCGGTGTCAACAAATTCTATCTGTTGTAGTTGGCATTTTCTTTATAAGTAGACGTACAATGGCTCATATGGTTTACTAGTTTACGTATAAATATAACTTGTGTACACCTTTGAGTGACATATTTACGCAGAACGAAGATTTTATGTAAACTTTATTGTAAATATAGTTAATTAACCGGTCAAGCACCGCTAATGAGACACAATAGAAAATCAATTGTGTCTCATTAGTGAATCTCGACAGATTAAAACATAGTTGGCGTTCCTAATAAATAAATGTAATAACACATTCAGACAATTCATGGCTTGAGTTGCCATCTTAGGTACAATGTCTTAGATGCGCCATCTCTTTGTTATTTCAGGTTCCATTTATAACTACCCACTCGAGACTTGAGACGCCTTGTCTAAACGTCCTTCGATTTGTACTTCAAAAATAATACGAAAATAATACCCGATTCGTGTGATTTTCTCTCAACCATTTAAACATTTAGTCTTTTGATTTTCCGCACTTAACTACTTAAATAATGAACCCACAACACAACCACACCCCTCAAGCTGAACCAAAGAATAAAGCAAAAATATCTATATGTCTAACTTACTCCCACGTGTTTGCATTAAGGTGATTGGATACTGACACTTTTCCATACATTCTTTCGGGGTACAAATCTCGAAATATAAACGATTTTTGCAGAATAAAAGCACGTATATTAAGTTGTTATGACTTATTATTGACGCATATCGACAAAAACCTATAAAAAAACACTATTTACAGGATATCTAGGCCTGATAAAATCGATAAATTTTTCTATGTGTGCGCGGCCGGAACACGCCCTCTGCAGGATATTTCAAAGAACCATCTAGAAGCAGAACATACATTTTTGCTATGGTTATCAACAACAGTTGATCTTGATCGTTAGATGGCGTTGTAGTCAACCGTCGCACAGGCATTATTATGCGTGATTTTGTTGACAAGTTTAGTTGCGAACATCGATCACTATTGATCGATGGTTGCGAAGCGTAGGTATGCAATTTTTGACCGACTTCAAAAAAAGGAGGAGGTTCTCAGTTTGTCGGAATCTTTTTTAATTTTTTTTATGCATGTTACCCGACCCGATTACTCGAAGACGGCTAGACCGATTTGAAAAATTCTTTTTTTGTTTGAAAGGGTATACTTTCCAGGTGGTCCCATTGTCATCAAGTCAGGATCTGATGATGGGATCCTGGAGTAATTGAAGGAACTCTTAAAATATTATAAGCACACCTATAGCGATTTGGGTACCTATTTTTTATAGTAACTCGTGCATTTGCTTTCGGAAAGCGCCATTTGGTGAATTGGAACTGATGATGAAGACCACATCACTGATGGCCACTGGAACTACTCAATAATAAGTATTTCACGGGTTGCGATTCGATTACTTTAATGTGCTTGCTAAGCAATTAATTATTATGCTCGTCACAATGCGAATGGTGAAATGGAGCTGATGGTGAAATACCAGGAGAACTCCTCAACAGTTAACGTCCCTGCATCGGGAAGAGCAATATTTTGTAAAGGCGATAAGCAAGTTGACATTAGGCTATTGAAACTTAGATAAATTATAAACAGACCCACTAAAAAGCGAGATATATTTAATTAAAAGAAAAAAAAAATACCGACTTAAAAAAAAACTACTAGGCGAAAAAACCTTTATTTTCGGAAGTCGGAGGCAAAAACTAAAGTAGGTACTGAAGACACCGAAGTTATTTTCGACTTAGTAGTTTTTTTTTTGGAAGGCGGTTTTTTTTGTTAATTTTTTTTCTTACAAGGCTGGCGCGGTGGCTCTTACTTTGTGATAGAATTATCTGCGATCTACCCTGGGTTCGACATTACTGTAATAATGAACGTATCATCTATAAAGTTGATGAGCACACTAGCCGAAATTTTTCCATACTTACAAATTTCAGGAATTTATTAGGTACTCCACCGTTTGACATAGCACAGACGCCAGCACATCAAGCTACCCGAAACTGTAAAATTTTCCCAATAAACTTTGAACCTAATATTTTAGCGATAAAGTTAAAAATCTATTAATGAAATTTGACAGATTGCAGTAAGTACCTAGTTTGATTTGCTGGCGTCTGTACATCCAAAGTTAAACATTATATCGTTTTTTCTTATTTAGTTTTATTAATTTTGTATGCGCGGGAACAAAATAGTAAAATGAAAAGCCATTAAAAAGTTATGAGCTAAGAAAGATTCGTTTTTTTAGGGTTCCGTAGTCAACAAGGAACCCTTATAGTTTCGCCATGACCGTCAGACAATCCGTCCGTCCTCCCGCAGCTTAGCTCAGAGACTCTTAGTACTAGAAAGCTATAATTTGGCAAGGATATACATATTAATCACGCCGACAAAGTGGTAAAATACAATCTTGAATTGGGATAAATTGATTTCAACTCCGGAACTCTTCATTGTGCGTGGTCCGACACGGACTTGGCCGGTTTTTAGGGTTCCGTAGCCAAATGGCAAAAAACGGAACCCTTATGGATTCGTCATGTCTGTCTGTCTGTCTGTCTGTCTGTCTGTCCGTCCGTATGTCACAGCCACTTTTTTCCGAAACTATAAGAACTATACTGTTGAAACTTGGTAAGTAGATGTATTCTGTGAACCGCAGTAAGATTTTCACACAAAACTAGAAAAAAAACAATAAATTTTGGGATTCCCCATACTTACAACTGAAACTCCAAAAATTTGTTTTCATCAAACCTGTACGTGTGGGGTATCTATGGATAGGTCTTCAAAAATGATATTGAGATTTCTAATATCATTTTTTTCTGAACTGAATATTTTGCGCGAGAGACACTTCCAAAGTGGTAAAATGTGTGTCCGCCCCCCTCTAACTTCTAAAATAAGAGAATGATAAAATTAAAAAAATATATACAATAATGTACATTACCATACTTATAAACTTCCACCGAAAATTGGTTTGAATGAGATCTAGTAAGTAGTTTTTTTTTAATACGTCATAAATCGAAAACCGCAATTTACCTTTCACAAAGTTACAACGAACTACAAGAACTTTTATATTATGTTACTTGCTGCTACGGAACCCTTCATGGGCGAGTCCGACTCGCACTTGGCCGGTTTTTCCTTGCTAATTTTAATGTAACTTAGGGTGTAAATAAGCAATAAAAGATGTATAGAATCTTCAAAACAAAGTCGGTACCAACAAAGCTCAATTATCGAAGAGAGAGAAGAGTTCAATAAACTTTATTTGCAACTAGCTGCGCCCAGCGGTTTCACCCGCATAAGTGTCGATCCCGTGGGAATATCGGGATAAAAACTATCCTATATCCTTCCCCGGGACTCAAACTATCTCTATACTTACCAAATTTCATCTAAATCGGTTCAGTGGTTTAGGCGTGAAAAGGTAACATTCAGACAGACAGAGTTACTTTCGAATTTATAATATCAGTACTTATGGATATAATATAGTATTAGTATATACAGGGTTATTGGAACAAGACTAACATGGTCATAGTACTCATCATTATGAACAATTTTTTTTACTATGGGACCAAACCTGAAATCGCAAAAAAAAAATCAGCTGTTGCCTACATTTATAACTCGTCAAAATGTAGGGAACAGCTGTTTTTTTTTTTCATTTTTTCATTTGAAATTGGAATTGTTGGTTTGAGTGGACGCTGGTGTATGTGAAGTTGTTGGTTTGTAGGCTAAACATACAAACACACATAAATAGTAAACACATAATACATATTACACATAACACTTATATAAGTACATACATATACATACACACAACAGTAATAAAATTACACTAATAATTAAATACCCACAACCGTGTATACACGGCCTAATAATTTCACGTGTCTGTACACTGCCTTACTGCCTGTGGCCTGTGGCCACATGATTAGACAAACGGAATTGTCTACTCATGTGCTGTGGCGGCGCGCGGCGGGTACGCTGAAAGCTGCGGTTGAATGATACCTACCACCGAGTTGAATTCGCGGAATACGATGATCGTCCGCCGCCGCGCCTCGCCACGCCCCCCCGCCCGCGCCGCGCGCCGCTGCGTCTCTCGCGGACTCAAATAAACATTTTATATATTTTGTTTTATAGTAGCGTTTAATTATAGAGTTAAATTCGACTGTCTCGTTGGTTTCGTGGTCACAAGTGCGTCTGCCGTGCAAGGGGTCCCGGGTTCGATTCCCAGGTCGGACCAAGTAATATTTAATTTGGATTTTTCCCATTAGGAATTTCTTTACTCTATTTATTTTTTTTTGCCCGAAGTTTGGAAATTGGTGGCGTGATACCCCCGTGCTCCGGAAACCACGTGGCGCCGTTGGTCCTGCGCCTGATCTCTCTCTGGTCGTGTCGGATTGCCGTCCCATCGAACTATGAGAGTAAAGGCACAGAGAGTGCACCTGTATTTACGCACACACTTGTGCACTATAATATCTCCTGCAAACCTGGCTAATCTTCTTTGAAATTGGCCACCGTGACCGAAATCGGTCAGGGGATTTATTATTATTTTATTATTTTTAAACCTAAACCTACCCTAACACACTACAAAAGCACCCTTAGAATAATTGAATAAGCAACTGACAACCCTTGTAGTTGTAGCAATCAAGTATTCTTTTCTTCGGTTTTTACTATAAAAAGTACGCTTTTCTTTAGAGAATGAAGGACAGTCATAAAAATATTTTCGTAAAAATATTTTATTTTAATTAACGCCACCTCTGGAAAACAAGTTCACAAACCAAGTTTATGAATACAACGCCATCTAGTTCTATCGCAAGTAAAACTATACACGTAGTGTGTAACTGTACATGTGTGTGTAAAGACATAGTAAAGATATAAAGTGAAACGGCTAAATGTTTAGGGGTACAAATCTTTGTATGAGACGAGTTAACAAGCAAAGTGAATATCTAAAAAGATTATGTTAATGCGTTAGTTGACGCATATAATAAAGTTGTTTCGCAAAGCTTTCTGAGTTAGGCGTAAAAATTGAAAATGTTCGAAGTGCGAATGTGCCGCCATCTAGCGATAAAGTGGCTGGGAGATCATGTATCGAATATCCTTAAGGATACCACCGTCAAAAGAAATCTGTGTTCAAAAGAATAAAGCAAAAATATCTGATATAAATATCAAACTTACTTCCACGTCTTTAGATTCGGGATATTTGCTGAAAATGTGTGTCGCGTAGAACTTTTGCCTTTCCAAACTGATGTTATACATAACGTCCATTCTGCGCTATTTTAACCATCTCCATAGTTCAAATCACTTTTTAACTACAAAAGCATGGTTCACAAGTTCTGCAGCTTATGTTATAGATTCGTTAAAGGACCACATTTTCACTGACAGTTTGAACCGAGTATACCTGGAACAATGGAAACACACTTTAGTTTACTTGTAGCGGTATCTACAACCGACGCCATATGCAAACTACGCGTCATATTGATGTCACGCAAAATGCTGCATCTCGCAAGCAGAGTTTACCGCGCAACTAGCATATACAGGGTGTTACGGAAAGGGTATATCAATACAAACGGGTTGAAGAGTGTATCTGGTCTAAGCCATCACATGCGCAAACCCGCCAAAATAGGTAAACAAACACAAGTTGTTGTCGATCAATTTAAATTTTCTCATACGCGGGATAATAATAGCTCTTATTTCAATGCTAATACGAATCTTCCGTACAGTAAGTACCATGAATAAGACAATTTGAAGTAAACAATAATGCTATCTATCTTTTTTAAACTTAAACGAGAAATGACGATCTGCACGGGAGCGGGGCGGGGCGTGTGAAATACGTGACAGTGGCCATGTTTACATCAGTCTGAGCGGCGCCGGCACATGCGTCACAGGTGTAATTGTTCTATCCCCCGGCGAGGCGGCGCGTGCGCGCGAATTTCGCGACTATGGCGTTTTTGTACACAAACATTCAATATTGTGAAATGGTGAGAATGTTGGCGCGTTGTAATGACAACGTTCATTTGGCCAAAGCCTGGAAAAGTGTGACGGAAACATTTAAATCCCTGTTCAAAGATAACCTAAGTTTTTTAGGAGCGTAGATAGTAAATAATAATTTCAGCGCGGCGCGGAGCGGCCCGGTGACGACTCCTCCCTCAATAGAGCGTCGTCGCAGACGCAAGAAACGATTAGAATTGCCAGTAAAACTAAAACAGCACATAAAACCTTTACAATTTTTTTAATGATTTTTTTTCTCTCTGAAATAGGTCAATTGAATTAAAAATCAGTTGGAGTATCTGAGGTTTTGCGCATTTAACGTTACACGTAGTATAATTTAACGTTACACGTTGTATAACTTACCCGTATAAGAATTAAAAATCAGTTGGGGTATCTGAGGTTTTGCGCATTTAACGTTACACGTTGTATAACTTACCCATATAAACTCCCAGGCCATGAAAATATTATGGTAGTTATGTTTAGGGATAAAAACGTTATGATAAAAAACAGTAGGAGTTTAAAATATTTACATTAATGATATTGTGAATTAAAATTTTCGGAAACATGAGTGTTATGAACATCGCCGGTAGCACTACAAATAGTATGAATGAAAAGTTTAGGATGAAAAATTTTAGGAAGAGTGATCATTCGGATTAAAAATCGTTAGGAAGAACAATTTCGGGTAAAGAACTTTAGTTGAGCCAATATGGACCCATATGGTTGTTAGAGAGTAATTCACACTGACCTCCGTACTAGTAAAAACTGTATCACATTAGAGTTCAATATACTTCGGTTTTTTTTTTTTGTCTAAGCATACGTGCTTAATAATGTACTACCTACTGTTTATTACAGCTATATATGTATATATAATAATGAAGCAGAGGAGTTTGTTTGTTTGAACAAGTTAATCTCTGGATAAGTTTTTTTTAATCCGACTGGTAGAGTCGGATTAAAAAAAAAAACTTTTTTCATTTGATAGCCCAAGTTTTAGGCCTACAAGTTATAAGCTAACATCACACTTTTAGGAGTTGTGTGAAAAGAAAAAAGGTAAGAAAGAACGCTAAGTGAAAACGAAGTTATACCGCGGGCAGGCGCAACGAGATGGGTCGCGGGAACAAGAACGATAGTCATCGGACCACTATAATAGCGAACTCGTTCTAGGTCAAATGGCGTTGTGGTTGATCAGCCAGTGCCGCGCCTCCGACTTATTATAGAAAACAAAGTTTGATACAACTTATGAAAAAATACAGACGAGTTTTTTTCGCTATTTCAGATCCTACCTACTGTAATTTAAGTTTTACACATTGATGAGTAGGTACAGTCACGAGCACCAATATGTCAACACTTGGCACTTTCCAATTGCGATTTTTTCGTGAAATAACGAATGCAACGTTAAAGTACGACACTTAACATAAACCTATGGGTTCGAAAATACCATGTTCGTAATAACATAAAATTTCATTCAAAAATAAAGGAGAAAATCGCCTTTGAATAAAGCCAAGTGTATACATACTTATAGACGTGACTGTACGCAGGTACCTTTTTGTGGATAAATCCTCATGAATACTCTCCATCTGGGAAGAACGAGGGGTTATGTCGGACTCCTACCGACTAAAACTCCAATGTTCCTTCCAGCAAACATAAAGTATAGTAAAGTTTAAAAAGACTTGAGTTCATATGTGTAAAAGGTTATTTAGATGCAAGTTTCATTATATATAATATATATAAAGTTTATGTGTAAAATTCAAATTAGATGCAAGACAAAGTGTAATAGGATATTGCAAGGGTGGCTGGGTGTGTTCCGGCAAGTGGTGCGTTCATAATGACTACATTGAGCGCTGGTCGCCTGTAATTTGCAGTTTACATAATTATTCACGTAGAGATGCATCATAGATATCCGAGAGATATGCCTTCACTGCATATTTGTTCAAGTTTAAGTGTCGCCACATTTTCCCCACTCCGGAAACTCCCACAAAAACAAAAGAAATAGATACGGCACACATGATCAAATTGGGCGGCTTTTTTGGCACACACACAAGAAAATAAGCGTAACACTTTTGTGCTATCTTATTGCACACATGCTCAAAAGGGGCGGGCACTAGAAAGTATAGACACAGTCACGGAATGCACACATGCAACTATAGCATCAACTAGGGAAGATGGGTTAATATAAATATTTGATCGATAAAAATATCGATAGATATCAACTACAAAAAAGAGGAGTGTTTTTGGGTGTATTTTGTATTATTTATTTTTCCTGCTTTCAACGTGGTATATTAATAAAAAACCAATAAAACCAAATCACGTAATAATATAATATATTTGTTTGCAAATGACATTTAAGTAAATAAGGAGTTTCTTTAGTTTCTCTCTTACGTAAAATTAAAACTATTTAACTATCGATCATAAAACAACAATTCAAATAACCTATTGAACATTTAATAAAAAAACGTTTATTAAAATAAACATGTTCTTAATAATTAATTACAATCTAGCCTATAAGACGAACAAGCAATTTTAATCTAAATTTTTTACATAATAATTATTACCCGAATGCTGCGAAGCCCAAAAGGAGGGTTATTTTAACCTTTTAACCGCTTACGTCGGATTAATCCGTCAAATATTTTCGTGTCCATTCCGCCAGAGTCGTATATATACGACCAAATAACACAGCTCGTTTAATCTGTATTATTATTACATCATCACAGCTCGTTTCATCGGTATTTATTGTTCGTTTTTTTTTTTTTGTCGGGCGCTGGGGGCACGACAACTGATATAAAGTCCGGCGGTTAAAAGGTTAAAACTTAGAATAGTGTTGATTATTGGTACTTTACAAAAGTCCGTTCCTCTTTCTTAGAGTTTGACAACTATTATAATGATGAAAACACATGCATAATTATCTAGCCCCTGTCTTTTTTTTGACGCGCGCTTTCCAGCGCCGTTTCGCGTCAAGTGTTACGCTGAATTGTCAAGGGGTCAGTCAATCAAAAAGATGAAGCTAGTTGCTCATTCCAAAGCGTAGTAAGTACCTTTGGAGAAGAACGGACAAGAAGCTCCACGGACACACTTTTAAATCATAAAATTGTTACAAAATATTGGATTGATAACATCATTCATGTTGAGATTATACATGTGAGAACGATGTGCACGTTAGAGCGTCCGTTATAAAACAGATAAAACAAATCAGAAATTAAAATAAGCTGTGGCTGCTAAGAGATGACCCGTCCCTAGGTACTGACGGCGCTCGTTAACATAAGAATAATTTATTGACCTGTGAAATGTAAATACTTGGACAATATCTGACGCTTTGATAATTTAGGTGTTACATTCTTAACCAAAAATGTAGGCGAATGTCAATATATTTTTCCATCACACATTTTGTCAGTTGGATAATATGATTATCCATCGGGTCTTGCTCAAACTGGTGAAAATCTATCTATTGCATCTATCCATTTATTTTTAATTTCTGGATCTTTCGGGAAACTGAAAAAAATAATTATTAATTCTTGTAAAATTACAATTTATCGATAGCAATATCTCAACGCTACGCATCACTAATGCATCATTTGACACGATCCATGTCAAATGACGTTGCTAGGCAATTTTCTCATGTCATCACAATAATATTTCACAACGAAATATTTGGAAAATTCTTAAATAATATAATTAGTGCAGTGATTTTTTACTTACCGGTGGTAGGACACGCCGCTTGTCTTAAGGTTTGTTGTGACTGATCTATTTTTGCAAATAAGGACGGAACAATTCGGTATTTTGTAAAAATACGAAATGACACCACACGTTTCGATACAAACATATGACTACGGCGCTTACTGCCGTCGCGCAACTCGCGCATCTAACATACGCCCAGATTACAAGTTATGGCCATGGTATTATATAATTGTACCATGGTTATGGCCTTTTATAGAGGCGACGTGCGCCACGCCTCCATGCCATATCCCTCGATATCCGTGAGATGCATACACGTTCGGTTTTAGATGCAGGTTATTTAACCCTTCGTATGCTCAAACGGGGATCCACGCGAGAAACAATGGCTTTTTAATTGTGTCTGTAATTACGGAATTCAACCAGTTAAGAACCATGATATTTAAGACGATTCGAACCTATTTTTTTTTATAAGTAAAGCGTCTTCTATTTCTGATGGGCAAATCTCGTAATTTTAAGAACGTTCAAAGTCTGATTTCAGTCTCAATCTGTTAAAAATACCTCTAATTTCCCTACATTTTTTGACATTGATTTTCGCCGAGGTGAGGTTACGACTACATTTTGAACATTTCTAATTACAGAAATTGGCCCTTTTATGTTTTTGTGATACTTGTAGCGTGACAAAAACTGCTGTCAATACTGTTGAGTTTATTTGACAAAAAAGATATAAAGTCATATGTACTTGCCTGGCTTAACAAGTTGTTAACAAACACTGTACTACAAAGTACAAAACCAGTTTTTAATGTTCGACAAGAAACATAACAAATTGTAATTACTTTTAAACAATACTAAAACAATTTAAGTCACAAAATCGTTAATTTAGCAAATATTATTTAAGAAGTTTTTTTTTTATTTAACCTATGTTATCCCACTGCTGGACAAAGGTCTCCCCCATATATTTCCACTTTTCTTTGTAGTGTGTCTTCTCCGTCCAATCGGTTAGGAAATTTAAAAAGTTCTATATAAACAGCATTTCCAAAATTTTCTATTTTTCACAACCACGCAAATCTAGGTACGAACTAAAATATACATCTGTTGCTTAAAATACACACCTCTGTCTGACGTCACTTAACGACAGTTGTGCTGACCTCTCCAAATGTCAAAGGGATAAACTTGACCTTTAACTAAAGACTGGCCCATGTTGGCACAGGAAAATGTTGAATGGGAAAGGGAAAGTGACCTTTTTAGGAAGATAATGCAGGCTAACAATATTATTGTGACGTTCAGGCAATTGATAATTTTAATTTTTTATGTAACAATGTTTTCGTTTAAAACCTTTTTCTCTTTATTTTCTCTCTTATGCACACAGTTTGTTCTTCCAGCTCACTTTAGACATTGGCCATAGAGTAAGTAATGTTAATTATATGTAAGAAGAGACGGGAGTCCCATAAAAAAAGATGAAAAACGTCGCTTGTATGAAACTTGTACTAAAACTGAATTCCAACATAACAAAAATGACACAAACTATGCACAGACTGCACATGTTAAAGCGAGACAGCGATAGCCGCCATTATGTTAATACACATTTCATAGTTTCTTTTTTTTATTAGACAGTTGCGTCAGACTGACATTGGCGCCGATTCCCTTGTTCACAAACTAAACTTTTACCTAAGTTCAGTGCATCTTTTTTTTTCTATTTCATTTAGAAAAGGATAGAACATAAATATTAGTTTAAACTTCTGTCAAATCAAGATACTCCATAGACAAGTTTAGACGTGATTAAAAAATTGGCTGCTAAAAATACGTCAATATATGTCAGGCGCTGAGTAATTTGACAGGACTAAAGTAATATTTATGTTCTGTTCTTTTCTTAATGAAATAAAAAGAATAAGGTGCACTGAACTTAAATTTAGTTTAATTTGTGAACAAGGGAATCGGCGCCATTGGCAGAATAGTCAACATCGACTTTGCTTGCCATTTATGAAAAATTTAATAAAATTATTCTGACTTTGTCGTCTTCAAATAATTGACAGAGATAGAAGGGCGTTTTAAATTCGTGTAGCGTTAACAGCTATTTTACTTATTTGTGGTGTAAGTGGGCCTTAGTAACATACATCTTGAACTACGAAATGAAAGCGCTGTCAAAGTCCAACAGTTATTATGCGGTTGGCTAACTACCAACCTATTTAAATTGAATAATCACTCTGATCTCTCATTAGGCTTCGTCCATACTGATCCCTAGTCCCAACTCGCCCGCTTTTTTATATGCCTATTAGCTTCAAGGGTACAGTTTGTTGGAAAAGTGCTACGATGTAGAAAATAAATACCTACTAATGACGTATAAATTTTGCTCTTGATCTTTTTCTATATGTTTTTAACAAAATAACCTACTTAGATTCCGTTCAACTAAGTAGGTAGTTGTTAAATAATTAATTCTAGATGTGTGAGAGCAATGCGATTGCTGATCGGCTGGAGAGCCGTGGCGTCCCGTGTGCGGGTTTCCACATTTCCAGGTGTCTAAGGCTCTTAGTGAAACAAGATGATTTTTAATGTGGATAATGATGGTACATGGCTTTGGTTGGTTATTTTCGCTATGATTAATCAGAGTTGGTTTCCATGGCTCTGATTAAATCAATACTCTAAAAGCCTTGAACTCCAGGCGCACTTATGAGTGCGCTTATGAGGCTAAGGCACATGCCAAGGGATCAGAGTATTACTGATGAATTTGAGGAAAGTCAAGTAATAGTCTTGTTGATGAAACAGAGTAGAGATTAAGTTGTGTGTGTGATGATAGTTCGGATCAGAGGTTGATTTGTAGCCGTAGCTCAGTAGAAGTCGGTGTCTGCTGGAGATAATAGTCCGCAAGTACGTGGTAGGCAGTCAACTCTGGTAAATGTGGGGTTTCGTGAGAAACCATAAAGTCCGGGAGTGACTTGCCGATCCGAAAGGATTGCGCAAATGAATTTGACGAGTTGAGTAACTGGAGGTTACTAGATAGTATGAGACACATGCACCTTGGTTCATTAATTAGTTAGTGATCCTGAGATTTGGGAATCAAATAGTGAATAATGCTCTGAACTCTGCAATTTTTTGTTTGTTCGAATTTACATTGTGATTTTGCTTGTACCAAATTAGGTCAGGAGTGACCGAGCTATGTGATACTTTGTGGGTATGTTTCTTTACAGATTAACAAACGAGGACGTGTGCAAGCAGGATAGCCGTGGCGGAAATACGTCATTCGTTTAACTGCTTGGGACGCCAGCGCCATCTGATGGCGCTTGACAGAGTCTAGCCTGAGTTCATGGGAGTCGACGAGAGCGATACAGAGCGCTGTGGACTCACTTGGACATTGGACATCGTACGGACAACATGTGCTCAGAAACTGTCTCGCGTTCCGTATCTAGTCGTGTCGTGTCCCTACAGTGTGTTATTCGCTAGTGCGATTAATTTGTTTGAGAAATTATAATTTTATTTGAACTATAAACGGTTTTTCTATTGCGAAATAACCAACACTACCCATAGTACGCCCACAGTAAAGAAAATATGACTGATGATAACGAGACATACATACCTTCTCCGTCATATATGAGATATATCTTTGTCTATGTGTGAGATATATCTCATACCTGTGTGTGTCTATGTGTGTGTGGCTATTAATGAAGGATCAGAGTGATTATTTTTCGGGCAAAGGGTTATTGGGTTTTTCTATCTGGATTTTCTCGGTAATAGCCTGGATTCCGGATTAGTGCCGGGTTGATGGCCCGCCCCCTATTACATGAGACTTAAACGTTACTGGCGAAATGTGGATGTTACTATAAATCCACCTCCGCTTAACCCTTTAAGGACATGATGATAGATATGTTATGTTAAGTATTTACTTAGTACTTACTTTATTTTGCTATCAAATTATTTTAGCTTCATATCTGCAACGTTTACAAGAGGGGTCGGCGGCTAAATAATAACAGCCGCACAGGTCGATCGATCAGGTTAAGCTACACTTGCCGCGGTTGGTCTGTCGATGGGTGACCATCATTACATACCGAGACCCCTCCGTCCCGGCTGTCATTCGTGAATCTTTGACAGTCGTTACGGGTAGTCACAAGCCCAAAAGTCTAACAACCAGTTTACCAAGGGGTATCGTATTACCCAGTAACTGGGTTGTGGAGGTAAGATAGGCAGTCGCTCAATGTAAAATACTGGCTTTTAGCTGCATCCGGTTAGACTGGAAGCAGACCCCAACATAGTTGGGAAAAGGCTAGGCAGATGATGATTTGCAACCTTTGCAAAGAAAGAAGTTCATCAACGACAGACTGACAACAATCCCGGTTCCGGTTTCGCCTTTTTATTATCAGGACCTTCAATATAAAGATGAAAAACTCATTTCCTTTCTTCCTTATCTAACGAAAGTACTAAAACAGACAATAGATTAACTTAACAAAGTCACTCAGTCATTGCTCGCACCAGTTTATTCTTATCAAAATTAATGACCCCTGAAATTGCAGCTATCCCTTTAAGTCGCAGGATTATGGATTTAAAGGGGTGCCCTTAACCACCTCCGTAAATCACATCACACTAATATATAAAGGCGAAAGTTTGTGAGTGTGTGTGTGTGTGCGTGTGTTTATATGTTTGTTACTTCTTCACGCTCAAACGGCTGGACCAATTTTGATGAAAATTTGGTATAGAGATAGCTTGAGTCCCGGAAAAGGATATAGGGTACTTTTTATCCCGATATTTCCACGGGATCGAGACTTATGCGGGTAAAACCGCGTGGTGCAGCTAGTCCTCTTATAAAATAGAACTGATAGTAAATTTTAATCCCGTTTGATATCGTTTAGGAGGGTATAAGTATCGTGAAACACGCGAATTTGGAATCTAATAAAAACTGCAATTTATGATAATTTTGGTATACGAATAAAGAGTACTCGTACTCTCGGCATTTAAATAATGGCCCAGTTTTTTTTGCTCGTTTGTTGTTGAAAGTATGATAAATATGCCAAATTCTCCGCCGCATGACGTACATAAGCGTACTTTAAATGTTTCGTATGTCATATTAAGCAGGGAGACACGATTAAGAACAAAGATAGCAACAATCTGTCATCGAGACGTCAAATAGTACGGTCACGTTAATTCTGCTCTGTAACTTAAATTTTAAAATCATAGTAAAAAGTTATTTTACGACTGCGTGCTGTCTGGACACTCAAAAAACGGAACCCTATGGGCTGCAACCACATAATTTTAAACGAATAAAGTGTCCTAAATGTGATATTAGTGAACACCAAAGTGTACTGTGGCGGTGATCGAACAAAAGTTATTTTATTGCAAGTTGTCACTATAAAATTATTTTCAATCTACCGCCTGTTGTGTTTACTTCGTGTAGTCATCACACGGGATCCATAATTTCGTGTGTCACTCTAAAGTATCGTTGGCGGTGAACGCTAACGTGTGCCCTGTGTACGTAGGGTGTCGTGAGTTCGCGTCCACCTAATCACACATTGTCTTTTTGGATTTATTGTAGTGTTTGGGAGATTAATTGTGTAATTAGAAAATGTCTAACTGTGATACTTGTGGATTACCAGTTAAACAGAATGAAAAAATAACTTGTTCTAATTGCGATAAATTCTTTCATCACCTGTGCGTTAACCTGAGTGCTACTGCATTTAAAAGACTCAATAAAACTGCACGTTCTAAGTGGAATTGTCCGAGCTGTTTATCTCAACATGAACATAATAAATCGACGTCTGAGACAATTGAAGATAGCTCTGAAGGCGAGGACGATAAGGTTAGCGATATACGTCTTGTTATACGGGAGGAAATTCGTAATACATTACGTATTGAGGTTAAGAATATGATTAGCGACCTTAGGTTCGAAATGGATGATTTAAAGAAACAGATTGATGAGTTGAAGTTATCTGGTTCCTTTGATATCTCTCAAGTTGCTGACTTAAAAACTGAACTCAAGAGTGTGCAACGTGAGAACGCTGAACTTCGTTCACAGAACTCCGATATGCAAAAGACTATGGCTCAGCTGAAAATGCAGATAAACACCCTTGATCAGAATATGCGGGAGGCGAATCTGGAAATTCACGGATTACCTGAAAATAAGAATGAAGTGTTACCGACCATCGTAACACAATTGGCTAATGTTGTGTCATATGAGCTAAAAGACTGCGATATTATGAAATGTGTTAGAGTGGCCAGTATGAGCGACAACAAGTCTCGCCCGCGTTCTGTAATAGTAAAGTTACGTAGTCCTAGATGTCGTGACGAATTGTTTTCTGCAGTAACTAGATACAATAAATCTCACATTGATGATAAATTGAATACAACTCTTTTGGGTTATGGCGGTAGCAAGGTGCCGGTTTATGTATCCGAGCACCTTTCTCCGACATATAAATCTTTACATGCTGCTGCACGTCTTAAGGCCAAAGAAAAATCTTATAAGTATGTCTGGGTTCGCTACGGTAAAATTTTTGTATGTAAAAGTGAAAATTCAGGTACTATTCTAATTAAGGATGAGCAGTGTTTAGAAAAAATTGTATAATTATTTGAATTGTTATTAAGTCTATATTGGTCATGTTTACTTTTTTTTAGTCTAGTGTATAGTATTTCGATTTTTTATCAGAATGTTAGGGGCATGAAAACGAAGTCACATGAAGTTCTAATGTCAATTTTAAATTCTGACTACGACATAATATGTCTCACAGAGACTTGGTTAGATGACTCGTTCTTATCCTCTGCTATGCTATTCTCTAAGGATACAGCCTTGCTTGCAGCGCTGTCGCAGCTGTGAAACTTAGTTTGGCATTCGCTAAGCTGCGTACAGCTACACTAGCGCTCAAGGCTGTGACGGCCGTGAGTTAAACTACCCAACGGCACAGCCACGGGAGGGCAAATTGACAGTTCTTCATACATTTTGGCATTCCGTAAAAAAAAACAGCGTCGAAGTCGCTTACAGCCTCGCCCACAGCCTCGATTCTAACTGTCAAATCCAAAAGCTCTAAATATTCGTGCGTATCTTGACGAAAATAATAAACCGTACTCGATTCTTTTAATACTTATTTGAAAAAATGGCAGCTCAGTGAATTATAAAGCTACATTTATTAGAAGAAGCCAAGAAAAGTGATGATTTGAAGAAAGCTCGACAGGCGAAACAACTAAGAAAGTTTAAAACAATACCCCGTGATACAGACTTTATCCATATTTACAGGCATTCTATGGGCATTCTGAGGATTTAATTAATATATTGGAAAATTATCTAACTACATGTATGCGTCCGCGAGTTCGTTCCAGTGGTTTAACCAAGAGGCTAAAGGTTTGTTTACAGCTAGGTTTCTTGTGATATGTTAAGTATAATGTACCTAGAATTATATATATGGATAATGTAGAATTATAAAGAATCCACTGTATAGGTAGGTACTTACAGTATGTAATTATTATACTTATTTCAGATTAATGATGCTGATCTGAACATCTTGCATGTGGATGTGACTTGGGGGTGCAACACAATGATAGTTTTCTTTTTTCAAACAGTAAAGGAGCATTTGTAAAATTTAAATAATGAAGAAATTGTGTACTTGGTAATTTATTATGTACAATACAATGATAAATTAACCACAAGTCAAGATTGTACTTAATTCCAGCTTCATTAATTGATTTCAGGTGACTCAGGATATCCTCAAAGGCCTTATTTAATGACTCCCTTTAATAATTCAGAAACTGGGACTCCAGAGAGCCATAACAACAATTTGCACAGTAGTGCAAGGGACAGTGTGGAGAGGACTATTGGAATACTGAAAGGGCAATTCTGATGTTTATTAGTTCATAGGGTATTGCACTATGATCCTATAACAGTGGGGAAAATTGTGATAGCTTGCTGTTTTACACAACATGTAATCGAGCCGGGCTACCAGCTCCTATGTTAGACCAATGTGACTTAGATGAAGAATCTAGGTTACTTAGAATCCTGACACATCAGGCTTCAACACAATATGGTGACTTAGGGAGTGGGCTGATAAGTAGGCGAGATTTAGTTAATCAATTATGGCGAGCATGTCATATTTAAAATGTATGCTTTCCTATCTTTCCCTTTCCAGATGTGGAAAACATGTTTAAATAGAACATACTCACCATTATTGATTAGATACACTAAATAAATGACAGTATAATTTATGAATGTTGAATGTAGAATAAGTGCATAGATGATAATTATAATTATGTCATAATATGGTGTGTGTTTAAAGTATGGTGTTTAAGGTGTATATGATTGGTATAATATCAAAAATTATTAGCCTTAAGTGCATATTTTTATGCTTACTGTTGTCTCTATTTTTACTACTTTTTTAAATGTGTATACAGTATGGGGCATGAGAAATTAAATAAATATCTGCATAATAATATTTTATTTTTTTATTTACAATTCAAAACAATCAATCAAATCAAAATTTATGTATTCAAATTAGGCTGACAATCAGCACTTTTTGAACGTCAAAATTACATAAAACAGTCCCACAAAACGCCCGCCCTTCATTTAGCTGGGAAGAGGTGGTGCAACAAACTCCCCAACAGCACAGCTGTTGGTTCAGTTAGAAAAACTTGATTCACGCAAAATACGCGCAACGACGTGGAGTTGCGGACACCAGCCCGTATTACCTATTCTTACAATAGTAGGAATGCAAAATAATTCACATTATGAGGAACAGAACATTAAATTAAATTGTTTTTAATTGTTAGTCAGCTAGCAGATGCCAATTATACCTAACAAATACAATGAAAACTACTCCAGCAAAAAAAAATGTAAACAAAATTAAGTAAGTACATACCTAAATAAAAGCCTGCAGGCATAAAGGGTGTGCCCACTAACAAACATTTACTACAAAAAACAGTTTTTACACTTCAAACATTTAAATTTCTTAACATCTATCATAAACTTAATATCTAAACATATTATATTAAAAATCTGTGGTAGATCCATGTTTCAGGGACTCCCTCGTCTGATGGATGTACATAAATCCTGCAGTGCCTGGGTCTGCCTTGACCATGACTCACTTATTTCCTTAAGTTTTTAACATCCTCTGCTGGTTGTCCATAACAAGTCTCTCATTTTCCAAATGCTTCTCTTCAATGGCGACAAAACTTTCAGTGAGGTTCGCCATTTGTGATTGACTTTGAGAAGGTGATGAGCGCTGGATCAGACGGCGGCATGCCATCCGACGCCTACGAGGTACTGTGAACATAAAAAATGCAACAAATTACTAAACAGAAGTAAAACAAATATAAAGACCATTATGTAAGTATAACAGCATCACATGACTCTCTCTCTGAAGGAATAGATATAACAATGTAGTATACATATTAGATGTACTCTATATACATGTTGATTGAATAAGGGCTGCTGTTGAAAAAACCTACAGAAAATCCCAACCAATTAGCCGAACCTGGGAGTCAAAAGTGAGACCACGTCTACTACATATGTAGTTTTTTTTACACTAAACCAATAATTAACCAAATTATAATTAAATTAACCTTACATGAGGAGGCAATTGGGGTATTACTCCTATGAGGCAGTGCAGGTGGTGATCTTAAAACAAAAAAAAAGTTACCGGAATATCCATTATGTCCTATGTTATAATATTAGACCCAATGTACATAGGTACTGGCTATTTAACTTTGTTCTTAAAGAAACAGTCAAAGTACGCATGCCAAGTGTGCAAGCTGACGAAGCACACCAGTAATGCAATACCTAGGTACATGTTGTTAACAAACCTTTGGCTATTGCTTCCAACTTTGAATGCAGCCACATTCATCACTGTTTAGCTTGCCAGCTACTTCTTGCCATGCCGATGTGATGTCCGAGAGTGCCCTGTGGCAAGCCAACGTCGCTCTTCCAAACTCTATTAACATCTCTCTCTACTTGCGCACTTGGGTTAGCACTTCTTGGCATGCTTAAAATACACAATGTTACGTTATAACAATAAAGTTATAGGTACATATTATTGTAAAACATTAGTTAAATAAGTAATTAACTTAAATTTTAGTAATAACTCTTGTAATATCATACAATATTATTGAGAAACATTAGTATTATTATCCATGTAATAACAGTGAAAATATCATAATACTCACATTAGGCACAGAAATACCTATGTTCAAAGCACTCGCTAGGTAATACAAATAATAAATATCGTATGATTCGTATGCATAATGCACCCAAAAGTTTAAAAACTAGAAATTCAAGTGGTTTTGTTGACATTTGATGATTTGACATTGTTGTGAGTTGACTTTTTATTCATCGCCGTCGCGTTGCTCGAAAAGAGCAAAGGAATCGTCATTCAGCCTTAAAATGTAATAAGAAATATGCAATAAACCATTTTAAATTATGATATTGGTTATAGTTTTACTGTATTCCTTAAAATACTTAAAGATAGACCTTTAATATATATTTTAAACCCATAAAACTCTCAGTCGAGATTGATCGATTATAATTTATAGAATTTGTTGCAAGCCCTACGTTCGTCTGCGAAACAGCGACGGGAGGTTACAGCCTTGGGTTCGACGACGACCACAATGACGCTAGTGAATACGGTTTGAATCAGCGCTGCGCGCTCGGTCGATCTCAAGGCTGTCTCGTCGACGAGCTCGTCGCAGCGTACAGCCATGAAATTGTCTTTTAGAGAATAGCACTGCTGAATACTTTGATCAGAGATATACTGTTGTGCGCCGTGATCGTAGTGCACAGTATAAAAATTTGTACTCTAAAAATCATGGTGGTGGGATATTGGTAGCTATTAGTAATAAGTATAATTTTGTTAATAAAACTGAGTGGCAAACCTCCGTTGAGGATATGTGGTTGTGTATAAGTGCTTGTAGCGTCTGTATGAATATTTGTATTGTTTATTTGCCGTCTTATATACCTTGCCATATCTTTGCTCAGTTCTTGGCCAGGGCTGAAGAAATTTGCTTGCGTTGTATGGATTGCACCACTTTGATTCTTGGTGATTTTAATCTACCTAATGTGAAATGGCTTCAGTCTAATGATCCCTTTCTAGGAATTAGTGATCCTAAGTCCTTAGCTTTGAGAGACTTCCTAAACATCACCGGCTATGTTCAAATGAATAACATCTGCAATGAAAATGACAATATCCTAGACCTCATCTTGGTGGATGAGAATTCCAGTCTTTCTGTTTCTTCCGCACCCCCCCTCAGTAAACCAGATATACATCATCCGCCGCTAGAATTAGCACTTAATAAAGCTTCAATTTCTAATTTAAATTATAATATTAAACAGTCTAAATATATTTTCACTAAAACGGACTATGAGGCATGTGTTCGTGATCTTCGTAAAGTAAATTGGGAGGATTATTGTCATTTGAGTTGTAATGATTATGTTCTGAAATTTTATAATATACTATGGGAGAATATAGATAAATACACTCCGAAGGGTAAACCTAAGAACAATTGTTATCCAGTTTGGTTCTCAGCTTCGTTGATTAAAGTTCTTAAAGAAAAGCATAAATACAGGATTCGGTTCAAACGTTACAAAAACCCTCGAGACCATGATACTTTTGTTGCCCTACGAATGCGGGCTGGGAGAGCTATGGATAATTGTTTTAGGAATTTTATAGAAAGAATTGAGAGTGAATTAAAAACAAATGTAAAAGCTTTTTGGCGTTATGCTAAGTCTAAGAAATCTTTCAGGGGTGTCCCTGACCAGGTTTCGTGGGGTGATCGTGTTGGTAAGGGTGGTAGTGGTGTGGCTGATCTATTTGCCGACTATTTTGCATCTGTGTACGGTGTTACTCAACAGCCTAGTAACTTGTCTCCAAATTATACCTCGTCTAATTATAGTATGTCTTCCATTGGCATTACTGAAAATGACGTTAGTGATAGCATCAAAAGGTTAGATCTTAATAAAGGAGCTGGTCCGGATGGGCTTCCTCCTATTTTTATTCGTCTTTGCATTGATGCTCTTATTATACCACTGCAGATAATATACAATAAATCCCTTAAGGAAGGTACATTTCCCGATTTATGGAAAATCTCACACATTATCCCCATACATAAGTCTGGTAATATGAATGACGTAACTAACTATAGACCAATCTCTATTATATCACAATTTGCAAAGATGTTTGAGGGTCTCATATATAATGTAGTTTATTCCCACCTCCGTCATATTATTAGTCCCAAGCAACATGGTTTTGTGTCCAACCGTTCGACTATGTCTAACTTACTTATTTACACCACTTTCATTAGTAACACCTTTGAAGCTAGGGGTCAAGTTGACGCTGTTTACACAGATTTTGCAAAAGCATTTGATCGCGTTGATCACTCAATTCTTTCTATGAAATTAAATTACGCTGGTATTCATGGGTCTCTGTTGCGGTGGTTCCAGAGTTATTTAATTAATCGTTCTCAAATAGTTGCCTTGGCGGGTTATGAATCTGTGCCTTTTTCTCCTGGTTCTGGTGTTCCACAGGGCTCTAAGTTGGGCCCTTTGCTTTTTTTGGTATTTTTGAATGATCTTTTAGATTTGATAAATTGCGATTGTTTAGCCTACGCTGACGATTTAAAGATATACTGTAGAATATTGGACCTGAGTGACTGTATGAACCTTCAAAGGGATCTTGATGTCCTTCAGGAATGGTGTTTGAAGAACAGAATGACGCTCAATGTTAAAAAATGCCAGACAATTACATTTACGAATAAAGTGAATCACATTAAATTTGATTATCATATTGATGGATCGGTGTTGAGCAGAGTGTCGGTTATCCGTGACCTAGGGGTACTTTTCGATACGACACTATCTTTCCGCGATCATATAGATGGTATAGTGACTAAGGCTAAAAGAATGCTAGGCTTTATAATCCGTACGTCGAAACCTTTTCGTAATTATAGCAGCATTATTTTACTTTACAACGCATTAGTAAGGAGCTCCTTGGATTATTGTTCCACTATTTGGTCTCCCTATTATTCAACTTATTCTAATAGTGTTGAATCTGTTCAGGCCCGTTTTGTTAGGTATTTGTGTGTGAAGAACGGGATTCGTAAAGCTATACCTGATTACAATGACAGGTTGAGGCACTTTAAAATGATTAGCTTAAAAGAAAGACGTAGCCATTCTGACTTACTAATACTCCATAAAATTATAAACGGCTCCATCGATGCACAATTGGTAAACTATTTTAACTTCAGGCCTAGTCAACGTAGTAAGCGTCATCATCGTATTTTTGAATTGCCTACATCCACCTTAAACACCACATTTAATAGCCCTCTAACACGTATGGCAAGGCAATATAATGAAAGGTCCAACTTGACAGATTTTCCTATTGATATTTTCTCCATGAGTTTTGCTTCATACAGACGTTCCCTATTTAGACAGTGTGAAGAGTGCACGTCTAACTCTATATAGCTTAAATTGGTTTGTTTTTGTAGTGTTCTAGCAGTTCTACTAGACACACTATTTATTGTTCTCCTTTGTCTCTAATATTTTTTATTTAGATGTCATGCATACCTGTTATTTGCATGGTTACTGAAATGCTAATTTTAGTTGATATTTCTCTTGAATTGTAAGTGACTGTGCTGTTGGTGTGCTTATTATTATAAATAAATAAATAAATAAATAAATAAATATTTATGTGTGCCTTGTACATAGATTATGTTTATAGTTTGTCGGGTTGCCGGTGACTTAACCCTTCGTATGATGAACATGGAATATGAACGTGGATCCACGCGAGACACAATGGCTTTTTGATTATTTCTGTAATTACGGCATTCAATTGGTTAGAGGTTATACAATACAAAAAATACTCCATATTTTATCACAATGACAGTTCCCAATCTCAGTAACTGGGTTGTAGAGGTCAGATAGGCAGTCGCTCCAGGTAAAATACTGGTATTCAGCTGCATCCGGTGAGACTGGAAGCCAACCCCAACATAGTTGGGAAGCCTTTTCCCAACTAAGCCAGCAGTACTGGGGACTGAGCGTGAAAGTGGCAGCTTACGATTTTTGTACGTAAGCTGGTGCAATTTTTGGCACGCGACATATCTATATCTGTGTGTGCAATACACAAGAGCGACACGCGTCCGACAACAGAGGCAACTGCAGCTGTCGACAACGTGCTGCTCGTGTATTTGAGCACTAAGATGCTCAAAACTGAAAGTTGTGGAACGCAGCATTTATTTTTTATTGATTTCATTCTATTCCTATCTAGAATTCTACTCGTTCTATTCTATTCATTATCTCTCTATGCTTATCAGAAAACCAGCTGCATTTACCCTTTGTTTGGATAACCCTACAGTTGGACCGTAATATTAGGCCGTAATCTAACGTTAGATATCTCGGGTACCGCTTGTGGTCGACATTTGAAAGCCTTTTCTTAAAGGCTTTCAAATGAGAGGTCTTTAAAAACCGCTGTTTAGTGAAATCAGGTTCACAAATAACGAGCCTCCCTTTGTTGTTAAAAACTAGACGGTTCCAGGGAGGATTCAGTATTGTATATCCTGAATGGACTAAAGAATAGTTTCAGGCCATGAAGTTCGTTTTGCGATAACTTTAATTAGCTAGTTAACTGTTGTTGGCTTTCTGGACTTAATGATAAGATAAGAAAATTTTCATTTGCCAAAAACAGTGCTTTAAATTTCCATAAAGTCTACAGGGTTACTAACATAAATCTAAAGCTTTACATAAATAATAATAATAATAAAACGCAAAGGAAGCATTTTGTTCATGACTCTTAGACTTTTTTACTAGACCAAGAAATTGGGGCTGACATAAGGCTAAAATACACATGCTATTAAAAAGCATGCTGTTTTGGTAATAAGCTTCTTTATAGCATGCTCTCTGTGTGTATAAAATAAACATACTCTTGTCATATATACACCTGAGGGGCAATTCTCGTAATTTTAAGAATGTTCACAGTCTGATCTCAGTTTCAATCTGTCAAAAAATACTTCTAATTTCCCTACATTTTGACAAGTTTTTGACATTTGTTTGTCGCCGAAATGAGACTGCGACTAGATTTTGAACGTTTTAAATTACGAGAATTAGCCTTGTGTTCATTGTATACTACTAAGTAGCATCTGCTCGAAATTAGCATGTTTTTGTGTTACTACACAGCATGTAAATTAAAAGCTTTATACGAAGTTCCAGTGTCCTTACACAAAACCAGATGTCGTTCATGCTTAGTCCGGATTTTCATACTGAAGCTTTATTTAATTGAATTGCCTGCAAGTGGCGGTCGTTGTATCCAGTGCAGAGGACTTGTCATAACTTCGCGAAGTAAGTCGAGTGTGCAAGCTAATGGCCATTTCTCTGTTATTGTTGAAGCTAGCAGGAAATCCCTTGTTTTGTTATTCACTGCAATTGCAACGGATTAAATGGAGTGCGCAGACGTACAAAGGTTTTCGATATTGGAAAACGAGCTCATCATCTGCCTATATAGCCTTTTCCCAACTATGTCGGGGTCGTCTAGTCTAACCGGATGCAGCTGAATACCAGTTTTTTCCATAGAGCGACTGCCTACCTGAGTCCTGACCTCTACAACCTAGTTAATGGGTTCTGACTACCTGCAACGACTGTCAATGCGACTGCGAATGGCAGTCGGGACTAACGGCTTAACGTGCTTTCCGAGGCACGGGGGAGACTCGGTATGTAAAGATTGTCACCCATCCACAGACCAACCGCGGCAAGCGTAGCTTAACCGACGTGACGAGACGTGTGCGTCTCAAAACTTTCTATGAATGTATAACATTATTTGAATAACGGTTTATCCTAGCGTGTCTATGACAATCTAATTGTTCTATCATGTAAATAAGAACAAAAGCTAAAGAAGAGCCAAGTTCTAGCCTCGCTGGAAATAATAATATCTGTGCATTAGGTATGTCTCAAAATGTCTTTCTCGTTAACCGAATTGAGAAGCGGCTTTAAGCTTCAGTTAATCTTACCAAGACTGAGATTTACTACATGCTTACGAGGTAAAGACGATTCGAATACATAAGTACGTAATAAACTTTTGAATTATTCGATTAACTTAATTATACATGCTAACTATCCTAATATTATAAATGCGAAAGTAATTTTGTTTGTTTGTTACCTTTTCCTGAACCGATCATCCTGAAATTTTGCATATAAGTTGTCAGGTGTACAGAAACGGACATAATATTATGATACCTTTCATCCCGAAAAAAAGTGCTGTTCCCGAGGAAAATAACAATAACGTGACTATGATAATAGATGGCGCCACGTGACTTTCGAATCATGACTGAATTATATTAGATACGAAGTTCGCCGAGTCAGCTAGTTATATGTTTAAAAAATGGTCTGCTCACCATCGTAAATAACGCGATTAATGTTGTAGAAATGTCAAAATATATCAGACGACTCACTAGAGTCAACGGTTCACTTGAGTGACTGTTTATATTTTGGTTTCGTTCCACGTTCCCCGACACCGACAAAATTACATAAGAATGAAGGGTCTCCTACTTCTTTCATTTTATTATTCGATCATTTAGTAGGCGAGTGAACGATCCCAAGTGCCGAAATCCAACATCCTCGGATCGGTTTACTAACGAAGTCATTTTAATAATAACCTCCTTTTTTTGAAGTTGGTAAAAAGCTCGTAACTTTAAAAACGCTCACAGATCTCAGTCTCAATCAATCAAAAATACCTCTCACGTCCTTCTCTCTGGGAAGTTATAAATTTTAAATGCGCCCTACTATCACTTGTGGTCGCGCACAACGGACCAAATGGGAGTCTAAGTGCGGAAAAGGGAGCCCCATCATCATCATCACATGTGGTCGGTATACAGACATGTTTGCAAATAGAACTTGTGCATGCACCAATCACTTGATAACTAGGTACTAAAACGCAAATGATTATAAAAATCATATTGATGGTATTTTAGTAATAGCAACCAACTATAGGGTAGACTGATGATTTATCATCGTAACTGTACTTTGGAGGTCGAGAGGAAACTAAAACTTGGCTGGAAAATAAAATCTACTCTCGACCCCCAAGGGACGAATAAACTATAGTTAGGGGTCCAGTGGACACATTATTTATTGGGGTCGAGGGGCCGAGAGTGGACTAAACGTAATTTTCCTACATTTTTGACAAGTTTATGACATTGTTTGTCGCTGACATGAGATTGCGACTGGATTTTGAACGTTTTAGTTACGCGAATAAATTGGCCTTTTGATATACGTTTTTTTTTTATAAAGTGTCACATTCGGTGGTACTTTCATATTACAATCTAGCTTATTAGCTAATAAGGTTGCGAGTTTTTATTTCTCCAAAAATTAAATATTTACATAATATAAGCTAAAATATAAACTATAATAATATGTACAATTATATGAAAAAATAAACAATCATTATAGGGCATCAAAGAATTCATCCGCATCGCTGTCAACAGGAACAGTGCCCAAAAGGCTGGCAGCATTGCCACGTTGTATGGCAATGCTAATTCTTTGGCCAAGAAATAGGCCAGCCCTCTGGTCGCGTGAAGAGTCGAATAACCGCTTGGCGATATCCCGAAATACCAAGTGGTAATAAGTAATTTAAATGTAATTTAAACTGCTGAGTAACTATAATATTAAGAAATCGTCCAATAACGTCTTTCTTATTAACTATAGTGTTCTGTGTAATAGTCAACATTGCATTAAGTATAGTTTAAAGTTCACTCACACTGCACTAAACTAACTCAAAAGGTTTTACCCTTTTTAGTCTTCGCACTAGATCCGTGTTGTCAAGGAGTTCAAGGCTGATATCCGTGAACATAATAATATTCACACTTTCACAGACACCTGGGTCAAATTAACTTATTTTCTTTTTTTACTTTTTATAATATTTGTGCCTAGTAAGGATTTCGGTTTGTGGTGTTTGAAGTCTAGCTTGGTTCAACCCAATTCTCATGGCCTCAAAGTAAAACAATAACAAGCAACATTATTTAACTAACCAGAGTCTTTGCCAGTCTCTTGGGTACATTACCAGTCGACAGCGATGCGGATGAATTTTTCGACGCTATATTTTAGTTTGAATATAGCTTTAGTTAAGTTAGGTTTTAATTTTGTTATTTTTGTTACTTAAGGATATATGTATTATTCAAAAGCAAATATAGTACTTACTAACCAAATAATATTACCTACGTTTGAGACGTGTAAGCCACAATTTCTGAAGGGCAATCCCGTTTTTTTTTAAGAACGTTAAATAATTTTTTGTTTTTCCAATTTTTGTCTCTATCTGTCAACAATACCTATTAGTTTTTGAAATTGATGAGATTGTGAAATGAATTTGAACGCTTTTAAGTAAAAGAATTGGCCTTTTTTTACTAGAGATGGAAAAGCAATGAAGACCATCCAGTTTAAGAATTTAGAGGATAGTGATATTTAGCGACGAATTCTGGAAATTTACAAAAAAAAATAATAATAATTGGGCTTCTTCGAATCGCATTAATTTTTGCGTATGATTTATGGGGTGCTGGGGACTACATGACCTAAAGCGCAGTCACTGTCGAACTGCATAGAAAAGAAAGAGAAGCGCGATGACACAACGCTGGCAATTTATTGCAAAATATGAAGCAATTATCCATTTACAAAAAATCTATTGTTTGGACAAAAAAATTAAAACCCTAGTGCTTTTTTTTTTGCTTGTAGAATAATCTGACAAAAATCAGAATGATTGTATGTATATTAGTATGGTTTTTATTGTGAAACGAAAGTTTTAAGAGGTATCTTCATGATTTTTTTCTACCGTATCAAATTAGTTGTATTATGTTTTCACACTATCTAACTAGCGTACCTATATCCTGAAGAATATTATGTTTATTTTTCAGATTTTTTTTTACTGTAGTCGACCATAATACTTTTAGGCATTATAAAATTTGCGTTTAAGTCCTGTAGTCCCCTTAACTGTTGCAAATGGATCACAATATCACGTCCTGGAAAGAATACGTCAAATTACAAGTCACCCTGTATAATTAATCTTCAGTACTGCAAAATTATTCATCAAAGATTATGGTTTAATATTATTAATGTTAACTAAACGCAATTAATAATACAATAAACCATAATTTTGAATGTAAACACCTCGTAAATTATGCTTATGTCACCTATTCATATTTAATTATTACACTTGGGAATATAAACTAGATGTTAATGAAGTGTTTCTGGTGCAAACAGTAAGGTATTATGAGGTTGATTGTATGTATTCAAGTGATAATTAATGGGGTACTTATTATACCAAAATCTAGAAAAACAAATTCTATAGCTGAATACGTGTCTTACGAAATTATAATATTTCAATGAAGATAAATTATTATCATCTAGAAACAGCATTCAAAATCAAAATATTTTATTTCACATAACCCTACCTGTCAAAATCAAAATATTTTATTTCACATAACCCTACCTCACTTATGAAACGTCAGAAGCTAGGTACAGACGACAGCACATCAAGCTACTACAATCTGTCAAATTTCTTTAATTTATATTGAATTTTTGCAATATTCCAGAGCTTTGAACTCAACAGAAATGAATGTCTCACAATAATCCAAGATAAATCCCAAGATAAACTGGGCTCAACTACCCCAGGTTCAATTTAACGGAACTGCTATTCCATTCAGCGAAAAGGTTAAGAACCTTGGGGTTTGGATCGACAAACATCTTTCATGGGATCCTCAGCTACAGGACGTAAGTCGCAAAATTTTCGCATCTGGTAAGTCACTGAGACGATTGCGGAACTTTCTTCCAACTGCCACTAAAACTGCGCTTGCACAATCCCTTTTACTTCCCATCCTTGACTACGCTGATGTCAGTTATCCAGATCTTACTGAGGCACAACTAGATAAGCTTGAGCGACTTCAAAACTTTTGCATAAGATTTATATTTGGCCTGCGCAAATATGATCACATATCTGAATTTCGTACAAAGCTCAAGTGGCTTCCCATACGTCTTCGCCGGAATTCCCATATCTTGTTTCAGCTCTACAGTATTTTGTTTAATCCTAAAACCCCCACTTATCTTAAAGAACGTTTCAAGTTCCTTCATGACACACATAATAGATATCTGAGGTCATCGGAAAACCTGAGACTAGAGATGCCGATGCATTCCACTAGTTTCTATGATAAATCTTTTACTGTGCAAGCAGTACGGTTATGGAATGACTTGCCCGTGTCGATAAGGCGTGCTCAATCTTTGTCCACTTTTAAGACTATGATAAAAAAGCACTTTCTCTCTCCTTAAACATTGTCATTGTATTTTCTTTGCTCCTGTTTCATGTTTGTTATTATGTGTATGTATATATTTATATAGATTAATAGTACTTTATGTATGTATATATTGTATTGTGTAAATGGTACACCACAGACTACCTACAGTATTTGTCTGTCCTTCCCGTTTTTAATCCATCCAAAGGTTGTCTTTAAAAGATCGCTCTTAGCGATAAGACCGCCCATTGTGTCACCCATTGTAAAGTTTTCTATATTTATATCTGTAATTTATATGGTGTACATAATAAAGAGTATTCTATTCTATTCTAATAATCGCTTTCTTTTTTCTGATAAAAAATTGTTTAAAATGTAAGCAACGAAAACAAAATTAAAACCTAACTTAACAATTTCTTTAATAGATTTTTAACTTTATCGCTAAATTATAAGGTTCACAGTTGATTGGGAAAATTTGACAGTTTCGGGTAGCTTGATGTGCTGGCGTCTGTACATGTTTCCAATTGGTCGTTTACTATGGAGAAGAGCCGGCAAGAAAACCGGTTACTCTTTCAAAAATAATTGGTTTTTACAATGTTTAACAGGTAATAAAAATAAAATTACAGTCATGGTAAAATTCACATCCGAACAAATTGTGTTGTTAATCCAAATAAAAGACGGTTTCCAATATCAGAGGTTGAACTAGAAATGTCAAAGGTTTTTCTTTCTGAGAAAAACCATTTCACCATCGTCTATCTGTATCCAAATTCTGAAGGTAAGCCGTACGATAAGACGTATTCGAAGGAATTTCCTAATATCGGTCGTCGCAAGCGTTTTGTTGAAAATTTTCTCTACAATATCTTTTCTATGAGATGTTGTAGATACTTTCAATAAACTTTCAACTAAAAGCTTGAGTGCACATACCGAAGAGTGTCTTTCCGTAAAAGATTTATTGCTGAAGTTGAACCAGCTTTTAGTCTTCCGGTAGCGGTATGCATCTAGGTCGTCTCGCCACCTCTTCCTAGGTCTCAGCGATGTCGTCCATCCTCAGGTACCCACCGTATAGAGACTATTGCCCAGCGGTCACTGTGCATGCGGCTGACGTGACCCGCCCAAACCCATTAAAGAATTTAACATGACAATTTTTTTTTATTTTATTATATAGTATTTTTTATCTAATGAAGCGACGCGCGCTTCGCTTCTGGGTATCAAGTGTACAAATATGCGTACGATATATATGTGTACGATATATCGCTTTAGGAAAGGAAGGTAAATTTTCGAAAGCCTTTATTTAAAGCAATTTTTAACGCGAATTTAAAGCCAGAAGAGGGAAGCCATCTAAAAGCATCGTCCTGATAACCCAAAGAAAAGTGCATTAGAATGCCTCATCAAAAACCAGTCTTTGAATATTTCCAGTCAATGAAGTGTCAGAAATAGATTATTAAGGTACGTCCAGACAGTGTGAGGCATACGTGGCAAATCCATTTTTTTTTTATATGTCAGGTGCCTCAGACTGAGGTATGCGTGGCATGTGCTTAGAAGCCGGTCCGTGACAGAAGTCGTTTGGTCACCGCTCTTTAGACGCCACGAATTTTATTGCAGTCTGTAGATGCTGCTGACGAGGTGATCCCGTGCTCTGTCTGTCAGAAAAGTTCTTAACAAAAAATCGACTTCCAGAAAAACAAAGAGAATAATAACTGCCCGAAGAATTGCCAAACTTAAGTGGCAGTGGGCAGGGCACATTGCTCGCAGAACAGATGGCCGATGGAGCCGAAAAGTTCTGGAGTGGCGACCGCGCACTGGAGGACGTAGCGTTGGAAGACCTCCCACACGGTGGAGCATGTATTTTTAACTACGGTAACATTATGTAAGATGCATGGTTCAATTTGTTCCGCATAAAATACTAGCAAAACAATTTTACGATCCTACTTAACTTTTAACTCCGGGGTGGCAGTAAAATAGTTTTATCATAAAACTTGCTGAATAGGTTCTTACTTCCTATTAAACGTAAGTTTTTAACACTTATTTAACTACATAGAACCGTAAAGTAACCAGATTAACTATCGTAGTTGGCATACAAATCTTAAGTTTAATAGAAGTGACTGGTTCAGAGAGGCTCGAGGCAAAGACGTAACAGCCGCACGGTTCGATCGATCAAGGGTAAGCTACGCTTGCCGAGGTAGGTCTGTGGGGTTTACTAATGATAAGCATAAAATATATTGTCATAATTTACATTGGTATAACGAAATTCACCATAATGATGACTACGCATAATATTATTATGCATAAATGATTGGCCATAATTATTATTTCCATAAATACTGTTGGAGAATAATAATGTAGGATAGTTTTATAAAGCATAATATTATAAACGCATAATGATATATACATATAATGTTCTTTGGAATAAACATAATAAACCCTATTAAATAACTCTATCCGTCAGTCGTATTTTCTATATAATCTAGTCGTTCCTGGCACTCTCCGGCCGCTGCTGCGGAAAGGCTCGCTTCGCTCGCTCGGCTCGTGCGTAGGGGGTCACAGTTTTAACCTAACCTAACCGAACCATTATTAGACGAATAAATATTATGCCTTTAAAATGTAGGTATGCAACTCCAACTTATGCCAAAACATATTAGACTAACTATAGTTATGCTAACCTTTACATTATGCCAAAGCATAATTTTGCAGCAGTATTATTATGCAAATAAAAGTTATGCGAAAACGTTATGCCAAACTATATTATGCCTTAAAATTTTATGCCAAGAGGGGTAATACCGGTCTGTGGATGGGTTAAACATCCATTTAATATCGGAACCTCTCCGTGTAACTGAAACTATTGTTATCCGATGGCCCTGACTGTCGTATACCTCTTTGACAGTCGTTACCTACGGGTAGTCAGAAGCTCAAGAATATACAGGGTGTAACAAGACCCTTCACAAAGCCGCCGTCTACGAATTCTGTATAACAAAATAGCTTTGTGCAAAAATAATTGCCGGGAAACGACTTTTATTTTTTATTTGTGTCTATTCTCATTTTCTGCTTTTGCTTTTGGGTGCATCCGCTTACTATCCAACGCTACAGAAATCGTGAGAGTAGTTTAAAACTTGTTTTCGTAAGTTGAAACTTTGACCATTAATATCTCTGTAACCAGAAGGTTCCAGAGCAAGAAAAAATATCATAGTAACAGCAAGAACAAATGACTCTCGATTTAATTCAGGGTATTTTTACACCCGATAAAAGTCAAAAAAAAAACTTTGTATAATTTATTATGTATTCAATTAGAAAAATGATCTCTTTCGCAAGATAAATTCAAATGATGAAATCTTTTGAATTTATCTTGCGAATGTTATATTTTCCGGTTCTTTATAAAAACGGTATATAAAGAATTCCCGAGCTGGTTATGACATGACAAGATTAATTACCAGAAAGGCTTCAAAGCCAATGGACTCAAACAAATAAACATGGAAACTAATTGATCACGCGCAAGACAAAAGATAACTCGAAGGATTTCTAAGGATTATCTTAGCTCTTAGGCTTCTCAAAGTTGAGAGCTCAATGGCAAAACTGAAACTGATAAAAGATGAATTAAATAATAATCTTTCTTGGCGGTTGTCGCTGTAAATCAGCGCTGTGGCTCGGTCTTGCATAGGGTCAAAGCATTATGCTGAGCGGCGGCGGTTTTGCGTGGACGTGACGCTAGTTTCTCTTCCTTTTTTACGTTTGTGTTTTTATACCACTTCTCACTGCACACCTCAACATACACAGTTTGCATCATCATCGTTTCAGCCGAAAGACGTCCACTGCTGGACATAGGCCTCCCCCAAGTACCTCCACTTCGACCGGTTTTGTGCTTCTTGCATCCAACGAGTTCCTGCGGCCTTCACAAGGTCGTCGGTCGTCGGTCCACACAGTTTGCATGTTTTTTGAAGTGAAACTTCTTTAGGCGCGCTTGACTTGGGGAGTAAACTGGCGAATGCGTTACGAAAACGTGTGATCGGGCGAGTAGGGAAGGTACGTATTTATGCGACCGGGTTTTTACACCAGGTATTTGCTTCCAAGTACGCACACCAGGTACCGACTCAAAATACTTGCAAGACTATAAAGTATCTTATACGGCTACTTGCTCAAATACGTAGGTACTCAACCAAAAATTTTGATTGTCTAACTAAATCTGACTATTTTTAATCGTGATTAAAAAGGTGTGGAATAAAATTAGTAGTCATGAATAGAAATTCACACCAACACCTTGACTTCAGTTGCAAAAACAGTACGGTCTGTATCTTTTTTTTCTTTTGTTTATATCTCGAAAATGGTGCGTCCTATCGCAAAAATAATGAAAATTTCGACCCCCTTTATAAAACCTATAAACTCCTAAAACTCAACATGTAGGTAATTATTTTTCATATTTTCCATACAAAAAGTGAAAAATTCCTTAAAAAACACGCCAAGGCCGCCCCCTCCGCGCCTGCGGCTCTAAAAAACAATTCACGGGGTAGGGCAAATAAGTACCACGTGTCGACGAGTCGCGATTGTCAAATTCGATTTTTGTTGTGTCAAAATTATTGAAGTGAAACTTCTTTACGCACACTTGACTTGGAGAGTAAGCTGGCGAACGCGTGACGTAAATGTATCTTATACGGCTACTCGCTCAAATACGTAAGTACTCAACCGCGTTAGTTTTCCCAAATGCGATCATTCTCCTTATCAGTAAGTCTACGGAACAATTTCGTATGCAAGTATTTTTTACTTTAATGGTTTGCAAGTATTTATTTGTAAACGCGATTTTGCTCCTTATTTATAGAAAGTCATTGATCAATTTCCTATGCAAGTAGTTCTACTTCCAACGGGGCTTTTGAATACGCGATTGTACTTCTTATCTGTATGAAGTTATGGATCAATTTTCTATGCAGATAGAAAATACTTGAAAGTATCTCGCTCCGTCGTGCCTCGACGCTCGTGTACGTAGGTACTCAAATAGTTCAACAACCGCGTTTGTTTTCGCAAATGCGATCATGCTCCTTATCAGTAAGAGCACAGAATACTTAATAGTACTACGTACAGAAAGGACACTCCCTTCTTCGCCCTCATATCAGATACCGCACCTCACCCCGCACTTCGAGGTATTCGTCGCCGACTCTTTAGCAAGGGCGCTCGCGAACCGCAGCGCTGTATTGCTGACACGAAAAGTTTTATTTGAGTTTTAATCACGATGGTTGGATATTGTGATGCTTTTCCGAATTCGTATTTACATAAACTGTTTGTAAGATTTCGCATTTTTAATAACATGCGATTTAATAACCGATTATTTACAGACAAGTCATTTAAACTAAACTATTTTAGTGTTTTTATTTCATTACGAACCCGACTATTATAAATAAACAATTGAACTACATGGTCACTTCATAATAATGCACACGTTCGGGCAGCGCCGCCGCCGTCGTCGTTCGGTTCCTCGACACAAATTGCTTACCGCGCCATTTTTTTTACGCTACTAGATTTCACGCACACATTTGCACGTATACAAACGTCATTTGTTTATGTAGTAGTACTAGGTAATTATTTTGCGAGCGTTGTATGGAGTGTCCGAGGTGTGGTAAGAGTCGACGGAACAATTTCGTATGCAAGTATTTTTACTTTAATGGTTTGTAAAAGTATTTATTTGTAAACGCGATTGTGCTCCTTATTTATAGAAAGTCATTGATCAATTTCCTATGCAAGTAGTTTTACTTCCAACGGGGCTTTTGAATACGCGATTGTACTTCTTATCTGTATGAAGTTATGGATCAATTTTCTATGCAGATAAAAAATACTTAAAAGTATCTCGAGCCCTGGTTTTAGGGCCTGGTTTCTTAAGGTGGACGTACTTGGAAGCCCTGGTACTCGATTTTGCAAGTACGACCCATGTCTACGGGCTACGGGCGAGGCGAAGGGGAGTTGAGTGGGGGATATAAGCAAGAGAAATCAGTGCGCGCGCACATTTTCTTTCTCTCTTCCTCTCATAGCCAAATACGTTTGAAGTTTCACTTCAGTCGTGTGGTCATAAGCACACTCGTTTTTTTTTTATTTTATTTTTCCATGTTTACGATCTTTATTTCAGTACTCATGTCATGTCATGTTTAATTCAAGTATGGCTGCACCGATTTTTATGATCTTCGATTTGTTGAATTTGTCTCCACCCCGAATAGCAGAATAACAGTTAAAAAATGGGACAAATTCACGAAAAAAAATAATATCTAATTAAAATAATTAATTTTCTCATACATGATTCGTTCTTATTGATTCTGAGGCGGCACGAAATTCTCCGGGTCAGCTAGTATTTTAATAAAACGGATATAACAAAAGCCATCGTGCCGACACTCGAAAGATAGGTATTCAGGTCGTGCCGAAACTTGAATGTCACTCATGCCTTGCCTTTACGAGAACAATACTTATGTCGTGCCGACAGGGGAAAGGGGAGACTAGAAAAATACCTAAGACCTTTTCCAGTATCTAATAAAAAAATAAGTTTAAAAACTAAAACCCGACTACTGAAAAGGATGAAACAAAAAAGTATAACCTTCCCGTGGTCGCATGCCGCTGTACTAACATACTTGGGTATAAGCTATGGTATTATGCGATTTTTGTAATGTGCTAATTAAGCCCTTCCATTTGATACCCAACAAGCCACCCACCCAAAATATTTATTTTTAAATTCATTACTTGATGTCCTCTAGCGGGCGCCATATTAGATTTAGTGTGACATCACATAGCTTATAACCACCGGACGGTCAATACGCTTCTAATGATACTACATTTGTCAAATTATTATAAGCACTTTCGAAGTTATGAGGTAACAGATGAACACATACATACCAGTTAAAATCATTTACCCTCCGTAGTCAAGTAAAAATTATATCAAACCGTCCATATGATGCCTCCAGTATCATTTTGTAGTTGCTATACGTAATTTATTGACTATCTTTAAACCGTATCGTGAGCCGAATTCCTACGCAATCGAAATTCCTCATGAGTCTAAAACCCTAACCAAACAAACTTCAAGGATTTGCGTAAGGATATGAGAAGAGAATACTCCAACTTACAGTAAACAGAATTAAAAAATTAATTCGTGGTTATATCGTTGTGATATTCGTAAGAAGCGGTTTCACCCGATGACAACAAGTCTTACCAAGAGGTATCGTTGTGAAGGTCAGATAGGCAATCGCTCTACATAAAATAATAAGCTTGTATGTAGCTGTATCCGGTTAGGCAGGAAGCTGACCCTAAAATAGTAGAAGAAAGGCAGATGATGATGATGTTGGCAGTATCTTACCGATCATTGGGCTATAAAGCTTCAAAAACGCGAACGTCCACAAAATTCATTCTGGTGAGAGTTTTAAGAAAAGATTTTGTTAGAATATCGTAGCGCGTAGCCTTGTAGCGCGTAGCCTCGTAGCGTGTAGCCTCTCGTACCCGCAGTAGCGTAGTACATTTGGAGTGAGTGCGCGTACTTTCTGCATTGGTTACTCACTGGTTTAATTTTGAGTATTTAGAGTATGGTTGGGGTAAGTTCGGCGCTGGTATAAAACCGTACGATTAAAACCCTGTGCTATTTTAACTAACTCCTGCCCGCGTCTTCGTCCGCGTGAAATTTCTGGTTCCAACGGCCCATCACGTCACATCGCATCGTATGCTCGCGCTATTACTTCGTTTTCGCTAAGCATTCTTCCTAACTTTCTTTCTTCTTGCTCGGCTCCTAAAGGTCGTAGCGTGATATTAAACAGCCTATAGCCTTCCTCAAGAATTGGGTTATCAAATGCAAATACAGTATGGAAACCACATATGCATACTAATATTATAAATTCGAAAGTAACTCTGTCTGTCTGTATGTTACCTTTTTACGCCTAAACCACTGAACCGATTTAGATTAAATTTGGCATAGAGATAGATCGCATCCTGGAGAAGGACATAGGATAGTTATTATCCCGATATTCTCATGGGATCGAAACTTATGTGGGTGAAACCGCGGGGTGCAGCTAGTATGCAATAAATTATACCACATACTTGTTATCGCCTTTTCTGACGATAGGTATACAAAAATTGATCGAAATCGGTCGCGAAAAAATATCAACTGTTCCCTACATTTATGTTCGCATAACTTGTCAAAATATAAAACAGCAGATTTTTTTTTTTTCTCCCATCCATCCGTTTCATCACAAAGATAACTGACGTCAATTGGAAAGCTGCCACGCTAAAATGTAACTGGGCTGGACACATCTTCCGCATGTCTGACGAACAATGGGCAAAACTTACGACCCAATGGGTCCCTCTTAATGGCAAGTGACATCGTAGCAGGTCCAGACGGAGGCTGATTATGATTAGATAAATAATTAATCACTAGATAAAGGTGGTCTAAATGCTTATGCGAGCTTTCAAACTCAATCACGTTTCGCTAATCTAGACTTATTAGGATCGAAACAAAGTACATAGTGTTTTCACAGCGGGAGTGATCAAATACTGTCAGTGTTGTCTGCAAATAATAACTATCCGATCCATATTTCTAAGCACGTTTCTCGAAACGTGAGTCATATTTATATAAAGCGGATGAGCAAACTTCCTTCGTTAAAATAAGACTTTATTATTATTATGCAATTACCATAAGCGTGATGATTATAGCGGTTCCTGTCTGCAGGGTTTAAAGGAACCTAACCAAACCGAACCTCGGGGTGCCCCTGACGTCGTTTAGTATTGTGCGAATTAAATTAATGCCAAAACAAATTAGCCTTAAAGATAATTATGCTAACATAAACTGTATGCCAAAAAAAATATGGCAAAGTATTATTATGGCAAAAAAAATGATACCAAAATAGTTATGCCAAAGTATATTAGGAAAATGAACAATGACATTATGCGAAAAGAAGGGCACTACCCTCCCGATCTGTCACTGCGTAACGTCTGCTAATTAACTGTAGACTTATTATAGTCGAAGAACCAAAAGATTTAGCATTTTTTATTTCTGCAGCATAATCAGCATATAATGTTCTCACTGCTGGGACACAGGCCTCCTCTCGGTGAGAGGGACTGGGTCTTAATCCACCCCGCGAGCCCATTGCGGTTTGATAGATGTCACATGTCTTCGAACTTGGTTTTAGGCCATGCCGGTTCCCTCACGATGATTCCCGTGCGCCGTTTTGAAAGCAATGGTGATGAATAATTTACGCAGAGTACAGCGCTTGTCTGGGTTCGAACTTACGACCTACAACTCGTAAGTCGCGGCCGTTACCACTGGGCGACCACTGCTTAAAACCCCTCAATAGTAAACGTTAACGAGCTGTCAAATAGAAGAAGAGCTACACGAAAAAAAAAGGCAACATTCCACAAGGTCTTAAACTAAAAACATATTTTTAATTGCACTATCTATTTCAAAAGCTAAAAACTAATTTCGGTTCCAAGAAGATTATGCCAACATACTAGGGGTATTGGCAGACGTTTAATTAAAAGCCAATTTATTTTTACCCAGACTAAGTTGGAGAACTTGACAATGTTATTGCCCTTTATTTAGTACGCCTGTTTTGTTAGGATAATATTAATTTTCATTTGTTTAGACTGGTATTTTACCTACGCTGTCCTCCCACACCATACTCGTACCTACTGTAATTTGAAAACATTTTAAAAGCCAATTATTTTTAAAAGGAGTTTCTTGCCGGTTCTTCTCCATAGGAAACTACCAATTGGAACCGTGCACCTAGCTTCTGACATTTCATAAATGCCCATGTAGGTTTATGTGAAATAAAATATTTTGATTTTGAATTGTTATTGTCTAGTTGTAAACGGCTTGTCAAGTATCAGGGAGAATAAATAGTTGATATTTAAATCCAATTTATAAATAGTTGAAGAGATATGATTCCATCTTATGGAAAAGTAGCTAAGCCCACCGCTTCACTCACGTGGCTGTGTTTGTTAGACTGTGAGTAGTTTGGAGTTATAAATTAACTACAACCCGTCCGCCTGGCGCTGTGACGTTACTCTGTCGGTACTGTTACTGTGTAAAGTTAACTTCGTAAAAACTATAATACCTACCTATGCATTGCATAGGTATAGTTTTTATCGTAATCTATACTAATATTATAAAGAGGTAAAATTTGTTTGTAAGTTTGTAAGATTGTATGTAGGGGGTAATCTCTGGAACGACCAGTCGGATTTCAAAAATTCTTCTTGCATTTGATAGCCCAATTCTTGAGAAAGGCTATAGGCTATTTAACATCACGCTATGACCCTTAGGAGCCGAGCAAAAAGAAAAAAAGTCAAAGAGAACGTTAAGTGATAGCGCGGGCGGGTGATGCGATACGACGGGGTGGCTCGGGGGAAACAAAAGTTTCACGCGAACGAAGTCGCGGGCTGAAGCTAGTGGTAAATATAATAAATAATAAACATTTCGCGCATAAACGCATTCCAGCGAGGTGCACACTTAAGTCGGACGAGTAGTAGCTTCTGCCCGTGACTTCGTTCGCGTCAAAATTCGTGTTCACACCCCGTCGCAATGCAACTGCCCGCGCTGTCAGTGCTTCGTTATCGCTTAGCAATCTTTCTGACTTTTTTTCTTTTTAATCGACTCCTAAGGGTCATAGAATGATGTTAAATGCCTATAGCCTTCCTCAAGAATTGGGCTATCAAATGCAAAAAGACTTTTTCAAATTAAACCGGAAATTATAGGGATCAGCGCGTTCAAACAAACAAACTCTTCAGATAGGATCGTGATGGCAAAGTATTTTTGAAAGAACTTAATGTTGATCAAACTCTCTGTAAACTAATAAAGATTAACTAACTGAAAGACAATGAACGAGACAAAAGAAGTTTTATTTTTATTACGTCTGAGGGCGTTTAGTGTCCCGCCAAGTGTTAAGGTAAGTATACACTAGAGCATTTTCTCGAGCATTTTCATGTAATGCTACGTTCTAACGAATGGTACAATACAGGCAAAAGCCGTTTTCATAAGCATTTCCATTTAACGTAACGTTCCTGCAAATGCTCGACGCTGCGTTCGCCGGTTGCATCGCTAACGACAAATGAGCATTTACCTTTAAAATTGATTTCTATCATGCATTGAACTTGAACAAGTAATGACCTGCCGTCAGTCGGCCCGCGCACGTCACTCTGCGTCGTCTGCGCTTGTGCCTTTCTTCCATAAAATGTTACACCAAAATGCTCGTTGGTTTTTAAAAACAAGTTATAACAAAACATCGAGCGTCTTGTTCAAAGTGCGGTCCTCAAAAGACCTTTATCCGACACCTATATCTTCCCACCTCATCTAGTTTTAAAAATATGATTGACGCGTAAAAGTGTTTTTACAAACCTACTTTTTTTTATGGATCGGAAATCATCAATTTACCCCTCCCGCTCTGGGTGGGGTGGTAGGGAGTGTCAGACTCTTACTGAATAAAACCCATCCGTGTTCCTTCCTTAGCCCTTTATGTTCCGGGGTAGCGGTAACCCTTTCGGACAATCCCGCACCCCCGGCAGGCTTCGGCCCTGGCAGGCCCCTTCCTTTTTGCTGACATCTCTTTGAGGCGTGCGTGGAACACGTACGCGCCGTCCGGCACGGGCCTGGTCCTGAACGGACGGTGAGCTACCCATTACTCTACGTCGGCAGGCGCGCGCCTACGGTGGCCGGGAGTCGTTACGCGGCTCCCGACGCCCGGAGCGTCTCCCGCGGCGGCTGGGAAGTGAGGCTCTCTCTCTCAGCCATTCCGCCACCTCCTTCGCTAGCATGACTGCTTCGCAGAAGGAGGTGACTGCCTCCCACTCCCTCTCGCCCCGGACCATGGCTTGAACCAGAGCCGGACGCGAGAGGTCGCCGCCGCTGCCGATCGCCTCTACGAGGGCACGGCGGTGCTCCGCCCAAGCGGGGTAGACCTCCACCGCATGCTCCACCGTGTCCTCTGGGCGATCCTCGCAATGGTGACACCCGGGCGTCTCCTCCCGCCTGATGATGTGCAGAAACCTTCCGAATCATCCGTGTCCGGTGAGGACCTGCGTCAGGCGGTATGTGAGGACGCCGTGACGCCACTCTAGCAACTCCTCAAAGAGGGGTCTTATCGCCACTGTCGTGAGCGAAAGTCGCTCCTTCCATGCCACCATGAGATCGCGCCGGAGGTCTGTCCGCTCCGCCGCGACTTGCTGCGGAAGCGGAATTTCCCCCCGGCGTAGTGCCTCCGCGCGCCACTCATACAGGCGCGCAAGGTCTATCGGCTCCAGATCCCATGGCGGCAGTCCGGCAAGGCCTTTTGGGGCGCGTTCAGATAGTGGGCGGCTCGCCGCCGCAGTGAACGCGCCCACACCGGGGCCCCGTATAGGGCCATGGACCGCACGACTCCCGCGTAAAGCCTCCGGCAGGATTACAAACCTACTTACAGAAATAAAGTCATTTATCATGTAACTAGCTGACCCGCGAACTTCGTACCGCTTCAGAACTAAATAATGTGACAAAGTTCAATAGACACCGCCATCGATTATCATTATAACGTTATTTTTGTTTTCCTCGGGAACAGGACTTTTTTTCGGGATGAAATACCTTTCACCCCTATTTATTTCCCCTATGTCCGTTTCTCTACTCCTGACAACGTACGAGTATATGCAAAACTGCAGGACTTTCTTTCGCATTTATAATATTAGTTAGGAAGTTAGGATTAAGATATTTGACAGCTAAGTACTTAAATACTTATGTTAATTTTATATTTTACCTGAATATTTTGTTGACTATGGGGTATAATAAGACGCTAAACGAAGTCGAGAGTTATTTGGGGTCTTTGTAGTATTTTATATACCTGACATTACCTGGGAGCCTTCCGGTTACGGAGATATTTAAGGTCAAACAATTTCTTTTTTATTAAAATTTTAATAACTTAACACTTTGCGGGACACTAAACGCCCCCAGACGCATTATCAATAAAACTTCTATTGTCACATCCAGTGTCTTTTAATGGGTTAACTCTAAATACAACTCCTGGGCCCTAAGTCTGCTATTTTTTAAGAATTCATCATTCCAACACGATTCCATTGTCATTTTGCTAAAAGTTCGTAATCTGCAAATTCATAATGGTCGATCATTGGTCGGTCAGTGGTCTCGCAATGTAGTCGTAATAGAATCGTGGTAGAATGACATTGTCGTATTGCCATTATTATAAAACCCGTTAGTAGAAATGATTTTCGAAAAACTACTACTAAATTTAAACATTTATTCATGCCAGATTTCATTTATATATATTTTTACATATTATTTATTAGTGTTATATGCAATCTGAAGTAGATAGAAGTTCGTAAATAGCAAAAACATTAAATTTCTCAATAATATTTTATCTCTTTAGCTGTCAAAGTCAAATGTGACATTACTTCTGTTTTTAACCGACTTCTTATTTCTAACGGCCGGTGTTTTAGTTATTTATTTTCATTTGAGTGTTTCGACGCGGTCTAGCCATAAGGGGAATGAGTTCTTCGATTAAGCCCCTTACTGAGTCCTTTCCAAGGCAAAACGTTTTTAAAAACTCCGCCTCGGGAATATCAGTAAAGGGGTTTGTATGCATTCTCGCCAAGCGACGGGCTCGACGACGTCTTCTGCATTCCACCCGTCTTCTTTCTCTAGCATCCACTGCGTTGGCTAGCTCGAGAATATGTGCTAGTAGTGAATACATTTCTCATTTCCACAAACACGAAATAATAAGCAAACACTTTGTTACCGAGCTTAAAAAGCAATGACTGCACAATGACGTTCCAATGGTAGGTCACTGGTCAAATGAACTGTCAAAATTTTAGCAGATTACCGCTTAGGTCAGTCACTCATTTGTCATTATGTACGAGATTACCATTCAATGCCATTTCTTTCAATGGAGTGTCAGTGGTTGACCATTGGAAAGTCATAATGACGCCATTATATTAATAGATTACCAAACTTGTCAAAATCAACCATTATGAAACCAATGATAGACCATTCTGACACTATTGTAATAGCAGACTTGAGGCCCTGTAATAGTACCGTTACATGCATCTATTAGCTCAATGTTTTGCGTTACGTAGCGCGATGACTGGTAAACAGCGATTTTGCACACCCAAAATAAAACTGGTTTCCCAGCAACATTTTTTCTTAATGATACTTCATTTGATCTACAGAATGCGTAGGTACCGGCTATATGATGGGTCTTTTTACACCCTGTAGCTATACACTGAAAAAAAAAGTAGTTGCCACAATTAAGATTTTGTTTAGATTGACTTGTTTGCATCTGAGCCTATCAAGCACAATGATCACAGCTACTACTTTTATTTGATTGAGATTTGAAACGGGATTTTGATTGGAGTTAGCGTATTTGCAGCATTCAAGTGCATCAAGTTGCTTGATTGACACAACTTTACTTTGTTGTTTTAACTCTTCTACAATGATGTTATGTTAAGGGTAATCAAGAAACTTGTTTGAGCGTTTAATCATTTGAACTAGTATTGCTGCAATTATGTCGTGATGATCAACTTAACTAAGATTTTGATTAATCTAAACAAGATAACATCTTGTTTAGATTAATCAAAACTTTAATCGATTAATCGATTGATTGGAGTGCATTTTTTTAGTGTACGCAATGAGCTTGCATTGCATTGGTGACAAGTTCAAAATGATTACCAATCAAATTCAATTGAAATACTGCTCTAAGCAGCTTATTCCATTGTAAACTGGAAACAATAAGCACTAAATAGTTCAGAAATATTTACTCCCTTACTAATAAACGTTGTATAGCGTCTGTATAGTTACTCAAGGCTTTGTCTTCTTCTTTCGAAAGTCAAATTACTGACGACTGAAAGAGAGAAATCGGTGTGTAACTATTCTTCTGGAATAAATTACGTTTATTAGTAAGGGGATTAAAATCTAACTTTTAAAGTTAAAAGACCATAAACTATTGTTCTAAATTCGTAGTAGTTAAAACCTTTTTTTGCATGAAAATATAATAAGTATCTACATCTGAGGTACTGCGAAACTTTTCAAAGTTATTATCATTTAAAATAGTTTTATAAAAATGCTCATAAAAAAGCTTTGTTTTTTTTTTTTCAAGATTTAACTAAGATTTAAAGTTATTTTCACTTTATTCGAAAGCTTTATCGCTGAGTTAGACCAACTTTTACATTTACAAACTTTTTAGTATTATTTCAGTAAGTAAATAAAAAGTAGATACCTAAATAATCTTCCAACCCTTAAAGTCTGATTGTAATTTGGGTTTTTTTTTCATTATCCGGCTATTATCTGCTTCCATTAACCCTGCCTTATGAATGTATTAAACTCGAAAGTCTATAAAATTTTGTCACTAGTTGCTTTGTGGAGAATGGATCATCGAATCATTGCAGCTTCAATAATTACCCGATGCCAAACAATAAGGAAAATGGGTACATCGTGACAAAACCGGCATGTCCTAGAACCTAAAATTCAAAGACATGTGACATCTACCAACCCGCACTGGGCCCGCGTGGATTACGGCCCACTCTCTCTCACAGAGAGGAGGACTGTGTCCCAGCAGTGGGAACATTATAGGCTGATTATGTTATGTAAACAATAAGCGACACACGAGTTTAAGGACCTACAATAGTCTACGACCTATAATGTTCCCACTGCAATAAACTTATAACGTTCCCACTGCTGGGACACAGGCCTCCTCTCAGTGAGAGAGAGTGGACCGTAATCTGCTACGCGGGCCCAGTGCGGGTTGTTAGATGTCACATGTCTTCGAACTTTTGTCTCTAGGACATGAAGGTTTCCTCACGATGTACCCGTTTTCCTTTACCGTTTTGAGAGCAGTGGTAATGCAATAATTTACACAAAGCAAAGCCCCTGCCTGGGTTGAAACCCACGACGTACAACTGGTAAGTCGGGACCGTTACCACTGGGCCACCACAGCTCCTCATTTCAACAACAACAATTCTTGTTTTTTTCTTTTTTTGCTATTTGAAGCAAAATTAGATCCGATGGTAGTACCTACTTTATCTAATGAACCCCGGCACAAAGAGCTCTACTACTACTAAAAAAGTTCTTATCATCATGATGATGATGGCTGAAATGATGTACCTGGGGGGCCAGGCAACCCCATTTCGACCAGCACCATAATTGCGTAATAGACTATCAATCAGAATCTGAATCATTTTAAAGGATATTGCTAATCCATTGCTTCATATGTTCGAAAAATGTGACCGCTCAACAATGTAAATATCGCAATGAATGTTGTTGAACTGTCAAAATAAAAGCCATTCCTACTGATAGTGGGTCACTCAATTGAGACGGGTCCGTGGCTAAGTATTAACAGCTGCACGGGTCGATCGATCAGGTTAAGCTACGCTTGCCGCGGTTGGTCTGTGGATGGGTGACCATCTTTATATACCGAGATCCCTCTGTGCTTCGGAAAGCACGTTAAGCCGTTGGTCCCGGCTGTCATTCGTGGATCTTTGACAGTCGTTACGGGTAGTCAGAAGCCCGACAGTCTGACAACCAGTCTTACCAAGGGATATCGTATTACCCAGTTACTGGGTTGTGGAGGTCAGATAGGCAGTCGCTCCATGTAAAATACTGGTATTCAGATGATGAGTGGGTTACGCAATTACCCCGCTATTCTGTGGAACGAGCGTGCCCAGAAGGTGCATAAGGAACCGGAACTCCCACGCATCGACGAAACACAGCAGGCTGCTTGACGCCGGACTCCGGTGGGAGAGTGATCGCAAACTAGGTGGGCATTAGCCCTACCACCGCAAGGGAAGAATTGGCCAGTCAAATAAGGTGTTAGGTGTGACTGTCCAGGATGCGCCGAGCGCTCGGTTCAGTTGAGTAACAGGCGGAACAAACTGCGCTACACGAGGAGGCTTCTTCATGCATTCCAAAAATCCGATTTCGAATTGAATATTCTTTCACTGGCAGAAAGCTACATTATTGCCGAGTGCCGTAGGTATGGTATAGTTAACTACAACGTGGACAAAGTCGCGTGGGGGTCGCGAGCGGAAGCTAGGGTACCTATTATGTTTTTAAGTTTTATCGATTCAAAAAAAAAAATGTTTTAAGTTTCCTAAGACAGAGAAAATTGCAACGGAAATACAAAATCATATCATTAATCTGCATAGTCGTCACATGATCTAACCAAGATAGTTTCTGGACTTTTCAATCAATCAATCAACTCAGCCTATCGCAGTCCACTGCTGGACATAGGCCTCTCCCAGACTACGCCACAGCACCCTGTCCTCCGCCTTCCGCATCAAGTCTACCCCAGCCACCTTTTTTAGGTCGTCCGTCCATCTAGCTGGGGGCGTCCCACACTACGCTTGCCGGTACGCGGTCTCCACTCCAGGACTCGTCTGCTCCACCGGCCATCAGTCCTTCGACAGACATGGCCAGCCCACTGCCACTTCAGTTTGCTTACTCTGCAAGCTCTGGACTTTTGAAGAGACTGAACTCCGAGTTGGCTTCAGTGTTCCTACTCAGAGTAATCGGTAAGGAAACACTGGCCTCATCTGGTTTTAAAATATTATTATTTCTTTTTGACGTGTAAAAGTGTTATTTTCGAACCAATTTACAGAAGCACTGTCACACTAATATTATAAAGGCGAATGTTTGTGAGTATGTGTGTGTGTTTATATATTTGTTACTTCTTCACGCTCAAACGGCTGGACCAATTTTCATTAAATTTTGTACGGAGGTAGCTGACACCCTGGATTAACATATTAGCTACTTTTTATCCCGATATTCCGATGGGATCGACATTTACGCGGGTGAAACCGCGAGGCACAACTAGTACACCGTCATATTTTTATTAAATTTCCAAAATGACTGATCATCTCACTGTTTGTGTATCACCAAAGTTAAAGCGTTTCGTTTATTTATCGGTATGTACCAAAAGTTGTAAATGTCGACATAGGTCTTTTGGTTTTTCTATTAATATTATGAGCCTCTGTTTAAATGAAAATGAAGTAGAATTATTATTAAATGTCCTATTAAAGAAAGAAATCCATTTAAAAAAAAAAGGTGCAGATGGTATAACTCTTTATAACTTTTCTGAATTTTCGAATGTTGAAAAGTTTATTGCCTTAAATACTAAACTTTTCCTTTAGCTTTGATTTTTGTTTTGGATTTTCAATTTTCTAGGTACTAGCCGTTCTTAATACTTATTTTTCTAACATCCGTGGTTGACGTGAGTTTCCAATCGAAAATATTTTACCATAAATTAATTTCCAGAATAATATCGAATTAATTTTAAGGCTTATTAATCGGCGAAACTGTTATTAAACTTATCATAATCACACTTATCCATAGTTAAACTTACTTTATTTTCAACAATTCCAAACTTTGTTTTCAAACAAAACTTCAGGAAGGTTAATCAACAAAATATTTTTCAGTTATTCCAATTTCACTCAAAGCACAAACCATCCATTTAATACTTTCGAATAAACACCAGTTTTCATACAGTTCGAAAATTGTTAAAGTTATCGTAAGTGGTCTGGGGAAGGCTCGCGCGGACGCGTCCGTACCTCCCATGCTCTACGCACAGACTGGCTGGAACAAGCCTTTCCTGCCAAACCTTTGCCGTTCCTAATTTGAAAAAACAAACAAGCCAAAGGCCGAATTGATATTGTTTTCGATATTCATTTGACATTTGAGTCGTGGTGAGCTTGTTCAATTTTGCTGATGTATAATAATTGTGTTTAACCAATTAGGACTTGTGAGGTTCCAAGTTAAATGGAACGTTAAAAATATCGTATTTGCAAAATAATAATATTTTCAGTTTTGTTTGTTGCGCCCTTTCCTTTTTTTATTATAAATCTACTTTTAAATTTTCTCTATTTCAAACGCAATTTAATTCTTAGAATACAAGCTTGTTATTGCCAAACATTTGAATAGGCATTATGGATTTCTTAAAATAATATTATATTTATTTTCACAAGGTCGTCGGCCCACCTGCCTGGTCAGGCCGCAGGATCCCCTTGGATGCGAGAAGCACAGAACTGGTCGAAATGGGAGTGCTTGGGGGTGGCCTATGTCCAGCAGTGGACGTCTTTCTGCTGAAATGATGACGATGATGACATTCATTTTATTAGTCAGCCGAACTGAATAATTAGAATAACAGCTGTATATTTTATTATAAATCCCAGGTATTTCAAACACTTGATTATAATTATTAAATCTTTTACGACTAATTTTCTCAGAAACGATTATCAAAGCTGTCAAATGAAATGAAACTAAAAATGTTATTCGGCTGTAAAGTTCCATAAAATGGAATTGCCTTATTACCGTCTTCAATAGGTCATTGTCCCTTTTTAATTAGGAAGCGTGGAAATTTAAGGCCCTCCCACTTGGTGTGACGCGACGGTTAACTATTCATGAGTAGCGACACTCTTAATGAATTGCTTATATTTATTACGAGCTGCAAATATAAATTTTAACATAGAGACAAATATAAAAGGTACAGTGAATTTTCATTTAATTTTTTTTTTTAATACATTCAAACTTTTGCTTGCATTCGGTTTTTGATTGCTTGTTTCGACGTCTCTTTTTGATAGCCCCATGCTGGGCGCCAATTACTCTAACGAGTATGTATTTTGTTTTCGTCTTTACAACGATAATGTCAAAAAAATATTAAAATGTTAGTTGCAATAATTATTACCTATTATATTTATAGGAATCCGCTGCGTTAAAAATGGTATGACTGTATTATATAATGGTATAAAATTTGGATACTTATAATTAAAAATTTTAATTTGGATTACAATTAACAATTACACTAGTTTACAAAATATAATAAATTTCCTGTCCTTCCAGTGAATTTCATATCGTGTTATTTAGTGACAATAACTAAACGCAAACATATATTTGTTTTATTCTTATGACGTCAAAGAATCAAGTTATCTACACACTTTATTTAAAGCCTACCCACAAAGTGGTTCTGAATTCATTCTAAAATTTTGTTGCATTGTAGTGTTCAGTTGAATAAATATTGTTTTTAAAATATCAAAAAGGTTGTGTAAAGTACATCCCGACCGATTTTGTTACGTTTGTGGTGAATTTATTATATATAACAAAGGATATCCCATAACAGAATCTCTGAAAGAAGCATATTTTTGTTATTTAATTTTAATTGCTGATTTATTACACAATTTTCAACGAATGGGTGTCAACATCTCTCTAATAATTCATTTTCTTCATTCGCACCTCGATTTCTTCCCTGAAAACCTCGGAGAATTCAGCGACGAACATGGAGAGCGTTTTCATCAGGATTTGAAATTTTTTGAACAAAATTATAAAGGATACTGGGACCAAGCCATGTTAGGTGATTACTGCTGGTCTGTTATAAGAGACACAGACACAAATAAATACAAGAAAAAAGCTAAGGCAATTCATTTTTAATTTTTTTTATTATTTCTGTAGGCATATTTTTGTAAATCAAAAATAATAAATAGTTTGGAAACGTGACGTATTAAATTTTTTTCCTATTTTTTTTTAAACTCAGTACATCTCAAATGATAAGAAAAAACACAATTTATTTCAAGGACAAAACCCATGTAAACTAGTGTTATTAGTCCAGTCGACTCTTTGTTCTTTTTTTTAATTATGTAATATTTTTGTAACGTTTGAAGTTTGAAGGCGGATTTGGACGAAGCTTTCAATGTCAAATCAATACTCCACAACAATGATAACACTGACAGCTCTGGAATGCAGTTTAGATGTGCTGATCGCATACAGCTTCCTTAGTGAAATTGGCTCTAAAAGCTCAACTACATTTAAAAAAATATAGAAAATCAAAACCAAGCCCGTACGCTTGGATTTGGTATTTATTTGATTGCTTTATTATGACGAATTACATTTTGGCACAGATTTTTTTATTGCTACGTTTTTGATCAAGTTATAATTGTTTTGGTTTTTTAAGAATAATTTTGACAGGATGGAGCCGTAAAAAAACTTTTTGGACGCGGTTGTTTTAATTGTAAAATAGTATTTGGAACGAAGTTTTTTAACGCGGCTTGCGGTAAGAGTAAATTGAGAGAAATTTTCACGTAACAATAAAGCCTTATGCCTAAGCCTCCATGAGAATTTCTCTCTTTCTGTCTCTTTCTATTATATGTATATAGAAACAGAGAGAGGGAGAGATAGTTTTCATGGTTTTCGAGAGTGCTAAAGCTAATATTGAGGTCAAAATGACAATCCAAGATGGTGGCTGCGAATATGTTTAAATTTTTCATCGTGGGTGTCGTTTTGACATTTTATTTTTATTGGAGGGTCCCAAAGCCGCCCACTTTTTTTTATTTTTCACTTTTTATTGGTGGCATCATCAACATACATCAAGTGGATTAAATAATATGTTTTATTGAAGCTAACTCAAAAAACCATAGCAAAGTTAAAACAAATAGGTATATATAGGAACACTGTGCGAGCTTCCCATACCAAAATATGATTAAAATAATCTTCATAATATGCCTAGCAGCGCCTCGCGGTTTCACTCGTATACGTTACGATCCCGTTAGAATATCGAGATAAAAAGTAACCCATATGTTACTCCTGGTTATAAACTATCTGTGTGCCAAATTTCATCCAAATCCGTTCAACAGTTTTTGCGTGAAAGAGTAACAAACATTCATCCATCTATCCTCACAAACTTTCGCATTTATAATACTACTAGCTGCGGCCCGCGGTTTCACTCGCATAATTGCCGATCCCGTGGGAATATCTGGATAAAAAGTATCCTATTTGTTATTCTAATGTACCTATAATATTATCTACTGTAAATTTTCATGAAATTATGTTCAGTATTTTTTGCGTGAAAGAGTAACAAACATCCAGTCAGTCATCTTCACAAACTGTTGCGTTTATACTATTAGTAGGAAGTAGGATTAAGTTGAACATGATTTATTATACGTACAGACGCCAGCACATCAACCCACCCGAAACTGTCAGATTTTCCCAATCAACTTTGAACCTTATGCTTTAGTGATAAAGTTGAAAATCTATTAAAGAAATTTGACAGATTGTAGTAGGTTGATGTGCTGGCGTCTGTACATTCAGTAAAATTCTGCTCAATGTTTATTTGAAGCTCTGCGTGAGACTATAAAACCTGCAATCATTAACGACGATATTATATCGCTTTGTAGTTATCATTGAAATGAAATGAAATGTAATTATTTATTCCGCAAATATGAATAAAAATCATTCAATCGGTATAATCGTTCCATTCCTTGCAAAAACATTAATTCAGAGTGATCAGTTATTTTACCCTGAGCAATTAATTTTCAGTTCAGTTGACAGTCCTGTGTATAATTAAGTAGTAGCACACCCCGGACACTCCATACAACTCTCGCAAAATAATTACCTACTACTACTACATTAAAAAATGACGTTTGTATACGAATGAATGTGTGCGTGAGGTACTTGTGTTTGCGAGCGCTGCGACGGTAACCTCGAAGTGCGGGGTGTGGTTCGGTAACTGATGTTAGTGCGCGGAAGGGAGTGTCCGTTCTGTACGTAGTACTTTAAGTATTCTGTGGTAGTAGTAAACAGGCCGTTCGTTTATCATAATCTGAGGATGAACGAACGACCTGTTTCAACAGTAGGGATTAACTTTAAAAGAGTTTGTTAAGGTGAATGTGCCATGGTAGACCGCGAAATTTATATTTTTTTACGTTTTTTGCAATTTGCAGATTAGTGTCAGGTTGCATCTTGATCCAAATATGATTCGCGACTATAATAGACATGTATTTACATAATCATAGTCATTAGAATCATTAATATATCTCTTTAAGTTAGATTTCTACCATAAACACTTTTCCATACGAGATTTGTTCTTAACGGTAGAAATCTAACTTAGAAAGATGTATTAATGATTCTAATTATTATAATTCTGTAAATACGTGCCGGTTATAGTCGCGAATCATATTTTGATCAAGATACAACCTGACACTGACCTGAAAATTGCAAAAAACGTAAGAAAAATTGAATTTCGCGGGATACAACTACGCATTCACCTTAATAAGAGAATAGAGTAGAAGATAAGATGTAACTTGTAGACTGTGAAGTAGTAGTAATTTTGGTATCTATCTAATCTATCTGTGGAGACTTGCAATTAGCAATTTAGTTACATATTATGTTATTATAGTGCTATTAGTCTGTAAGCCTTCCGAAAATAATAAAAATAAAATAAACAATAATAGGTATATCGCTTTTATACTGATTTTTTTTTACAGCATTTTGTTTCTTCTTCGGAACCTCGGCTTAGAGCGTCCCTGGAAGAGGGCAGCGAATGACAGGCTGGGTCGGAATTATTTAGGGACGAATTTAAAATTACAGGCTCAGAGGCGCGGGCTGGCTCGAGCAAGAGTCGGGGCGGACGTAAAGGCACATTCGCACACATTCTTTTAACGCCGTATTACATTTGTTATATATTTTACGGTGGTACGGCACCCTTCGTGTGCGAATCCGACCCGCACTTTGCCGCTTTTGTTTCAAAAATATAAGTTTGAGATTTGTATTTTTGCTTGAACTTACCTAACTAGAAAAATGCGGGGTTTAATAAATACGCCTCAGTCTATCATACACACATACCTACATGAATAAGGCGCGTCACGTAAATATTTACTATGAACCGTTTTAAATACAGAGCCTTTAAAAAGTTTTAAACAAAAACATCGAGGCCATATAATATTTAAAAAAACAAAACGCCACAATGGCGTTGAAACCTCAATAATAATTGACAGTTATCAAAAATCATGCGTCAAATGTAGTAACAAAAAAAAAATTGGAAATAATTACAAAACACAAAATCTACAATAAATTTCAAGTGAAATGCCTAACACTAGGCGTCGGAGGTTCTCCGTTCGAGATTGTGAAGTCGCTGGAAGAGACAGTAAACTACAAAATGGAATGCAATCCAGGTACATTTTGAGATTTATGTTTTCGATAATATATGCAGCTTGAAATACAACATAACGGCGGTTTCACTTAGCGTTCTGAACAGTTCTGATCGAGCAAGCGTTTGTGCGCAGTAAATGAAAACACTTGAGCGAGCGAACCAGTGGCGAATTTACACATTTGCCGCCAGTAGGCTATTCAAATTTCGCCGCCCCTACCGGCCTCTGCAATAACGTCCCATATCTTTTGTATACTGCTTCGCCTTTTCTTCAAAATACTTAAAATGTTCTCGTTCATCAGCAACGAAAAACTTGCAGAGATTTGTAAAGATCGGCAACTGTGATAAAATCTACGGTAAAAGCCTGAATTTGAGCATTCACTTTGTTTATTCTTTCCAAAAAATACATGGTAGGTATATAAATATTAATCTTTTTAATTTCAGTTAGAAATTAAAAAAAAATGTTAGCCCCAAATTCGCCGCCCCTAAAATCTGCCGCCCTAGGCTCCAGCCTACTCAGCCTATTGGTAAATCCGCTACTGGAGCAAACATGTTTGTTCAGTGATGATCGGTTGGACTGGGTGAACGATTGCTCGCTCGCTCGCTTATTAACGACGTCACGGGCGAGCGAGCGGTTGCTCGGTGCATACGCTCGACATCGGACGTGTTCAGTTGGTGTCCGATTTTTCTTTTAAATATTTAACGGGAACATGTGAGTAAAATCAAGAAAAATTTTTGCAGCTAATTGAAAATTATAGAGCCCGTCCATGCTTATGAGATTCGCAAACCAAAAATTACAAAAATAACACAACAAAAACGATACCTACTTTAAAATATACAACGTGTTTCAAAATTAACCTAACAAACTTTAAGAGGTGCTTTTGACCATCGAACTGAACAACTTTCACAATGGGACCAGTTCTGAAATCACGAAAAAAAATCTGCTGTTTTATACAAAACTTCAATGATACCTACTTGACCAAAATGTATGAAACAGCTGATTGTTTTTTCGTGATTTCAGAGTTGGTCCCATAGTGAAAGTTGTTCAGTTCGATGGTAAAGCACCTCTTAAAGTTTGTTGGGTTAATCTTGAAACACCTTATAAGGCAGATATGATGAGATGCACACCATTGGAAGTCAAACAAAATATTGAATTGCAGCGTTCAAGTGCAGGGGCAGAAAAATTTACACCTAAAAAAGTTTTGCGCACAAAAGTATGAAATTTGGCAAACAAACCGCTGCCGCTCACGGCACATACCTACAGGCATATCTCATAAAAAGTCTAACATGAGTTTAATATACCAAAATGTTCGTCTTCTTATACTTTATATCACCACTAAGAAACGTATCTCTAACTATTTTTGTTTTCAAACACTCATGAGGCTTATCTCAAAAAGCTGAGAAAAGAGTCGCGACTGACTGGCGAACATAGAGTAATGACTGTCGGCGACCGTAATATTTATAATATTTGGCGCCACAAACAGTTACATGTTACACTAATTACATGATATAATGAAAGAGCGGCGCCTCCTGGCACCGGCATTTATATGCTTAAAAGGGGGCGCCACCAACTGTATGATGTAAAACGTGTAATAATGAAATAAAACATTTTTGATTTTTTTTTATTGATTTTTGAAACAGCCCTATATCATACAAAAAAACGAAAATACGGAACCAACGACACCGACTTCCGAAATTAAAGTTAATTATCACTTTACAGTGTTTCTTTTTTGAAGTCGGTTATTTTTTTTGTGAAAAATTTTTTTTCTCGTTGTGTTGTTGAAAACAGATGTTTTCTGTATGGGAAATGTGGTAGAACAGCAAACATTTGCTCAAAACAAAATGTTCGCTCGGAAGGAATGTAAAAATGCGGCTTAATGGGCCCCGGACACGAGGTCACTTTGTATGTCAGTACAGTCACTAAATTTTCACTGACCTCATGCACGAATACATTTCAAGACAGTTCAGTGAGTATGTAAGTGAAAAGTCTTCGAGATTTATTGAAGTGACGGACGACGGTATCGTGTCCGAAGCAATTATGCTTCTTATAAGCACGAAATCACGCTAGTTTGAACCCAATAACCAGTATATTGTAGTAGTTACAAAATCATATTCAAAGGAAAACAATCTACTTTAAAACACCGACTTCCGAAATTAAAGTTATTTATCACTTTGTAAAGTTTTTTTTGAAGTCGGTTGATTCTTTTTACAAAGAAGTTTTTTCACTTTTTAGTTGTGCCTACCCCATACAAATTCAATTAACACTAGTGCATTGAAGAATTGAAGACACCGACTAGAAGAATCATCAAAATTCGCATAGAAATGCCGAAGATGCAGTACATTTATGCATATTACTTCGTACATAAGAATGATTACCGAATGTATTATATACTTAAACCTTCCTGAAAGTATGTAGATCACATTAATAAAAGAATTATCAAAATTGGTTCATTAGTTTTTGAGAAAATCACTGACATACATACATATGGGTCGAATACAGAACCTCCTTTTTTGAAGTCGGTTAAAAAACAACAAAACAAAGACGGTGCAAGAAGGTATATTTTAGACGGTTTCAAGGAATATGGTTTTGTAAGCAAAGCGTTCAGGGCGAAATTATTTTGAATAAAACATTATCCTTAGCTAAATCCTTACTTTTTGTTGCTTATCTCTTTCATCTAAAATCGTAAACGTTTATGATGGACGAGCAGCTTTAGTCGTGACGGGTACCTGCTTCAGATTAGGAACAAATCCTTTTCCTTACAGATAAAAATAAAATTAAGTATTTTTCAAAAAATACTAGCGCGCTGCTTGGTTTCATTGCATCAACAATTTCGCATAAAATATCTGTAGCATTCATTTCAATGTTATAAAAATTAATAACACTACAGGGTCGTAGCGTACAAATCGACGAATATGAACTACATACGCAACCGATTCCCTTTTTTTTTTAAATAGGCTTGCTCTTGACTCTAGTCTAGGTCAAAGGTGACAGAGACAAAGTCGACGATGGAGCGAGCTTACCCAGAAGAAGCCTGTTCACTCTCACTTTGAAGAAACTCGAGTTTACTAACATTCTTCTTTATTTTAGCCACTCCGACCCCGACCCCGGATTAAAACTGACGGCCACTAATACAGTCGCAACAAAATCTACGAAACCTAAAATCAGAGTGTTTGCGAATTGTTCGAAAAATTCTAACCTAGAGGTCGTTCCTGAAATTGAAACTTCTTCAACAGTGACAAAAGTCAATAAACGTTCACATACGACTGTGGATAAAGATGTCACAGCCAGCTTCAGTAACATAGACCTTTATAATGAAGCAAATACTACTGAAGATTCAGTACAGCCTGAACGATCTGTATCAAAATCATCAGCAACTGGGAACGAACTGCCAAAGAGAAAGATCGAAACTGAGAAAAGAGTCGAAAGGCCATTTTGTAGGGAGAGAACACCAATGAGAAGAGACAAGTATCCTCGTCAACACCGCATCCAAGTCAGAAGCCCCAAGCGCCGTATGGCGATTATAGAGCAACAATATAAAGCTGTAGGCACCAATAGACGAACAACTGGCACTACTGCAATCGATTGGGGTGTAGAAATTGAACTATTTAGTGTAGATGATATAGCTGACTTGATTGAAGCAACTGAGGATGAGGAGAGGATAAGTACTCACTCTTATGACGACATGTGTCGCATTTGCCATGGAGGGGACTCGTTATCACCAGATCTTGGGCGCTTGATATCAGCGTGTTCTTGTCGCGGAACCGTTGGTAGGGTCCATGTGAAATGTTTGGAGCGTTGGTTGACTGAATCCGGGAAATCGAGATGCGAATTGTGTGGGACCCGGTATGCGACGAGACGCGTACATAAATACGGTGTGCCCAGGGCGCTGGTTATGTGGGTGTTGAGCCATAATGCTAAACAGGTATGTTTACAATTTGTTAATAATTTAAAACACTATGAATAAAATTGCATGTTATCAGAACGGTCCACAACGGTTTATCTCTCTCTTTTTCATTACGAAATTTTTTGAATCTCACGATCAAAGTCTTCTTTACAAACGAACTCATACATTTTACTAGATTTAGTTTAGTGAAACGACATATCACTGACGATAAATTGGTATTTTGTCATATCACTAGATACTTTTAGTATGAAGACGTAATAAACAAGAATATTCGACATCTACCGGGATTTCGTGAAATCCCTGATATCCTCATTTCCCTGCGACATATACATACACACAAATCTCACCTAAACTCTGGCCACACTGAAGGGAAATACCACGAGGGATGCGGAGCATGACGTCATACGACTATTCGCTCCAGTTTGAACAGCTGCATACAAGTTTGCCACAAGGGAATTTCGTCCATCATCCCGCGCGGGATTTACTTCAGTTTGGCCAGAGATTCATCATCTACCTAGCCTAGCCTACCTTTTCACCGCCGCGGGAGACGCTCCGGGCATCGGGAGCCGCGTGACGACTCCCGGCAACCGTAGGCGCGGGCCTGCGGACGAAGAGTAATGGGTAGCTCACCGTCCGATCAGGACCAGGCCCGTGCCGGACGGCGCGTACGTGTTCCACACGCGCCTCAAAGAGATGTCAGCATAAAGAAAGAGGCCTGCCAGGGCCGAAGCCTGCCGGGGGTGCGGGATTGTTCGAAAGGGTTACCGCTACCCCAGAACATAAAGGGCTAAGGAAGGAACACGGATGGGTTTTAATCAGTAAGAGTCTGACACTCCCTTCCGCTCCACCTAGAGCGGGAGGGGTCATTTGATGATTTTCCATCCATAAAAAAGCCTTCCTTTTCAGAGCTTCAATAGTTTAATAGCTGGTAAACAAGCTGAAATAGTAGTGGGCTGGTCATGTTTGTTGAAAGACCGATGGCCGGTGGAACAGACGAGTCTTGGAGTGGAGACCTCGTATCGGCAAGCGTAGTGTGGGTCACCCCCCAGCTAGATGGGCCGACGACCTTAAAATGATGACTGGGACAGACTAAATGCGGAAATTGGATGACAGGGTGTTGTGGCGCAGCCTGTGACAAGCCTATGTCCAGCTGCAGTGGACTGCGATAGGATAAGTTGTTGATTGAGTGCTTTAATGATCCCATGATCCTTATATTATTATATTTTCTTGTTCCAGTTGATGGTAGACAGTCTAGGCATAATGCTGATGTCACCTCTCGCTGTGCTGGCTGCGTGGCTGTCAGGACGAACGCTGGCTGGTCTCATGACGCAAGAGACCGCGGTGACTCCCTGGCCCTTAGCATCGACCTTCGTACTGGCTTGTATGACGCTAGTAAGTGATGTTATTGTACGTTTATCTAGTACTACGAGTATTACAACCATAGATATATGCATTTTATGATTACAACGATATAGGGTTGTTGTGGCGCGTTGCCAAAATCGTAACTCTAACGTCGCCATCTTGTATTGTTAATACAATTTATGTGACACAATTCCACACAATATGTTTACCAACAATGCCCTCCTGTCCTTCAGGCGCCAAAATATCCTTGTACTCGTAGCACTCTAGATAATTATGAAAAGCTTTGTCCATAATATTTCTCATAGAACAAGCTACCCTTTTTGCTCTATTTAGAGCATCGCATTTACAGGCTGGCCCGTGAAACGAGGTTCAAAGAAAAATTTTTAGAAGACTCCTTTAAAGGGCTTCCCGAAACACCCACATGTATGATCAGCGATTATTTACAGTTAAGGAGCTAGACGGTTTTTAATATTTTCTGAGAAAATCTCACTTTACTTCAGACTTTTTATTTTTTTTTCTTTCTGTATCACATTTTTGTGAATATTTTTTTAAATTAAAAATCTTTAAATTATGGTCTACGATCGGTAAAAAAAAACTTTTTGTCCAAACATCACCCAAAATGATTAAAGTTAAGCTCAAAGGGAAAATTTTTCGACACACTACGATCAGTCTAAACATTATTTTGTGTTTTTTATATTTTTTCTATAGGCTGTTTATCGGTTTTGTCTGTGCTTTTAAGAAAATAAACGCGCGCCGCGCTAGCAATGCGCGCGTACTTTATTCATAATAATCAATGCCTTTTTCCTTCTCCAGGTATGCTACTACTGCTGGATAGTGTCTGCAGCGACCCGTCATGCCCTCGGCTGGTGGATATGGTACCGTTCTCAGTACGAAGTCAGACTCCAGTTGCAGGAAAACGAAGAATGATCCTAACATACATGAATAATTAAATTATTTTTTTAAATATTAGTCAAAATAAGTACGCGAAATAATATGTTTAGTTCATAATAACAGTGATTATAAAATATTGCTACTTTAAGAAATAGAGCTTTAAAAGTGAGACTAGGCTTGGCTTTTCGAAAAAGTTTTATGAAAATATTTCTAGAAGTCGCTAAAAAGCCGACCGTGGAATGTAAATGCTCATGAATATAAACGCATGATTAAATAACATAGCACAGATACATCCTCCTTAATTTTTTTCTTCCTAGATTTAGTCAGAAAAATTTAATTATATTTCTTGTAATGGCAAGCAATGTCGATGTCGACTATTTTGCCAATATCTAAAGTGAATGGTTAAAGAAAGTAAAGAAAAAAAAATGCATCAAAACGCAGTCAGAGAAATAAATTGTTATGCACGTTGTCACCCTACGTCGATTGGCCGTGTTGTAGCGATTTTATACAACCTGTCAGTGAATGACAGTTGCCATTGGAATATACGGACAATTTAAGGTGGTAGTCAATTTGCTTGGCAACTATTTTCCCTGACTTAAAATTGTGTTAATTTTCACATAACTTTTTCTCATGGCACCTTTCGCTTTAGTCCTTATTATTCTAAGCCCAGGACGCACGGGCGCGTTTTTCCGCTGCGATTTTTTTTCGCTCACTGGATTTCCAACACTGTGCGAAGCACTTAACGCTTATAATCAAGATTTATAATATAGTAGCCATAGCTAGCAAGCACATTCAGTGTAAAAATAAGTGTACAGTTTTCATCAACCACTTGTTTGCCTAATAAGTACCTAGTGTCCACGTAAAATTTATTCAAGTCTGACTTGGGTTGCTGGGGAGATGCTCTACAGCAAGCCATAATTAAATTGCCTGTACCTGTTAACCTGATAAGGTATTTATTTTTTTAAGCTTGTACAAATTCGGTACATGTTGCCTACAATTGTGATAATTATGAATTTATAAACAGCAATATAATATTTTTGACGTAATATTTTTGACGTGGTGAATTTATTATAATTGTTTATGGAAATTAAGATAATTTAAAAGAGTAACTATGTGCCTCCTGTTCATTTTAATCTTTTGTCAAAACTACTCAAATATAATTTGTATAATGTTTATAGCACTGTAAGCCCGTGCTTAAGTAACGCTTTTCTGTGACTTTCTATAATCACACAGAAAAGTGTGACATAAGTGCGAGTTTAGGTCACACGAGCTATAAAATAGTACCTATACGATACGTGTGACTTAAATAATCTATTATTTAGTAAAATACTATTCCTCTTTCTTAACATTTCGGTTATAAACTGAAAGAAGAATTAAAAATAAAAGTTAAATTAAAAAAAACAGGTGGGGTCGGGGACCCCCGGCAAGAACAAAGTTCCAAATGAAAATGGCTCAATCGGCGAATCGGCTTCAGAGCCCTTAAAAACCATAAACATGTGTGTGCGCAGACATAGGTGCAGTCTCTCTTCTCTCGCTCTCCTAGTCCGACTCTGTCAGTTGCATACCAAGATTACCAAGGTAGCGAAATGAGCCAGTTTTCGAAATATAAAATTGTGGGTAGACATCTCATTTTTCAAATCTCGTTCGAGGTTTCGACCGTATTGCCACAGAATACTTAATAGCTATTGGTCGAGATTATGAACGAAATTTCGAAACAAACCACGCCTTTAGCACATTATGCTTTTTATGAAGCCATTTAAAAAAATAATAATTAATAGATTTATAGTGTGTTGCTTTGTTGCGTTATATGCGTAGTGCAGGAATTTTTTCGAAATTCAATTAGAGTAGCAACGCTAATTGAATCATTCTACATGTAAATGAAGCATCATTTACTAAATTTTACATCAATACCCTAAGTGTAGTTTTTATCGATTTTGAGTAAAAATCTTGCCAAATTGCCGGACGAGATCTCGAGTTGCAAATTTCCACTCTAGACTGCATTCGCTGACGTCCAGAACACAGTTTAATATACGAGTAATTAGGTACTTATTCAAAAGGATATCCTGTTTCATGTTTCATTCACAACGAGAAATTGGAAGAAAAAATTCAAAGAAGTAGGTAGGCATTTTATAACATTTATTTAAAACAATGACTGAACTAAGTTTTGATAGCCAAGTACTTAGCTGCAAATACTCTCTTGCCGAATCACTTTAAAGTGAGAGTGAACAGGCTTCTTCTGAGTAAGCTCGCTCCATCGTCGACATTGTCTTTGTCACCTTTGACCTAGGCTAGAGTCAAGAGCAAGCCCATTAAAAAAAAAATACGATCAAAGCTGATTGTCAAAAAACAAACAAACATTTTAAGTAAAGTAAAAGCTTGTAAAAAGAAATATAAATCCTGATTCCAGATTGCTTTATTACTGCTGTTGTTAAAAGCACAACACACTATACGCTAAACTCTCTCTCTCTTTCTCTCTTTGCTAGCTAAAGTACCGCATTTCCCCTCATTTTAAGGATTCTTGATAGAAGTGACATCCCTAAGAAACTGGGGCCATCTTCTGATCTCGTTGTAAAGCTTCCTGCCGGGACTCTCAGTGGCGATGAGTTGTCTATGTCCAACAATATGGTAGTTTTCAGTCAGGTGACCACGTTCCACGCCACAGCGGAGTAACGCCTTCAATGCCTCTAATGATGCTTCCGTTGGGGTATCATCTGAAACATGGACAGTTTACCGTGAATAAGTTTTTTACAGAGTTAAAAGCCTATTTGTATTCGTTACGTGTTCTGAAATAATAGTAACTCTTTGCATTTGCTCTCAAAACGGTGAAGGAAAACATCGTGAGGAAACTGTCCTTGAACCAAAAATTCGAAGACATGTGATATCTACCAACCCGCACTTGGCCCGCGTGGTAGATTACAGCTCACTCCTTCTCTTGAAGAGAGCAGGTCTGTGTCCCAGCAGTGGGAACATTATAGGCTGACAAGCTTCTGTCCGCAACACAAAGATCCCTCTGAATTTCATGTCTCTAGGACCAGCGGTTTAGGCTGTGCGTTGATATAATATTAGTCAGTCAGGACTTTGAATTTTAAATTTATAGATTATGCATGAACAAAAAAAAAGCCTTGAATGTTTTTGTACACCGGCAAATTGATATCCGTAATCTTTTCTTGTGCAACAGAAAAAATAATTAATTTGTGTTATGCCAACTCACTATGAATGATTAAGGGTAAGAAGACGCAGATTCATAATGCCATAAACAGATTAAAGCAAATCCATTCTAATATTATAAATTCGAAAGTAACTCTGTCTGTCTGTCTGTCTGTATGGTACCTTTTCACGCGTAAACCACTGAACCGATTTAGATGAAATTTGGTATAGAGATAGTTGGAGTCCCGGGGAAGGACATAGGATAGTTTTTATCGCGATATTCCCACGGGATCGAGACTTATGCGGGTGAAACCAAGGGGCGCAGATAGTAATTAATATTGTATCCCTACGCGTTATCAGTCACAAGCAGATAGCAACCCTGTCTTCATATATCTATTATAGCATACCTACATCATTCTTTTGACTTTCACTTCACTTATACTTAGTTAAAGTAAATCCCTCATAGCGGTTGATTAAACTATTCTAAAGTGCCCATTAATAGTTAATACGAATATAACTTACGACTTGAAACTTCAGTCTTTTGTAAAATGGCACTAATAGGTACAGTCGAGTTCTTTAATATCTGAGCATGTTCATGAATCAAAAATATATTGGCAATGGTAAGTTTCATAAAACTCTAAACAGCTTTGCCGTACAATAAATTGTAAACAATCTGTGACATCATAAATATGTGACTACATTATATCAATAATATAACTACAGACAAAGACTCTAAAAATTGTGCGCAATCCCTTGTTCATATTATTTAGCGCAAAGTTAGGTTCACAAATATCTATACAATTATTTTTCTATGAAAAAGATCTTGAAACAAAATTAATTTGAAGTTGTCAGTTATGACATCCTTCAACGGCAATATTGCATTATTACTCGAACTTCTGCTCCGGCAAGCAAAAATAAATTTAATGGTAAAGGCCATTTAGTTGAATATTCCAAGCTGTATAGATATTTATGAATCCTAGGTTGTAACACATTTATTGAAATCTAGAGTATTTAGATATTTATGTTCCGAAGGGTAGTCAGATATTTTTGACTGCACTACCGTAACATACTTATGAACAGTTTATATGAAAACATTTTATTGATGTCTAAGTTTGTATAGATCTATATGGTCATTTTAACGCTTACAATATTTTGAAACATTGTCACTGCCAATATATTAATGAACTCGACTGTACCATTGTACAACTTCACGAACTTTCAGTTCTCATTATTAGTTGCAATTTAAATTACTACGTCGAGTGAACATGTTCGTGTATTAATATTTATAGTTTTCATTTATAAGCGCGGGCGCTGAAAAATGCTTGCTCGTTTTGTACGTTTCGTATCGTTTATTAACAAAATAAATCTAGAACTTGCATGAAGTGGAACAAAGAGAATATGAATATTTTCATAAATTATGCAATTTCGTCAGCGTGAAATTGTGCTTTAGGTAGAGGAAAAAAGAGCTCGCAATAAAATAGACGAAAAAACTAAAGAGAAAAATAGTAAAGCGGGGTTTTACTTTGTTAAGATACACGTTACAGAACTTACAGAAATCGTTTTATCTACACCCATGCTATAATTATTCGAATGCATGTAATCATGTTGTGTCCCTCCATTTTTGTTCGATATTAGTATTGCAAAAATGTCTTACTTTGTTGCTTACAAAAATGAGTGATACAAGCTTTGATAACACACCACCAGAATATCAAATGCAGCAATAACTTATTCTATTATTACCTATACATTGTTTATATTAGATACTCCGCAATTAAACTTTCCATGAATTTACATAGTTGTTACAACACTGTACAACACCCTATGGTTTCAGAACCTTTTATAGAGGACTAGCTGCGTCCCGCGGTTTCACCCGCAGAAGTGTCGATCCCGTGGGAATATCGGGATAAAAACTATCCTATGTCCTTCCCCGGGATGCAATCTATCTCTCTGCAAAATTTTATCGAAATCCGGTTTAAGCGTGAAAAGGTAACATACAGACAGAGTTACTATCGAATTTATAATATTAGTATGGATATAGTATATATAGTATTACATGGATTCATATCATGTGTGTAGATAAAGTGTTGTATGCAACTGTACATAATTAGTTATTAAAACACTCATGTGATTCTATTATCACACTTGGCTTCAACTGGTGTGATAAACCCACATTCTTGTTTTAGTACTCCTTGTTACTACAACAGTTGCATAAATAATTATAATCATGGGTCTGTGATAACCGGTTTCAAAAAACCCTCAAAAATAGAGCTTTCTTCCATACTTCTCTATTAGTCGTCAGCTCGGTAGTCACCCCAACTCTTATAGCTATCCATATTAATACGCGCCCCGCAGTTTCACCCGCATAAGTCTCGATCCCGTGGGAATATCGGGATAAAAAGTATCCTATGTCCTTTTCCGGAACTCAAACTATCTCTATACCAAATTTCATCTAAATCGGTTCAGCGGTTTAGGCGTGAAAAGGTAACATACCTACAGACAGACAGAGTTACTTACGAATTTATAATATTAAAAACCGGCCAAGAGCGTGTCGGGCCACGCTCAGTGTAGGGTTCCGTAGTTTCCCGTCCGTCACAATAAGTTTTCCCACGTACAATTCGATAATACCCGACCCAATGTAATAAGTACCTACAGCGCCATCTCTCGGGGAATTGGGTTACTAATTAATACATAGACGTGCCAGAAGTTTTCGGTGGTAATTTTGGATTGCGAGAACCGATTTTAATAATTCTTTTTTTGTTTGAAAAAAGATACGTTCAGGATAATAAAATATGTAAACGAAGTTAAAAAAAAATGCTTGTATATACGATTATACTACGAACTTAGTCCAGAAATGATTTTGTACAACTTTTTGTCTTTTTTGTACAAATACTGTTGTTTCTATCAAGTTCAAAATAATTTTCCTAGAAAGTCCTTATAAAGTTCTACTTTTCAGATTTTTTCAATATTTTCTAAACTTATGGTTCAAGAGTAAGAGGGGGGGGGACACCTTGTTTTTTACTTTTGGAGCGATCATTTCCGAAATTATTGACATTATCAAAAAATTATTTTAGTAAACCCCTATTCATTTTTAAATACCTTTCCAACAAATATCACACGTTAGGGTTGAAATTTAAAAAAAAATCACTTCCCACTTTACATATAGGGGGGCTACCCTAATAAAACATTTTTTTCCAATTTTTATTTTACCACTTTGTCGGCGTGATTGATATACATATTGGTACCAAATTTCAGCTTTCTAGTGCTAACGGTCACAGAGATTAAGCGAGGACGGGCAGACGGACGGACGGACGGACGGACGGACAGACAGACATGGCGAAACTATAAGGGTTCCTAGTTGACTACGGAACCCTAAAAAGTATGGATAGTATATAGTATAGTATGGATTACTCCAAGAAATGGAGAAAAATGGGTTATGGCCCATCATGTGGCCAGCAGTGGAAACGTTATAATATTATGCTGCACTTCAAAAAAGTAGTGATCAAGCAGTTTTTTGTAGTACACTACTCACTGTTATAGTTTCCAATGAAAGTGATGCCGATCGATTTCTTGTTGTAGCCATAAGTATGTGCTCCGACGTGCAACCAGCCAGCACCTTCGTACACCTTACCGTTACCACCTATTACGAACCTGGAATTATAAGAAAATATTTTTTTTTTTACCAACTATAAATTCGAGTCTGGTAGGTTCTGGGTTCTATCCTCAAGTCGGGCCAGCACCCTAATTGCGTAACACACTATCAATCTGAATCATTTCGAAGCAAATTGAAAATCTGTTGCTTCATAAGTTCGAAAAATGTGTCTGCTCAACACGTAAATAACGCAATGAATGTTGCTGAACTGTCAAAATGAAACCGATTCCGATTGATAATGTGTTAGGCAATTAGCGTTCCGGTGTTATTGGGTGCCATTTAGAATTTCTCAACAGCAGCAGGTAACTAGATTTATGTCTATTATAATATATAATAATATATATATAATAATATTCCACAACTATCACACAACGCCATCTAGTCCCAAGCTAAGCAGAGCTTGTGTTATGGGTACTAGACAACTGATAAACATACTTATATATTTCTAAATACATACATATTATAGATAAATTACACCCAGACACAGAACAAATGATCGTGCTCATCACACAAACATTTGTCCTGGGTGGGAATCGAACCCACGACCTCCGGCATAGCAGTCAGGGTCACTAACCACTAGACCATCAGGCCTGTCAATTTTAAGGGACTTGAATATAACTGACGAAGGGCCCGTGGCTAAATAATAACAGCCGCACAGGTCGATCGATCAGGTTAAGCTACGCTTGCCGCGGTTGGTCTGTGGATGGGTGACCATCTTTACATACCGAGACCCCTCCGTGCCTCGGAAAGCACGTTAAGCCGTTGGTCCCGGCTGTCATTCGTGGATCTTTGACAGTCGTTACGGGTAGTCAGAAGCCCGAAAGTCTGATAACCAGTCTTACCAAGGGGTATCGTATTACCCAGTAACTGGGTTGTGGAGGTCAGATAGGCAGTCGCTCCATGTAAAATACTGGTATTCAGCTGCATCCGGTTAGACTGGAAGCCGACCCCAACATAGTTGGGAAAAGGCTAGGCAGATGATGATGAATATAACTGACGAAATCTGGGTGCACAATACATATTTGCCTGTCCCTTCAGGGAATACAGTCCTTCCGGTCTAGTAAGGTGAAGTGAGTTATCATTCTACATGATGCTAGGGAGTGACACTATTGACAGCTCACTTCACCTAAGATATGATGATATCTTAGGTGAAGTGAGCTGTCAATCGTGTCAATCTGTCTAGCCTTTTCCCAACTATGTTGGGGTCGGCTTCCAATGTAATCGGATGCAGCTGAATACCAGTATTTTACATGGAGCGACTGCCTATCTGACCTCCACAACCCAGTCACTGGGTAATACGATGCCCCTTGGTAAGACTGAATGTCAGAATTTCGGGCTTCTGACTACCCGTAACGACTGTCAAAGATCCACGAATGACAGCCGGGACCAACGGCTTAACTTCCGAGGCACGGAGGGGTCCTGGTATGTAAAGATGGTCACCCATCCACGGACCAACCGCGGCAAGCGTAGCTTAACCTGATCGATCGACCCGTGCGGCTGTTATTACTTAGCCACAAGCCCCTTTCAGAATAGTCGGATGATGTAAATGTGTTACCGTCAATAGAAAGTGGGAAAAGTCAACAACAGACACGTGACCATCTTTCATACCTCGGCCAATAAAAACTAAAAAAAAGAGACCATAAAGTTGATAACATCGAATAAAAACTTCTACCTCAAATTCTAGAACAGTAAACACTTAGATGCCCTACATTTAGTTTGACCCTCAGTTCGCGTTACCAAGCGCAATTTTCTCCATTAGGTCCCCGTCCACCTGTTGCTTGAGGTAAACTTTATTTTTAAAGTAATTTTGTCCTCGTTAAATTGTGTAACATGATGAACCTTGCAGCCATTTTACTTGGTCCCTCTTTAGAGCCAAAGCACACGCGCTACTTTTTGCATCGGCGATCGGCGATTTTGCGGCTGTATCGATGCTGCATCGCGTTTTGGCGACTCTCTGCGTTCGGACGCGGTATTGGAATCGCGCGTTTTAGCGACTGCTCCGATGCTGCATCGTGTTTTGGCGACTCTCTGCGTTCGGACGTGCATCCGAATGTGTGCGGAGTGTAGCGTTCAGCCGCTGTATCGAGCTTCCGAAAAGCAACTGAATCGCCGCGTTTGACGTTTTTAAGTGTGCGGTGTGGAATGCATGGTCGCTGCATTTAGCTTCTAAAAAGCAGCTGAATCGCCGATCGCCGATGCAAAAAGTAGCGTGTGTGCCTTGGCCCTTAGCGACTGCTCCGATGCCGGCGCAAATGCCAAATCGCTGCGACCGGCATCCGAATGTGTGCGGAGTGTAGCGTTCAGCCGCTGTATCGAGCTTCCGAAAAGCGACTGAATCGCCGCGTTTGGCGTTTTTAAGTGTGCGGTGTGGAATGCTTGGTCGCTGCATTTAGCTTCTAAAAAGCAGCTGAATCGCCGATCGCCGATGCAAAAAGTAGCGTGTGTGCTTTGGCCTTAAACTTTCACTGCACTTTTTTTAACCGACGAAAAAACGGAGGAGGTTATCAATTCGACGCGTATATTTTTTTTTTTTTTTTTTTTATTTATGATCACGCATAACTTTTTACAGAGCAGTCCGATTTTGATAATTATTTTTCTATTGGAAAGGATATACCCCGAAGTTGGTCCGATATAAATTTGGAAAAGAAAATCCAACCCTAAGGGTAGGAAAACAGGGGATGATTGATTGTTCACTCACTGATTGTAATGTATGAGCACGCATAACTTTTTACAGAGTAGTCCGATTTTGATAATTCTTTTTTTATTGGATAGGACATACCTCGAAGTTGGTCCCATGTAAATTTGGAAAAAAAAATCCTACCCTAAGGGTGGGAAAATAGGGGTGATTTCTTGTTCATTCACTGATTTTAATGCTGAGCTTTATAAAGCCTGTTTATTTAAGTATTTTATTATACAAAAAATAATAATTAAATTAAGATTATATAACAGTTAATATCTAAAGTAGGGTAGGTAGCTAATTTAAAAGTAATAAAAAATTAAGCATGTAGTAATTGTAAATTATAGCCTCAAAAAATTATAAAATAAAAACTTTTGAACAAAAAAATTAAACCTCCGAAAAAACTGAAAAGCAAAAAATAAAAACATTTTTTATTTTACCTTAATAAATAAGTTCTTAAACTAATGCAAGTATACCTAAGAAATTTTGAGTCGGCGCCAAACAATCAATGAACAAAGATCACTAAATTACCTTAAATTTAAAGAAATAACCAAATCAAATTAATAATGCAACGTGAAATCTCCAGCGATAAATATAACATTCCAAACAAAAAATGCGCTCTCCGCACGACCACTTGCAACGATATTAAGTTGCTTGTTTGGCGCCGACTCAAAATTACTTAGGTATACTTGCATTAGTTTAAGAACTTATTTATTAAGGTAAAATAAAAAATGTTTTTATTTTTTGCTTTTCAGTTTTTTCGGAGGTTTAATTTTTTTGTAAAAAAGTTTTTTTTATGTGAGGCACACAAAACTGCGGGGTGACTGCGTAACACACTATCAGTAGCTATGGCTTTCATTTTGACAGTTCAATAACATTCAATGCGTTATTTAAGCTGTTGAGCAGACAAACTTTCGAAGCAATCGATTAGCAATATCCTTCGAAGCGCAATTAGAATTAAGTATTTTTCTGCGTTTTTTCGGATATCTATGGTTTTTTCCTTAACCAGGATCGAATAAAATTTTCATTTTTTCCTTCTTATTCATTCAAGCAAGAAATAAATGTTAAATTAACAATTTAAAAACCCCCGACTCAAACAAAAACCTCTAAAAACTAAAAAAAAAAAAAAACAATATATATTGGCCCTTTAAGTGTAATATAAGTTGCAGGAAATATTTTGATCCAAGCGTCCTCACGTCGGGGGTCGGCTAATGAAAATTAGAATAACTTCCAATTTAACACAGCAGCTATGTTTTCTACAGTAGCATACATTCATTATTGCTGGGTTTAAGCCTCATCTGTTTGGCGTTTTCATTAGCCGTCCCCCGACGTGAAGACGCTTGGATCAAAATATTTTCTGCAACTTATATTAAACTTAAAGGGCCAATATATATTATTATTTTAGTTTTTAGAGGTTTTTGTTTGAGTCGGGGTTTTTTTAAATTTTCAATTTAACTTTTACTAGCATACTATTTCTCTGCTAAATAATGTTTGGGGGAGACTGTGCAGTATGAACTTATGGTGCCCAAAAGCGACGAGAAAAGTGATAATGTAGGTCAGTAATGATTAGCTTTCAGATCCAGATTACCTACGTAAGAGAAGTGGGTATACTCACGAGGATCCAATATCTGCATAATTCAAGTTATCCATGTGATTGGTCTGTATATTTCTCACTATCTCCGCACACTTCTCATCAGTGCTGCATGTGCGTGTGACGGTATGCTGGATGATGACCAGGTCCACCGGTCTCGCAAGATATTCGACTTCGAGTGGACTTAGGCCATCCCATTCTCGCTTAGTAACGACGCCACAGTCTGAAAAGAGATCAAAAATTTAGAACCTGAAGTAAGAAAATCTGTTTTTTGTTTTGTATGAAATCAAGAGTGAACAGGCGTCTTCTGGGCACGCTCGTTCCATCATAGACCTCATCTATCGCTTTCCATCAGGCGTGATTGGGGTCAAGAGCGCGCCCTATTAGCAATAAAAAAAAAAATGAAAGATCGGCAGGTTTAACCGGTCCAGTGGCGCGGTTCGCCGATCGGCGACGAAACAATAGAAAATCAATTATTGTGTCTCATTAGCGGAGCTTGACAGATTAATAACGAGGTCCATCCGTTACGATTTCTGGTTGTAACCGAATTTGATTTGCATTAGCAATATCATTGTTCATGTTTTTTTTTTTTTTGCCAAATGTGCCTTGACCTTGAACTCGCGTGATGGAAAGTGATGATTGAGGTCTAAAATGGAACGAACGTGCCCAGAGAATACCTGCCGTAAATAAAATTGTCACCGTGAAAACATAAGCGAAGAGAACTGCCAATAGTGGCAATCCCTAGCATCCAGGTGGGAAGACTAAAAGCTGAGTTCATCCAGGTTTTTACGATGAGACTTTGACAGGATACACCGGCTGTTCAGCTTTGAAGACTGACGGGTGAGACGTTGGCATAGATTTCCACCCTTTGACCATGCGCATAGGTACTAATATTTTGGTTATGTCAGAAGAAAAAATAGTCGGCTCAACTACATCTCCACTAGTGCAAGGAGTTCATATGTTTCCCATACAACATTGCTCAGTGTCCTCTTAAACTCGTATCAATCAAAGTTATTCCGTAGGCGTAAATTCCAAACCACCCAAAAGAAAATTCCCCAGACACAGATAAACTTTGGTTATGGATAATTCTTTATAGAATTAAATATCTACTGTAAAATGAAAATAACTACAATAAAATTTAGTAAAAATTGGTCCTTGGAAGCTCTAGACAGAAAGCCATGGGAAGAAAGTAAGGAGGCTTTTAATATTGTTTTAATAATAAATTTTTAACAGATAGGTACGTCACTTCGTGAGATCTTTGTTTTTATTTTGTTCGGAATACATGATTTCAACTTGGAAAATGTATCAAATTACTATAGTTAGGTCGGCTCAGTCCAAAAATGTCAGATACGTCAGTTAGTCAGATTAGCGACGATAATACTGTTAACATAAGCGCATGTCGGTGACGCGATCCAATAAGATTTTCGATATTTTAAAGAAGTTTTCATTGCAATAATTAGTCCTGATTTCAGTCACGGTGGCCGATCTCAGCGGACACTACCCATCGATGCGGAAGATATTAGGGTCAGTTCACACCGCGACGCGACGCAGCGCGCAGTTTTCAAGATAGCAATACAATTATAGACTTTATCTACTACACAAAAAGGTACACAATTCAGTGAGGTGGTGCCTACTTGCTGCGGTGCTACGCCGCGCGGTGTGCACTGACCCTTATAGTGCACACACAAGTGTGTGCGCAGACACAGGTAGACACACATACATAATCGTACATTTATACTCACACCGGGTAGGAAGAGACCACAGATAGCCACCTTCTACGATCCCTATCCTTTATAGTTTACTAGCTGCGCCCCGCGGTTTCACCCACATAGGTGTCGATCCCGTGGGAATATCGGGATAAAAAGTAGCCTATATGTTAATCCAGGGTGTCAGCTACCTCCATACAAAATTTTATCAAAATTGGTCCAGCCATTTGAGCGTGAAGAAGTATAAACACACACACTCACAAACTTTCGCCTTTATAGGTAATAATAGTGTGATATGATAAAAATAACGATAGCAATCATGGTCTGATTGCAACTGGTTGCCAACATCTTTTCTTAAGACTATTAACCCCGCATTGTATCTGAACCGCAGTAGACCATTAATATGTTTTTAAATGCCTGCTTATCATTTTAATTTACTCATAATATTTTTATTTTAAATTTATTCAAACTACATACCTACTTACTTAGATTCTACATAAAATTAAATAATAAAATAAGACTTACCTCCATTTACAGTTACTAAAATAATAAATAACGCAAAAATGCTGCAAACTAACTTCATTTTGTATCTTTAAATGCAACTTTACACTTCAAACTCTAGATAAACACTAAAGAAACAGCGAGACCTATGCAATGAACTTTATAAAGCAAAGAAGAATCCTCATGCCATCCCTTTCTTACTCTATAGTGTGTAATAGAGACACAGACGAGACTTAACTTTGTTGTTTGGCTGTTAATGAATCATACGCAGCAAATATTTTTGTTTGGAGTGACATTCAGGTTCCGCACATTTAAAAATATATAATTATTTAAGCTGATTATTTTCTTATTTTTTTCTTTGGAATTACTTCGTTGTGATTTACTGGTAACTATTATGTATAAGTTCACGTTATTAATAATTTATTTACAAAAGAGAATCAGTAAAGTCGTTTCGTAATACCTTTAGGTACCGCCAAAAACCGATATTGAATAGCACCATTATTGTGTAACACACTATCAAACGGAATCTGAATCATTTTGAAGCAAATTGCTAATCCATTGCTAAGTTCGAAAAATTTGTCTACTCAACTCAACACGTAAATAACGCAACGAATGTTGTTGAACTGTCAAAATGAAATCGATTCCGATTGATAATGTGTTACAATATTATACGTAATTGCCCCGCTGGTTACTAACGTATGGTCTATTTTAAAAGTACTGATGAATATGTAAAAAAATGGATCAGAAAACGCCACGCAAAAGATACAATAGAAAATCTTCAGCTCACAAATTACTTGTGAACCACCTCTCGGGATAACAAAGAAAGAAAGAAATGTTTTACAATGGAAAGATGGAATGAGCGCTTTGTGGCTGGTCATTTACTACGTAAGACAATTTCAACCAATTTCTGACCCGACCTCCCCGCTACGTTAGACAAAATAAGACTTGAATTAACCCCCTCTCCCCTTTGAATTTTACGTAAGATCAGTATCTACCAAAATTGCAAATACGAAGTAGCAAATAAAACATAATTTTTGCTTACTTTTGTAATCTTACGTAAGAATAATCTATACCCCATGTAAGAATAAATAAGACTTGTTCGGACCCCCTTCCCCCTCAAATCTTCTTACGTAAAAAATGAACAGCCCCTTTCATAATAATACATTTATTTACTAAAAAGAAATAAGCAGAAAATAATACCCGTAATCGTCATATATTTTTCTGATTTTTCAAAGCGTTCTTAAATCTATATCGGATCGAGGTTTGACCTTTGACTAGTAGTAACTGGGATTTTTATAGTTTTACGTAACAACAAAAATACAAGGACGAAAATGTTGTTAAAATATGTAGTTTAAATAATAAATAAAGGTCATTTATCAACACCGAAGAAATATGTAATTTGTTCGCAGTTTGTTTTGTCTATGGATCCCTAATACCTCGAACATACATTGATGTCCAGTTTATAAGGAACCGGGGATTCCTCCACAAAATATAAACATGGTTTTATCTAAAAAGAAAACAGTTGCTTATATATCGTCATACTTTCATAAAAAATAAGGTTATGACTTTTAGCTATTAGATAAAAGAAACCGGTACTTACTCATTCAGCTACTTTAATTTGAACCTTACTTTATTGTGATAAAAGTCACAAAATTGCGTCTGTGTTAATTATTATTGCAACTGCAATACAAAATGCTATCGCATGATGCGTGACCTGTCTTTGTTTTCTCATACTGTCCTGAGACTACTATTTTACGAAAGACCAATATTATCCGGATCCTTAGGTGGAAACCAGTTTAGTAGCACGGAGACGCCTCGGCAGCCGCAGTTTACTTATGGAAACTGTTATGACAATTCTAACAATACCCTGTGACAGCTGCGCTTTCTGCCACGAATGTTGTGAAGTCCGGCATAGCAACGGCGGAAAACAAATAAAAGAATTGGTTTGGAGCATGCCACGATTATAATTCCGATCCAGCCTGTCCCTTGCTAGCAGTAGTCAGATAGGAAACGCCGACCTCATCTAGCTTAAAAAAAAATGACGTGTAAAAGTGTTTGTACAAACCTACTTAGTACAGAAAATAAATCATTTATCATTTTACCTCTCCCAGCAACGCCCTAAGCCGAGGTCCTTACCCCACAGGAGGTGCCCTTAGCGTGTAGTCGCTCAGTTTTCATTTATTGAGGCATCCACAGGCAAGTCCGGTTAAGCAGACGACAACCTTCGGGGTTGAACTGCGAGATGCCATTAAAAAAAAAAACATGCCACGATTCACAACGACGCGACTTTTGGAGCGACGTACTGAAAAAGGAGATGCGGACGCGTGTCGCCATACGATATTCGCGTCGCATGTCGCTTTGCAGGTCGTGAACGGGTCCTTAGATAATTTTTTACTCGGTAATGTCAGGTTTTACATTTTCCATCGTTTTTCAGACTTTGGCGTCCTTACTAAGCGAGAATAGGACGGCATAACTCAATTCCAAGCGGAATATTTTACGAGGCCGGTGTACTTGGTCATCACCCAGCATACTAATACACTCACCTATATAATACAACACTGACGTTGGAGGTAGGAGGGAATTAAAGACATTAAGAACTCTATACTTCGTTCCAAAACACAAATAGCGGACGCTGGCCGCACAGCTGCTGGACTAAAATGGAACTGGGCTGGCCATATCTGTCGCATGTCGTAGCAGCAATATGCAAAAGCCACCACCCAGTGGATCCCCAATGGCAGGAAACGACTGCACGGCAGGCCCAGAAAGAGATGGCGGGATGAGCTGGACTCCTTCTTCAAGGATTTGCCTACAATCGCAGTAGACCGGGAAAAGTGGAAAGAGGGAAGGGAGGCCTTTGCCCTGCAGTGGGACAACACAGGCTTATAATAATAAAAAGTCGCAACATAAATCTGCAAACACTTTAATATACTTAAGGTGGGAGCCCTAGGTGGATTAAAGATCACTGATCCACTGGCTGACAGCGGAAAGTGTGCTAATGTTCAAGTAAATCATAATGATGCATGTGTGTACCAGTTTGCAAGAGTCTGAGTCGAAGCCGAGCATGCTATCTGTCACTCACTTTCCGGTCAGGAGGTCAGCATATAGGATAGATATCTAATAATAGGCACAGTCAACAAAAGAGATAAGTATGCAGGATCGTCGGACATAGTTGAGGTTTAGTTTTTTAGCGCAGCCGTGGGGCACACTTTCCTGCTTATTTTTCTTTTTACATCGGACTTTACACTTTTTATTTGAACTTCATTTTTTTTTTTTTTGTTTTATCTGAAGTACCTATGTATCTGTTGTGTGTCTTTTAGTCTGTGCTAAACAAATGTATTTTATTTCTTTCTTTTTTTTCTTTTCTAGTAAGAAACCGATGGATGTTCTCGAATAAAATTTTATTGTATTAATAGAAAACATACAGCTCATTTATCAAATTAAATTTCAGTCGATAACATCCATCAGTTTCTTACTAAACTTCAACTATATCCGACGATCCTGCATACTTATCTCTTTTGTTGACTGTACATATAATACTTATTATATGTTGAGAACAAGAACATTTTCATCATTGATTGCAAGATGTGTCTTGTATCTCATAATATCAAAGCGAATTTGTTTTTGTGGCCCGATTAGGTAAATACTGTTTTACCTAATCGGGCCACAAAAACGAATTCGCTGACGCGACTGGTAAATTCAAAGTCAAAGTTAAAGCATTTATTTCGAATAGCCACATAAAAGGCACATTTGTACGTCAAAATCCATATTATTTTAATATTATAAATTCGAAAGTAACTCTGTCTGTCTGTCTGTAGGTATATTACCTTTTCACGCCTAAACCGCTGAACCGATTTATATGAAATTTGGTATAGAGATACTTTGAGTCCTGGGAAAGGACATAGGATAGTTTTTATCCCGATATTCCCATGGGATCGAGACTTATGCCGGTGAAACCACGGGGCGCTGCTAGTTTACAATAAAATAGAATATTGATTCTAGTCGCCCCTTCCAAAAGGTACTTTTCGTATGGAGAAGAACGGGCAAGGAACTCCACCGCGATCGCGGGTACCGGTATTCGGGTGTACCCAAGCTACGACAGATAGGAATAACCAATGTTTCAGGACAGCATGGAATTAACCCATCGTATGCCGGGCCGGAACGTGGATCCACGCGAGACACCATGGCTATAAGATTAGGGAGTAAGGTTTGACGCAACTTATGCCCGGTTTCTGAGGTTTTTAAACGGAGTTTATCCATTCGATAGTGTTTAATTGTTCTCGTGTTTCTGAGCACGTCATTAAGGAAGAATTTAGCTTAAAAGTCGAGTGAATTATTATCGAGGGTTTATCTGAAAACCTCAAAAACCGAGCATAAGGAAGGAATTCGCTTAAATAGATAATTATGTCGAATCAACAGCTATTGAAAATTCTTCAGAAACCGGGCATTAGTTAATCAAAATAAACGGACACGGACGAACTGATGATGTAATCATTTAATTATAATTCGATGGCATTCAGCTCTGCCTCATTTAGATGATGCTAATTAAAGCACGAGTATGACAAAAATAGTATTGATATTAAAAATCTTGTTTTTATGCCATGTCATTCTTGTTCTTAGCGTATCGATGGCAAAAAGTTCAAACATCTAAGTAAGTGAATTTCAATGGTTTGAACGATATCACCAAATTAATATAAAATACTTAATTTTATGACCTTTTACCTACATAAATCGTTGAAATTTGTTGTTATGACGGTAACATTTTGCATCAAGCTTAAACTGTTTTCGGATCTGTAAAAAATACTGTTTTGAAATAAAATAAAAATAAAATAAATCTTTGGGCCAAAATTTAGCTGTGCGAACTTAGCTCACTGACCCAGTCCTAAAACCAGCATCATAATTGCTTAACACACTATTACTCTCAATTTGAATCATTTTGAAGCTAATCTAATGCTCCATAATTATAATAATTATGTTCAAATGTAGTCGTGACATCCAACGGGCTAATAGCCAAGAGCCTCGACCAACACCTGAAGAGGCTCTCGTTGGGCAGCTGGATCAAGGGCTTGATTCAGAAAACAGTACTTCTGGACACGGCCCGCATTGTTAGGAGGTTCCTCTCTCTGGAACCCTGACCACCGTTAGCTTGGACCCTGTTCCCGATACCGGTGGACTACTATTTTTAATATTTCTAAATGTTTTTATATTCTAATATTTAAAAATATAATTTATATGTATTTACTTAAATAAAGGGAATAAAATGTGTTTGCTCAACTACGTAAATAACGCAATGAATGTTGTTCAACTGTCAAATTGAAACCCATTGCTACTGATAGTGTGTGACGCAATTACTCTGCCGTGTCGGTGACAGGGCATGCGGCGCAGGATGGAAGGTGGGCCATTGTCTGTGGGGGTGGTGCCATATTCGCCATATCATTGATGTCTACATTATGCATTTGTCATAATTTTTACAGCATATTGTTTACTCGTACTTTTTAAGAGCATTTTCTAAATGAGGGCTAAGTAGCAGTACTATGGGCTTGTACAGCCGCCAGCACATCAGGCAGTAGCCTGATGTGCTGGCGGCTGTGTGTAAAATCTATTAAAGAAATTTGACAGATTGTAGTAACAATCTGTCAAATTTCTTTAATAGATTTTCAACTTTATCGCTAAAATATAAGGTTCAAAGTTGATTGGCAAAATTTGACTGTTTCAGGTAGGTGATGTGCTGGTGTTTACAACAGCCTTAGCTTAATCAGTTCAAGGGGCCTACCGCCACCTCATCTAGCATTATTATTTTGATAGATAGAGCTACACGTTCTATATAGCTCCATATCCTCCCCACACTGAAGTAAGGGACTGTAAGGGGATCCATTAATGACGTGAGGCTCGAAAGGGGGGGAGAGGTCCACAAAAAATCACGAAATATCACAAGGGGGTTGGCAGTTTCCTATATTTTGACGAGTTATGCGAACATAAATATATGTAACAGCTGATTTTTTTTCGCGATTTTATGTTTGGTCTCGTAGTAAAAGTTGTTCATAAAAATAAGTACAATGACCTCTTAAGAGGTTATCCATTAATTACCGGACACCCTGTATATCTGATATGGTGTTTATACTAAAGAGTATTCTATTCTATTCTTGGTGGTCTACGGGAAGTGTAAACGCCTGGCAAGTTTAGGATACTGACGATGATACTGTACGATCGCTGAAAGGAATTTTTATCAGGCAGGCGCTAAACAGTTCAAGATTAAAAATCCAAAACACACATTATTTACAAAAGGTCGTTTAATAAGAAATATTGACAAAATTAATACAACCTAAATTAAATGCGCTAAAAATAATAAAATAAGTAAACTTTTCCTTTAAAACTTTTACTATCAACTTATAACGTTATTACACAATTTATATGATATAAAAGCCTTTCGCGAGATTTACCTGTGTAAATAAACAACTAAATTAAATTACTTGATCTTTTTAAATTTTCAAACTGAGTAAATATCTCGCGACAAGCTTTTATATCATACTAGCTGCGCCCCGCGGTTTCACCCGCGTAAGCGTCGATCCCGTGGGAATATCCGGATAAAAAGTAGCTTATATGTTAATCCAGGGTGTCAGCTACATCCATACAAAATTTTATCAAAATTGGTCTAGCCGTTTGAGCGTGAAGAAGTAACAAACATTTAAACACACCCCACACGTACACACACACAACTTTCGCCTTTATAATGTTACTGTGATTTGTGTAATGATGTTATAAGTTGATAGTAAAAGTTTATTTTAAAAAGTATTTTTAATTTTTTCACTTAATTTTCTTTTGAATCCATCTCCGTTCCTTGAACTCTCAACGTCATTGTTTTTATCCCAGTCTTGTATAACAAACGTTACTTTAGTCTTCAGCTGTCCTATTGTTTCTTACACTAGGTACTTAAATCCACACATAAATGAGATGAGATTATTTTACTGTTTTTCCTGTGAACAAAAGAAAAATATTTTATTATTTGGATACGGTTGAGGCAAAATAAAAGAAAGGTACGGCTGATAAATTCAGACTCAGAATCGTTACCAGAATCAGAATCGTATAGCGTGATGAAATTGAAGTTAGTTTGGCAGAATTAGAAAGAGAAGAAACCTATAACAAAGTTGTTTTTTCGATATTACAAAAATAATACACACAAAGTCAGCTTAATGCTTTTTCCAGTGACGGGATTCAAGCCCTCTCTTTGTGAAAGGGAGCGGGCTGTAGTCCATCAAACGGGTTATTGCACATTCGCCAAAAAGTAAATTCGCCATGAAAAAAAAAGTATGTGTAAACTGGTCACAGCTCTACTTTCATGAAAAAAAATCCGCCATATTGTTTATTTCCGTATAGGCAGCAGAAAAATTAAAAAATAATACGTTTTTTTCTTTATTTTTCATAACCACAAAAATTCACATAAAAATCACAGTTCTGCTTGCAGCTAAAATATACGCTAATATTGTCTGGTTTTGTTCGTTTTTAAAGTAGGTAACGGTTAAAACACACATAGAGGCGTCAATTAACTACATTTAAGGCAGCATTAAGTTAGCTGTTACGGTAAAGGAAAATATCGTGAGGAAACCTGCATGTCCTAAAACCAAAAGTTGAAGACATGTGACATTTACCAATCTGCACTGGGTCCGCGTGGTGTATTTAGGCCCCCTCCCTCTCACGAAGACTTGTGTCCCAGCAGTGGGAACATTATTTATAGGCAAATTATGCTTATAGTACATATGTTAGCAGTTGGACCGGCTCACGAACTTAAATACGGCAAAAATAAATCTAATTCACATAAATAATTCCATAATTCCCTATATTTTATAATAATATTAGTAACCAAATCCCATTTAATTAACCAAAACAAATGCTATATCGCACACCACAAATTGAGGTTATCTTTAACCAACAAAAAGTAATCAAATGCACACATACCTGCTATATACAAATAGGAGCACAAAAATCCATCAACCAATCTTCCGTTTCCTTCTGCAACGCACATCCTTCAAGAAGATCTTTTCAAACATCTGCCAAACAATAGAATGCCTTCTCTCAAACGGGTTTGGATACATAATTAATTACTTTACTTAAACATTAATTAACCAAGCGTCTTTATTCGCGCGAGTTTGAACAGTAATAAAAAAGGGCATATGTCAGTCAACTCGGCGAGCCGATAAGCTATTGATATGGATGTACTGTTTGACAAACATGAGTTGAATAAAGATAAATAATTAAGTGGGTGGTATAGGGAAACAAGTTATTATGAACAGTTTTTTTCTACTTTTTACCCAACTACGGCGAAGCAAAAAGGAGGGTTATGATTTTGACCGGTATGTATGTATGTTCATCTGTTCCCTCATAACTTCTAAACTACTTGTCATAATTGGACAAATGAGGTATCGTTAGAAGCGTTTTAATCTTCCGCTGGTTATGGGCTATGCGACGTCACAAAAAATTGAATATGGTTCCCTCTAGCGGACATAAAGACATGATCTAAAAGAAAAAAAAATTTAATCATGCCATGTTGGGTATCTAATGAAAGGGCTTAATCAGCACATTTCAAAAATATAAATATTACTGAAATAAACTCTAAAATAAAAAATAAGTTTAAAAAAACTAAAACCCGACTACTGAAAAGGATGAAACAAGAAAGTACCTTCCCGTGGTCGCATGCCGCTGTACTAACATTAAGCTATGGTAGCATGGGACTACAGGATGGTACTTTCTTGTTTCATCCTTTTCAGTAGTCGGGTTTTAGTTTTTAAACTTATTTCTTTTTTCTAATTGAGGACTTTTTTCGACCAAAATCAACTGCCCAACATGCTAATTAGATTTTTTTTTTTTTTTTTTTAATCTTTTTTTATTTAGGGGTTTTTATCTTACAGATATGCCAACCCCATCATACCCTTTTACAATATAACTACATACATCGAATTTTATTTTATCTTAACATCTATTAGGTATAATTAATATTTATTACATATACCTAGATACTAATAGTTCAAAGAAAGTGAATCACTCAACAGGTACTGTCATTAACTCACAAAAATTTTTAGTGGTCTCTGAACATGGTAAAGATAAAATTGACTGTATTAAGCCTACATCTAACCTATTTAGTTTTAGCTCGATCATGAGTGATTCACGTACATCTTTATTTCGGACACAATCCATCAGCAAATGTTGTACATCCTCGACTTTATTGCACACTGTGCAATTCGGAGAATCGCTCTTTTTAATAAGGAATGCAAACTTTGCCGACGGGTAGTGTCCAGAGCGGAGTCTTAAAATTAATCTAATATATTTTCTACTAAAAATAGTACTATCAAACCAGGGCACTCGAGATGGTTGACCTTGAATACTTTTATACCATATTCCTTTGTTTTGTGAAATATTGTTGAAATATTGTTTCCAAGAATCAAAACATACTGATTTAAATTGTGTTATGTATTCCCAATAATCGGGTATATAGCTAATAAGAGTGCCATCTACTACGGCTGATTTAGATAAACGGTCAGCCTCCTCGTTGCCACGTAGTCCAATGTGTGCTGGGACCCATTGCAATTTAAATTCTATGTTATTTTTAATTAGAGTAGTTAACCCTTTTAAAATATCATACGCTATCGATGCACCTCTGCTATAACCAGAGGCACATCGAGCTATATGTTGCAGTGCACTTTTACTGTCTGAAAATATTACGACTTTATTTAGATTTTGATACAAAACGTATTCTACTGCTTTAAATATTGCAATAAGTTCCAGTGACATGATTGATATATTACAATTTATTCTAAAACCTAATCTTCTACCCAAATTTTGATCGTATAAGCCCGCTCCTAAGCCCTGACTGCTTTTTGAACCATCAGTAAATATTTTGTGCCATCCACAATAATTGTTATTTAATTCCATTAGGACATCAGTCAACAGGATGTTTGGGTTATATTTCGATTTAGCAGTGCTCAAACATTCAAGATCAGTTTTAATTATATTCATCTTAATACGAGTTGTCCAAATTTCTAAACTAAACATTCTAAGAATAATTGAGGATACAATTTCTAAATGTTTCGTATCATTATATGCTTTTACTAGTAAGGGCTTTTTTTTGTTTTTCCAATAGGAGGTTAGAGAAAGTGCACTCAATTCTGACAAAAGACCAACTGTACTACTATTCGACCATGACATTATTTTAATACAATATTTGTATGATAAAAATTGTCTTCTTAAAAATAATGGGGGAATACATAAGTCAGACTCCATGACGTGAATCGGAGAGCTCTTTATATAACCTCCTATGATACGTAAAGCTTGGTTTTTAAGTTTATCTAATTTAGAAACGTGAGATTTCGCACTGCAATCATAAATAAAGGAACCATAGTCTAATCGACTCCGAATTAAGGATATGTATAATCTACGTATATGTTTTGTATGAACACCCCAGGAACTCCCTGTTAATATTTTTAATATATTCAAATATTTTAAGCACTTACTTACAATTTCATTTATGTGTTTTCCCCAACATAAACTACGATCCAACCACATACCTAAATATTTTGTACATTCTGAAAAGGTAAGTGTCTGTTCATTAATTTTAAGAGCCGGTAGTATTCTACGTCTGCCCCTACTAAACACACAATATGTAGATTTGGTTGCAGACAGCTCTAGACCAAGGCCAGCTAAACTCTTGACAATATAATCTAATGAATTTTGTATATAATTTTCACATTTCTTAATATCTTTATCCTGTAGATAAATTACAAAATCGTCTGCGTATTGTGACACTACTATATTAAGAGGTATCTGGAAAACTTTATATGTAATTAAATTAAAAAGTAACGGAGACAACGGATCTCCTTGGGCTAATCCCTTGTTAGTCCATCGCACAGTTATGGCGTCACTATTATCTGATTTAATTTTTAAATACCTTTCACTCAAAAAGGCCCAAATGTAAGAACAGATTTGTGACCCGATTTGAAGTTCATCTAAAATATTAACTGCTGCATCAATTGACACATTGTTGTATGCGTTCTGAATGTCCAAGAAACATGCTAAAGTGGGAACGTTTTTTGAAAAACCAATCTGTATATAGTTAACTAAGCGAACCAATGAATCTAGACAGGACAACGATTTTCGAAAGCCAACGGTGTATGATGATAATATTTTTCTTTTTTCTGTAAACCATTCTAACCGTTTTGCTAACATTAAGTGAAAGATTTTACATAAGCATGATATCAAAGATATGGGCCTTAATTTAGTATCTTCGGAAGTGTTGTTGACTTTAGGAATCGGTATTATTTGAATATTACGCCATTGATTAGGCAAAATACCAGATCTAAATATTTTATTATATAAGTTGAGTAAGTAGGTTTTGGCTATGCTGGGTAGATTATAAATCATAGAGTAAGAAACCCCGTCCTCGCCCGGTGCGGTATCCTTTTTCTTTAAACAATTCTCTAACTCCTCCATATTAAAATCACATTCTAACATATCATTTTTGGACATAAATTCGGGTATTTTATTTGGAACATAATCAGGTGTCAAGGAACGTAGTAATTCTTTTTGTTTTTCAATCGGAGGATAATTCACTGATTGTTTATAGCCCTTTATCCATCGCATACGACGCCACATTTCAGAAGCTGACACCGTCTCATCAATGGAATCACAAAATCTTTGCCGTCCTAATGATCTCGCTCTTTGTGTCATTTTATGGGATTCTGCAATTTTTCCTTCTAATTTAGTTAAATTATCTGGAGTAGGGTTGCGTCGAAATTTTGATAAAGCTAATCTACGTTGTGCGATTATATGGGATAGCTCAGGCGTCCAATAATTTTTTGGTTGAAATTCTTGAGTAGGCTTAGAACAACTTTTAATAGTTGGAATGTATTTATCAGCGGCTGTAATTATATTATCTAGAAAAAGATTGTACATTTCTTGCACGTTACTAACTTCAGGAAGTGATATTTTTGTTAAAAGGTCCTGATATTTTTTCCAATCTGCTTTTTTATAATTTCTTTTTTTAGACGCAGTGAAATCATCGGTAATATTAATTGTCATTTTAATCATTAGATGGTCACTACCCAGGTTTTCATTAATCACTTTCCAGTCAAATTCTATAGCAATGTCAGAGGAAGCAAAAGATATATCTGGTGACGTTGTCTGTAAGAAACCGTTAACTAATTTAATTCTAGTATGACTACAATCATTTAGATAAATAAAAGAGCTTTCCAGGGATGAATCCATTATATGAGTGCCTCTCGTATCAGTTTTAGTTGACCAGTTGACATGGTGTCCATTGAAATCGCCAGCTATCAATGTCTTTTTTGAAAATAAAGAAAATAACTGTTCCCAGTCTGAAGGTTGCGTAGAGATAGAATTAGGTAAAGTATAATTGATCACGCTATCAATAAATAAATGAGTCCTGACATTAGATTATTTTAGTATCTGTGTCTATACTGTGAAAAGTGCCATTTGGTTATAAATAGGTTGGTACCAATTATATATCGTTTAGTTAAATAGCTACTGTCATCATCATCTGTCTAGACTTTTCCGAACTATGTATGTTGGGGTCGGCTTCCAGTCCGAGGTTTGCAGCTGAATAGCAGTATTTAAACATAGAGCGACTGCCTATCTGACCTCTGCAATCCAGTTACTGGGTACCAAATACGATACCCCTTGGTAAAACTGTTAGTCAGATTTTCGGGCTTCTGACGATCCGTAACAACTGTCAAAGAACACAAGAACAGCCGGAACCAACGGCTTAACGTGCTTTCCGAGGCACGGAGGGGTCTTGGTATGTAAAGATGGTCACCCATCCATGGACCAACCGCGGCAAGCGTAGCTTAACCTGATCGATCAACCTGTGCGGCTGTTATTACTTAGCCACAAGCCCCTCCTCTTAGTTAAATAGCTATGTAATGTAACTAATTTAGACGCAAAAATCAAAATAAAATTGTTGTAATTAACATAAGCGAGCCTGGAGCCATCAATCAGATAAAAATCCGGGCTGCTGCTGCTGAGAAATTCCTGACGGGAGAACCCAATAACACTTTGCCCGACCTGAGAATCGAACCTAGGACCTCACGCTCAGCGGTCACGCTTGTGACCACTAGACCGAGACAATCAATAACATAACAGAACGCTGGTTTACCCCGAAAGGTTAGCCAGTGGAGCAGGCTGCAGGGTTATGCGGAGGCGTGTGTGTGTGACATGGTATGTGAGATGTGTGGTCTGTGTGTGTGTGTGTGTGTGTCAGAAAAATTGCCCAACTTAAGTGGCAGTGGCAGGGCACGTTGCTCGCAGAACAGATGGCCGATGGGGCCGAAAGGTTCAGCAGTGGCGAACGCGTACCGAAAGACGTAGCGTTTGAAGGCGTCCCACAAGGTGGACCGATGTCTTTGTGAAGGCGCAGGAACCCGTTGGATGCCAGAAGCACAGAACCGGTCGAAGTGGAGGTGCTTGGGGGAGGCCTATGTCCAGCAGTGGACGTCTTTCAGCTGACATGATGATGATGATGTAGTTGTATGTGGTATGTAACTGTATTGATCCCAAATAGACGAATGCTATTGGCTCCAGGTCTTCTGCAGTTTTCCCTGTAGACTTGCATCACAGGAGACCTTTAACCAGACTACTGATAAAAGACATTCGCTTGGCCGCCTACTGGACTAAATTCATTCAATAAAATCGACGTAGTAAAAAACACGCCTTTATTAACTATGTATTATGTTCTAATTGTAACTGTTCCAGTTTATAATAATCTACAAGCTTGTAGGTACGTAATAATATTATTATCTGCTTAAATTAAGAAATAATTATCTTAAGAAGCTATGAACACATTTACCAACTTTGATAACCGAAATTACACAAATTGGTTTATATTTTGTAACATCAATCATTATAAAGTCAGCAGCCCGCCGACTGACGGTCCGTTGTGTTTCTAAGGGCTGATTTTTTAATGGTCAGAAATCTTTTATATAAAGAATAAATATGGCGGTTTGACATATTTTCCATACAAAAGCTGTCAACCCGCCATTTTTATTCCTTAGTCAAAAGTTATATGACGATTGAAAAATCGGTCCTAAATGTTGTAAGTATTTCATACAACCGCCGACTGTGGACAGTCGGCGGTTTCCTAATACGTAGCCTTATTTTTGCGGACCGTGATGATGACATGCAAAATTGCGACTTATGCCACACAAAGATACATAAAACAAAAGATAAAAACCATTGAATAGTAGATTGTTATGCAAGGGTCGAAAGGAATCAAGTCTATAGGAATTGGCATTAGTCGCCCGAGCGCAGCGAGGGCGGCTATAGCCCAAGTAGGAATTGATGACTTTCACCCGTGTTAAACACTCTACTTTTCATTTCGAATATAAGTAAAAAGTAGTAGTTTTTCTAAAATATTTATTGATAACAATAACATGCAAAGTTTTTGAATTTCGGTACAGCTTACAGGGTTAGTATCCCGCCAAATAATACAATTGTCTTTTTTTATTTTAAATATGGAACACAACGCGTCATCACCGCGGGCTGTAGGTTTTTTTTTTAATTCACACTGGCTGCTTATACACTCACAAGATTGCAGCATTTTTCTTAATTTATGTAAAAAATTTCGTAGCTGACTACAGTTCTATTTTTAAAATTCATTCCCACCCTAAAGAGGGAAGTAATTACTATGAGCCTTTCCCGCCCTGTGGTGGGAAGCAGCGTCTTCCACCCGCTATTTGGATCAAACAAACACTACTTTCCGAGTATGAGAAATGAAAATAATTTTTAATTGAACGAGAAAAGGGTAGCGAATATGAAAAACAACACGATTCAACAACATACTTGCTTTGATCAATTGTTTCACCACTTGTGAAATTTAATGATTTTAACGAAACAATTTCTCTTTTCATTTTCGTGAAATAAATTAAGTATGAATGTATTTTACCTGCCAAGTGGAAACTGCTGCTTTTCTCTTGTTATTTTGTTTGTATTGATATATTCGTGGAAATGTTTTACCTTCAGCTGACACACGATAGGTTGAGCTGAGAAATGCTTGTTTTTATATTGCGGACAAAACCATCCAAATCATTTAAAATGTTTTTAAATGAAAGAGGATCGTTAATAGGCATATTTCGTGTGAAACTGCATACAGCATAATCAGCAGATAATATTGCCATTGCTGGGACACAGACCTCCTCTCTTCGAGAGGGAGTGGGCTGTAATCTACCAAGCAGGCCCAGTGCGGGTTGGTAGATGCTTCGTCTTCGAATTTTTGGTTCTAGGACATGCCGGTTTCCTCACGATGTTTTTCTTTTACTGCCATGTTTTACACAAATAGCCGAGTTCCGATTAAATGATTAAATGGCGGTTGCACAATTGAAATCAACTTTAACATTCTGAATGACTACTATTTTAATACAAGCAAACAAAGGATTCGTCTTATCTTCATAATGTGACGTCATCATGTTATCCCTCGTCAACAGTTTTCGCCAAGAAATCGTCAGAAGAAAGATAGTAGAAATGGAAACGGATGGATGGATGGTAGGAATGTAATATGGGCAAAGATTTAAATCGTAAGATTTGCCCTCACTGGAAGAATTCGCGCGAAAAAGTGTCCCAAAACTGTGAACAGTGACACAATCCTAATGGCCTTTCCATGACAGTCAGACTTGACTGTCCCAGAAAGTCGCAGATTTGACTAAATCTGCGACTTTCTGGGTGTCAGAGGTGTCATAACAAAACAAACGCGACCCATCTTTTGACGCGGTTGGGCGAATCTACGTTTAAATCTTTGCCCGTAGGTATAATTTGCACATAATTTAACTCCTTGTTTAATACTACGCAGAAAAGCCACTCACGAAAACATGTAGTCTAATTTCCCGCAGGGTCCATTTAGATGCGCTCGAGTGACTTCACACACAATTTGTGTCTGACTCTCAGCGTTGCATTCATTCGTCTAACTAAGCGTACTATATTCAAATTAAGCCTGCTCCACGAACTGCGAAGTACGATTTCGTACGGAATTTTGAACTTTGGATTTGAATTAATCTGTGTTTGAGCCATTTGGGGTTGAAAAGTTAGCCCCGAGTGCTCATCGAGTATTTCGGGACATCGCCAAGCGATTGGTGGACTCGTCACGTCACCAGAGGGCTGGCCTATTTTTAGGTCAGAGTCAGCATTGCCATCCAACGTGGCATCGCTGGATGGCAATGCTGCAGCGATGCAGACGGATTTTTTGATGCCCAATGAGCTTTTCCATTTTTTTTTCCTTTTATATTTATAGATAATATATTAATTTTAGATTAGTTAGATTGTATTTAAGATTTCTTAATAAGCATGTAAAGTCGTATTACAAGATGATAAAAGAAAAACTCAACTGTTTTAACTAATCTGGACTTAATGATGATGTTATTATACATCAATAAACTTCAATACCTCGTTTGATCTGCATTAAAAAAACTTCACAAAGTGTAATCAACTGTTTGGAAGAAGAATGGGTCTTTCTTGGGGATATCTTTCGAAAACATTAACATTTTCTTTTCAGTACACACCACACCCTTCAAAACATACGGTCATGAAACTGCTTTATAGAAGAACTCTTAATTTTTAAGTCTGCTGTTTTTTACTGCAAAAATTAAAATCATCATCAGACACTGGTTCCCTTACGATATTTTAATTCTTGAAACGTTTTAAGAGCAGTTAACGTTTTGAGTAGATTTGAAAGACTGAAAAATTCGCTCTTCACAGCATTAATGTTTTTTTTTTCTCTTAAAAGATATAATTATTTACCTTTCGCGGTGTTAGGTGTCATACATACACATTTATTGCATGATGTGTTACCAAGTTCTTCATAGCATTTACAGTATAAATTCACTCGCCTCGATTCACAACTCTGGCTGGATGGTACTCTATCAGGGGAAAAAATTCGGTTTAAAGAAACTTTATTCCCAATAAAGACATAAGTCACTTACTTGAGAACAATACTAAAAGTAAAAATTACAATATGTTCGTCATCAGTGTTACAATTTAATAGTTACCCATCCAATGCATTCATTTCTCCAGAAGTGATCGGTCCGCAATTATGTGCTGGCGAAGTTGAGTTTTGAATGCATTGTAAGAGTGTACATTTCTTATACAGGACGGTAATTTGTTATAAAGCTGGGCTCCTTCAAAAGTTTGCATTTTTTTGCCATAGTTAGTTCTTGTTTTTGGTAAAACTAGCAAGCTTGCTCGCCGTGTACTGCGTTGACTAACTTGTTTATATTGAGTTAGTGTTATGTTTGAGTGAAGGCTTTTGTTGAGAATATTTCTAATGAAAATGCACGTGTTGTAAATATAAAGTTGTTTTATGTTCATTATTTTTGTGTCTTGATAAATTTTGCTGGAAGATGTTAGATATGGGTAGTTGAATAAATTACATAAATAAATATCATTATAGTCTCGCCTTTTCTTAAGTCTCAGACAGTGTTTTCTTCAGTTCGATAAGGAGTTTGTAAACTTCCAACCTACTTAGTTTTAAAGATACCGATACAAAACACTTGTCCCGATTCCGGGTTGATGTTGAGAATTTCCCTATAGCAAAAACCTATGAACACCTTGCCCGATACGGAACTCATGATCGATTTAATATTATTAATTCTGTACAATGTTTGAACTAGTTCATCACCCTTTTTTTATGGATCAAATGACCCCTTCCGCTCTGGGTGGAGCGGCAGGGAGTGTCAGACTCTTACTGACTAAAACCCATCCGTGTTCCTTCCTTAGCCCTTAATGTTCCGGGGTAGCGGTAAACCTTTCGGACAATCCCGCACCCCTAGTTCATCACCCTGAAACTTAATACCTACTAATTTCTGGAAACGCGATTTCAATCTCTCGCCCCCCATGTTTTAATGGTCTCTTGAACTATAACAGCGCTGCAGGTCCTGCCATTTATGACCACTTGCTGTTCCTCTACTTCGTGTCTTACGATGAGGACACTCAACAGCCAATCATAGTTTTATACCCGAAAAGGTGCAAGTTAGAAACTTTTAGAGAAAGTCACAGGAAATAAATATTTTGTATCATAGCATTACCATTAGTAGGGCAAAATTCACAGATAGCTCTTTGCCTTAGCTAAGTAAAGTAAGCGTTTCATATGAATATAAACCTTATTCGAGCGTGATAAATGGTCATATTCGTTAATGCGCATGTGAGCAAGCGTTGCAAATGAGTATGAACGTTTAAATTGCATTCATAATGTTCAAATTTGTCTGCGACGCTTACTGTACTAAGTAATGTCGAAAGCGAGGTCTGTAATAAGTGCATATACAGAAAACCCTGAGTTGAACTCGTATCCTTATTCCCTGTAACTGAGTAAAATATAATTATTGGCCAGTTTATAACGCTGTATCTACCTGTGACAAAATTACATTAAGGACTACATAATCAGCCTATAATGTTTCCACTGCTGGGACACAGGCCTCCTCTCAGTGAGAGGGAGTGGGCCGTAATCCACCACATGGGTCCAGTGCGGGTTGGCAGATGTCACATGTCTTCGAATTTTTGATTCTAGGACATGCCGGTTTCCTCACGATGTTTTCCTTCACCGTTTTGAGAGCAGTGGTGATGAAATAGTTTACACAAAGTAAAGCGCCTGTCTGGATTCGAACCTACGACCTACAACTAAAGATTACACAGATTAAGGACTAAAGACACCAATATATTCCCCATCAGAAACAATTCATTATCTAGAAACATTCCGCTTTCGCTTAACATTTGCTGATTTGGTTTCATATCTATGTAATAAACAATGGACCCGGTGAAGAATCGTAACTTTGTTCTTTATGATGTACTTCAGGATTCTTTTATCCAGGATTTTTTCAACCAACGCGACGTTGAACAGTCTTAGATAGCACGCTCGTTACATAAATTGTATTACTTCGTAAATTTGATGTACAGTCAGCATCAAAAGTCGATTAACACTTTCATTTTTACATGTTATTAAATTGACAATAACTTTTTTCAATAAACTGATTTTTAGCTTTTCTAATAAGATAATAGACTGTATTTACTCTAAAAAAAATCTTCTGCTGCAATTTTGAACACATATTTTGCTCAATAACTAATATTAAAAAAACTGAAGTGTTAATCAACTTTTGATGCTGACCGTACAAGTGGTAGTAGCGATCCGTGGCGTGTGCGTCAGTCTGTGGATTTCATACCGACAGGTCTCCGTACTTCTGAAAACATGTTATGCCTTCGCTCCCGGCTCTCATCGTAGATCCTTGACAGTCGTTACGGGTAGTCTGGAGCCTGAATGTCTGACAAGCAGTCTAACCAAATCAATATTTTAGATGCCAATCTATCTATACAGGGTGAAATTGAAAACATGCGACAAATCGAAATGGGAGATTGTACTCATCATTATGAACAACTTTTACTATGGGACCAAACCTGAATTCGCGAAAAAAAAATCAGCTGTTCCCTACATTATGACGAGTTATGCGAACATAAACGTAGGGAACAGCTGATTTTTTTTTCGCGATTTCAGGTTTGGTCCCATAGTAAAAGTTGTTCATAATGATGAGTACAATTTTCCCTTTCAATTTGTCGCATGTTTTCAATTTCAACCTGTATATAAAATTCAAAGTCCTGACTGACTAATATATCAACGGCCATCCTAAGCCGCTGGTCCTAGCGACATGAAATTTGGAGGGTGTGTTCTTTGTGAAGAGTAGGTATCCACTAAGAAAGGGTTTTCTAAATTCCGTCCCTAAGAGGGTGAATGGGGGGAGGGTGAAATTTCACGCGGACGAAGTCTCAGGCGAAAGCTAGTCTATGTATGCAAAGCGAGGAAATCTGTAGGTTATTCCTTCAATGGATACACTTGTGTACCAAGTTTACAGACATAGTATAGTTATAGACATAGCATGAATCGTGGTTGACTGGCCCATTGGTCTTGTGGTAGCAAGCGCGACTGCTGAGCGTGGGATCCTGGGTTGGATTCCCAGGTCGGGCAAAGTGTTATTGGGTTTCCGTTAGCAATTTCTTAGTAACAGCCCGGAGTTGGGAAGTTGGCGGTTTAATACCAGTGTTTGCGCACACACTTGTGCAATATAATATCTCCTGCGTACTTGGTTAATCTCCGTTGAGATTGCCACCTTGACCGAAATCGGTCGGGAGGATATTTTATTTTTTAACCGACTTCTAAAAAGGAGGAGGATCTCAATTCGGATGTTTGTATTTTGTTTTTTTATGTTTGTTCGCGCATAACTCCGTCGCTTGCGAACCGATTTGAAAAATTCTTCTTTTGTTGGAAAGAGTACTTCCCAAATGGTCCCATGAAAATTTTGTTGAAATCAGACAAGCAGTTTTTGAAAAATCAACAAAAATCAAAATAAATTTTTTTTTTTTTGTTTGTTAACTCAGTTCCTCAGTACGCCGTTATTTACTAACCGATTTGGAAAATTCTTTTTTGAAGTGAAACTTCTTTAGGCGCGCTTGACTTGGGGAGTAAACTGGCGAATGCGTTACGAAAACGTGTGATCGCGAGTAGGGAAGGTACGTAAAAAATAGCTGGAAATACCTCGTGTAAAAACCCGGTCCCGGTCGCATACATATGCGACCGGGTTTTTACACCAGGTATTTGCTTCTAAGTACGCACACCTGGTACCGACTCAAAATACTTGCAAGACTATTAAGTATCTTATACGGCTACTCGCTCAAATACGTAGGTACTCAACCGCGTTAGTTTTCGCAAATGCGATCATGCTCCTTATCAGTAGGAGTCTACGGAACAATTTCGTATGCAAGTATTTTTGAAGGGAAACTTCTTTACGCGCGCTTGACTTGGGGAGTAAACTGGCGAACGCGTTACAAAAAGTGTGATCGGGCGAGGTGAACGGGAGTTGAGTGGGGGATATAAGTAAGACAAAGCAGTGCGCGCACACGTTTTCTTTCTCTCTTCCTCTCATAGCCAAATACGTATGAAGTTTTTTTTTTCTTTTGTTTATATCTCGAAAATGGTGCGTCCCATCGCAAAAATAATGAAAATTTCGACCCCCTTTATAAAACCCATAAACTCCTAAAACTCAACATGTAGGTAATAATTTTTCATATTTTCCATACAAAAAGTGAAAAATTCCTTAAAAAACACGCCAAGGTCGCCCCCTCCGCGCCTGCGGCTCTAAAAAACAATACACGGGGTTAGGGCAAATAAGTACCACGTGTCGACGAGTCGCGATTGTCAAATTCGATTTTTGTTGTGTCAAAATTATTTACGTGAAACTTCTTTACGCACACTTGACTTGGAGAGTAAGCTGGCGAACGCGTGACGTAAGCGTTACGAAAAGTGTGATCGGGCGAGTAGGGAAGGTACGTATTTACTCGACCAGGTTTTTGCTTCCAAGTACACACACCAGGTACCGACTCAAAATACTTGCGAGACTATTAAGTATCTTATACGGCTACTCGCTCAAATACGTAGGTACTCAACCGCGTTAGTTTTCGCAAATGCGATCATGCTCCTTATCAGTAAGAGTCTACGGAACAATTTCGCATGCAAGTATTTTTTACTTTAATGGTTTGCAAGTATTTATTTGTAAACGCGGTTTTGCTCCTTATTTATAGGAAGTCATTGATCAATTTCCTATGCAAGTAGTTTTACTTCCAACGGGGCTTTTGAATACGCGATTGTACAGACGCCAGCACATCAACCTACTACAATCTGTCAAATTTCTTTAATAGATTTTCAACTTTATTACTGAACAATAAGGTTCAAAGTTGATTGGGAAAATGTGACAGTTAGGTGTAGGTTGATGTGCTGGCGTCTGTACTTCTTATCTGTATGAAGTTATGGATCAATTTTCTATGCAGATAGAAAATACTTGAAAGTATCTCGCTCCGTCGTGCCTCGACGCTCGAGTACGTAGGTACTCAAATAGTTCAACAACCGCGTTTGTTTTCGCAAATGCGATCATGCTCCTTATCAGTAAGAGCACAGAATACTTAATAGTACTACGTACAGAAAGGACACTCCCTTCCTCGCCCTCATATCAGATACAGCACCTCACCCCGCACTTCGAGATAATCGTCGCCGACTCTTTAGCAAGGGCGCTCGCTAACCGCAGCGCTGTATTGCTGCCACGAACACACAATTATGCGATTTAAAAGTTTTATTTGAGTTTTAATCACGATGGTTGGATACTGTGATGCTTTTCCGAATTCGTATTTACATAAACTGTTTGTAAGATTTCGCATTTTTAATAACATGCGATTTGATAACCGATTATTTACAGATAAGTCATTTAAACTAAACTATTTTATTGTTTTTATTTCATTACGAACCCGACTATATAAATAAAAACAAACAATTGAACTACATGGTCACTTCATAATAATGCACACGTTCGGGCAGCGCCGCCGCCGCCGCCGTCGTCGTTCGGTTCCCCGACACAAATTGCTTACCGCGCCATTTTTTTTACGCTACTAGATTTCACGCACACATTTGCACGTATACAAACGTCATTTGTTTATGTAGTAGTACTAGGTAATTATTTTGCGAGCGTTGTATGGAGTGTCCGAGGTGTGGTAAGACTCTTACCACACCTCGGGCACTCCATACAACTCCGTAAGAGTCTACGGAACAATTTCGTATGCAAGTATTTTTACTTTAATGGTTTGTAAAAGTATTTATTTGTAAACGCGATTGTGCTCCTTATTTATAGGAATTCACGGGTCAATTTCCTATGCAAGTACTTTTTACTTCCAACAGGGCTTTTGTTTGATTACGCGATTGTACTTCTTATTTGTATGAAGTTATGGATCAATTTTCGATGCAGATAGAAAATACTTGAAAGTATCTTGAGCCCTGGTTTTAGGCCCTGGTTTCTTAAGGTGGACGTACTTGGAAGCCCTGGTACTCGATTTTGCAAGTACGACCCATGTCTACGGGCTACGGGCGAGGCGAACGGGAGTTGAGTTGGGGATATAAGCAAGAGAAATCAGTGCGCGCGCACATTTTCTTTCTCTCTTCCTCTCATAGCCAAATACGTTTGAAGTTTCACTTCAGTCGTGTGGTCATAAGCACACTCGTTTTTTTATTTAAGAGGATATACTTTCAGATTGGTCCCATTGTCATCAGGTCAGGATTTGATGACGGGATCCTGGAGAAATCGAAGGAACTCTTCAAATATTATAGGCAAACCTGTAGCGATTTGGGTATTTTTTATTTATAGTAACTCGTGCATCATTAATTGTTGAAGTGGAACTGATGATGAAAACCACAGATGGCCACCGGAACTACTCAATAATATCAACGTACACGGGTTGCGATTCGATACTTTAACATGGTTGCTAAGCAATTTATGCTCGTCACAATGTGAATGGTGATATGGAGCTGATGGTGGACCAGAAGAACTCCTCAACAATTAACTTCCCTGCATCGGGAAAAGCAATAATTTGTAAAAGGCGATGAGCAAGTTGACATGACACTAGGCTATTGTAACTGAGATAAATTATAAGCAGACCCACTAAAAAGCGTGAAATAAAAACTTTTAACAAAAAAAACCGACTTCCAAAAACACTACAAAATGAAAAATAACTTTAATGTCGGAAGTCGGTGGCAAAAAACTAAAATACAGATCCAAAGACACCGACTTCTGAAATTAAAGTTATTTTTCACTTTGTAGTTTTTTTGGAAGTCGGTTTTTTTTTTTTTGTTAAAAAAATTTTTATGTTTCGTGGTATGAATACTTAAATACTTTTATCTAAGAACCCTGTATACTTTGACAAGCTGTTTGAATCAAGGCTTTAGCTAGATCTTAAGAAATTCAAATATAGTAGTAGACTCTCGATATCGTGGATTTACATGAAGACTCATTTCTTTCTTCCATCGCACCATTTACAAAATGATAAATTTTATTTTCCTGATCTTGAGAGTCGGTTGGAGGTGTTTTTTGTGAATATGAAGTTTCTTTATTGGAGGGAATATTTTATATTTTATGAAGGAATATGTTAACTTTTGTTCGTGTTTACTGTATCGTCATAGGGTGGAATATAAACGAGCGACGTATTGTAGGATTGGAAGACATGCGCCTAAATCCGTCATAACGGTTGAACACGACGGATATATATTTCAATATATGAAGGCATACGAACACGACTGGCGTGTACAACACATATTGCGTTGCTGATAACACGTTAGGCGTGTTTCCACATAAATTAGTATACTTATTCTGTTTTAGTTTCATATTTTTGAGGAAATTATTCCATTAAATCTGTACAATTTTTTTTGTTTGTTTGAACGCGCTAATCTCTGGAAATCTTGGTCGGATTAAAAAAAATATTTTTGCATTTGATAGCCCATTTCTTGAAGGCTGTAGATTAATTAACGCCACGCTGGAGGAGCGACTTTCGCAACCCAGGGTAGTGCACGCTACTATTAGTGGCGATAAGACCCCTCTTTGAAGAGTGGCTAGAGAGGCGTCACGGCGTCCTCACCTATCGCCTGACGCAGGTCCTCACCGGACACAGATGTTTTGGGAGGTTCCTGAGGGAGACGCGCGGGAGGGGAGGAGACGCCCGGGTGTCACCATTGCGAGGATCACCCAGAAGACACGGTGGAGCATACGGTGGAGGTCTGCCCCGCTTGGGCGGAGCACCGCCGTGCCCTCGTAGAGGCGAGACGGCAGCGGCCGCGACCTCTTGCGTCCGGCCCTGGTTCAAGCCATGGTCCGGGGCGAGAGGAAGTGGGAGGCAGTCACCTCCTCCTGTGAAGCAGTCATGCTAGCGAAGGAGGTGGCGGGATGGCTGAGTGAGAGTCGGGAGCCGCGTGACGACTCCCGGCCACCGTAGGCGCGGGCCTGCGGACGGAGAGTAATGGGTAGCTCACCGTCCGATCAGGACCAGGCCCGTGACGGACGGCGCGTACGAGATGTCAGCAAGAAGGAAGGGGCCTGCCAGGGCCGAAGCCTGCCGGGGCTGCGGGATTGTCCGAAAGGGTTACCGCTACCCCGGAAAATAAATGGCTAAGGAAGGAACACGGATGGGTTTTAGTCAGTAAGAGTCTGACACTCCCTTCCGCTCCACCCAGAGCGGGAGGAGTCATTTGATGATTTCCCATCCATAATAAAAAAGGGACCTTTTGGAGCCGAGCAAAAAGAAAAACCATCAGGCAGAACGCTAAGTGAAAACAAGTAAGGCGCAAGTGATACGATGGGGTGGGTCGGGGGAACAAGAGTCACGCGGATGAAATCGTGGGCTAATTGGGAATAAGACAAAAGACGCATTATTTATATGGGACCAATAATTTAAAGTAAGCTCAATAGTGAAATGGATATACTGTTGATAAATAGAAATAAATGTTGCGCTGACCCTAAATAAATTGGTATAAGGGTAAAATAATGATGAAGATGATGACTAGAAATAAATGCAAATAGCGCCTTTCAAAATTTCTGGCAGGTATGGACTATGAAAGCACGGAGAAGTTTCTTAACTCACAACATACACATTCATCACACGAATACATACAAGGCCGATTTCGCAGATATAGATACACCTAGATAACTCAAGAGTAACTACTTCGCGTGCCAAAAATCGCACCGGCTTACATACAAAAATCGTAAGCCGCCACTTTCGCGCTCAGTCCTGTGTACTGTTGGCTGGGTGAGCATGAGAGCTGGCGCTAGGCCCCGGAGGTGGGGCAAGATGGGTGCCGCACGCGGCGGCGCTTTTGGATTGATTTGATTTTCCCATCACTAAATAGTGCTTGTGACGTCATAGTAGGTAGTCAAAAAATGGTACGCTTGGTTTTCATACAGATCGTGATACTTGCGTTATCTAGGTCTATCTATATCTGTGGTCGATTTACACTAAACGAGTGAATGCTTATTCTGTCTCCACTGTGCCGGATTCCCTTTGTCAAAACGGAGTGGGAGTATTCTTTCGATGGTATATCCTTACCCCTACATACCTAAATGTTAAGGATGTCAGGAAAGGAGTACTTAGTATCCTTGCTCTGGTTCTGTCGTTTGGTCTAAACCCACCTTAACTCACTTATTCATCACACCCACACACACACGTATATAATACACTACACACGTTTAAATTTAATAATTCATACGTTTAGAGAAGAGAAAAAGAAAATGAATTTGTAACCCTAGCGATTATTTTCACTGTATGCTGCAATGTGGGCTGCAATATTGTCTATTATGTTTAGTGTATTTCTTGTTTCTATGATTTATATTGTAGCTGTTTGTTGTTCCTCTTGAATAAAAAATAAAATAGATCATAGGTTCTCAACGTGCCTACGTTGAGAACCTCGATGACGCCCCCTCCTCGTGGGCGTTTGAGACTTTCAGAGGGAAGACGATCTAGAGAAATTGATACTCGTATATCCTATCTTACGACTATTACATATTACACGTTTAAATATAATCGTGGCAACAGCTGTTTCAGATTCGCGACAGATGGTAAGTTAAAACAAATTAGTAGGCTCTAGATAAACAAAATCACAAAGCGGGCGCTAGGTAAAACAATGTTGAGAACTTTATTATTATTAAACCAGTCTTACCATAGGGTATCGTTACACAGTAATTGGGTTCTGGCGAGCAGATAGGCCTTCACTCCATATAAAACACTGGTATTCAGCTATATCTAGTTACACCGAAAGCCGACCCCAACATAGTTGGGAGAAGGGTAGGTAGATTAAGTGCTTTATTGAATAGCACCTGTCGTGAAAATGTATAATTTTTACAAATACAGGGTGAAGTTTAATTCATGGGCATCCTTTTAAGGGGTCATTGTACTCATCATTATGAACAACTTTTATTATGGGACCAAACCTGAAATCGCATTTTGACGAGTTATGTGAACATAAATGCAAGGAACAGCTGATTTTTTTTCGCGATTTTAGGTTTAGTCTCATAGTAAAAGTTGTTCATATTGATGAGTACAATGACCCCTTAAAAGGATGCCCATGAATTCAATTTCACTCTGTATATCGCCTTGTCGGTTTTATTAAAAAGGCCCCTGGGGTTCGACGATCCATCTAATAGAGCAGTTTTATTATAATCTTACTCCAGTATGGTAAAGGATGAGAGCAGTGGTGGCCCATTGGTAACGGCCGCGACTTAGAAGTTGAAGATCGTAGGTTCGAAACCAGACAGGCGAAAGGATGGTGCTATACAAGACGTATACTGGTCATCATTTCTTTTTTTTACATAGCGGAAACCTGAAAGTGTTTAGGTTTAAATATTCCTAATCAGTAATAGAATTTAAACCATCCCTTTTTATCACATAATATTATTTTCAATTTTATTCGTAGCGCGTGCACAAAACGTTTGGAAGATGATTTTTTTTTACATTGGAACTGTCATAGTAGTACCTAACTCACAAATCCTTCACCATTTCATTTTGATCATCATCTTTCTATAGCATTCCCTATCCGATACAGGTATCTCTAAATGAAAAACACGCGCGGATTCGCGCACCGAGGGTTCCGTACTAATTTGTAGGTATGTTTATCACGAGTTTTTTTTTAAGTAACTACAAATTTATGGTTTTCGGATTTATTCCTTTATTTGTGCTACATGATCTTGCTTCTTGCCAAATTTCATGATTCTAGGTGAACGGGAAGTACCCTATACATTTTGATTCCCTTGAGAGTGTCGAAATATACGTTTTTATCACATCTATACAAAAAGAGTTAGTGTATTCTTCGTAAACAGGGACTAAAATAGCTCTTTAATCCCTAGGGACTAAAAGCGATTTGAATTTAGAATGTGGATATTGTTAGATACCCGGTCAAGCCACGCGCGTTACCGATCGGTGACGAAACAATAGAAAATCAATTGTGTCTCATTAGCGGAGCTTGACAGATTAAAGTTCCAATCACCAAAGAGATAAATCACGAAAATTTTATGAATAATAACAGGCTGTATGATAAAGTATAACGCGCGAGCTAAATAAAAAAAAAAAGTTTGTGAAAAAATAAAAAACGCGCTTAAAGCATTCTGCCTTCGTTCGTAATTGTTTACTCAAATTAGAATTTTACTTACTTGTATTGTATGTCTTTCCCAAGTAGTAATAATGAAAGTATTATATTAACTCCACAGAACATTTTATCGAACGTGACGCTAAAAATGTGATACAAAGTCTTCTACCTACAAAACCCCGTGAACAATATGCTATTCTTATTCATAAGTTGCACTTACTTATTTTTTTCATAGAGGGTGATAAAAAGTAGAGTGTCCACCTCGGGAGCAACACTATTTTAAGATCGAGTGACGTACTTTGAATCCCTCGCTGCGCTCGGGATTCTACTCTAAAGTCCTTCACTCTGCTCTGGATTCAAAGAAACACTCTCGCCTTCAAAATAGTGTTCGCTCCCTTGGCAAACAATCTACTGTTTTTTGCGCCATAAACGACCGTATCTTTTTTTTACGTTAACTTAGAAGATTGATTTTTTCACGCCTTCAAGGGACTGTAGACCTGAGTATATGATTTTAATTTTAACTCGATACCACCACGCATTTCCAAGATAAAGGGTAAAGACAGACAGACGGACCACAAAGTGATCATATAAGGGTTCCGTGTTTTTCCTTTTGAGGTACGGAACCCTATATTCTTATTTCTCGGCTTGCTTAGTTGTACATTCACTTTAGTAGACAGCACCAATAAAATTTCCTTTCCCACCCAAACACGAAACCGAATATATGTACTCACTATTCCTTTTTATAAAATAAGCTATCCGCAAAAACGATTTCTTTATGTGTCACGTAGCTTTTATCCGGATCTTGTAAGGCCTTACGGAAACATGAATCATCTCAGATCCTTCAATGAATGGCGGAGGCACGTGAAGGACATCCTTCGAATCCTTTTCCGTCAGCTTAACAAGGTAGGATATTTTTAGATTTACATAGATTGTGTCTATTATTGCTTACTATGAACATTTTTCTTCCATTTTCTGATCTTAATCTTCGCCGTATTATTAGTTTATCTTTCCATAGGTCGAATTGGGTCGAAGCAAGGTCACGTTTAGTTCGTAGTCCGGTCACGATTTAATAGTCCTTGTAGTAGTTTTAAAATTATTCTATCGTTATGAAAGGGTCGAATTATTCCAAAGTTAATTGGATTCGCGTGCTCAACTATAAGTTTGATATTTTCATTGAACCGCTTTCCAAGATAACTAGAAATGTGAATGAACTCAGTAATTATTGAAATTATAACCTTTCAGATTAAGGATGACTATGTGATAGCTAGTAGGTAAATAAGAGGCAAAAAGGGTTGAAAAATATTTTTCACTTCTCATGCTCTAAAAGTCAGTCTTTATGTTGTGCTTAGGCGACATAAAATCGCTTTTTATGTTCTAGTGCATAAAGTAAATTTTTTTTGTAAGACTAAAGTAATCAGGCCCAACAGCCACACGCACAATAAAACTTCGCAGATTAAAATCGTGATTTATTTCATTTTCTTTAATTTATACCACTTCCGTGTTTTCTATCGATAATTTAATAAAATCAGGTAAAATAGTTGTCATTTATTATTTAAAAAAGCAAAGAAACGTTTTCATTTTTTGGCAGTATGAAGTACCCAAGTCGAATGACAAATGTTGAAAATTTAAAAAAAAACTTTTAAAAAGTTTCGTGGCGGTATTATCTGTGGTGGCGGGAATTAGCTATGGACGCAACATTTTTGATTAATTATGTACTGTATACTTTATGCCTGTTTCATTTTCTCGCAATCGAAGTGAAAAGCAGAATGTATAACTCAGGCATAAACGAGCCATTTTACCTATCGACTTAACTATCCACCCTCGCCTGCGGCTCGGGTGGATATAAACGTCTCGGGGTAAAATAGCTTCTTTTATGCCTTAGTTGTACAATCTACTATTAATTTTTCAAAGGTAAGACATAGTTACCGTAGTTATCGTATACACCTAGATAACGCAAGAGCACCTACTTCGCGTGCCAAAAATCGCACCAGTTCACGATCGAAAATCATAAGCCGCCACTTTCGCGCTCAGTCCTGCGTACTGCTGGCTGGGTGAGCGTGAGCGAGAGAGCGCGAGCTTGTGACGTCATAGTAGGTAGTTAAAAAGTGGCACGCTTAGTTTACATACAGTTCGTGATACTTGCGTTATCTAGGTATATCTATATCTGTGTTGTCGAAGGACCGATGGCCGGTGCAGACGAGTCCTGAAGTGGAGACCGCGTACCGGCAAGCGTAGTGTGGGACGCAGCTAGATGGACGGGCGACCTAAAGAAGGTGGCTGGGGTAGACTGGATGCGGAAGGCGGAAGACAGGGTGCTGTGGGGCAGTCTGAGAGAGGCCTATATCCAGCACTGGACTGCGATAGGCTGAGTTGATTGATTGATTTGATTGAAGACATAGTTTCTCTCTTCTTCAAAATGGGGATCCTAAACGCACAGTGACCGCTGGGCAACAGTTTCCCCACGGTAGGTGCCTGAGGATGCACTGCCACATTACAGGCGAATACTCCAAGTGAGGCAGCACCTTTAAGTAAGAAAATTTTAACTTTAATTTAAGAAAATCCATGGAGACTTAGAGAAAATCAGTATCCACGGAGTTTGTTAATGGTTCTTTGAACTCATATCACGTTTCTTAAAGGGATGAGTATGACATGATTAATATGTTATCTCACGAGAAAGGGCGAACCGGTCTATCTATCATGTAGCCTCCTCGAGTCCCTTAGTCTTTCTTACTGTATTAATATATCACTCTGATGTGGATATCGTGTTATAATTTGTTAAACACAAGGCAGCGTTTTATTAGAAACCTCTTTTCTGGTATCCTGGATAATTTAGTACCTTTTAAGGGGCTCGCAAGTTTTAGAAACAATAAAATTATGCGATCGACTAATGTAAACAAAATCAGAAAAATATATGATATTCTTCAGGATATATGCTAGGTAGATCGTGTGTTGAAAACATAATGTAACGTATTTGATACGATAGAAAAAATCATGAAGATACCTCTAAAAACTTTCTTTATACAATAAAAACCATACTAATATATTTACATACAATCATTATAATCTTTTGTCAGATTATTCTACAAGCAACATACTAAAGCATTAGTGTTTTAATTTTTTAGCCCAAACAATAAATTTTTTGTAAATAGATAATTGCTTCATATTTTGCAATAAATTACCAGGATTGTGTTATCGCGCTTCTCTTTCTTTTCTATGCAGTCCGACAAAGACCGCGCTTTAGGTCATTTAGTCGCAGCAGAATGCTGCTTAGAAGGATTTGCCGTGTGTCTAGAAAAGGCATTTGTGATTTTTAACTTTGTCTCTGTAAACAGGCGCTATATATTAGATGCGAGAGATCTTGGGAAATTTATCGCAATAAAAACCGATTTATATGCCCCAGTGGAAACGGCGGCTTACGATTTGTAACCAGACAGGTAACTAACTTCGTGTAAATTGTTTTATCATCACTGCTTTCAAAATAGTGAAGGAGAACTTCCCGAGAAAACAGGCCTCAACTAGAACTAAAAAATTCTAAGACGTGTGCCATCCATCAACCCGCACTAGGCCCACGTGGTGAATTACGTGGTGAGGAGGAGGCCTGTATCCCAGTACTGGGGAAATTATAGGCTGAATATGTTATGTAACATAATTTTCATTATTTTGTTCCTTTAAAAATACAAGACTGAGGCGCCTTTCATAAAACTAACAGCAATAAGTTCTTGTACCTGCAACTAATTGCAGCTAATATCGTGCAGGCGCTCATTCTCTTTTTTATCAATTACTTTTCCAATTTCGATCAAGGCACTGTCGTCAAGGGCAAAGGTTATCTCCTAACATCCACACTAATATTACAAATGTGAAAGTGTGTCTGTCTGTCTGTTATTACCTATTCACGCTTAAACCGCTGAACCCATTTAGATGAAATTTGGTGTAGGGATAGACACTTATGCAGATGAAACCGCGGGATGCAGCTAGTATCTTATAACTGGTCCACCTCTGCCTAACCCTTTGAGAAATACAGGCGTGATGACATGATCAGTTGACGTAATAATTATGTTTTTACCTATTGTTACGTTGTTTTTTTGCACCTACAACGGGTTGGTTTAGTAAAGTAGCATTTACCTGAAAACATAAGTAGTACATTACGAGGTTTCCGAGTAACACATTTCATTGTAGTTTTACAATCGGCTTCCTCACAATAAATCACTTTTCTTAATCCTAAAACATATTGAATTGTAATTAGTTGCGTTTGTTTACATTCCAAATGTCATTCAGTCAAACGTCAGTTTCTATCTGTCAAAGGCGACATCTGGTGGTCGCCGATTCACAGTTGTAGTTTAAATCGATATTTTAACATATTGATTGCTAACCATCGAAATAATATCGTATGGAGCAATCCTCAATTATTTTCAGCTTTTAGTCAAAAAAAGTCATAATAAACTAAATAACCGTAAACGGAAATCATTCATTTTTTCAATATAGACTTCTTTCTAGAAACTTCGTGTCAAGTTAATATATTTTTTATCTGTGAATTGTCTTTAACGTAATGTGACAAGGTCATACTTTCTTAATTTGCCAAATTAAGTTTCGAGGAGATTTTCCACGATCCCGACAAGTTCTAGTATTGGGAATGACAAATAATTTGTTTGTTGGTCTGGATCATGAAGATTCTTATTGTTTCAGCGAATAAACGTCATGTTGTGCAGTTGTTAGTGATTTTCTAGAATTTAAGTATCTCGGTGTATTATTTATCTTCAGTGATTTAATATTATTTTACCCGTAATCGGGGAGATTTTTGGAATGCTCCGACTAATTCCGGTTTGTGAGCCAGTGACAGCATCATGGGACTCACTTGGCATCTTGAAGCCCTACGACACGTTGAGTGATTCCACTAAACTTGTTACACGTTCTAAAAGGTAAGGATTTGGTTGTAATAGTCTTTGGAAGTGGTCTGTGAGCCCTTCCCTGGTTGTTAGAAAGGGTATTGTCGTGATCCATGGATATTTATTGCAGGATTCCAAATTGCGCATACGCAGGCAGCTTTCCAGCCGGTGAAGAATCTTGCAGTCAAGTGCTTTCTCCCTACGACAACCGTGAGTATTTCACCCGCTGACTATTTGCAACTCATCCCTATTGTCCGACCACTCAAGATTAGGCAAACCGAAGTCGTAGCTCTTTATGGTGTCATTGTAAAAAGGCCTCGTTAACCGGCTAATGTTTTAGCCTTTTAGATTTCCAAGCTCAGTCACCTCCAGGAAGGTGAATTAGTTTCTCTTTATATTATTAGGCCTCCGTATTGTCGATTCCAGGAGAGGCACCTCGAGCGATTCGTCTCGCCGCCAGGACCTAGAGGATCGTCTGGGGCCTGGACGCGAGACCCGTTCCTCGAGCACAGCGAAGCCTCGTGTGGAGACGACTGCGGCCGGCATAGTCCGTCTAGCGTTAGCGCTCAGGCGGGACGGTTTTTTCTTTTACCTACTTTAACTTTTTATTATACCTTATTACGGTTCCCGTAGGAACCAGTTGATTGTCTGGGTCCGGTTTTCGATGCTGGAAACCGGCCTGCATCACAATTTAATTTGTGGATCTCGGGTTCGACATCCTACCCCGTCCGGAATAGTATTGGACACCTTCGTCGGCTCCGGGATCCGGGACTCTCAAAGTCCCTGGCGCCCATTTAATAGATTTAAATTAAACAATAACTGGAAGGATACTTTCTCCTTAGTTTTATAATAATTATTAACTTTTAACTTATACTCATTTCAAACGGAACAGTACAGGGTCTATCTCCAACCCCCCACGACCTTCGCTCTCTATATTCTATTATTAGCTGGCTGGCAACAATTTTGTTATTTTTTAGTAAACTTATTCATTAGTAATGTTACTTAACCAGTTTTTTTTTTTTAATAAACAGTGTTTGAGATAGTTGTTGTTTCATATTACCATACCCACTAGTTTGTCACTACAGATAAAAAATCTTAATTGTAACACTATCGACGATGAAGTATCAATATCTACAAAATGTTCCTAATGGTTCCCTACAAAATGGTTGAGCTGGATGGTGCTGATCCATGCGTCATGTTCGTGAACGGACGCCGTCGGTTGAGACTGGTCATCTCTTAACTGCCAAGGCTTATTTTTAATCTTATTTCTTGTATTGTTTCTTCATTTGTGTGTTTTTTTACATTGTTCTCACATATAGAAGCAACAAGAATAATGTACCCAGGATTTTGTAATATCTTGATTTAAAAAGAGTGTCCATGGAGTTTCTTGCCCGTTCTTCTCCATAGAGATCTACGCTTTGGAATGGGCACCTAGCTTCAACTTTCTGACCAACTGACAGACTACTTAATTTTGACAATTCAAAAGTGCCTGTAATGGTTTAATTGAAATAAATGCTTTGAGTTTGAGTTTGAGTTTTATCTAATAACTACAAAATCATGATTTTACAGGAGGCGAAAAAAACGTTTAATTTCTATAGTTTTTAATATTTTAATAAAAAAGTTACTTATATTAAACAATTAGTATGAAACGTCGTCGTCGATTCAAGACCTTATTGTCTTTGCAAATATGAGCTATTTCATATTTTACCTACGAATATCCAATAAAGTGAAAATCGCTAAAATGTTAGTTATTAGATAATATTGACACTTCACCGTCGCTATGTTATGTCAACTGATCATATCTTTGTAAAACCTACCACCCAAGTTCACATTGTGGAATGTAAATAAATATTCAAAATTCTGTATTGAGAGATGCCTTAAGAAGAAATACGGTTGGTCGTTTCTCCATAGAAACGCTCGCGCCTGTTTTCTTTCTGGTTAATGACCATAAAGCAATGACTTTACAGAATAATAAAAATTAACTACTTGTATGGTCCCTATGTTTTCCTTTTTGATGATACACTATTTCTATAAGCACTAGAACCCTCAAAAAATGCCGATTTAAACAGCTGTCAACAGAGGCCTATTGTACAAATTTGAGAACTATTAATGAAAAAAGTAAAACATAGGGACACAGTATACCTTCTTATTCAGTTTATGAAATATCTTATAAGTTAGTCTAATATTGGAGGAGGAAATAGGCGAGTGCCAAATCTCGAATGACGACTTTTACGGATTATTCCACTTTGCCCCACTGGCCGCCCCACTGGTGGGGCAAAGTGGAAGGCTTTTTCAAAAGTCTTTCCGACCGCATTTCCTCTTAAGAGGACATATAGTGACCTTATTTTTGATGTTTTTCAGAAAGGTCAAGTCCGTTGTACTCGCAACTGGCGTGGGTGTATGACCAGATGTATGAACGTAAACGAGGCAAAAAGAGTATGTTAGAATAGCAGCAGGTGGCATTCTGTAGTTTCTGCCTATCCCTATAGGAGGAAGGCGTGAGTTATGTTATGTTCTATGTTATGGGTTTGGTTTCCGCACTTAGTCCTTCAAATGGACCATTGTGCGTGAGCCATGGCGGCCGTCGGTGGTTATTCCAACCAGCCCACCTCCCTCCAGAAGCTGACTAGGTATCCTGGTCTGTTGAGAATGTCTGTGTATGATTTGGGTGTCCCGAGGATCTCTGATCTAATCTGGGTGACGCCTGTGCACTCAAAGAGCACATGCGCAACGGTTTCATCAGCCTCCATGCAAGCCCTGCACAGGGGACTGTCCGTTATGCCTATAGTGTGGAAGTGTTTGTTCAGCGAGCAATGTCCCATGATGGTCCCCGTCACCAGGCGCAGGCCTTTCCTGTCCAGTTGTAGTAAGTTATGTTATGTTATTGTATATTGACTATACCTACCTGTGTCAGTGCCCATTAGCTAATTACTTAAACAAAATATCTACCAATTAATGAGAAGTATTTCTTCTGATTACTTAATTGGTAGGTATTTTGTTTCTATATCTCACTTTTCTCGAACATAAAAGTACCTACCTATGTAAGTATTAATAATTATTATTTATTTATTTCAGACACAATTCTAGTTCATAGTTTTACACTTATACGTTTAAATGATAAACTATTATAAATTCTAAACAGATAAAAACCCAAAACAAATTTGTGATTAATTAAATTTAAACATTCAACAACTCATTAAAAATAAGTAATGAAAATTGTCAAAAAAAATCTCAGAATCGCTTAAAAAAATAAAATGTCAAATATACGAGTATGTCAAATTGTAAAATTTTATATTAATGTCAAAATATAAAAAATACAACAACATGTATTTATTATTGACCCTTCCAACCTGTATTTTGCACTAAGATTTTTTAATACCCCACAACAGCCTCACAACTTAAAAAATACTCCAATCCACAAAACCTCTGAGAAAGGCAGCAAGCTTCTCTAGAGACTGGTACAATGAGAAAGTTTTCTCGTTAACTTTGGATGCTAATAACTTAATTAGCGCTTCGTCCAGCGACATCGCTTCGCTGTAAATTGCTTACGGCAGCTTTATTAACTGTGTACTACGGACTTTGGAAGTGTTAAGGCGGAGGTTTCAGAAAACGGTCAAAAAGTTGTTTTTTAAAATCAGTGTAGGTATCTCTTAAACCGTAAATAATTTTGACCAAAAAAAAATAATTATGATATTTTCAAGTCTTTTTTTAATGCAGTGATGGAACTCAAATTATAACTAAATATACAATAGGTAATGCATCAAAAAAAATTTCAAATACATTTCTTAATTGTCTTTAAAAGCAGTTTATCTCTTCATTAACAATTTTAGTTATAATTAAAAATATACTAATGTCAAACAGCATTCAGTGATTATTTTTTATTAAATAGTTTTTGTAAATAGATAATTGCTTCATATTTGCAATAAATTATCACAGTTGTGTCTAGGGAATGCAATCTCGTTCTCGCGAGATCTCGATCTCGCGAGATCTCGGCCCTTTTCTGCGAGATTAATCTCGGCCTAAAAATGGGCGAGATCTCGCGAGATTAGCGAGATTGAACTCGAGCATGAAAACGTCCTATTTGACGCGCAGCAGCGCGCGAACTGTTCGCTGATAACTGCCTCACAACTATAGTACCAACAAGTGTGGAATCTGAAAGGGCATTCTCAGCGGCTGGCTATCTAGCCTGCAAAATAAGGTGTAGGTTAGGTTTAAATACGTTGTGCTTTCTAAGAAGCTACTTCCAAAACAGTTTGTAAATAATTGTATAGCGAGATGTTGCTAATGTTCCTAATTTGATTGTTTTTATTTGGTTTTCACTTTATATTCTATTTCTCTTTTTAGTTTGGCGAAATGAGCCATTGATTTGATTGATCTCAACTCAAATTCTATTATTTTTGTTAATTAATCTTTTTGACTTCGTAAAAATAAATGTTGATTTCAAAATACCTATGGTTCTTTTTCTTTCAATGTCCCGGGAGTTCTATATCTATTTTATTAGTGAAATTATTTGCAAAAATTGATACTCTTAACTACCAATCTCGCGAGATCTCGAAATTGCCGAGATCTCGCGAGATTGATTTTCATAATCTCGCGAGATCTCGTCCGATCCTCAATCTCGCGAGATTGCATTCCCTAGTTGTGTCATCGCGCTTCTCTTTCTTTTCCGACAAAGACCGCGCTTTAGGTCATGTATTCGCCTTAAATAGGACGTAGGCGTCTATGCAGATTAAATAAGTTTATGAAACCTTGGACTTGATTTGACTTGGCACTGGCTGATTGCAATAGGAATTAATAAATTAAGTAGTTTATAATAATAATACTGAAGCCCTAACCACCGGTAGCTTGGACCCTGCTCCCGACACCGGCGAACTACTATTTTTTTATATTTTTAAATGTTTTTTATTCTTATTTTTTATATTTTAAGAAATATTTAAAAATTTAATTAAATATGTAAATAGATAAATAAACGAAAAAATAATGCTTTATTACCAAGTTTACAATTTAGCAGAAAAGCACTATGTAGAACCGACTGTATAAACCTAAAAATTATAAGAATACCATTAAGTTTAAACCTCTGGCACCCAAGCTAAGATTAAAATTGTGTTATGGGTGTCAGGGCTCTTTCTTTAAACATTTACCAAGATAATATGAACAAGATTCGGAGTTACATAGGCGATTGCCGGAGCAAGCAGTATGGTTAGTTTAATACAAAAACAAAAGAATAGAATAAAAATTAAAAAGAAAAAAACTATAAAAACTATAACAATAAAAAATGGATATTGAGATCCGTGGTGACCCAGTGGTAGCTGCCGCTAATTGCGAGGTGTACGGTCGTGAGTTCGAATCCAAGCAGGCACTTTACTTTGTGTATTTAACTTCATCACCCTACTCTCAAAACGGTGAAGGAGAACACAGTGAGGAAATTCGCATGTCCTAGAACTAAAAATTCGAAGACATGTGACATGCACCATACCACACTGAGTTCGACTTCGCATTGTAGATTATGTCCCACTCTCTCTCACATAGAGGAGGCCTGTGTCCCAGCAGTGGGAACATTATAGGCTAATTATTAGGAAATTAAATAAAATGAGCAGTTAATCGCCACGTTTTCTATACAAAAAAAGGCAATCCTATTTGCATGAAATTAAAATAAAAAGTATAATTACAGAAGTATCGATGCGGCAAAGAAATTCTAGACATTCATCGATGAAACTCGAGATTGTAAAATGAAGTAAAATTCTTTTCATTTTCTTTAGAGAAGCTCACGTCTGGGATTCATTTCAATGTCTTTTATTTGGATCCTTCCATGAAACGAGTTTGCAAAAAATATTTTTATTTGAATCTATCTGTCGTGTAGATCTTTCTTTCTGAAGTGAAATATGTAACCGCTTTTGACGCAAGTAGATATGTAATTATTTTATGAAACAAGAGAAAATTCAATTCTGCGTTAAAGGTGTTGTAGGTCCTGCCGGAGCGCGGACGCCGCGTAGGACTTTCTACTTCGCTACGCCGTGTTGACGTTACTACGCCGCGTAGAAGTTGCTACGTCGCCTAGATGCTACTACGCCGCTACGCCGCGTAAAAGCTACTACACCGCTATGCTACGTTGTCCTTACTACGCTGCTACGTCGCGTATACATTACTACACAGCTACGTCGCGCGCCGCGTAGAAGTTACAACCCGCTGCTTCGCCTTATTTGCATCTGGCGATGATTCAACGTGGGCACTTCGACTCAGCCGCGCGGTGTAGTGGCGTAGTAACGTCTACAGCGATGTAGTAATAACTAAACTGCATTCGCAATTTATTTGCCATAAATATAAACAAATATGAGTTTATGGAGAAATAACTTTAATTCATACACAATAAAGTTCAGTTTACGCTACAACTTCAAACATTTTTATAACTTTTTCAATAGTGCTAGTCACTCTGAAACCAACTTAATTACATTAAAATAAAGTTGATATTTATTTAACTTGAAATAACATCAATTTGAAAACTGTTTGAATAGACTTTCCTAATGTCTCACGTTGAATCAACGCCAGATGCAAATACTGATCAGTTAAAGAATCGGGTTCAACTAAAACCATTTTAAAGCTCTGTCTTTTAATTGTCTATACTCCATTTGGAATAAGATTAGACATTTAAATAAACCATTTTACAGTCCGTTCAACCGATTTTGAATTATATTGCGGTGGTGGCATGACTTATGGCAGCTGCAGTAAACAATTGGTATTGTAACCACTCTTTTGCTTTTAATACCATCCTTATACCTACGTTATAGAAGTCAAAATCGGTTGAACGGACTGTAAAAAATGTTTATTTAAATGTTATTCCTTATTCCAAATGGAGTATTCACTCTGTTGACGGCTTTATTGTTGACGTTCACCCTAACTGCTCACTGAATTTTAGATGTCAAATAACAGCGATTTACGGGCTATAAAGGTGAAACTTGTTTGCTCAGGACGATGAAAATGCTATAGGTACTGTTTTTAGCAATAAAGTACCAAGCCGATATTCTAAGAATGAATTAATATTGACCCAAAGTAAATATAAAATAGTATACAATATTACAAAAACAACTCTTCTACCTATTGTTTGTTTTTATATTACTGCGTAGTTGAGACGCGACTACAAATGTTTAAAATAAATTTGCCAATGTTTTAATTAATATTCAATAGCCAGAACCTTGTCGATGTAAAATTACATAAGCAATATAAACAACTAACTAAAAATATCACATCACACTATCTAATATTATAAAGGCGAAAGTTTGTAAGTGTGTGTTTGTGTGTGTGTTTATATGTTTGTTACTTCTTCACGCTCAAACGGCTAAACCAATATTGATGAAATTTGGTATAGATATAGCTTGAGTCCCGGAAAAGGACATAGGATAGTTTTTATCCCGATATTCCCACGGGATCGAGACTTATGCGGGTAAAACCGCGGGGCGCAGCTAGTATCTATACTTAATATTATAAAGAGGTAAAATTTGTAAGTTTGTAAGTTTGTATGTAATGGGTAATCTCTGGAACTCATAATCCAATTCTAACAATTTTTTAACTGGCAGAAAGCTACATTATTCCTGAGTGCTATAGGCTATAAATTGTTTCTATAGCATGTATATTAACCGAGCTATCACAACTTTTGTCTAGCAAGTCGGAAAAAAATACCACATAAAACAGAATTATTTGCGTGCGCTGCCTAAACAGTTGCTTAAAATTAAAAACAATGTATGGCTACCTGATTCGTCTTCATTATTTCTACAAAAAAGTCCGCGATACCATATCTCTATCTTTTATATTTTATCTTTTATACTTCTTTTATTGCATTAAAAAATTTTTTTTCCGGTATACTTACGTTTGGTTGATTATTTGAGCAACAAAATATTAATTCTTATGACAATAAATTATTTCAGTATCACAAGAACATCATACAGATAAGATTAGCCATTTACAGTATATCAATTGGTCATATAGTTTCGGAGATAATATAAAATTACTAAAACGCAAAATGCCCCTAGCATAACTTTCATTTGTGCAGACGTTTTACCTATTTGCCCATAGATGGCGTTCTGCAATTACGTCATTTTTCTGAATCGCGGTGTTAAGACTTTCCGTGGATTGATGACCCTCTCGAATTTTTATACCCGCGTTAGTTGGATTGGAGTTCCATACGAACGATTCGATTATGAGCACGGAGATTATGAGGTATCTATTAGATAGATACCTCATATTCGAAAATATTAGACATGGGCGTTTTCGTATTTAGTTGCTAACGGATATGTAACCGATATTCAGTTTTCATATCGATATCGAAAACCGTTTTCAGATATCGATATCAGTAGTACGATTTGCACAAGTAACTGAAAAGAACGAAACGCAAACTAACGACAAACGCAAACTCACAGTTTTACCGTTAATACATTGATTGATATAGGTACTTTCGTTTTATAAAGTTTAAAAAGAATAAATTTATCAGTTTAGCTTCTTGTAAGTACGTGAACTTAGGTCTAGTTTAAAGAATGGATTTCTCCCTGATATCGATTAGCCGCCGGAAAGTTGCTAACTTATGGAATCTTTGTTGTAACTAAATAAATAGAAACTAGACCTTATTGCTAGCTTGTTAGGATATAGATATTACGCACGCACTATTATTAACCAAATAACCAATCACTAGCTGAATTTACGTAATATTCGCTTCATCACTTTTACGCCAGTAAAACATTGAATGGTAAGACAGAGACAAAGCGAATAAAAACCGTCGATGTCATATCGCTCGTGATGTGAAGTTTGCGTTTTGTTCGTTATTACTTATTCAACATTATTCGTAGTTCGTTCTCGTTGTTGCGCTTTGGATAAACCATAGCTCAATGAAGTTTTTGTGAAAACGGTTATGTATATTTAGATATCGATATGGTATGATAATAAACACATATCCGATATAAGTTACGTTTTGATATATCGAACCCATGCCTAGAAAATATCGTAATTTCGTTGTACGTTTGTTTTCATTGTTTTGTATGTTCGTAGTTTCGTACTTCGTTCTATCGTAATAATCGATACGAGTTAAAGTTATTCGTGATTCGATATTACGATTGTTTTGTTTTGTAAAGGCGGACGGTGTTCGAGTCGCTCTCCCTTTGTTCGTAATTGTTTTCAAGTCTGTGCGTAGTTTGTCGAGAGCATGCCTAAAAGGAAATCTCAACTGTCCCGGCAGACCATCACAGACAAGAGCCGCTCGAGTACGCCGTACGGAAGAATCTGCCCCTGAAAATGAGCAGCGCCTCTCGAGAAATAGAGAAAATATTTCGCAAGCACGCGCTAGAGAATCTAGCTCCGAGCGCTCACAGGGCCTCGCTAGCCAAAATGTGAGGACGTCGCGGGCCCGTGCTCGAGAATCTAGCGCTGAACGTGCGCAGCGTCTATCTGAGTTAAGGCAGCATGTCTCTGAGACAAGGGATAGGGAGACTAGCGCTGAGCGCTCGCAGCGGCTCGCTAGGCAAAATGCCATAACATCACAGGCCCGCGCTCGAGAATCCAGCGATGAACGTGCACAGCGTCTATCTGTTTTAAGGCAGCATGTCTCTGAAACAAGGGATAGGGAGACTAGCGCTGAGCGCTCGCTGCGGCTCGCTAGGCAAAATGCCATAACATCGCAGGCCCGCGCTCGAGAATCCATCGCAGGCCCGCGCTCGAGAATCCAGCGATGAACGTGCACAGCGTCTATCTGTTTTAAGGCGGCATGTCTCTGAAACAAGGGATAGGGAGACTAGCGCTGAGCGCTCGCAGCGGCTCGCTAGGCAAAATGCCATAACATCGCAGGCCCGCGCTCGAGAATCCAGCGATGAACGTGCACAGCGTCTATCTGAGTTTCCAATAAAAACATCATTTGCCCTGACTATTAACAAGTCCCAGTGATAAACATTCTCTTTGGTTGGCTACGAAAAGAATGTTTTTCCCATGGGCAATTATATGTTGGTCTATCAAGAGTGGGATCATCCGAAAAGCAGATTATTCTGTTACCGGAAAATAAAACAACCTCAAACATTGTACATATATAGAGAAGCTTTAAATTAAATAGATACCTAACTTAAATAAATAAAATAAGTAAAAGGCGACCAAGGGTTAAGTTACCTTGAGCAGAAAAGAGAACTTAGGTAATCTTTGAAGTTACTGATCTGATTCCAAACAATATTTTACTAATAAAATTAAATACAGTAATATCAATCGAGTGTTATCTTATGTTAAAACAAGAAATTTTCCGCGGACGAAGTCGCGGGCAGAAGCTAGTAATATTATAAATGCGAAAGTATGTCTGTCGTTACCTCTTCACGCCTAAACCGCTGAACCGATTTAGATGAAATTTGGTATAGCGATAGTTTGAGTCCCGGATAAGGACATAGAATAGTTTTTATCCCGATATTCGCACGGGAAACTTATGCGGGTGAAACCGCGGGGCGCTGCTAGTACTAAATATACCGAAGGTATGATAATATCAAAAAATTAAAAGTAAGTAAATTAGATTTATATGTTAAGGTAATATAACTCAGTAACGAACAAGCATAGAGAAACAAAAACAATCACGGAAAAAGTAGGTTGATCAAATCCGCTGAACTAATCGAAAAATAAGAGCAGGTTCTCAAGTCGACGCGTATATCATTTATGGAATTAGAAAATGTGGATATGGATTTTGTCTTGTGTAGTACGGAAAAAAAAATAACTGATAGCATTTGAAATCCCACTTAGCCAATCTTTTGTCGAAAATATTTCAATTTAAAAGATTATTACTTTGATTCAAGTATTCGGGGACGTCTTTATGTTGGCAGTTTTGGAAATAAATGGTAATTGGGCTTATTGTAGGAATTGATATGATTTCACAAGTATTTTTATAATATAGAATATCAAGGCTGTATTTAAAGCTTATTGAATAATTTAAACTACACTGTTATGAACATGATATTTAATAATTAATTCATTTATCAATTTAATTTTTAAACAAATAGTTAAGTCCAGTATGTAATGGCAGCAGCTGCACCTCCTTTATCGTTCATAATCATTGTCACTGCCCGTCATTGTCATGCATTTGTCATGGGTATCATTTAAGCTATCACCAATTTAATTAGTTTTGTGTTTCTTGAATAATAGGGTTTGTCCTCCAAATAGTAGATCTGTCACCAAAATGTAGTCACCAAACAATGCAAGTGACCTAACCAAACCGAACCTCGGGGTGCCCTTCGCTCGCTCTTGCATCCTATGTCGACGGAGCCCCGCTTCGCGGGGCCCCTATTTCTGTGTAAAGGGTTTAAAGTAACCTAACCAAACCGAACCTCGGGGTGCCCTTCGCTCGTTCTTGCATCCTATGTCGACGGAGCCCCGCTATCTGAGAACGAAAATATTTCGTGGCGATAGATCTATTTATTAGGTGATACAAATATTTCGTGGCGATAGATCTATAATATTAGGTGATACAACTTGATGACAAATATAAATTTTGGTGATAGAAAATATAGTTCCCATTTGTCATACGTCATTTAATTATGCTTTTTGCCGTCATGTTGGCAGCAATGTATACCACTTCTTATTCTTCACCACTTCTTAATGTTTTGGGCTTGATTCTAACACGGAAACCTTATAAATCTTAAAAAAAATCGCTGAATCGTCTTCCCATATCTAATATCTTGACAGACATGGGCATAAAACACATTATACTCCTAGCGGAGGACAAGGGAGCCAACATTATAACATAGGAACTATTTGTTGAAACGCACTATACACTGGGTTAAAACTAACATAGATAAACAACGCTACGCAATATTTTATCTTCCTTTTTTTATACGAAACATCCTGTGTGTTAGAAAGAGTAGGGTAGACTGGGTACGGTTGAAACGATTTGGCTTTTATCGTTCATAGTATTGTTGTTTATGAACCAAACGACGATGACGATAAATCAAATTCAAGAGCGGGTTTGTAACTGCGAAAGGGCAAATTTAGTTGCTGGGGTGCTATTTTTACCCGACTGCGCGACGCACAGGAGTGGTAATGTGTTTATCAGCCTATGTATGTATGTATGTATGTATGTAAGTATGTATGTATGTATGTTTGTATGTTCCTTTGAAGCACTATACAGACCAAATGCCTGGACCGATTTTTATGATTCACACGTCAATCGATTCCTCTTAGTTCGGCGAGTGTCACTAAAGACATGACGTTAATGAAAATTCAATATGGCGACTACTAGACGCCATATTGTGAAAATGAAAAAAATGAAAGTCAAGAAACTATGTCAAGTGGGGTATCGTTGGATAGGTCTTTCAAAAATATCAGTGGTTTGGGAAGACCGTTTTTTGATTAATTAAACCGTTCGTGACTTATCAAGCTTTAAAGTACCAATTTTCGTTAGAATCAAGTGTCCCCCCCAACTAAACGCGGCAGTAGTACCTATATATTACGAAGTTTAAAGGGAAACTATCACACTTAAGTGGGATTTACAACTCATAACTAAAAAGAATAAAATAAAAAAATTAAATTTAAAAAATCAAAAAACCCGACTGCGGTAAAAAACTTAAGTTAAAAAAAAAGACGGGTTGCACTCCGGGAGTGCCGGCAGAAGTGAAAACTTGAATATTAACGTTGAAATAAATCAATAATTAATTTAATTAATATTACTCATTTTTTTTCAATATTTCTGCGTCACTTTTTTCATTAATAGATGCACTTTGTTCAATTTCCATATTTTAAACACTTTCGGTCTTATTCATAAAAAAAGCCTATTGAAGGTTTAAACCATTCATTACTTAAAATGCTCAATAGGCCTTTAAAACATTCGATAAAATTTTGTATTCATAAACGTTCTATAACTAGAATGTCCTACAACTTCTAAATGTTGCCATTATAATGAAGTCATCCAACAAATTGGCCAACACATTAAATCGGCATACGAGAATATCTGTCTACGAACCGAATATTTGTGTCCATAGACATTATTACGTATGAAAAACTAATTTATTGTCTACAGTTTCAACAGTTTTGACGCGACAACGTCATGGTCGTCATGGAAACAATATGAATATGTCAATGAATGAATTTGATATTGTATGTGTCAAACTAAAAAACTTTTGAATATTTTTTTTTGTATTTAAATTAAATGAAATGAAGACCGGAGACTAGTTGCAATAAAGGGCAAAGAATTGAATATTGGTTGGAGGAGGATAAGGTGTGTACCTACTGTTACAGCTAAAATGTGTTCAAAGTAAGTTATGTTTTGTAAACATTCTCAATTTCTTATACTTATGCTTGCTTTTGCTTCTAATCCTTAGATTTTTTGGAAGAATTGGTCAGGGAGAGGTCTCCATAATAGAAAATAAAAACACTGACACAAGCACTAACGCTAAACAGGGGCAGCCTGGCATGAATTACGAATTAGGTGCCTATCCAATTTACAATTTTACGAAGAACTTCGTTTGCCTGTACAAAACTCATTGTAACAAAAAAAAACCCGCCATAAGAATAATAATGACTGTTATTTTGAAGCCGCTACTGATTAATTAAATCAGTATAAATAAGATAATGAAGAGAAAGAATTTATAACATTAGTTTTGTATTTCAGGTCAATAGGACTAGTAAGGATGGTGCTTCACTACGAATAGCAGAAAATGAAACGGCCTACAGAAGAGATGGCACAGATGGCAAATGAAAAGCAAACATTTTAAAAATGTTGTTCTGCTTGCACAAGTTTTAGAAGCCAAATTAGAGTTTAGAGTATTGTTCAGCCGTGAACAGGCAAGAGTTACCATACGCCAGCGTCAGCATCAAGAGCGACATACATTCGTTCCACATAAATTAGTAATTAGTAAATGAATAAATTAGTCATCAAGCTGGAGTAGAGTTTGATTCATCTTCCATAATTCCTCTCACTATGGCCAAGACACCTTTAGCCATCACCAGTTCTATGAGTCTGTGGGACCGGCAATGACAAAACTATTTCCTGTGTACACATTGCACGACGTACACAAACCCCTATTCCTACCCAAATTCTGTCTGTTCCCGTAGGTCTCCCGTAGGCTTGTATGATAGGTTAGGGTGTTAGGATAACTAGGGTGTTAAGTAGTTGCTGTAGGTTTATAATCAGTAGGGTGAGGTAACCATAGATACCAGGCTCAATTGTTACAAACTTAGGCACACTGTATGCATTTGGAATAACAGCCGTACTAAGCTGTAAGTCCCGGTGCGTACAAGTATTATAAAAATAAACTGATATTTGTATACAAGCTTTTTATTAATGAACTACTCCCTAAATTTCTTCTCTTTTACTTTAGATCTTGTTGGCTCAAAATATTGCCACTTCCACGTTGTCGTCGGTGGCAGCGCAGAGGTCACTTTGACTGCATGTTTTGGGTAGGACAAATAAGGCAGGATAGGAAGTGGAACATGTTTTGCAACATAGCTTCACAGCCACACCCTACTGGAGCATCTCCCTGCAGGGTGTAAACTTCCGTGGTCGACACGGAAGCATTGTTTTCACACAAAAGCAGCAATGTCCCACAGTATTTCTTGTTGCTATAATGTGCTTCGTTATATTTTTCGTCGCTTCTATTTTGTATTATAGGTAGGTATATAATAATAAACTAAATTGGTTAAACAGAAGTTCAAAATAAATTAAATACAACTGCGGCTCCTCGAAGTACTATTGTTTACGAAACTGACTTTTCAAACATTTGTACGAGTACGTCAAATGTCATTTTCCTCGGCCATCTTTGTCGTGTCTCACTTGGTTCACTTCGGTTGGCGCCGCCGTAGAAAGAGATGGGGGGGGGGGAAATCTCTCCTGACGGTCACGTGTCCTGACGCGATGCCCTGACGCGAGTTTAACATTTTTTACCCATTACAAAAAGTGTTCAACGCCGCTAAAGAAGTTTTCACTTCAAAAAACTGAAAAGCTAAAAACAAGCCCATTTTAAATTAAATAAAAGTTGGAAGCAGGCGGGACCCATACCATTTTTCTATTTTCAAACTCAAATGGGTCCGGCCTGCTTCCAACTTTTATTTAATTTAAAATGGGCTTGTTTTTAGCTTTTCAGTTTTTTTTAACTTAAGTTTTTTACCGCAGTCGGGTTTTTTGATTTTTTAAATTAAATTTTTTGGAACTATCTAAAATAAAAATAAAATCCGTTTTGTTTCAATCGTCCCCATACCAGGGGCGGTTGAAACAGTGAATGGGGTCGGTTAAAACGCATGCAAATAATACAAAATATAATGTTGGAACATGTTTTTTTTTGTCATTAATTCTAATTATAAGCATAATTATGACAACAATAATCAGTCTTCAAGGTTTTAATTTCTAATCAGCCTTGACGAGTAATAAAGAATTAACGCAATTAACAAAAATAATAAAAATCAACAGAAAAAACTAAAAGGAAACATCTCCACAATCAAATAAAAAATTAGCTTATGGATAAAGCTGATTCGCAATTTTGGCAAATATAGCTAAGACCACCTTCTGTGCACTCTTCGTGAGCACACTTTTTACAAGTGGTGGATCGAATCTACTTTTCTCTGCATCTGCTCTCTAAATATAGTGTCAAACAAACTGTAGCGGTATCTACAACGCCACATGCGAACAACGCGTCATACTGACGTCACGCAAATCCAGCATCTCGCAAGCAAAGTTTACCGCGCAGATAGCATAGATACAACGGCCCGACATGAATCATCGGGCAGTTGCCCGCCAGACACACTACCCGTCTGGTCGGAGGATCCTCCCTTTTCTATAGAGTATGAGTGAACTTTACACCCTGTTCCTCATATCTCTATAAAACAATACAGTAGCATTTTTCCTCTTCTAAAGACATTTTCTGCTGTGTATTACTTTTTGTTCCTTTTGAAGTATTTTTTTTACCTTTTCTTCCATCCAATCTTTTCTTAACTTGCTGAGTTTTCGTCTTTGATGTGTCGTCGTGTGTGCCACAAGAAAAAAAAAATAATCAAAAAACAGGGGTCACAAACCCGAACATTCACCTCGAACACCTTCGATAATCGAAATATTTATAAATATCTTTCGATGCACGTATCCGTACGGTCCCTTATCCGCACCTAAAATTGGATGAAACAGGTTGAACGTGACCGCGCAACTAATGGTCTGCTTGTGGTTGGAATTCCCGTTCATTACTTAAGGGATTTTAGTCTGCATTATTATAGGTAAGTATAACACACACACGCACCAGAAGGCCAATTCTCGTAATTTAAAACGTTCAAAATCTAGACGCATTCTCATCTCAGCGACAAACACACATTCCCTATATTTTGACATCAAAATGTAGGGAAATTAGAGGTATTTTTGACAGATTGAGACTGAGATCAGACTGTGAACGTTCTTAAAATTACGAGAAAGCCCCTCTGATCTTCTTCAGGCCAATGACTTTTAAATTGTAAGTACTTAAGTACTTTTATTTTAAACACTATTCACATAGGTGCAGTCAACCAAAGAGATAAGTATGCAGGAACGTGGGATATGGTTGAAGTTTAGTAAGAAACCGATGGATGTTCTCGAATAAAATTTCATTTTATTAATAGAAACAAACAGCTCATTTATCAAATTAAACTTCAGTCGACAACTTCCATCTTTCCATACTTATCTCTTTTGTTGATTGTACCTAAACGAAAAATTAAAAAAATAAGTTTAGTATTTTTTTATATAGGATTCTCTATCGAGACTTATCTAAAACTTTGTTTAAAATTACTTACAGTCTGGCCGCCGCGCCGAGAGGATGCGTTCCTGACACCTCGCAGTTTCATTCAAACGAATACGTGTTTTGCGAATTTGATCTTTATTAGCTACTAGAATTGTCGCACTGACAGGTGACAGGAACGCACTTCTCGACGGCCGGACTTGTACCTTTGAAAATTAAAGGGTTTAAGGGAAGTTCATCTTTTTCGCTTATGGGCTTATTCGCTTTTCGCCATCGGGCGCACGGCTATTACCTTTTTTTTTTCTCACGGTGGAAATCCTCATGGACTTCCACTATCGTGGGGGTGACAGAGGGGCATGCCGGACTCTTACCGGCTAAAACCACCGCGGTGTTCCACCTTTACCTATAGCCGGGGGTGCGGGATTCGCAACAGCATTCACCGCTCCCGCACGGCTAGTACCTAACTAATAAAAGTGTATTTGAGTGTTAATAACACCAATAATTGTTGTTTAAACAAATACCTAATCGTAGTATAAATGTTCTTTTATTGTCTTTGATCACAAATTGTCTGCAGTGGTCCCCGTGAACAGTTCTCAGTTCTAATAATAAGGTTTCGTTAAGCTACCGCAGCCCGCAGCTTATCCTGCAAGCAACAACTTAATCTATTTCACTAACTTAGAAGTTTTCTAAGTATGAGATAGATTAAGTTGTTGCTTGTTATTATTGGCGCTAAATTGAACTGGAAGGCACACATTGAATACCTAAGTAAACGTCTGAGCTCTTCTGCGTATGCCCTATGAGTACAGGATTATTGGAAAAACATTAACAACCTTTAAGAGGTTATTATACTCATCATTATGAACAACTTTTACGATGGGACCAAACCTAAAATCGCGAAAAAAAATTCAGCTGTTCCCTACATTTTGACGAGTTATACGAACATAAATGCAGGGAACAGCTGATTTTTTTTAATACATTCAATAATTATGAATTTTTGTTAGATTATTCTACAAGCAGCATATATACTAAAGCACTGTTTTAATTTTTTAGTCCAAACCACAGATTTTTTGTAAATACATAATTTCAGCGTCTTTTCTTTGCAGCATATCCCACGCATGCTCAATGGGATTTAGATCTGGCGATTGAGCAGGCCAGTCTAAGGCCCTAACATTATGTGTATGTAACCAAGCTGCTACCGTTCTCGCCGTGTGTGCCCGGGCATTGTCGTGCATGAGCAGGAAATCTTGCCCCATTTGTGTTCTGTGGGGCAAGATTACGGGCCCCAGCACCTGTTGGACGTATCGTTCTGCCGTCATATTGCCCCGCACCCAAACGAGATCCGTCCGTCCTCCAAGACGAATTCCTGCCCAAACCATAATTGTTCCTCCTTGGTATGGGTGAACTTCCTGAGGGTTCTGGAGACGGCTCCATCGTCCAGGAACTCGCCAAACACGCGTCCTTCGTGAATCTGGATGGAAGCCGAACCTGGATTCATCCGTGAACAGCACATTGGACCATTGCTCACGGCCCCAGTCCACGTGGTTCCGAACCCATTCTAATCGTCGTCCACGATTGCCACTCCGTAAAGGTGGGACCCGGAGTGGTCTACGAGAGCGTAGATTGCTTTCATGCAGTCGCCTTCTTACAGTTTGGTCACTCACAAGCACTTGGTGTTCCACTCGCAGCCTTTGGACCAATTGAGTCGCCGTTGCATTTGGTTGTGCTCGCGCAGTAATTTGCAAAAATCGGTCTTGTCTGGGGGTAGTGATGCGACTTGGCCCCCGGTGCCTCTCCGCTACTTCACCTGTGGCACGATAGCGTGTCCACAATCTTGAAATTACATTTTGATGGGTCCCTATGGCCTCAGCAACATTACGCTGAACAGATCCAGCTTCCAGCATTCCCACAGCTCGTAACATCTCCGCCCTCGTCAAATGTCGGCGTTGCATGGCTACAATACCTCAATTTTAACTTTATCTTTCGTTTAAAAATGAAAAAAACTGTAACTAAACGTAATTCGTATTGTTTTCTAAATTTCGCACAAATGAAAATTCCCTCTCCTATACATCAAGACATTTTTTGCCCGCGAAACAAAAGAATTTTGAAAAATTTAAATTTGGAATTAGTCTGAGATAAATTACAAACAAATCGGTGATAAAAGATTCCAATGCGGCCAGTACTTTTCGAGTTATTTAATTGAGTATGAAATATCCCTAGACCGTGTTGATGTGTGTATATAGGTACGCTTTAAGATGAAACATGTACGTACAAAATATATTAATATTGTGACATCCTGAATGCTTAATTTGCATGTACACGCATGTTTTGACAAATAAAATTATCTTTATCTTACAGGATACTGCGGGCTGTAACCATGGGCGTGTCTTGAGCACAGACAGTCGATGATATAAGTTGAAATGTCGTGATCGAAGTTTATGATAATTAATATTTTATGTTTACAATTTTTATCATAAAATAATGATATTTTAATACACATACTTGCTTACTTACTTAATATACATACTGTACGAAATACACGCGGAGGACGTGGAGTTGCGGACACCAGTCGGCAATTTTTTTTTTTCAGGTAAACCTGAAAAAAAAATCTGATTGATTTTTGATTGATAGAGGAGACTTTTGCCCAGCAGTGGGCTGCTGGGCAAAAGTCTCCTCTGGTTTGAAATATAAAACAATTGAATGGAGGCCCAATTCAATTGTTTCCTATGTCAGACTGTATTTTTTAAATACGGTATTTTCAGTTGCACATGTCACATACGCAGTTCTAAAATTAAACCACCAAGAGCGTTGTCGAAGCACACAATGAAAACTACAGTGATGCTCTGAATTAAAAAAATAACGAAAACTGGACTATATAAAATTAAAATATTATGGAAATTACGCCCAGGTGTCAGTTTACACAAGTGGAATAACAGTTAGTTCTAGTAACAGTTCAACGACCAAAAACTTTCGGTCATAATCTCGGTGACCTTCTACTGGTCCTCGACTCGACCATAGTTTCTTCTTACAATCTTGGGTACTAGCCTGCCGCATAATATCGTTATGCTCTGTTTATTACACTTTGCCTTGCGTGCTCATCCTTTCATTCGCTTTATTATTCAACTAGATTTCTATGAACGTTTTCTAGCATAAAGTGATGAACCTTCATTAGAAAAAAAACTATTTAGTCATGATCTCGGTGTATTCCCGTTCGTCCCACCGACTTCGTCCCCGTCGTGGGACGAACGGGAATTCGTTATTTTTTTCCCGATCGTCCCACTAATTTTATTGATGGGACGAACGGGAATAATTTATTAATTATTTTCATGTATTCCCGTTCGTCCCACCGACTTTTTTTTTTTGTTTTTATTTAATGATACTGTAATACCCGCTATAAACGTTTATCTTGGCTAGTGTTGAGGACTATTGTTGTGCTTATGGATTTGGATCATCGTTATGGAAGAACATCGCAACTGTGTGATGTGTCGGCAAGGCCTACATCGTGCTAGATACCAACAGCATGTTTTAACATATTAAATACCGAACATCAAGAATGGTACGATCGGGAACAAATTTAATATTATTTTTGTAAATTCCCGTTCGTCCCACGACGGGACGAAGTCGGTGGGACGAACGGGAATACTCCATGATCTCATGATAAATTTTGAATAAATATAACCTTAATTACCACACTTAGCAATCGTATTATCCTAGTCTCACTTTAACAAAGTCAACTTGACTTTTACTTAATTGAGAATCAAAAGACTGTCGGGCGCTAACACATGAATGAAGACATCTCGCGAGCGCGGCAGAGCAGCGCAATCATTTCATAACTGTCCAAAAGCGACCCTTTCAACAGTCAATAAAAGTTTCATAATACTTAGTACAAGATAAAAGGGTGTCTTTGATCTTGACCTCCAGGCTTGCACAACGCCCCCCACTGGTGCCTACTGCACTCACTGACAATATCGAAACACAAGCCGTGGTGAACGCACGACTCGATCATGTACCCAAATCCGTTTGACAGAAAACATTCGACGATCAGACAGGTTCTCGACAGAATATTTCGGGAAAGAAGTGTTCGGAAAAATGTACTTTCGAGAAAGAATAGTAACACTTCATCTTGTTCCGCGTCGAGTTCGGAAAGCCGAAAGATGTTCGGGTTCAGTTTGCGCTGAGTCGGTGTACACTTGTGATTTGTAATCGTGTTGGTTCGTTGCAGTCCGCTAGTCAGCGGTTCACTTTCACTACTTGACATTTTAGTAAGTACCTACTTCTTTATAAGCATTTATTTCTATTAGCACTTATTATAATAATAAATATAGTTATGTCCATATTCCATGCAGCAACTGTGTTATAATTGCATATCTGCCCCAATCCTCTCATATAGAGGCACAAAATACTTTCATACCCATTTTGATCGTCAAAACCAATTCCCCTGGAGGATCAGTAAAACACGCAATCTTATAAAGATAAACCTCCGCGGTATGTCGATGTTTCTAGTCGGCACATTTCTGAACGTATTGGCAAATGTCTCGTTATTGCAAAAGCAATTTCTCATGTTGTCAGCGGATAGATACTACTAACCTAAATCTCTAATATCTTTGCTAATAACGAAGGAAAATTATATCATTAAGTTTTTTTCATGGCCAGATAACTAAAATGAATGATTTATAAACATATTTTGTGACTAGAATTCATGCAAAATTAAATACACGATACAAAAACAATGAGCTGCATTTAAATACGTTTTATTTGCATTATTTAAAGGTAGTTCATTACAATTATAATGTAAAATTGCTTCAGAATTAGTCGCATTCATATTTATTTATAAAAAAACCTTGTTAGAAATTATCTTAGGTATTTGGCCATGACAAACAGCCACACCAGTGTTAGAAGCACTTGTTTTAAACTGTGCGTTGTCTGTCAGTCATTGTCATATTATATCTATGAAGTTGTGCAATTCCCCTTTTTAAGCAAAAGGCTGAAACATTTAGCTAAATAATAATTATGACAGTTTGACTATACCAAAGCTGTCAAACCGTAATTGTACCTAATTGCTCAGATATAGGTAAAATATCTGTCTATCGCAAAATCAGCCCTTACTATAGTATCAATCGTGGTGGTTATCACCAGTCTGACGCAACTGTCTAATAAAAACTGAAACGTGTACTAAAAATAATGGTGGCTATCACTATCTCGCTTTAACATCTGCAGTCTGTGTCATTTTTGCTATGTTGGTATTCAGTTTTAGTACAAGTTTCATGCAAGCGACGTTTTTCATATTTTTCTATGGGACTCCCGTCTCTTCTTACATATAACGAACATTACTTACTCTATGGTTATCACCACGAGCACATGAGCACAAAACCACTCTACGAAATAAACCTTCATTTCGTAGCAATAAGAGGTTGTTTTTCACTGCACCTCTATGGCATCAATTTGACTTTGACAGCAGGGCCCCAATGCTCTATTATTCCCCGCGAAATCTTACCACGTGCAAACCACGTCAATATCGTGTCTTGTTAACGGCAAGGAATCGAAATGTCAACCGTACAACCATGGACTTATTATATTACCTAGTAATACAACACGTCCCGTCCCTAGTAATGTAATAAGTACCCTCTGCGGTAGAGAAACCCGAGTGGATATGCGGTAATAGATACCTATTACTGTTCACACCAAAGCGGATTTCGATATCCTTGTGGGTAAAATAGCGAACTCGAGCTCCCGCGCCGCGTCGACTAACGGAATCTGTTTCGCCCAACAAGCGAAACAATACCTATGCGGTACTACTATGGCACCAACAATTCCGCTCCCGCCGCGGAACTTGATACTAAATACCTGAGCGAAACCCGCGCGGTATGCACTTCTACCCACAGCGGCAGCGAATACTGCTCAGGTCGCTCTAGCCGCGGAACTTGATAACTAATACCTGAGCGAAACCCGCGCGCGAATACCGCGTGCGGTATGTACCTGTACCCACAGCGGCAGCAAATACCGCTTAGGTTTGAACAGACCTTTAACCATAGTAATATGAGAACTCATTCTTCAGTAACATCATGGGTATGTTCATGTAGGTTCCCTTTTTTTCTTATTTTCTTCTGCGATCAGTCCCTGGACTATAAACAGATTTGACGTTGGATTTGATAATGCAGAATGGTTTCTGTAGCGAGATTTCCCTCTTTATATTTCTTGGCAACGTGTCCTAGTTGGCAATATTGGCAAGGTCTATTACGGCTGTATGGTCGTTGATTACAGCTCACCTTTTCTGCCGCCTTTTATGATCTGGCTTTGTAATCGCTTTCGCCACAGGATTTGAATGATTCTGCAGGCTTGCTCTGTAGCGTTCTACCCAGTTTTTGCGTCCTAATGCACTGTGTTTTGGTCTAATCCTTGAACTTGTCTTGTTATAACCCTTTTTAGTAACTCGTCTTGTTATAAACCTTTTTATGCTGAAAAGATTTAAAAGAGTTTTTATATAGCCACAGTTGGTAAATTGGTAAACTAGAAAAGAGCTAGTGAGAAAATAATTAAAATAGGGTAGGTACCTACTTTATTATTTTCTAATCAACTCAAATAACTTAATTTAACACTGATTTTATTGTTCTAAGTTTCTTTAATAGGTATCTTTTTGATAAAATATTTAATTTTGTAAAATAAAAATTAGGTACGGCTAAGTGTAAACTTTAAATGAATATTTAAACACAGACAACAATAGCCGTGTGATCTTCTGAACTCTTTATTTTTCTGTTATAGTTTTATTTTTTAAATCTTTTCGCACAAAAAGGTTCAAAGCCTTAGGCATTCTCTACCAATCAACCAAGGGCGGTGAAGAGATTAGATGGCAGGCGCTTTGGTTGAGAGCAACAATGATAAAAAAAACTATTAAAACTAGGTTCACAAATACATAAATAGTTTTTATACACATACATACTATTTACTATTACTAACTTATACTGGACTTATAATATTATGGTCATTAATTCAATATAGGCTCAAACTAATCAGCACCATTTGAACGTCAACTCAAGACAGTTTCAGAAAACGATACGTAATACTTCACCACTCCCTTTTATTTTGATTTCGTTCCACTAACTCTATCTTCCACCACTGCAGAAGACCCATATTTACTAAGATCCTCCATAATCTAACTTGCGCCTGGTTAGGAGTACCGGTACCTATACCGGAACAGGAACCAGAACCTAAATTGGAACCTTTAAGAACCTTTATTTCACCGGTTCCTAAGCAAAGCGAGCCCAAACTTGTTTAAGTTTGTAAAACATCACATTTGTATTGATTGGTGGAAGCTAATATGTTAGAGAGGCTAGTAAGCTTAACCTCTAATACTACGAATGAAGGCGAACTAAAAAAAAGGCATGGTATGCTATGCACGCTCCGAACACATCCCCTCTTCCGTAAGGAACCGGTGTAATATCATCCGATTTCAAGTTCAAGGAACCTGTATTTAGAACCGGTACATTGGAACCCAAACCAGAACCGATGATGGAACTGGAACCGTACCGAAAAGACGAACCTTTATAAGAACCTAAATGAAGAACCAGAACCCAAATTGGTACCGGTTTTCAATCCCTGCTCAGAAACCTGGCAATCAATGCGCTAATATATAAGTTCAACAACTTCCATTCGCTGCTGCGAGCCCGTCTCTATTTCGCCGGTAGCCGCATACATTTGCTATTCATTACACCATTCGAACGCTGTTTAAACTTGGGCAATTTAATTTTAATAAACGAAGACGGCAGGCTTTCGCAAGCAACCAGTTCGTTATTTCGGTTCGACCTTGCGACTATTATACGTCGGTATGATAAAACTTAGGTGTAAGGGCTCTTACGTCACTGCTTATCTCATACAGTGGGCCTAGCACGAACGCGCGGAGTAATATGACATAACATCACGCCTGTAATATCTGAAGGGTTAGGCAGATATGTACTATCGCGGCCTTTTCCGCCTGATCACTTGAAAATTTTGTCGCCTAAATCCTGCGTCGGCGCGAAGCCACGCCCCCTTAAAGTTTTCGCCTATTAGGAAGGCGCTAACGCAATTAGTTGCACCCTGCACTGCGCAGCTTAGTACCGCATCACGTGTACTCCTTTTGTGAATTTTACGGGCCATTATTTCACCTTGGCGGGCTTACTAGAGAGCGCTTCTATTTTTTGAGTACAAGCAAAAATTAACTTAGTAGTGGTCAGGTGGGAGTGTCCGCGATAGTACAGTCACGAGTAAAAGTATGTATACACTTGGCTTTATTCAAAGACGATTTTCTCCTTTATTTTGGAATGAAATTTTATGTTATTACGAAAATAGTATTTTCGAACCCATAAGTTTATGTTAAGTGTCGTATTTCAACGTTGCATTCGTTATTTCACGAAAAAATCGCAATTGAAAATTGCCAAGTGTGTACGTACTTTTAGACGTGACTGTACCTAAAGTTCACATTTCGCCCGTTATTTTCAAAACCCATGTAATAGGGGGCGACCCTATTGCCATCAACCGGGCAAATATCCAGACACTGGGCTGCTCCTGAAAAATTCCTAATGGAACCTAAAAACAATTTGCCCGACCTGAGAACGCTGCTTTCATAGACTAGACCTACCGCTCGGAATAAATATTGTAACGTAAATTCGAACGATTTTTGTTATATCACGTTTTATGTTTGTATAAGTGTCCCCTATCCAAATATATGCTATTTATTGTGCACCGCGATTTTGAAAAAAAAAATCAAAATGGCGGCTGATGTTAGGGCCAAAACCTTCAAACCCCTTTGAAAAAATGTCTACTCGTTTCGCACATAATATTTATTATTAATTAGTTTTAAAGACTGAATCCGTATCAGTGTGTGATACTAAATATTATTATGCTTGCCGCATAAATTCTCAATAATAATAATGACAGGGCTCGATAACCCCTCAGGTTTGTTTCTTAATCAAAGCTTTATGCTATAGAATTGACAACATTTCAAACCTGACACGACCTTAAAACAAAAATACTATTTCTTTATTTTCGTACCCTGAGTTCAAATATATTTTTATTTTATTTTTTTATTTCTAAATTTCTGAGAAAAAAAATAAAAATCAAAAAACATGTGATGACGTCACATACCTAAACGGCGGAATGAGGTAGTTACCTTTGCGCATTCCAATGTCTTTGATTGAAAACATTATATCAAACAAGACATGTCAATGTCACCTAAGAAGTGAACTAGAAAACAACTAAAAAACTGAACTGAATTCAACAATATTTTTTCCTATCAACTCGACACGCTGCTTACTGTTAATATTATCAATTTTTGATTGATATTACGCCAATAAAATGGATCCCAATGAAAAATATACGCCAATGACGGAACCAAAACAACGACTGAGACAAGTGACATCTAACAGTTTTTTTGACGGGTCACAATAAAGCAAAGGTAATATCGCCATTCTACCGTCATCTGGCACTTACGTCTTTTTAGAATACACCGAATTTCAAAGTTAAAATTATGAATGAAAAGTACATAATTTCGAAAAACGAAAAAATATGGGTGCCCTAGATTTGAATTTACTTTTATATATCGTAATAATACATGCAGGTTAAAAATATGAAATGTTGTCAATTTGTTGTACTTTCGATAAAAAAATCTTTCGAATTTTTGTTACCTACGTTTATATATAGAGCCGTCCACGGAGACGTGCCCCACTCTTCTTACTAATCGCTAGTGGTTATCGCTAGATTTTTAGTTTTTTACTCACTAATAAGTAATTACTGTGTATCTACAAAACTAAAACACTAGCGGAATGTTGCACATTTGTACTGTAAGCGATTAGGAAGAAAAGTGGGGCGCGTCTTCCTGGATGGCGCTAACTGTACTTCTCGCGTTCGTGCTAGGGCCTCGGTTGTGAAAAGTTCGCTAACTTGATTAAACTTGGATGTCTTGAAACTGGAATGAACTTGTAGGTTTGACAAAGTTTGTAGAAGTTAGGTTAGAATTTAGGTCTACCTTTATAAGCTGATGTAAACTCAAACTCAAAGCATTTATTTCAATTAAACCATTTACAGGCACTTTTGAACTGTCAAGAAGTCAGTCAGTCAGAAAATTTGAAGCTAGGCAACCATTCCAAAGCGTAGGTACCTATGGAGAAGAACGGTCAAGAAACTCCATGGCCACCCTTTTAAATTATATTTTTACAAAAATATTTGTTGCATCATTAATGTGAGAACGATGTAAAAATAAAAAGACGTACGCGTTAAAAGCGTCCAGAGTACAGCAAATAGTAAAAAAAAACAACAACCCAAAAATAAAATATTTAAAAATAAGCCAAGGCAGCTGAATGATGACCAGCCCCAACTGACAGCGCCCATTCACGAACATGACGCATAGATCAGCTCAGCTGTAATATAGGTTGTTACTGTTCAAGATATAATAATTTGACAAAAAATTAACAGAATACTACACAGACACACCCACACATTACTATATTACCACTTGAATTATTGAACACAGACGTCATTATTATTATTACCACTCTTTTTTTTATGGATGGGAAGTCATCAAATGACCCCTCCCGCTCTGGGTGGAGCGGAAGGGAGTGTCAGACTCTTACTGACTAAAACCCATCCGTGTTCCTTCCTTAGCCCTTTATGTTCCGGGGTAGCGGTAACCCTTTCGGACAATCCCGCACCCTATTATTACCACTTGCATTTTCTTTACATATTAACTTCAATAACATCCTTTAAGTAAGTTCATGTAGGTACTAAAGCCAGTTTTCTATTCTTTGAATATCAAGACGAAGAAAATGGAGTTGCTACAACCTTTTTTATGCTGTAAAGATTTAAAAGAGTTATATATATGAGAGATATGTAGCTCTTTGTTTATAGTAAGTTATAGGTTATAACCTCGACAGAACACCTATTAAAATTTTCCACTAGAGCAATTTACATACATAAAACTGCAATACATAATGTAAAGAATACATTACCTAAAAGTCACTTCGAACTTACTAGAGTTGAATAATTAATCAGATAAGTAGGTAAGTAATAATATGTAGCAATAGAAGTGAATATTAAATATTCAATTATAACGGCTGACTTTGTACAAATAATGGAGTCAGAACGTCCCCCCAACCTTACATTGACCAACAGACTTAAAATGTATCTCATTCGAACCGCCTTAGCAAGCTGATCAATTTTTACTATGACGACATCTCTCAAAAGTGCGGGATATTCCGAGAAAATCATGTTTTAGTGTTAATTTCGTCAGTACGTCCCCCCAACCCTTACATCGACCAAAAAACTTAAAATGTATCTCATTCAAACCGTCTTAGCAAGGTGATCAATTTTTACTATGAAGACATCTCTCAAAAGTCCAGGATATTCCTAGAAAAATCATGTTTCAGTGTTAATTTCGTCAGAACGTCCCCCCAAGCCTTACATCGACCAACAAACTTAAAATGTATCTCATTCAAACCGTCTTAGCAAGGTGATCAATTTTTACTCCGACGACATCTCTCAAAAGTGCAGGATATTCCGAGAAAATCATGTTTTAATGTTAATATTTTTGGCACAAAATAAGAGTTTGTAAGTAAACCATATTCTTTGATTTTCAAACCTCTCAAGATCAATTAGGAGATGCCATTTAAAAAACAGAAAACGTCATTCGTTACTCGTCCAATTTTTTCTATTCCTATAGGCAGGCAGTTGTCCCACCGGCGGCGATGAACGATTAGCGAGTAGAACTAGCAACTGAAAACGAGTTGGCGAGCATCGAGCAGCGTGTGTGTAGTTCCGATAGTTTTGTCGCTGGGCTATCAGCGAGTTTTCGAGTGCGACGGGCGATTACTCGCACCACTCGCTCGGGGCGGTTAGTCTCACAGGGGTTTCGCTCGGCGTGAGCTCTGACCACCAAGCGACCATCGCTGAGCGAGTATCGCTAGGCGAGTATTATCTTTGATAGCTCTTGTCGTCAGCGACAAACCAGTGAAGCGAGTCCTCGCCGGCAGTGTGAACAGTCAGCGATCAACTGTTAATATATGCATCTCTTTTGTTTACACGGAATGTATATCTATTGTACGTTTCTTGAGCGAGAAAACAGCCGACAGTTAGTCGCTTCCTCGCCGGCGGCGGTGGGACAACTGCCATATGCTCGTCCACGACGGAGACTCGGGTGTCTTCGTCTTGGGCGAGCTTGAATCCCTCACTGCACTCAGGATTCAAGTCTTAACTCCCTCGCTTCGCTCAGGAGTCAACTCAAACCTAGAATCCTTCGTTGCGTTCAGGATTCAAAATAGCACCCGCGACAACAAGGCACTACTTTATCCCAAAATAAATAAAACGATTTTTTATTTTATTTCTAAACCCCATGGATTTTGGACTTAAAACTGGTTGCTAGTATTTTTATAGATCTTTATGAACCTGATAACACATACAAAAGATCTGTTGCAGGGCAGGGGAAGAGCCTAGCGAATTAGAAAAATGAATAAAACGATTTTTTAATTTTCATTTTATTTCTAAGCCCCATGGATTTTGAAGTTAAAAGTGGTTGCTAGTCTTTTTATAGATCTTTATGAACCTGATAGCACATACAAAAGATCTGTTGCAGGGCGGGGGACGGGCCTAGCGAATTAGGAAAAATTAATAAAACGATTTTTTAATTTTTATTTTATTTTTAAACCCCATGGATTTTAAAATTAAAACTGGTTGCTAGTCTTTTTATAGACCTTTGTGAACCCACTAATACATACAAATGTTCTGTTGAAGGGGGGGACGGGTCTCATACAAATATGGTCATCGTTCTTTAAAAGGTATTTCATAAACAGAATAAGAAGGATATTATGTCCCTATGTTTTCCTTTTTGATGATACATTGTTTTTATAAGCACTAGAACCCTCAAAAAATGCTCAAAATTTCCGCCGTCAACAGAGGCCTTGTGTACAAATTTGACAACAATGATAAAAGAAAAACATAGGGACACAGTATATATCCTTCATAATCTGTTTATGAAATATCTTTTAAATTGGTCCAATATTAGAGGAGAAAATAAGTGAGAGCCAAATCTCAAATTATGACTTTTCACTTAGGCTTTTTCAAAAAGTCTCTCCGACCGCATTTCCTCTTAAGGCGACAGCAGAATCTATCGACATAGGTTAGACGATTTGTGAGGAAAGATTAGTCAAGATTAGAAGAGTAAACGTCTGCCACTAAACGTCATAGTTGTGGTCAATGTGGTCATAGACTGTGTGACGGAATATTGCTGTTGTTACCAAGCTTGGCTAACCGATAGGCGTTTGTTTTTGCCAATGACTTAATTCTTAGGCGACAAACCACTGAATGCGGTTATCAAAATATCATTCTATTTCTTTCAATCGTTTGATGGTTACAAAAACAAATTTATTTTTCAAACATGTTAGCGGGAAATGGATTTGTGTTGTGGTGCATATATAGTCTACTTCCGCGTTAATGCAGTTTATCAAGTATATTAAAAGTATTATTTTTTATTTTATTTTATAATCTAAGGTTATTGGTTAATTTTATTATGTATCAAATGAATGTTACGTCTATTATTGTAACGATTTAAACCAAAATTGAAAAGTTGCTGTACATTTTAATAAATATTGTTGTGCATGCCTATAAGTGATGTAAGTATTTGCACAGTATTGAAGACTCGTGATTACCTATTGTTACTATCCTTATAAATATGTCGTTGTTGCGACTTGCTTGGTAAATTAAATTAAATAAAAATAAAAATATATGTAAATAGGTTTAAAAAAAACAAATTAAATTAATATTCTGAAATGATGATTGCTAATAAATGAGTTCATTGTTTCCTTGTCAACTACTCTACCTAAGTGAAAAGACCGAAAAAATCTCAAAATTGCATGACTCTTGTAATTTTCAATAAATTGCTTAAAGAAATAAGGACAATGAATACTGCCTTATTTAAGGAAAATCTAAAGAACTTTTTAGTTAATAAATGTTACTATAACCTGAACGACTACTTAAACGATAATTTTTCCAAACTCAAGAGCTCACAGTGACATCAAGTAATATAACAATAATTATGCATGTATCTTTAAATAATTAACCTGTTAATGTATAATAATAGTTCTAGAAATGGCATTGACTTAATTTAATTATTATTATGACTAAATAAATAATAAATCTGTATTAGGTAATATAACTTTATGAAGGACAATTCCAATAATTTAATATATAAAAATATTTTTATCTAATTTTATATATTTTAATGTCAATCTTGATCTTGATACATTCCTTTCGGTAGAATCACTTAAACATATATATTTAATAACACCATTATAACAGTGTTTTCTGCAACAATAAATAATTTGATTTGATTTGAATTCTCTCTTAAAGTCAAGACATCGCTGGAACTAAAAAATCGAAAACATGTGACATCCACCAACCCGCACTGGGCCCGCGTGGTGGATTACGGGCCCATTCACTACTCTCACAGAGAGGAGGCCTGTGTCCCAGCAGTGGGAATATTACAGGCTGATTATGCTATGCTAAATAATTTTCGAGCCTCATGTCCTTGACCGTAGAGTGGTAATCGCAGTTGAAGAGGCCAGAAGAATTTTTCTTTGTCGATTTTAGTTCAAAAGTAAACCTAGATACAAGCTCAATGGATAAAAAAATCTATTGCAAAAATCCAGTTTTAACACAAAAAATTAAAGGGCCAATTTAACTTCATACGTAGTAGTAGGTAGGGATGCATGAAGAAGCCTCCTCGTGTAGCGCAGTTTGTTCCTCCAGTTACTCAACTGAATCGAGTGCTCGGCGCAACCTGGACAGTCACATCCAACACCTTATTTGACTGGCTAATTCTTCCCTTGCCTGCTTTGTTACGTCAATGCGTGGGAGTTCCAGTGCCTTAGGCATCTTCTGAGCACGCTCGTTCCACCATAGACCTCATCCATCGCTTTCCATCAGGCGTGATCGAGGTCAAGAGCAGGCCCAGCAATAAAAAAAAGGTACTCGCGTTATATAACTGAAATCGTTAAACAAATACGGCTTTTGAAACTGTATGCTAAACCGTTATTGGTCACATAATGACGTAAGATGATACTGTTGAAAATGTGCCAACGGCCGTGCCTTTGCGCATCGGCCGGTCAAAGTCAAGAATGGCGCCCAAATTGTGACAACATGGCGCCAACACGTTTTTGTTTGAGAAGGGGCAATTTTGGCAATCTTTGGTTGCGATAATTCTTTTAGCGGTCTTTGATAAACTCACGTTCAGAAGTGAGCTTTAAAGGGACTAAAGCGCGGTCACTGTCGCATAGAAAAGAAAGAGAAGCGCGATGACGCAACGCTGGTAATTTATTGCAAAATATGAAGCAATTATCTATTTACAAAAAATCTATTTTGGACTAAAAAATTAAAACACTAGTGCTTTAATATGTTGCTTGTAGAATAATCTGACAAAAAATCAGAATGATTGTATGTACCTATATTAGCATGGTTTTTATTGTAAAAAGAAAGTTTTTAGAGGTATCTTCATGATTTTTTTCTATCGTATCAAATTAGTTGTATTAGGTACCTAGAATATATCCTGAAGAATATCATATATTTTTATGATTTTGTTTACTGGTAGTTGATCATATACTTTTGGCATTATAAAACATGCGTTTTTTTGCGTTTAGGTCCTGTAGTCCTTTTAAAGAGGACAACAGAAGTAAAAAAAAACACTATGAATAAGCCATTTGACTTGGTTCACAGACGTCCTTTTCGGCTAACCACTGAAAATCAGCGCTGTGCTGTGGGTATACCACAGCATCATGCTGAGTGGAAGCCTTCTTATCACAGTAATGACGTGCAGCTGTCGAAGAAGGGGATCACACCGGAATGAGAAAGTTTATAGTGGATAAGACAAAGATTAAAACAAGAACAAATAGGCGGAGAATCGGGTGGGGGAGGGGGTTCAGGAGATAGGACCGGAATAACTCCTTTTGTGCTCATGATCCTTCTTCTTCCTACCCTTATCCCATGTTACTTGGGGTCGGCGCAACACGTTTTCTTCTTCCATTCTCCCCTGTCAATCGTCACGCTATCATTCACTCCCTTCTCTTTCATATCATTCCTCACACAATCCATCCATCTTTTCTTCGGCCTTCCTCTCCCTCTCCATCCATCAACATGTATATTCATCACTCTTTTAGTCACATGCGTTTCGTCCCTTCTCATCACATGCCCATACCAAGCCAAACGATTTCCTTTCAACTTTTCTGTCACTGGCGCCACTTTCAAACTTCCTCTTATATACTCATTTCTTACTTTATCCATTCTCGTCACTCCACATATCCATCTCAACATTCTCATCTCCGTTGCATGCAATCTTTTTGGGTGCGCCAAAGTTCACCTAAATTTTCAACTCCGATAGTTGGAAATCCGAAAACGTTCTTCCTAACATTTTTCATCCTAACAATCACAATTCCTAACTACTCTGTCTCTAATGTTCATAATTCCGAATCATTCAACTTCATAATATCAGTAGCAATAAACATCTATTATACTTTTATTTGTTTTCCTATATTTTCTCAACATAACCATCTTTTATACTATTATTCAAAGTCATATATTTTTTGTTTAGATCGTCAACATAGGATGCAAAAGCGAGCGAAGGGCACCCCGAGGTTCGGTTTGGTTAGGTTACTTTCCCCCCCGGTGGGTTCCCGCATTGTCGAGGCGGGGGGGCTCAGTAGCCGTGGCTTGGACACCCACGGTGAAGCGAAGTGGAACCCGAGGAGGGGCCGCTCGTCAGGGCTTTTGCCGGTAAGCCGACGACGTAGCGGCCAACAAGTAGGTTGCGGTGCCGCTTGAGCGACATCGCAGCTGAGGCGGGCCGCGATGTCGTATCGGAGGCATCGCGGCTGAGGGTTGGAGGCCGCGGTGGGAGAGGAGTGCCGGTATTGCGGTGCGCCGCTCTCCCTACCTTCCGCGGCCTTGACGGGGTCGCCACCGTCCGATGGCGGACGCGGTGGGGCCGCAGAGGAAGAGGAGTGTTGGTATGACGTTGGCCGCTCTCCCTATCCTCTGCGGCCGAAAATTGGCAGGCGGCGGGGCCAATGACCTGACCCGTCGCAGGGGGACCAAGGGTGCCCAGACACGGGGTCGTCTGGCGCCCATGTGCTGGTTTGGTCCCTGGGGTGGTAACGGCGTGCTATGTGTTCTGGTGCGCCGGTGATGGGGAATACTCCCCAGAGGAGGGTCCGGTGACGGACAGCCGCGGCGGGTTCACGGATGAGTGCTAACGCGTGCCCGTGTTCCCGCCGTAAGCGGCAGAGGAGGACACCGTGGAGTTTTAGTGGGTTGGAGCCCCACATAACTGCACTATCTCCCCGTGGCAGTGCAGAACGCATGAGCATTTCTCCACGTTAAAAAAAAAAAAAAATGATTAGGTTACTTTAAACCCTTTACACAGAAATAGGGGCCCCGCGAAGCGGGGCTCCGTCGACATAGGATGAAAAAAAAAGTGTTTATCATATTAGACTAAATAGGTTTTATGTCTATTGAGTGGTATATCAAACGATTTTATATTAATTGTCTGTTATTCTTATAGAAATTAGTAACATTAAAATTATATCAATCGTTTATTATATTAACTGATCATTATATCAAATAAAATTATAGGTTCAGTTGTTATATCTTGTAAATATTAGAGGTTTTGTAATTATATCATATATTACTTACCCGTATAAACTCCCAGGCCATGAAAATATTATGGTAGTTATGTTTAGGGATTAAAGCGTTATGATAAAAAACAGTAGGAGTTTAAAATATTTACATTAATGATATTATTAATTACAATTTTCGGAAACATGAGTGTTATGAACATCGCCGGTAGCACTACAAATAGTATGAATGAAAACTTTAGGATGAAAAATTTTAGGAAGAGTGATCATTCGGATTACAAATCGTTAGGAAGAACAATTTCGGGTAAAGAACTTTAGTTGAGCCAATATGGACCCAATCTTTTTTCATCCGTCTTCTTCACAGCTCTTGTGCTCGTGATTATAGATTTTATTTTTCTTTATTATTAGAGTTAATTATCTCTTAATAACCCTATTTTACTTTCTCCTTTCATTTAATTTTATTAATTTCCATGATACTGAACCATGATTTCTTCCATACTAATATTTTAAATGCGGAAAGTAACTCTGTCAGTCTGTTACCTTTTCACGCCTTATCAACTGAACGGATTTCGATGTTTGGCAGACAGGTAGACCTTGACATGGGTTAGGAAATAGGATTTTCATCCCGCTAGCACGTTCTCGTGGGATAATTTCCGACCTCCACGCGAGTGAAGTCGCAGACAGAAGCTAGTAAATAACAAATATATTAGCTTTGTTTTGAAAAATGTGCCAAGTTATCCTTCTGATGCTGAATTCGTGCTTCGGCATTAAATCTTCAAAGAAAATTAATGGGAACACTATTGGAACGGTCAAGAACGGAGAAAAGTCCGTGGCTAAATAATAACAACCGCACAGGTCGATCGATCAGGTAAAGCTACGCTTGTCACAGTTGGTCTGTGGATGGGTGACCTTTACATACTGAGACCTCTCCATGCCTCGGAAAGCACGTTAAGCCGTTGGTCCCAGCTGTCATTCGTGGATCATTGACAGTCATTACCGGTAGTCAGAAGCCCGAAAGTTTGACAACCAGTCTAACCAAGGGGTATCGTATTACCCGGTTACTGGGTCGTGGAGGTCAGATAGGCAGTCGGTCCATGTAAAATACTGGTAGGTATTCAGCTGCAACCAGATAGACTGGAAACCGACCTTAACATAGTTGGGAAAAGGCTAAGCAGATGATGAGTATCAGAACCATCTTTCTTATATGTATGATCGGAACGGTCAACTTTACTGAGAGCTTGAAGAAATCCTCATTAATATTGCCCCCTATTACATGGGACTTACATAAACTTAACTGGCGAAATATGGGTGTATGTACACTTCTTCCTAACTGTATAAAGGAAGGGGCCTGTCAGGGATAAAGCCTGCCGGGGGTGCGGGATTGTCCGAAAGGGTTACCGCTACCCCGGAACATGAAGGGCTAAGGAAGGAACACGGATGGTTTTTAGTCAGTAAGAGTCTGACATTCCCTTACGTTCCACACAGAGCGGGACCCCGTCATTTGATGATTTCCCATCCAAAATGATGCATGCGTCATGTTCGTGAACGGGCGCCGTCAGTAGGGACTGGTCATCTCTTTGCTGCCATGGCTTATTTTAATTTATTATTTGAATTGTTGTTTATTCTCATCTTTTCATTATGGATGCTTTTAACGTTCTGCATCGTTCTCACATGTATAATTTTTAACATGAAACCAAGACTTTATAACCACATTATTTTGATTTAAAAGAGTGTCCATGGAGTTTCTTGCCCGTTCTTCTCCATAGGTACCTACGCTTTGGAATGGGCAACTAGCTTCATTTTTTCTGACTGACTGACTTCTTGACAATTCAAAAGTGCCTGTAAATGGTTTAATTGAAATAAATGCTTTGAGTTTGAAAAAGAAATAAAATAAAAAGTACACAAAAAATCCACTTTTGTCAATACCTAATTGTTAGAAAACTTGAAATAATTGAAACATTATGACAATGAGTCTGTTTGACTCTAAAAGTACGAAAAAAAAAAAATCCCTTTCAGTTACATGCAAAACAATGAAAAAAAAATAAGTTTGTTTATTTTATTTTTCCTTTTCTCACAAACTATGAACAAAGATCAAAATCAGTCAATTTCGTTCAAAAAACTTAAACAGTGAAACAGTTGATTTTTTTTCTACTTTACATGAATGTCCTGAGGGACAATTCTCGTAATTTTAAGAACATTCACAGTCTGATTTTAAGCCTTAATCTGTCAAAAAAGCTCTAATTACCCTATATCTTGACTAGTTTTTGACATTTGTTTGTCGCCGAGATGAGACTGCGACAAGATTTTAAACGTTTTAGGTAAATTACGAGACGACCTTCCGACCTCTTTCATAATTCGCTTCTAACATACTTCTTCAATTAACGTTCGTCATGAACAATAAAGAAGAATCTAATTATTTCAATGAGATATCATGTCAGTATTAATGAAGCATGTAGGTACCTATGCGTGTTGAACGCTAATCGTCTGTTCAGGGTCCATTGAGGGAAACTTGCTTTATTACTGATTACTGGCACACGGCTAATATGTGTCCTTGTTCGGTTATAATTGTTATATTCAATCAAAAAGGTTGGTACTTTACTTAAGATAATGTGGATCTTGGTATTAACCGATTCTGTTTTGCACAAGCTTAACTTAATTTAGGCTATTTCCTTCTTCTTCTCTCTAATAAACCAAGAAAGAGACGGAAATTATATTACAGCTCTCAGTTTTAGTTGACCTAAATTTCCATAGACTTAAAAACTCGGCGAAGTTCATAGTTCAAGGCATGAACTCGTAGACAGAGATATCTTTAACTTACTTCTATTCATGGACTTATTATATTACCTACAACATAATAAATCCATGCTTCTATCTGTCACCGTCTGTCCTTTTCTCGAGCTGTCTGCTGATAAGAGATAACAATTATATACCTAATGTTAGTTTAGTTTGTGAACAAAGGAATCGGCGCATAGATATCCGTGAATCGGCGCCATTATTGGATTACTCTTGAACGCGAAAACAGTTATCTAGAATCTGTTGTTTTCGATAAGATGGACCCCGTTGTAGATATATTGTTTAAAAACATGGTAACATGTTTTTTGATCAGAATTAAGTCAGTCTCTTATCAAGTCGTTTATTCAAGTCAATGTCAATCTTCGATAACTGTATGAAATGGCTATAATTTGCTTAAAATACATCTTTAAATAATGTAATTGATTATAACATGACCTACTTCTTCAAGACTACTTGATTGTTGAAACTACTCTTGGGTCTTTATACATTGGCCACCATTCTCTTACGATTTCAAACATTTCTGTTCGTTAGCCAAGTAGTTGCTTACCCATTTCTAAGCACAATTTTGCAACCTCAACAGCATGTTTCCTTAATCCAGCCATTAAATTGTAGCACCACGTACTAGAACAATTACGAATTATGAGCATTAACGGCTATAAAATACCGAATGCTGACACACATTGGATTGCATTGCTGTGCGCGCGCCGACCGGTCTCGGCAGCCGGCGCGAACGCATCGCGTGGCGAAATAAACACTTTCCATACGTTTGCTCGATATTTTTTTACACTGATTTGTACGATTCCGTAACAAACCGTGATCCATGATTACAAACGGTAGTTTTAAATTGTTTAGTTTTATTATAATCACTAAAACGGATAAAAATGGCAACTATTATTTTCTGCATTTTCATTCTAAATTAAAAGAAATAATCAAAAAAATGATGAGGGCGCCACTGTGCGTTCGGCGTCGTCTTAAAATCGTCTCCTATTAAAACAGTTATAATGAGGATAGTTTTGTAAGCAAAGTTTCGAACTGCCATCGTCATCACACGCCTTTACGAATTTCCAAGCATAATATGATAATATACAGGGTGAAATTGAATTCATGGGCATCCTTTTAAGGGGTCATTGTAATCATCATTATGAACAATTTTTACTATGGGGCCAAACCTGACAGGCCTGATGGTCTAGTGGTTAGTGACCCTGACTGCTATGCCGGAGGTCGTGGGTTCGATTCCCACCCAGGACAAATGTTTGTGTGATGAGCACGATCATTTGTTCTGTGTCTGGGTGTAATTTATCTATAATATGTATGTATTTAGAAATATATAAGTATGTTTATCAGTTGTCTAGTACCCATAACACAAGCTCTGCTTAGCTTGGGACTAGATGGCGTTGTGTGATAGTTGTGGAATATTATTATTATTATTAAACCTGAAATCGCAAAAAAAATCAGCTCTTCCCTACATTTTGACGAATTATGTGAACATAAATGCAAGGAACAGCTGATTTTAGATTTAGTCCCATAGTAACAGTTGTTTATAATAATAAGTACAATGACCCCTTAAGAGGAAAACGATGATTAAAATTTCACTCTGTATATATTAGGCCACAACTTATATCATGTGATAATGATAGCTTTACAAACATCTTGGTCACGTTTTTAACACAAACGTGACATACACACCAGTTCATAAATCATGGACTTATTTGATAATTTTATCGAATTTATTGTATTTAATTATCCTTATATGTTGGTAAAACGCATATAAAGTATACTAAGTTTTTATGATCTCTTAACTTAGACATTTATTGTATTTGCATGTCAGTTTAATTACATTGATAAAATAAAACCGTTAAAATTGTCTCAATAATGGGACAGCGCGTTTTGTATACACGTGTACAGACGCCAGCACATCAAGCTACTACAATCTGTCAAATGTATTTAATAGATTTTCAACTTTATAACTAAAGCATAAGGTTCAAAGTTGATTGGGAAAATTTGACAGTTTCGGGTAGCTTGATGTGCTGGCGTCTGTACCTATTTTTCTTTCCCACACAGTCAATTTCTTCCTTCTTTAACAGTACGGATGTACCGAAGTGTTGTAAAAAGAACAGAAGTTTTTAGCAAAGCTTTAGCTAAGGGTCTAAACAGACGGACTGCATTTGAACTGCATGCAAGCTGCAACATCGCAGTCTGGATGCAGTTGGCATAACTAGGTTTCGAAACAGTTAAGTCAACTGCATCCTAACTGCGATGTTGCAGCTGAAATGCAGTCCGTCTGTTTAGACCTGTAACCGGTGAAGCTCCGCACGTAACCTACATATATTGTTCATATGTCCATGAATAGACAGTCATAGTCTATGATGACAGATTAACAAGGTGGTTTTTAGGATTCCAAAAAAAAACAGAATCCTAATTCCTATTAGGATTCTGTTTTTTCCTACTTTGTTGTCCGTCTGTCTGTCTGTCAAGGCCCTTTATCTCGGGAACGCATGGAGTTATCCAGTTGAATTTAAAACTATATACTCAGGTCTACAGTTCCTTAAAGCTGTGAAAAAAATCAAACTTCTAAGTTCACGTAAAAAAAAGATACGTCGTTTATGCCGCAAAAAACGTATATTTCGACACTCTCAAGGAAATCAAAATGTATGATCTAGAATCATGAAATTTGGCAAGAAGCAAGGTTATGTAACACAAGTAAAGGAAAAAATCCGAAAACCGTAAATTTGTAGTTACATTACAAAAAAAATATATGTTTTCCCGTGATAAACTAATACTTACGAATCCGACTCGACTTGACCGGTTTTGATTATTAAAACGAAATAATGTTTATGAATGTTTATAAGTGGACTCTTCATAAAAGAGCGCCACTAGGGCTCCATACGGAATAAGTATCAGCTTATGAACATTGAGCTCCAAGAATCAGTAACATAACTCTGGTAGTATTGGAACCAGATATATCAACCATCGTTTGGAAACAATAGACAACTTAGCAGGCTTGTTGCAGTAATATAAACCCTATGTAAACGGGATTTGGACTCAATTAATATTGTGTCGAAAGTGGGAATGGCTAAATGGTCTTATAGCATGACCACCGCAGAAACGAATGAATAAATGACACATTGTAGAAAGACCTTTACGGCACGTTGTCAAAAATAAATGAAAAGAAATGTCATGTGTTATCTTTGTCGTCTAGACTAGAGATAGCTGAAGTGGTCGTGTTACGTGTGCTAAAGAGGCTCCTGTTCAAAGTTCAACAAATTAAGACCAAGGTCACTAAAATTGATATTTTCAAGGTCACTGAAAATATAAATTGGAGAGCAAAGGGGCTTGTGGCTAATTAATGACAGCCGCACGGGTCGATCGATCAGGTAAAGCTACGCTTGCCGCGGTTGGTCCATGGATGGGTGACCAATACCCCTCAGTGCACAGTGCCTCGAAAAACACGCTAAGCCGTTGGTCTCGGCTGCCATTTGTGGATATTTCACAGTCGTTACGGGTCGTCAGAAGCCCGACAATTTGACAACCAGTCTTACCAAAGGGTATCATACTACCCAGTAACTAGGTCGTGGAGGTCAGATAGGCAGGCGCTTTAACCGGATGCAGCCGAATACCAGTATTTTACATGGAGCGACTGCCTATCTGACCTCTACAACCCAGTTACTGGGTAACACAATGCCGCTTGGTAAGACTAGCGGAGAAGTGTTTCCGATTACCTATTTACAGAATAAACAATTTAATTTTATTTTATATGTAATTAGAAGAATCATTAGATAGGAGGATTGGAAGATTTTAGAAAGAATCTGAAAAATGCTCGATCCCTTTTTTCTGTATCAACGCCATTGACTTTGAAACTCTCTAGCTAGCGCAAATAGAAAAAAAATGTTTATTTGACACGATATACCCAAAACCCTATTCGAATATAGATGTGGTCGACATTTCCTATCTGACTACCCTTAAGAGGAAATGCGGTCGGAAAGACTTTTGAAAAAGCCTAAGTAAAAATTCATAATTCGAGGTTTGGCTCTCGCCTATTTCCTCCTTCAATATTAGTCCATTTAAAAGATATTTCATAAACTGAACAAGAAGAATATACATATACTGTGTTGCAATGTTTTTCTTTTTTCGTTAATAGTTGTCTTTGTACACTAGGCCTCTGCTGACAGCGGTTTAAATCGGCAATTTTGAGCATTTTTTTTAGGGTTCTAGTGCTTACAAAAATAATGTATCATCAAAAAGAAAAACAGGGACAAACAAGTAGTTAATATTTATTTTTCTGTAAAAAAATCATTGCTTTATGGTCATTAACCAGAAAGAAAACAGGCGAGAGCGTTTCTATTGAGAAAAGACCACCCGCATTTCTTCTTAAGAAGAAACGACAAAACAAACTTACAACAACAAACTTAGGTACAGCAATTGAAAGTCGAGCTAGTCACATAGAAAAAAGCAAAATGAAGTTAATATTATTACAGCATCGCCATTCAACGTGGCAATGCTGCCAGTCTTTTGGGCACGTTTCCGGATGACAGCGATGCGGACGATTACTTCGACGATTTAACGATTTGATATGACGTTTGTTAGTCATTTAATTTAATATCTATTGTAAATAGTTAGTTACATTTAAACATTATAAATAATATTACAAAATATATTTAACCTTGTGCGTGGTAATAATATCAGACCATGGCATATAGTTTCCTAGATAATTACTCATCCTTAACGTGTTGAATTCAATTCCGCCTATTAAAAAACCTATGATAATAACTTAATTAAAAATCAGCAATAAACACATAATTCTTTTATGTGGGGATGTGGGAAGTATTGATGGAAGTAGCTGATTATATGAAATCATATCCGATTATTAACCCGTTCGGATTCCGATGCCTTACGGCCTTGAAAAATATTTTTTGTTAATACGCACGCGTATGCTACTCGTATCAATCATTATGGCATAATTATTAAGTTACTATAGGCCGACCGCTTAACTGAGACGTTGCCTGAAGTAGCAGAGTGGTGCGGGAGGGGTGTGGTGACGTAATGCGAGAGCTCAGTGATTCGTCAACTCGTGACAACTATCACCCCTTCCGCACCGCGCAGCTACCTCAGGCAACGTCTCAGTTAAGCGGTCGGCCTATAGCTTTTGCTCGCGACTTCGTCTGCGTGAAATTTCTTGTTCCCCCGACCCATCCCGTCGTATCGCATCACCCGCCCGTGCTATCACTTCGTTTACGCCTAGCGTTCTTTATGACTTTTTCTTTATGTTTTTGTTTGGCTGCTAAGGGTCATACCATGATGTTAAATAGCCTATAACCTTCCTCAAGGATTGGGCTATCAAATGCAAAAAAAAAAAAAATGTAAATCCGACTGGTAGTTCCAGAGATTACCCTCCTACATACTTACAAACTTTGACCTCTTTATAATAATTATATTATTAGTATAGATTAGTCGTCTACTGAAAAATATTAAATAAATAAAAAATATGAGTGACTTTTTAAGCCAGTTTAGCATCTTCTCAAGTTTTAATGGGGACAGGGCCAGGAGTAAGGGATTTAACAGGAAAAGCTTCTATAACTTGATAAATCTAATCAGGGTCAAATTGATACCTCGAGAATGATAAGGGTCAATCAGGCTAACTAATTTTTATCCTCTCTTGTCCCTCTTCAAGACGAAGACTTTCAATTAGCTTTCATTATTTCCTTTTTGGGGACAAAACCCTGGCCATTGGTGATGCCAAACCATTTTCGCCTTTAAAAACGGTTACGCTAAAGTTAAATTTTGCTTGTTACAGGTACGTGATGGCGCCTTGGACTGCAAAACGAAGATATTATCCCAAAAAGATATTCCTGATAAAGAATACAAATAAGGACAAAATAAATAATCTACGAGTATTTCCTAGTTTAAAAAAAGTCATTTGAATATAAATAGTTTAGAGGTTTCCGGAAAATAATGTAAACATGAATATTATTTAAATAATAAAAAACAAAAACAATAATACATAAATCAAATGTGAAGTCGTAGTAATATTTGATAAATATTTGGCTTTGATTAAAAAAACATGAAACTATTAATCATGTTAGTCTACTAGGAGTTGAATGATCTATAAAAAAGGCATGTCATGTGAAATACAATCAGCAGTTTTTATGTATTTTGAAATTGAGTTCTCTCGAGCTCTGTTTCAAAAGATTTTGTTCGCTACTAAACTTAGATATTTATTGTAAAAAAGTAGACACCAGAAGGAAAACACTTTGGTCAATCATAGACAGAACAGTTTTTATTTTGTCTCAAAACAGTTTATCATAAAATGTTTTGACAACTTTGACTGTTACGCTGTTTTGTAGCGAGTCTATACGCCATCATTGTTTTTGTTTTGCTATAGTATGTCCGTTATTTGACAAATTCTGAGACTTATCTATATTTGTACTTGTTTTTGTACAACATACCTAGTCGTATAAAGACAACGAAATACATCATAAAATAAAATGTCTGCGTAAAGGAATTGCAAATATAATGTGAGTCAGAAGTTGCGAAAAGTTTCATAATTTCTTGCAGTGGCACAAGGAGAACTATTTAAGTGTAGTTTTTAACGCATAAAATTATTTTTATGTCGCTGCAATACTAAATTGTTGACAGTGAATAGTTTAGAATCGATAAAATTAACCAAAAAAACGTGTCGTAAATGGAATTGTCAATCAACTCAGCCTATCGCAGTCCACTGCTGGGCATAGACCTCTCCAATAATAGAGAGGACAATAAATTGTATTAACATTATTGCACTTAATACTTGTGTGTACCATATTATCTAAACATCCATTGAATATATCATATTTTTAAGGCGAACTGTAGCTAATTTGTCTAGAGGATCTAAAAATAAAAATAAATAAAAACATAGGGTTAATTTAATTAACACATAGTGTATACATATCCTCATGTTAATATTATTAGATGTATAATTTAAGATTCCATAACGTTATGTAATAAGAACAAACACATAATTATTATTTAGCTTGTAAACTAAATAGGGTTAGCAAATTGAATACCGTATGTACAGACGCCAGCACATCAAGCTACCCGAAACTGTCAAAGTTTCCCAATCAATTTTGAACCTTACGCTATAGCGATAAAGTTGAAAATCTATTAAAGAAATTTGACAGATTGTAGTAGCTTGATGTGCTGGCGTCTGTACATAAAGAAAGTTATCGCTCCATGTAAAATACTGGTATTCAGCTGCATCCGTTTTGACTGGAAGCTGACCCCACCATAATTGGGAAAAGGCTAGGCAGGCAGATTGAATGTCATTGTATAAAAAGAAAGTTTTACTTAAGTTTTAAGATATTCACTATTATATCGTGTGAAAATTGTAAATATTTTATAATTATTCACTCTTAGTTTTATATACCTACCATAAGATATAGTCATCAGTTTATTGAAACCACTAGCTTTTGCCCGTGGCTTCGCCCGCTTGGTTGTCGGAGAGTATCTCACGGGAACCTACTACAATTAATCCAGGTTATAAACTATCTGTACGCCAAATTTCATCGGAACATACATCCAGACAAACTGACAAAAATTCTAAAAACTATATTTTCGGCATCAGAGTCGTTTTACCTAATACCTGTTATTATTTTCCATAACATGCTTTTTATTGTATAAAATAAATTGTAAGCGTTGTGGACTATTCAAATTATTTTACAAAAATAGTGTATCACTAAATTTATTTAAAAAAATTGGCATTTTACATAATACGTACAAGTTTTTTGCGTAAAATAAGTCATTATACGTACATATTTTCCTTTAGTGAAGGTCATTCTTCTATTAAGGTAACTTCGTTCATTGACATTTGCAGAAACAGATTGAAGCAAAAAACATGCATATTATTATATTAGGTAGGTATTTGAGAGATAACTAGCATAAAATATTTAGGTTTTTTTTTTTAACATTACAATATATCCTTTGGCATTCAGCAATTCTCTAGCTCCCCATTAGAAAAGAATTTTACCAATCGGATAAATAGTTCTGAGAATTACCCCTTCATACAATGTAGCAAATTGTACCTCTTTGTAATATGAATAGAAAAATAGAAAGAAAGAAAGAAAAAGTATTTATTGCGACTCGTACAGGAACAAACTAAACTAAACACAGTAAAAAAAAAAAAAAACCAAGTTATATAAAAAATAAAGTAACAAAAAGAAAAATGAAACAGAAACTCCTATACGAGGCCAAAAGGCTCGAATCTATTCTTTAATATTATAAAGAGGTAGTATACATAGATGATATTTAAGTAGTTTTGTATTATTTTGTTGTATTTGATTTTTTTTTCTACTTATGTAGGTAAGTATCTAATCATAATGTAATGCACATTTTTTTCGTTTGCAATGTAATCTTTATTTAAAGATTTATCTTACCTAGTTTTCTACGAATTATTATCGTCTACCAAAACCAAAATACACAAACATGTTTTTCTAAATATTTTTCTTTATAAGTATTATCGCCATTGGAAGCTTTAATAATATCATAAAGTAAATTAAACCCTAACCAAATAATTTATACGGTTGTTATTTATAAATATTTTGTAATAAAATATTTATGATTATGTTTTGGTGTTTATTTTCAGAACCTAATCTGACCTTTTTGGTGTCCTTATTTTACCGACAGTACCTGCCCGTGAGGAATTCCGAATATACGTGTTAATTCTTCGTAATCAAATTTACTTGACTCACAGTCGTTCCGGTTCACAAATCAAGGTCGAGCAGGCTATACTCGGAGTTTCTTTGAAGGATGAAATCAGCGAGGATAACCTGAGCCACTGATATAGTTTGCAGAGTAAGCAAGCTAAAGTGACAGAGGGCTGGCCATGTTTGTCGAAGGACCGATGGCCGGTGGAGCAGAAGAATTCCTGGAGGACCGTATCGGTTCTCGGTTAGCGCAGTGTGGGACAGCTGCCAGCTAGATGGACCGATAACCTTTAAAAGGAGGCTGGGGCAGACTGGATGCGGAATACGGAGTCAGGACAGCGTGGCGTAGCGTAGCCTGGGAGAAGCCTATGTCCAGCAGTGGACTGCGATGGTCTGGCGTTTCCTTACACGCTGGTGTTTTTGCCAGAAAACAAGGTCTGGTCCCGTTGTCCCCATTGACGCTGTCCCCATTATGGGGACAACGGGAAGTCATAAAATGTCCTTCCCATTGTCCCCATGGATGCTTTCACGTTATGGGGACAACGGGAACTTCTAAAATTGTAAAGTCTGGAAAATTATTTTTTTAACAATTTGACTACCAACTTAACTTGTCTGAATATTCAAATCACAACTGACATTCTTTGACAGATGTCTCAAAAGGTTATATCACGGCAAATTGACACATAGTCCGACCGGTGGCATCGAGAGAATGCGTTTCTGATAGGTACCTGTCAGTGTAACAATTTTAGTATCAAATAAAGATCAAACTCGTAAAACACGTATTTGTTTGTATGAAAGTGGTGTCAAGAACGCATTCTCTCGTCGGCCGAACTCTAGCGTGTCAATTTGATATGTAATGAATATTTATTTCCCTGACCAACTTTTAGAAGTCCAGCCGGTTGATTCTTTAAAAAATTCACAGTGAAAACTTAGATAGGGATGCATGAAGAAGCCTCCTCGTGTAGCGCAGTTTTTTCCGCCAGTAACTCAACTGAACCGAGAGCTCGGCGCATCCTGGACAGTCACACCCAACACCTTATTTTTCCGCCAGTAACTCAACTGAACCGAGAGCTCGGCGCATCCTGGACAGTCACACCCAACACCTTATTTGACTGGCCAATTCTTCCCTTGCGGTGGTAGGGCTAACGCCCGCCTGCTTTGCGGCCACCCTCCCACCGGAGTCCGGCGTCAAGCAGCCTGCTGTGCTGCGTCAATGCGTGGGGGTTCCAGTGCCTTAGGCATCGTCTGGGCACGCTCGTTCCACCTTAGACCTCATCCATCGCTTTCCATCAGGCGACAAAAAAAAAAAAGATTTCAATTATATTAACAATCCTTTGGTATCATGTGGAATGACAGCTCTTAACAAGCTCACTTAACCTAACTTTTTACCGTGAGATTTTGACAGAATTGACCGGCTGGTTAGTCTATAATTAGTTATGCATTTCGACCTTTACCTTGATACTTACAAAACATTTACTTAAAGCACGTTTCCGCTGCATTTGCGTTGTAACCTTCACGTATCTCAGTCATATGATATTCCGGAAAGGTTCCAAGTTAGTGTACATACAAGGCGTCTCGAGATTTCAATCTAATCTTAGTTCCGGTTTTCCAGTTCATCTAAGTTGCCTTGTGGTAATTTTCCGAACATGCAGATAAGTCTAAAATTGATTTTGCTAATTCGCAATTTGAACAGGTTTGGTTACTTTTGTGCTAAATTAAATACTAACTAGATTTTAATTTTTCAAATAAACTTGCTTTGGCTTATTTTAGATAATCCTCCTCAAGTCGTACTCCTCATTACTGAGGGTTGTGATCCTCCCTTGAAAACATATTTTCCCTGACGATGTTTCGCCATCTCTGTCTATCCTTGGCCAAGTGAAGCGTATCATGAAATTTCGTGTCAAGAGAAGAGCTTATCTGGTCGGACCATCGCAAAGGGCTGCGACCTCTTGGTCGTTTACAATCCACCTTGCCGGTAACCATCAGTTGTTTGAGGTTATTGCCATCTTTTCTCGCTATATGGCCGAAAAATTCCAAAACTCTGCGGCGACAGGTCGTAGAGTCTGGTCTTTATTCTGAGCTCGCGTAGGATGGACTCGTTGGTGCGGAATGCAGTCCAGGGTTTTAGATAATACTGTTGCTTTATTTTCATTTTAGTTTTCTATGTAATTTTCTATTAATTGCGTAATACTGTGGTAATTGATTAGGGTAAAACCTCACACTCGTCTTAGACACATATTTTTAAATCACACTAATATTATAAAGGCAAATATTTTTGAGTGTGTGTTTATATGTTTGTTACTTCTTCACGCTCGAACGGCTGGACCAATTTTGATAAAAAAAACCCCGTCAACAACAACAACCAGGCATACGTATACGCATGCAGGTAAGGTTTATTCAAATGTATGTTTCCAATGTTGTTGTTTCAAGTTACTGAACAAATATCAACTTTGTCTTAGTAGTAATTAAGTTGATTTCAGAGTGACTAACACTATTTAAAAAGCAATAAAAATGTTTGAAGTTGTAGCGTAAACTGAACTTTATTGTGTGGGCCTTAAAGTTATTTTTCCAAATGCTCATAATTATTTGTTTACATGTTTGGCAAATAAATTGCGAATGGTGATTAGGCGAGGCATATAACAATCTTCTAATGAGATGCAAATGTAATTCTTGGTAGTAAAGACATGAATCAAATTGTCGCGTATTTTCTGGAATAACTTCTTGCCTTGCTATATTTTCTAAGTAATCAGAAACTTTTAGGTTACTTTAAACCCCATAGGGGCCGTCTCCACGAGCAAGAGAATCGCGGCGATATTATCGTCGTGTCACGTATTCCTATACACTCTCATAGAACGTGTCTCCACACGGCGATATCATCGCGGCGAAAATTTGATGGAACGGCGAGACTATCGCCGCGATTCTCTCGCTCGTGGAGATGGCCCCTTACACACAAATAGGAGCCCCGCGAAGCGGGGTTCCGTCGACATGGGATGCAAGAGCAAGCAAATGAGAATACAATAATATTTGTGATCATTTACTATTTTTGGCAGAAAAAAGTGTTTTTTTGATGTTATATTTTACTTTATCTGGTGATAAGTTAAACATAAGCCTTTGATTTTGAGCCCGCCTTATTAAATGCACATTTTCAAAATCACCACATTTATTTTGAATCTCAAGTATTCGCAAATTAATTTAACACCAATATAATTTCACGTTACAAACAAAAATCTCAATAAATCACAATATTATTGTGATTGAAACCTTATCTTCAAAAATATACTCGTAAATTATAACGACAGGTATAATAAACCGATAGAAATATAGTTTTAGTATCTTTTAACACATTTTCAAAGGGCATTGAATTACTTTGTGTATTTATCGTGTTCGTGTTATAAAATAATTAGTACAGACGCCAGCACATCAAGCTACCCCAATCTGTCAAATTTCTTTGATAGATTTTCACCTTTACTACAAAGTAATAAGGTTCATATTCAATTGGGAAAATTTGACAGATTGGGGTAACTTGATGTGCTGGCCTCTGTGCATTGAACTGAACTTGAGCAGTACACAAAAACATGTCCCAGATTCTTCCATTGTAATATTTATGAGATCAAGGCGTACTATTGTGTACATGTAAACATTAAGAAGATTAGGTATGTCTGAAATGTTATCTTGAATGCATTTTGACTCGCAAATATCCTCGGATGGTTAATTGGTTACTAACATTTGTTATGCACAAACTAGTCTTCAGTCGTCTTTAAATTTTCCACTGCGTCAAAAGAAACTAAAGAATAAAAAAAAAAGACGGGTTGCACTCCGGGAGTGCCGGCAGAAGAGAAAACTTGAATATTAACGTTGAAATTAATCAATTATTAATTTAATTAATATAACTAATTTTTTTTCACTACTTCTGCGTCACTTTTTTTCATTTTACGTCCACGTCCACGTTCACGTCCATCCATCCATCCATTGTCGTGTGTCACTTGGTTCACTTCGGTTGGCGCCGCCGTAGAAAGAGGGGGGGGGGGGGAATCTCTCCTGACGGTCACCTGTCCTGACGCGAGTTTAATATTTTTTACCCATTACAAAAAGTGTGCAACGCCGCTAAAGAAGTTTTCCCTTAAAAAAAAAAGAAAGAAAATACAAAACGAAACTCGAAACAAAAACTTCATGATTCTAGGTCAACGGGAAGTACTCTATAGGTTTTGATTTCGGAACACAAACGCCCGTATCTTTGATTGCGTTGACTTAGAAGTTTGATTTCTTCACCGCTTCAAGGGATTGCAGCCCTGAGTATTTGAATGATAATTTCAACTTGATAACTCCAAGTGTTCCTGAAAAAAAAGGTCTTGACTGACGGACAGATGGACAACGAAATGATCTTATAAGGGTTCCGTTTTTCCTTTTGAGGTATTGAACCCTAAAAAACAAGATAGCCGCGTTAGTTCCGATTTTGGCTACGCTCCAGAAAATTCTTGTACCGTTGTATGTATTATGTTATTAACACAGGAAGATGTTACTTTCCGTTAAAAAGAAACTTCATATATTTTTTATGACAGCTTTGGAACGATGAGGTTGTAAATTTTCCGGGTGAAAAATAAAATAGGTCTTGTTTATAATGATATTAATGTTATCTTCCTACCCAAACAATGTGATTATAATACTGCGTCGTTAAAATCTGCGCAGCATTTTGTTATAATACCTAGCTTCTTTATATAATTAACTTTGTATCAAAACATGCAAATAAATCATCGCTTTACCATGATTGTTATTTAATAGCCCTTTTCATTACCAATTCTGTAGGAAACAACATCTAATCATTTTAAGTAGCATCTAAGTTTTATTTTTATTTCGGATGTAGGTAAGTAATGCCAGGTATTCAGCACATTAATTCGTAACACACTAGCAATCACAATCTGAATAATTTTGAAGTACTTATATTGCAAATCCATTGCTTCATAAGTTCGAAAAATTTGTCTGCCCAACTACGTAAAAAACGCAATGAATGTTGTTGAACTGTCAAAATAAAAGCCATTGCAACTGATAGTGTTACGCAATTACCCGGCAGATACTAGAAAACTTGGGACTAACACCGGAGTTCCAAATGCGAAAAGAAAACAACTGCATGAAAAATTCAGGAGGTCGAACACATTTGCTAAGTTTAATGTAACAGGTAAAAAAGAAAGAAACAGAAATAGGTTTATTTGACACAGAAACCCGTGCACATTAAAATGTAAGTTATTTATTTGGAATAAATAAAGGGGTTAAATATAATGATCACCAAAAAAAAATATTGAACACCAAAAAATGAAGTCTAAAATTACAATAGTTCTAGCTGGGTATCCCGAGGTTAGGTTTGGTTTAAAGGTTACTTAAAACTCTTTACACAGAAATAGGAGCCCCGCGAAGAGGGGCTCCGTCGAGAATACAAATACCTTTACGTTTACAATAAAATGGAGTTTCAATTTTGGTGATCATTTACAATTTTTGCAGTAAAAAGTGTTTTTTTGATGATTTTACTTTATCTGGTGATAAGTTAAACCTAAGCCATAAAAAAACAATACAGATTATAATCACACAGCACAAATAGTCGGCAACTCCACGTCGTGACTGTGAGAAGAAGGCTTCTTCTCAGCATAATGCTGTGCTGTCGTGTCACCTTGTGGTCGTGTGCTGTGGTGTAGTACCTGACTAAGCACATGCGCGTGCACGCTGAAGTACCTAATCTGCGTTCGCAATTTATTTGCCAAAAATGTAAACAAATATAAATATAAATTATTGGAAAAATAACTTTAATTCATACACAATAAAGTTCAGTTTACGCTACAACTTCAAACATTTTTATAACTTTTTTAATAGTGCTAGTCACTCGGAAATCAACTTAATTGTTATGGAAATAAAGTTGATATTTGTTTAACTTGAAATAGGGTGGAGGTGTGCAGCAGTGCGCAATGCGCACTTTTACCATTTATGTATGTAGGTAGGTATATGCCTATTATATAAGCACTGCTTTATTAATTATTTCTTTTTATCTCTTCTTTTCAGACGAGGAATCTAAAATGCTAAGATATATTCGACGAATTAAAATTAATAAAACAAAACCCAATTTAGTACCAGGTAATCGATACATTTATTCTCAGTTTTTAAATAAAATGCTATGTTAATTAACGGTAAAATGTCAAGGCTGGTCAAGGTAAAGTTACCGATATGGTAACATTATTGCACGAGGTGTTACCTAACCTGTCGCTATGTCGCAACGGACGGAGCTAACTTACTTCACTACGTGTTACGAGATGAGAGGAAAAGGTGAAATACATAGCATTAATGATAAATGATTTATTTTGTCCGACTTTTAGTCAGGTTAGGGTAGTCAGAAGGCCGAAAGTATGACAACCAGTCTTCTTATGGGGTATCGTATTACCCTATAACTGGGTTGTGGAAGTCAGATAGGCAGTCGCTCCATGTAAAATACTGGTATTCAGCTGCATCCGGTTAGACTGGAAGCTGACCCTAACATAGTTGGGAAATTGCTGCCCCTGGGAAAAGTGGCGAGAATGAAATATCGACATTAATAACTAAGACGAAGGTAAGAAACGTTTGCATTTACTTTTTCAAAAGTCACACATACCTATAAGTATAATCATCACTACATAAATATTATAGAAGAAAGTCCCCCCGCCGAGACTGTGTGAACGCGATAAACTCAGAAACTACTGAACGGATTTCCATAAAGTTTTCACCAATGAACGGAGTGATTCATGAGGAAGGTATCCTAACTAATATTATAAAATACGAAAGTAAGTTTGTTTGTTACTTTTTCACGCCTAAACTACTGAACCGAACATCCTGAAATTTTGCATATACGTTATTACGTTGTCATGTGTACAGAAACGGAGATAGGAGATCCATTCAGCCCGTAAAAAAGTGCTTTTCCCGAGGAAAACAACAATAACGTTATTATGATAATAGATGGCGCCACGTGTCTTTCGAATCATGATTGAATTATATTAGAAACTCGAAACTTACGCGGGTGAAACCGCGGGCCCAGCTAGTAAGTGTATAAATTCATTAGGGTTTTGTGTAAATTGGCTAAAAAATGACGATGATTGTGAAGATTTCATGTGCCGCGTAGACATTCGATGAAATTTGGCACACAGATAGTTGCACCTGGTTTAACACTTAGGGTACTTACTTTAAATCCCAATAGTAAGTTCCTGTAGGATATTATTCGACATCCACGGAAAAGCCGCAGGTAAAACCTTCTTACCTGTTGGTATGTTCATCACACTAATATTATAAAGGCGAAAGTTTGGGAGTGTGTGTGTTTATATGTTTGTTACTTCTTCACGCTCAAACGGCTGGACCAATTTTGATGAAATTTGGTATAGAGATAGCTTGAGTCCCGGAAAAGGATATAAGGTACTTTTTATTCCGATATTCCCACGGGATCGAGACTTATGCGGGTAAAACCGCGGGGCGCAGCTAGTAGTTTCATACGGATATCGTCATGTTTGCCCTTGGTAAAAATGGACAAGATTTAGTAAGTACATTGACCGATTTGAAAGCTGTCATTCAATAATTGTTTTTCTCGGGTTTCCCCGGCTTATAGCTATAGCCAGAAGGTGACAACTCTAAAGTTATTCAGTCCCTACGAGGAATTTTCAAAAGTTGAACAAACAACTAACTGATACTTTAGTGAACCAGTTTTGTTTAATAATAGACGAATACCTTCAAGGTCATGGTCAAAGTCTTAGTTATTGAAAAGTCCAACGAACCGAGATGTCACGATCGAAAAATTATTAATAAATTAGATTTATTGACGTACTACGTCACGGACTTACCGATCTGGTCAAAGGATACCGGTATTCACCAATTGTACAATTTGAAAGTCAGATAGCCATAAGGTCGTCGGTCCGTCTAGCTAGTGGCGTTCCTCACTACTCTTGCCGATACGCTGTCTCCACACGAGAACTCGTCTGCTGCACCGGGCATCGGTTCTTAGACAAACATGGCCAGCCCACTGCCACTTCAACATGCTTACTCTGCAAGCACGCTTGCTCTTAGAAAGGTCAGGTTAGACTAGAAGCAGAAGGCGAAGGAAAGGGTGTTGTGTCGTTGCCTGGGAGAGGCCTATGTCCAGCAGTGGACTGCGATAGGCTGAGTTGATTATTTTTATTAATTGATAATCATACAGTCTAACAGCCAAAATCTGAAACGCAATTTAAAGTCGCCGTTAAGTCTCCAAGAAGAACATATTTTAGTTACGTGTCGATTGAGCATACGGATGTGAAAGAACTTGATCACCATGGTTACTTTCTGCATTTTAGCGATATCAGACTCACCATTACCTGCTATGTTGAGGTCGGCTTCCAGTCTAAGCGGATGAAGCAGTATTTTAATATGAGCGTCTGTTTGTATCTTCAGTCAAGCCATTTTCCTACAACCAAGTAGTAGATAGTAAGTTCGTAAGTCCTGTTACCGGTGGCAGTTTAACCAAGGGTCGACCTTGGTTATTACCTATGGTTAGATTGTCAATGTGTGATGTCAGACTTTCGCAGATCCACGCCAGACCCAAGGCTAGACAGCTACGAGCAACGGCTTAGCGTGCTTTCCGAAGCACAGAGTTTTCTCTGTATGTATGTTCACTAATCCACGGGCCGACATCGGCAAGCTAAGCTTAAATTAATCATTTCGACTCGTGCGGCGGTTATTAACTTCCATGAACCAGAATTCCTCTGTATGGTTTCTGCTAAATTAGGGTCAGGGGGAAACAAACAACTGGTTTATAGTTTTATACTGAACTCATTGTTCTAGTAAACTACGCGATAAATTCCTTTTTTTTTTTTTGGTAATGGCATCTCGCAGTTCAACCTATGAGGTTGTCGTCTGCTTAACCGGGCTTGCCTGTGGATGCCTCAAAAATTAAGGCCTCCAGCCAGGGCTTAAAACTTTCTATACTAAGCGACTACACGCTAAGGGCACCCTGTGGGGTACGGACCTCAGCTTAGGGCGTCGCTGGGGGAGGGCAGCAAGGGACAGGCTGGATCGGAATTATTCGATAAATCACACTATCACACTAATATTATAAAGGCGAAAGTTTGTGAGTGACGGGGTGTGTATGTGTGTGTTACTTCTTCACGCTCAAACGGCTAGACCAATTTTGATAAAATTTTGCATGGAGGTAGCTGACACTCTGGATTAACATATCGGCTACTTTTTATCCCTATATTCCCACGGAGTCGACATTTACGCGGGTGAAACCGCGGGACGCAGCTAGTAGTGCGATTAGCCCTTCGTTTCCTACGCAGGCTATGAAAATGCAAATTTCATGTTATTTGCACGTGTTTTTGCGTGTGTCAGATAGCCACAGGTGTGTTTTCTCAAGGTTTTTATAATAGGTATATTAAATACCATTGATTAACTTTTTTCCGGTATTTATTGGTATTTATAACTTAAGTTGGAATGTCCATCATTATAATTTACACTTCGATACCTAGAATACAGGGAGAATAATAATTTTAATCTCTAACATCCTAGAATCTTTGTCATCCATTCGGATGTCAAGCAGCAGCCTTATTGCGTAACACTATCAAACGCAATCTGAATCACTTTGAAGGATATGAAAAAAAAATTGTCTACTCAACAACGTATTATAACGCAATGAGTGTTGTTGAACTGTCAAAATTGCATGGACTTATTATATTAGGTAATATAATAAGTCCATGGCGTTATGCAATTACCCCGTTGCTCTTGAAAATAAATTAATTTTATATTGGATCCAACGCTAATATAACAAAACAAAAATCATTACTTATTCATTTCGATCGAGTATTGTAGTTTTGAGAGCACCACTGGGCAAAGACCCCAACTTATGAGTTGTAGGTCGTGGGTATGAACCCAGCAAGGCGCTTTACATTGTGTAAATAATTTCATCACCACTGCTCTCAAAACGGTGACGGAAAACATGAGGAAACAGGCATGTTCTTAAACCAAAAATTGGAATACCTACATGTGACATCTACCAACCTGCTCTAGGCCCGGGATGGTGGACTATAGCGCACTCCCTCTTGAAGAGAGGAGGCCTGTGTCCCAGCAGTGGAAACATTATAGGCTGATTATGCTATTATAGTTTTGAATGATACAGCAGATTTCACAGCAGGATTTAAATACACTGTATCAAGGCACAGATATTTTTAACTACATTTAAATAATTTCCAAATTAGGACGAGAACTTGAAATAAAGACACATTTTTCCTTATCACGAATGTATTCCATGCTTACACATTCGTTTCGCGTTGGATATAAATAAAACAAAGCCGCGGAAAAGAGGTTATGTTACCACAAACAAGAATAGGGATTACCACAAAGTATTAGTGACAAGGGATATCAATGGGATACCACGTTGCCACCTAACCTTGTTCCCATAAGCTTACGTGAAATGTTTCCCCCACAGATATACAATGTGATAGGGGTGAGACTTCTAACCCGTTAAGGCTGAGTACTACATCTAATTTTATCGACAAAAAATAATAATATGGGGGGTTGAACCCCCTTCCCCTAAAAACTATGGCTATTTTAATATTTTTTTTAATGTACTACGGCGCGCTTGATACTTTATGTGATATCAAAGGTTGTATGCGTCGTAGAAACAAAAAAAAAACGACAAACGGTAGCTAATAACCTTGGCTAACTAATTCATTACTTTTTTCATATGTTTGATAATGTTTTGGTGAGAAAAAAAATCATTTCTGAATTATTTTGACTGAAAAAATCGCTATTTTTCAATATTTTCATATTATTTTTTTTGTCGATATTACCCCCCCATATTATTTTTTTTGTCGATAAAATTAGATGTAGTACTCAGCCTTAACGGGTTAGAAGTCCCACCCCTATCACATTGTAGACACACCTAGATAACGCAAGAGCACCTACTTCGCGAGCCAAAAATCGCACCAGTTTACGATCGAAAATCATAAGCCACCACTTTCGCGCTCAGTCCTGCGTACTGCTGGCTGGGTGAGCGTGAGCGAGAGAGCGCGAGCTTGTGACGTCATAGTAGGTAGTTAAAAAGTGGCACGCTTAGTTTTCATACAGTTCGTGGTACTTGCGTTATCTAGGTTTATCTATATCTGTGGTTTGCCCTTTGATACGGTTTCGGCTATCCATAGGAAAATCTTGTAAGTCTATATTAATAACGTTTGGATTAGTTATAACACATGTTAAGTAATATTAGTCTTGTAAGTAAATGAAACGATATTGTTAAGTAAATATTGAATTAAACTGACAAGGCTGGCATTTGGTTACATTACTTATACATACCTAATATTTAAAGTCTGGTTGTACAGATGCCAGCACATCAAGCTACCCGAGACTCAAATTTTCCCAATCAATATTGAACCTTAGCAACATTTTTCCAAAAACTAAAGATATCCATAACATAAACGCACGACATAAAAATAGATTACATCTCCCACCCTCTTGGATCAAAATGCTTTACCATAGCCCATATTACATGGCAATAAAAATTTTCAACAAATTACCGGAACAAATAAAAGAAGAAACTAAATCCAATAAATTTAACAGGAAATTAAGAGAATATCTAACACAAAAATGCTTTTACTCGGTTACAGAATATCTAGAACAAAAAATTTGTAAATATGAAAGGTAGATAAATAATTACATATTTTATTATAGTATTATTATGTTAAAATAATAATTATTGTTATGTTGCCGTACCCTAACCGGGTTTCATGTTGGAACTTATTTATATTGTAACAACTTAATGTACCTACCTACACATGAATGCAATAAAGAATTTGAATTTAAACCTTATGCTTTAGCGATAAAGTTGATAATATATTAAATAAATTTGACAGATTGTAATAGCTTAATGTGCTGGCGTCTGTACATTACTTACTAGCTTCTGCCCGCGACATCATCCGCGTGAAATTTCACAGCGTCGCATCGCATCACTTGCCCACACTATAACTTCGTTGTCGCTTAGTATTCTTTCTGGCTTTTTTTTTCTTTTTGCTCGGCTCCTAAGGGTCCTAGCATGATGTTAAATAACCTGTAACTTTGTCAAACAAAATCAAACAAAGATTTTAAATTAAGAAACCCTGCGCTTGGGTAAAATCGGTTAGTAAATTCAAAAACAAGTAGAAGAGAAAACAGAAAGTCTGTCCTTGTCATACATACCTATAGGAACACGAATAGGAACTTCGACTTTACACTAATTCGAGTAGAAATTATTCGTACTAAAAACTGTTTTAAAATACAAGGACTTATTTGAAATTAATTCATTTTCAATTTAAACACGGAACACTAAAAAAGTCCCACAAGGATTTCCCTATCTTTTTTTTTTTAACATGACGATAGTATCGGTTTTCCACGATAATCGGAATCAGAATCAAAGGTAACATGAGTCAGCAAAACGAGGAATTTATTAATAGGTAACTTTGAATGTCAACCGGCGGTAAAGAAATGCAAATAAGGCCTTTTGATAGGAAACAAGCAGTCATGTTTTGCCCATTTATTAAAAAAAAACTAGTTTCTCGCCGCAACTTCGTTCACGTGGAAGTCGTAAAATACACAATGCCTATAGTAAAATAACAGCCACATTCTTATAAAACTCCCCGTCGCTGTTATTTCGTTTTCGCTTAGCGTGCTTTTTGACTTGTTTTTTTTTTTTTTTTGCTCAGCTTGTTTTTTGGGATGCATGAAGAAGCCTCCTCCTGTAGCGCAGTTTGGCCGCCAGTTACTCAACTGAACCGAGTGCCCAGCGCATCCTGGACAGTCACTCCCAACACCTTATTTTGACTGGCCAATTCTTCCCTTGCGGTGGTAGGGCTAACGCCCGCCTGGTTTGCGACACCCTCTCACCGGAATCCGGCGTCAAGCAGCCTGCTATGTTTCGTTGATGCCGGGGGGGTTCCAGTGCCTTGGGTTCTGTGCACGCTCGTTCCATCATAGACCTCATCCATCGCTTTCCATCAGGCGCGATCGAGGTCACAAGTAGCACGAGTGTGTGCACAGACACAGCTGCACTCTCTCTTCACTCACTCTCATAGCCCTATAGGACGGCACGCAATCCGAAACGACCGGGGAGAGATCAGGGATCACAAATTTGTACTACCGGGATAAACAGTATGTCCTAACCCAGGTCATGGAAGACCATGACCGCGCAAAGGTAGACCTGTGTGCCGACACTCGACAGACATAGACTTACTTTCGCATTCTTCTTCTTAGCGTATCGATAGCAATCTAAATGTACTCGGCCCAGAATTCGGCCACTTGTTTGGCGCCATCACTTTCGCATTTTTATTATAAGTATGGAAGTATGGATTGTACCAGCAGCGTCTTCTTATAAAAAAAAACTGGCACTCCGGGAGTGCCGACAGAAGTGAAAACAAAACAGAATACTTTGCCATCACTCACTGACATATCGGATATACATTAAAACCGATTACATCCCGAGGACAGCCGAACACATCCGAAGCGGTGTCGGTTACGGTAACAGTGGCGCGAATTCAATGGTTTTTCCCATATCAAAAAATGCCCAACGTGCCTAAAGAAGTGTTCACTTCAATAATAGTAGATTGTACAACTAAGGCATAAAATAAGCTATTTTACCCCGAGACATTTATATCCACGCGAGCCGCAGGCGAGGGTGGATAGTTAAGTCGAGGGGTAAAATGGCTCGTTTATGCCTGAGTTATACACTCTGCTTTTCACTTCGATTGCGAGAAAATGAAACAGGCATAAAGTATACAGTACATAAAATGTTGCAAAGCATAGCTAATTCCCGCCACCACATATAATACCGCCACGAAACTTTTTAAAAGTTTTTTTTTTTTTTTAATTTCAACACATGTCATACGACTTGGGTACTTCATACTGCCAAGTCATAAAAACGTTTCTTTGCGTTTTTAAATAATAAATGACAACTATTTTACCTGATTTTATTAAATTAACGATAGAAAACACGGAAGTGGTATAAATTAAAGAAAATGAAATAAATCACGACTTTAATCTGCGAAGTTTTATTGCTGTTGGGCCTGATTACCTTAGTCTCAGAAAAAAAAATTACTTTATGCACTAGAACATAAAAAGCGATTTTATGTCGCCTAAGCACAACATAAAGACGAACTTTTAGAGCATGAGAAGTGAAAAAAGCTTTTATTATTCCTCAATTAGGTAAGTAAACAAAAAAGTTCTTAATAAAGTAAGTAAGATTCATTAAATTAATTTCCCTCGACGGATAGAGGCCTTCTCCAATTCCCCGTCAAATTTCCCGTTTTTATAACAATTTTTTTTTTTTTTGTTGTAGTCGAGTGTTCTACCATTATTAAGTTATTAGTAAAGTTACACCAGAATTCCCTTTGGTATTGGTTTACTAGAACATTCTTAAGGTTTAAGTTTGGAATAACTTTACTCCGTCTTAATAATAAAGCAAATTAAAGTTAGCTTAACGTCTTCGAGGTAAATGACCTTTGAATATTTCGCGGAAAGGCGCTTAGTTTAATTTGTGTTTAATTTTCCATGATTTGCCATAATAGGTAACATGACGAACCTTGTTCTCAGATGCACAAACAGTGACAACTCAGACGACATACAATATTTAATGTCACATTAAAATGACTTCTATGAATTTAAAAACCTTCAGACTTGTCACAAATATTTTGAAGGCTGAACAAATATTCTGGTACCTGACTCAAGTTGTCTTTGCCTTACTTAGGCTTTTCTGTTTTTATTATAACATTTAAAAAACTTGCGTATTATTCCCTCAAGCGTCAAGTGTACACCAAGTGTACATAAGAAAAGTACTCGAAATGTCAACTGTTCACCAAGCGTACAGAACAGTGTCATTGTTAAAACAATGACTTTACGCACCCATTCAACTACTCCGAAGCGTGGGGTGTTTCGACAGGTAGGTGAGCAAACGTGTGAGAGGTCATAAAGCTGATGGGCCTAGAACTAGCGCCCCGTCCCTGCTTCGTACGGTTCTTAAAACTCGACAAAGCGTCCAGTTTTCTTTATTTTTTATAAGGTTAATATTAATGTATACTAGACACTAACCTTTCGGAATAAATTCTGTAAGTGTTGGTGAACACCGCAACAAACTCCATTGGTAGTTTAGAAGAAAAACGCGGCCACACGCAAAGCAACTTCAATTTAATAATTTGCACGTATTTATAATAAAATTAAAAAAAATCAAAAAACCCGACTGCGGTAAAAAACTTAAGTTAAAAAAAAACTGAAAAGCTAAAAACAAGCCCATTTTAAATTAAATAAAAGTTGGAAGCAGGCGCGACCCATTTGAGTTTGAAAATAGAAAAATGGTATGGGTCCCGCCTGCTTCCAACTTTTATTTAATTTAAAATGGGCTTGTTTTTAGCTTTTCAGTTTTTTTTAACTTAAGTTTTTTACCGCAGTCGGGTTTTTTGATTTTTTTTAATTTAATTTTTTTATTTTATTCTTTTTAGTTATGAGTTGTAAATCCCACTTAAGTGTGATAGTTTCCCTTTAAACTTCGTAATCTATAGGTACTACTGCCGCGTTTAGTTGGTAGAGGGGGGACACACTTGATTCTAACGAAAATTGGTACTTTAAAGCTTGATAAGTCACGAACGGTTTACTTAATCAAAAAACGGTCTTCCCAAACCACTGATATTTTTGAAAGACCTATCCAACGATACCCCACTTGACATAGTGTCTTGACTTTCATTTTTTTCATTTTCACAATATGGCGTCTAGTAGTCGCCATATTGAATTTTCACTAACGTCATGTCTTTAGTGACACTCGCCGGACTAAGAGGAATCGATTGACGTGTGCATCATAAAAATCGGCCCAGGCGTTTGGTCTGTATAGTGCTTCAAAGGAACATACATACATACATACATACTTACATACATACATACATAGGCTGATAAACACATTACCACTCCTTTGCGTCGCGCAGTCGGGTAAAAACTAGCTGACCCAGCAGACTTCGTTCCGCCGTAGAATGAATTTATTAGCTGACGTTCTCTATAGGTCAGGATGTATAATTATATACTCTTTGTAGTTTCTGGCATGACATCAGAGATGGCGTTGCATATGAAAAATGTATGAGACAACGAATTTTCTTCATAAATATTTTTATTGTGAGTCTTTCCTATTTTTTTAAATTAGTTATTCTGCTAACGCTTTGGCTTTTCCGCTGCGGATTACGGTTCACTTCCTCTCACCGAGAGGAGACATGTGTCCCAGCAGTGGGAAGTGAGGGAACATTATACCTATTTATCATCAAATCATATTAAGGACGCATTTATGAAATGACACGCTTCAATTCTAGGTATTGAGTCTTACTACTACACGTGCACGGCTCACAAACACAGCGACATGCGCGTAGTGGCGAAATTATGAGTAAACTGACACGACTTTTTGTCTGATATTTTTGTCAGATTTGCAAACGCGTACTTAAGTTAAGTTTACTTAAGAGTAAACTAGTCGCGAGCTCGAACTCACTGGTGGTCATGGCCAAAAAGCACGCTGTCTCACCTGGCTCCGTGTCCGACAGAGCTAGTATCAGTAATAAGCAGTTAGACGCTAGTCTTCTATACGCACAGTGTCTAGTTCTCACGTACAGAAACACCGAACACACACACATTCCGAACTGATAGACGAGTAAAAAAAATTCGAAGTGCTTTGAAAAATCGAGTTTTATGAAAAAGCGCTGCATAAATCAATTACCAATAAAGTTTATTGAACTCTTCGATAACTGAGCTTTGTCGGTACAGACTTCTAAAACTTTTAAAAATGTCTGCAAACTAGCTAAAGCTTCTTTCATTAGTAACAAGGTTAACCAGCAGACAATAAAATAAAGACAGTTTGGAAAATTATTAACAATGAAACGAACAGGAACAAAAAACATAATACTGATTACACACTGGACACTTCCCGTGGTCTCATTAGCGTTAACATCGATGTCGCTCAGGAATTTGCAACTTTCTTTACCAATATCCCAATTAAAACTAGAGAAACTTTAAATTCCTCGCCTGCACTAGCTATTGAATTATTAAGAGCGAATGTCTCAGCCTGTCCTGTGGAATTTAAATTTAAACATATAAACCCTACAGTCATTATAAAGGCATTTAAGCAACTTAAGATCAAAATTACCGAGGATCTGTGGGGCATGTCTACTAAAGTTTGTCAACCCATTATTGAGACAATTGCACCCTATTTAGCTTTAATATTTAATTTGTGTGTAGATCAAGGGGTTTTTCCGGATTTAATGAAGTACAGTAAAGTTATTCCACTTTTCAAATCTGGGGACAGCAAAAGCACAAATAATTATAGACCCGTATCGGTTTTGCCGGTTTTCAGTAAAGTGTTTGAAAAAGTCATGTTAAATCAAATGCTCAATCATTTTAATCGTAATAACATCCTACACGATCAACAGTATGGTTTCACGAAAGGACGTTGTACAACCGACGCCGGTGTCACCTTATTAAAACATATCTTTAACGCATGGGAAGAGGCACAAGATGCAATAGGCATTTTTTGCGACTTATCCAAAGCATTTGATTGCGTGAATTACGATACACTGCTCTTGAAACTTGAGCATTACGGACTCGGGAAACTTGCTCTTAGCATAATAAAATCATATTTAAATGACAGATTTCAGCAAGTTCAAATTAACGGTGTGAATTCATCGGGTTTGAAAGTCAAAATGGGTGTACCGCAGGGCTCAATATTGGGGCCGTTCCTATTTTTAGTATACATAAATGATTTACCTCATTTACTGATAAACCGATTACAAATGGTGTTATTTGCTGATGACACATCTCTGATTTTTAAAGTAAGCAGACGTGCACAGGAGCTTGACGACGTAAATAACGCTATGCTTTTGGTCCATAATTGGTTTACTGTAAATAATTTGGTATTAAATGAAGAAAAAACTAAATGCATTAGATTCGCTTTACCAAATGTTAGATGTAGTGAGTGTCACGTTGTATTGAATAAGGAAATACTTGAATTCGTCGAAAATACGGTTTTCCTGGGGATTACGCTTGACTCAAAGATGCAGTGGGGTCCGCACTTAACATCTCTTGCAGGGCGGCTAAGTTCAGCCGCTTATGCTGTTTGGAAAATCCGCCAATTAACAGACGTGGATACCGCGAGACTGGTCTATTTTAGTTACTTTCATAGCATCATGTCTTACGGTATTTTGTTGTGGGGACGGGCTGCAGATATTGATTCTATCTTCATCCTGCAAAGGAGGGCTGTCAGAGCCATATACAAGCTGAGCAGACGCGACTCTCTAAGGGAACTGTTTAAAAAAATTAACATCATGACGGTTCCTTGTCAATATATATATGAAAACATGATGTACGTTCGAAAAAATCTACATCTTTTTAGTAAGATAAGTGACAGGCATAATTTTAACACAAGAAATAGGAACAAATTAGATCAACCGCGTTTCAGATTGTCTAAAGTAAAAACTTCTTTTATGGGTTACTGTGTAAAATGTTATAATAAAATACCACTCGATATTCTTCAACTAAATGAGAAGAAATTTAAAACATGCATTAAAGCATATTATAAGTTGGCTGATTATATCGCAGATAAAAATGCTTGGCTAAATGCTGGTCCTGCTCCACAGGCACTTGAGTTCACTAGTTAAAATTTCAATATTTGGAAGAGGTGCTTCCTTTTATTTTTTCTTTTTTAGTGTTTCTGACATTACGATCTTAATATTTATTTTTATTTTATTCAATCATGTTTAATGCTGCAATACTAAACACCTTTTCCTGTTTGGTATTAAAAATTTTATTCATCTATTAAATAAATTGCAATTTATAGTTTTGTATAATTTAGAAGCATTTTTTAAATTTTTGTAAATGTAAGAACCATGGATCCGCTTATTATGATTTTTTTATGTTGACTTGAAAGAGCATGGCAGTTGAGAATGTGTCATGCTCACTTAAATGTCTCACTGATGGTGGCACGTGTGTTGGATCATTCGGTTCCCTACAAAATGGTTGAGCTGGATGGTGCTGATCCATGCGTCATGTTCGTGAATGGGCGCCGTCGGTTGAGACTGGTCATCTCTTAACTGCCAAGGCTTATTTTTAATCTTATTTCTTGTATTGTTTCATCATTAATGTGTTTTTTTTACATTGTTCTCACATATAGAAGCAATAAGAATAATGTACCAAGGATTTTGTAATATCTTGATTTAAAAAGAGTGTCCATGGAGTTTCTTGCCCGTTCTTCTCCATAGAGATCTACGCTTTGGAATGGGCAACTAGCTTCAACTTTCTGACTAACTGACCGACTACTTAATTTTGACAATTCAAAAGTGCCTGTAATGGTTTAATTGAAATAAATGCTTTGAGTTTGAGTTTGACTTGGTTTTGAAGATTTTACAGGTATTTTATTACTTATTTCCACTCAAAGTTACGTTAAAAATAGCAAAAAAAACGAATCTTTGTTGACTCATAACTTCTTAATGGCTTTTTATTTTCCGCACCTGCGACAAAATTAATAATAAGTCAAAACGATATCATGTTTAACATTGGATGTATGATGTTAAACAGTGGAGTAATACTCTCCCGAAACTTTTATGGAAAAGATATCGACTAGTGGCACCTTAAGTTCCTTATTTGTCACGAATTACCAACTACATAAATTGGCACGCTGCCGCTGCTTCACAGTGCAGATTGCAAAAGCGAGCTTTCTCCAATTTAGTCTGGGATCCGCAGTCGTTTCATCTCTAGAGGAATAATACCATCGCAGTGCGTCTTTGTCCTTTAGGAACGACTGGGTGCACATAAATACTAACACAGACTCGGTGCGGTGAATACTGTGCTTTGTATGTTCGTCTTAAGATACTGTCAATGCTAGATACTGAAGTCCTTGAAGCTATTTGCATCTATTACACAGCCTGTACTGTCAAAGACACACACACACATACACAGTGAGGTATTAGCCTAACGGTTAACTTTACAATCTACGTTTATACCCGGTTTCTGCTATATTTCGAAAACGGATCAGTTTTCCGTCGCAACGCTGTTATTGCAACTACCTGTTTTGGTTTTAGCAATAAACATAATTTGTAAGTTTGTAGTAGAATAATTTTTAAATACTATTATGAAAATTAAAAAGCTTAAAATAATTTTGAACTTGTGAAGTCCCTTGATACGGGGCACTTAATATCGTGCCCAGCGTGTCCTGTTGTCTGCACGTTACAGGAGTTGATGAACGCTACTGAAGGTGCTCAGCTTGTACCCAAATTCTGGGCTGACAGTATATACTTAAATTGCTATCGACACGATAAGAAGAAGTAGCAGTATTTATTTACTTTCCAAGAAGGACTTAAAGTTACCTTCTATCTGTAGCATCAAGGCAAAGGTATTTCATTTTAAATTATAGGCCATCCATCCATTCAACTTGCTATAAATTAAAGACGCTTTTCGTGTCTAACCGCGTTGTTCTTTAAAACTACTACTTTCTGGCTATAATAGACAACTCGATAGTAATATTTAAGACCTTATTTGTATAATATATTTATTTAGCTAAGAGCATAAGATTAGGTGATAAATTATTCCACAAACGGCAGCTCGGAAGTGGTTCAACGTGCTCGACCTCATTAATCTCTTGCTACCGTAACTAAGGTCTTGTTTGGGACCAATATAGTGGATATCGGTCACCGTAAAGCCAAGCGCACAAGACACGTCGGGCCTTGTATTTTTACATTTCAGTACAATAAAAGTGCTGTAAAAAAGTCCCCGCCACCCAGTATATTTTGTTATTTACCTATTATACTAGGCTTGTGAGGTCTTGTGGCTAAGTAATAACAGCCGCACGGGTCGATCGGTCAGGTTAAGCTACGCTTGCCGCGGTTGATCCGTGGATGGGTGACCATCTTCACATACCAAGACCCCTCCGTGCTTCGGAAAGCACGTTAAGCCGTTGGTCCCGGCTGTCATTCCTGGATCTTTGACAGTCGTTACGGGTCGTCAGAAGCCCGAAAGTCTGAGTACCAGTCTTACCAAGGGGTATCGTATTACCCAGTAACTGGGTTGCGGAGGTCAGATAGATATATCTCCATCTAAAATACTGGTATTCAGCTGCATCTAGTTCGACTGGAAGACAATTAACATAGTTGGGAAAAGGCTAGGCAGATGATGATGACCTATTATACTAAGCGTGTGCTGACGCACGCCTCTGATTTTAGTATGTATAAGAGCCAGAATAGGTATATTAATGCTACATTCCAGTAGCTCTTTGTTGATCATCTTTAATTTGATGCACTTCCCTAGTAGGTACGGTAGATATTTCAATACTGTTATGTGTGCGTGTGAGCGATTTTTTTTTAAAGTGCATTACAAAATAATTGTGAACTGAACCTATTTTGTGCAGCCGTTGCAAGCGTGATCGATGGTTATTTCTTTTAATGTTGTAGCTTAGCTGTTTTGCCTCTGTTTTTAATCGTAAACAATTTCTTTTTCTTTGTCCTATTCGAAAGCGTTAATTTCTATAAAAAAAACCACTGATAAATGCTTCTTAATCATGCGATGTATTCCGGATGTTTTGACAATTAGAAAATTAATACCCAGTCTAATTGGGTTGATCGCTTCATCATGATCATCATCATTATGGCAAACTCGATAGACAACCACATCCTATTTATTACCCAAAGCAAAGATTGTTTATAATGACGGCCTGTGTTAACAATTTGGGAAAACAGATAAGTAATGAAGTCATTTAGGATCCTGCATTAATTTAGAATACGATGATCAAAATGATGATGATAATGAGAGCAGTGGTGGCCCAGTGGTAACGGCCGCGACTTACGAGTTGTAGGTCGTAGGTTCGAACCCGCACAGGCGCTTTACTTTATGTAAATTATTTCATCACCACTGCTCTCAAAACGGTGATGGAAAACATCGTGAGGAAATCGGCATGTCCTAGAACCAAAATTTCGAAGACATATGACATCTGCCAACCCGCACTGGGCCCGCGTGGTGGATTACGGCACTCCCTCTCACCGAGAGGAGGCCTGTGTCCCAGCAGTGGGAACATTATAGGCTGATTATGATGATCAAAATATTATATTATTCCTTTTCTGTGTAAACAAAATCCCTTGTCGTGCAATGTAACTATATCAAGGTCACAGTGGCGTCAGTAATATAAAAAACGGATTTATTGTATTACGACCCGCCCGTTGCTTCGTACGGGTATAAATGGCGACATGCCAAAACATCCGAGATCTGTGCTCGGAGATTTCTGTGTCATATCTAAGTGAAATATTAATGTATTGTACATATAAGCCTTCCGAAATAAATGCTCTAAATCTTGGGTTCCCAACCATTGGGGCGCGCCTCCTTTGGTGGGCGTAGAGTGACACAAGGGGGGCATTATGTATTCTCGGGTGCCCTGTCAGTTTACCAAAAATTAATTAACAAATTTTTACTTGACAAACAACGATTGGCAAAAACACGATTTGTCATTTCATCATTATACAACAACAAGTTTGCCAAATAATTCACTTTACAAAATAATCACCAGATAAACTTTTGTTTAATAACGTGTTATTTAACAAGCAATTCATTTTTTATTCATCTTATCTCATAAAACAACGTTTGGAATAAAAACGTTTTACATATTATTGACTTATCATTATGCAATTTCTTAAAAATGAAACTCATTCTTTCATCGACTTGCGCTAATAGAAAAAAAAAGATTGTTTTTAGTGGGCTACCCGGAACCGAACTAGTTAGATTAGGTTAATTATTAAAAAAAAAATGTTTGGTTAGGTCAGGTTAAAACTGTGACCCCTACGCACGAGCCGAGCGAGCGAAGCGAGCATTGCCGCGGCAGCGGCCGGCGAGTGCCAGAAACGACTAGATTATATAGAAAAAAAAATACTTTTACACAAAATATAGGTGCCAGAAACGATTTGCGCTAATAGAAGAAAAAAAGAGATGATTTTTAGTAGGCTACCCGGAACCGAACTAGTTACATTAGGTTAATTATTTAAAAAAAGAAATGGTTCAGTTAGGTTAGGTTAAAACTGTGACCCCCTACGCACGAGCCGAGCGAGCGAAGCGAGCGGTGCCGCGGCAGCGGCCGGCGAGTGCCAGAAACGACTAGATTATGTAGAAAAAAATACTTGCCTGAAAATTATTTGACCCAAATGGAGAATACCGTCATGATCACTTTGTGACTGGTTTAGAAAATTTTTACATAGTATAAAACAAAGTTTCTCCCGCTGTCTGTAAGCTTAGATATTTTAAACTACGCAACGGATTTTAATGCAGTTTTTAATGCAGTCGCTAGTGTATTATAAAATTATATTTTGTATAAACGTTATTTTTCCAAAAGAATCTAAATATTAAATGAAAAATGTATAAATGATTAAATATCATCTGTAACATTTGTAAAGAGAAGCATTTGCCAAATAAATGTTTGTAAAGTGAGTGTTTATAAAATAAAACATTTGCGGAATGAGTTGTTTGTGAAATAAATAGTATACGAAACGTTGGTTGTAAACTAAAAATTTGTCAATGGAGTTTTGGTGAAACATTATTGAACCGTATTCTCGCAATGCAAATGTCGAAGAAGTAACTCGGGACGCATGATTTTAGAAGAAAGTTAGGGGGTGCGTACGTTGATCTAAATAATGGTGAAAAATTTGTCAATGGAGTTTTGGTGAAACATTATTGAACCGTATTCTCGCAATGCAAATGTCGAAGAAGTAACTCGGGACGCATGATTTTAGAAGAAAGTTAGGGGGTGCGTACGTTGATCTAAATAATGGTGAAAACCGTAGGTATCGAAATCCATTGTGTAGTTAATAAGATCGGTCACGCTGACAGACATAAAACGTTTTTGTTTTATCCATACTTCCATACTTAACATTATAATGCGAAAGTGTGTCTGTTACCTCTTCACGCTTAAACCGCTGAACCGATTTAGATGAAACTTGGTATAGAGATAGATTGAGTCCCGGGAAAGGACATAAGATTGTTTTTATTCCGATATTCCTACGGGAAACCTATGCGGGTAAAACCGCGGGGCGCTGCTAATTATAATATACAGGGTGAATTTTCCAAGTGGGCGTGGATGGCCAAATTCTAAACTATGAGGAATAGCGAAAAGTACTCACCTTTGAGTGCCACTTGAAAAATTAACCCTGTATATGTATACGGATATAGACAGATTATAAGACATTACGTGTACAAAGCACTTGACAACAAGGGCAATTCTCGCATTTTTAAGAACGTTCACATTCTTAGTCTCAATTTGTCAAAAATACCTACAATAGGGTAGTTTCCTGGGTAAAAAAAAAAAGACGGGTTGCACTCCGGGAGTGCCGGCAGAAGTGAAAACTTGAATATTAACGTTTAAATAAATCAATTATAAATTGAATTAATATAACTAATTTTTTTTCACTATTTCTGCGTCACTTTTTCATTAATCGATGCACTTTGTTCAATTTCCATATTTTAAACACTTTATATACACGAATTTTACGAATACACAGCAGTGTGGCTACTACACAGACGGTCGAGCTATCAGCTGTCCATCCATCCATCCACATCCACGTCCACCATCACCGTCACCGTCACCGTCACCGTCCCCGTCACCGTCCCCATCACCGTCACCGTCACCGACATCGTCACCGTCACCGTCACCGTCGCCGTCACCGTCACCGTCACCGTCACCGACACCGACACCGTCACCGTCACCGTCACCGTAACCGTCACCGTCACCGTCACCGTCACCGTCACCGTCACCGTCACCGTCACCGTCACCGTCACCGACACCGTCACCGTCACCGTCACCGACACCGTCACCGTCACCGTCAACGTCACTGTCACCGTCACCGACACCGTCACCGTCACCGACACCGTCACCGTCACCGACACCGTCACCGTCACCGTCACCGACACCGTCACCGTCACCGTCACCGACACCGTCACCGTCACCGACACCGTCACCGTCATCGACACCGTCACCGTCACCGTCACCGACACCGTCACCGTCACCGTCACCGACACCGTCACCGTCACCGTCCGTCCGTCCGTCCGTCCGTCCGTCCGTCCATCCATCCATCCATCCATTATCGTGTCTCACTTGGTTCACTTCGGTTGGCGCCGCCGCCGTAGAAAGAGGGGGGGGGGGGAATCTCGGTGTATTCCCGTTCGTCCCATCGACTTCGTCCCCTTAAGGAGCCCTTAGAAAACAAACACGAAATTCGGAAAGCATTTATTGTATTTAAAACAATACAACATTTCTACACACAGAGATATTATTATATATGTCTTGTAGCTTAATTGGTAATGGTATGTTATCATTTTAAATGCTTAATCCCGTTCGTCGCACGACGGGGACGAAGTCGGTGGGACGAACGGAAATACACCGAAATCTCTCCTGACGGTCACGTGTCCTGACGCGAGTTTAACATTTTTTCCCCATACAAAAAGTGTGCAACGCCGCTAAAGAAGTTTTCACTTCAATAATAATTCTAATTAGTCCGTCAGTTAGATTATCGAAAAATAATGGACCCTTATTTTTTCTTTTGTCAATCAAACAAAAAATGACAAAGATAAAGCGCGTCAAAATTTGGGAGTGGGGGGTCGTGACGTCACGCCGTGCGACACACGTTTTCTTTTGTGAAGAGTAGGTATCCACTAAGAATGGGTTTTTCGAAATTCCACCGCTAAGAGGGTGAAATGGGGGGTTGAATTTTCAGTAAAAATTTTCCGACCGCCACGCAGGCGAAGCCGCGGGAAAAAGCTAGTTAAAAATAAACGCTTGTTACAGCTAAGGACCATTCGGAGGAGAGATTCTAGATGCAACCGCATCTAGTGAAATACGGTTGCGGCTAGGACTCAATCCCAATTAAAGTATGCCGTTGCACACAATTTGTAGATCTTCTTTGTTGTGGCGATAGAACGACAGTGTATTATTTGTTGACCCAAAACTTCGCCACAGTAGTAGATTTGTGCAGATGATAATGATAATTCCGGGATTGCATACAACGTAATCAACTAACCAACCCGCACTGGGCCCGCGTGGTGCATTACGTTCCACTCCCTCTCACCGAGAGGAGGCCTGTGTCCCAGCAGTGGGAACATTATCGGCTGATTATGTTGTTACAACGTAATTGATATTAGCCATATGAGGAAGCTGAGACCTCGTCTTCGCTCTTCATTCCAATACGCAAGCCAAGGATTTTATGTGTATCATTACTTATAAATTATTAATTTATTTATTTGCATTATTAATTTATTGTGAATGTTTTTTTTTTTCTTTTTTATGTTAATGTTAGGTATTTTATTACTCTATGTTTTAATATTTTATAGAATTTGTTGTGTTTTTTATGTTCTAGTGTCAGATTTTTTTTCTTTTATTATGTATGTATTAGGTATTTAATTTGTTAGCTTAGTTGTTCATTTTATTGTGCATGCTGTGGTCTCCTGTAATTGAAAGAGTACACCTACCAACCTACCAAATACTTTGTCGTCCATTAACCTTATAATGTTTAGTGTTAGAGATCCTAAATTAAATAAATACAATGCAAAGAATGGAATCACCGCACCAGCAGCAGCGTCTTGAGTCGGCAGTACTAATAAAATTCGTGGTGCCGGAACTACAGTCCTTTCACAGGTATTTTACCTCTGACTTTGCATCACTGTCCAAATCACAGTGATCTTTATTGTCATTCTTATAAGGTTGCTTTTGTGTTGCTGCCACTGACAAGTCTGTCAAAACAATTGTGATCTTTATTCTCGTTATCATAACTAGGTTGCTGTTTCATTGCTGCTGTAGAGGTAAAACAATTTCGGAATGGCTGTACGCTGAGCGTATTACTTCTGTAAAACCCTTTACACAAGGACCAAGGTGAAAACTCGCCGCCGCCGCCGCGGCGCCGTGTGCAGGGGTTCATACAAATCCAAGGGTGACAGATGCAGCGTGCAGCATAATGTGTAAAGGGCCTTTTTTTTTTTTCCTCGTGGAATTCCTCTATCGTGGGGTTGACAGAGGGGCATGCCGGACTCTTACCGGCTAAAACCACCGCGGTGTTCCACCTCTACCTATGGCCGGGGGTGCGGGATTCGCATAAGCATTCACCGCTCCCCCGACAGGCCTCGACCCGCTGTTCCTCAGCGGATCCCACCTCCCCGTGCGCCCATTCCTGTAATGGCCGCACCCACTCTCAAGTGGCGCGCGTGGAACACTGCAGCGCCAACTTAGGCCTATTTGGTCGGACGACGGATGCCCCTAGTCCGCCGATCGCAGGCCACCTCTATGTGTAAAGGGCCTGACGCGCCGCCAGTCAAAGCTGTCAGTTTCTATCTCAGAACAATAACTAAAGGTTTCTATACGTCATTTGTGACGTGTGCGAGTAAACGGTGACGGTTACTGACACGCTTAGTTTGCATGGAAATTGTTGACAATGCCGCCTCTAGCAGTCACCACCGACCTCCATGCTCTGTGTTATACAACGACACATTTAAATTAATTTCTAATGACCACACATCATCATCTGCCTAGCCTTTTCCCAACTATGTTAGGGTTGGCTTCCAGTGTAACCGGATGCAGCTGAATATCAGTATTTTACATGGAGCGACTGCCTATCTGACCACCACAACCCAGTTACTGGGTAATACGATACCCCTTGGTAAGACTGGTTGTCAGACTTTCGGGCTTCTGACTACCCGACCCGTAACGACTGTCAAAGATCCACGAATGACAGTCGGGACCAACGGCTTAACGTACTTTCTGAGGCACGGCGGGTCTCCGTATGTAAAGATTGTCAATGGTCACCCATCCACAGACCAACCGCGGTAAGCATAGCCTCATCGATCGACCTGTGCGGCTATTATTATTTAGCCACGGGCCCTCATTAATTCTAATGGCCACTATCACGTTTAATATAAAGTGGTTTTAAATAAAAGTCCCATTTGTGATTAATCTACAGCTACCCGAAACTGTCAATTTTTTCCTAATCAAACTTGAACCTAACGCTTTAGCGATAAAGTTGAAAATCTAGCACGCTTAAACATTAAAATAACAAAAAGTTGAATGTCATGCTTGATGCAATTAATTCGATTCCTATCAAGTCACGTTGCTTGCCATATGGGAGGTGAATACTGTGGCAAAACGTGATCTCATTTGAGATTATCTACGGTTTTATCTACCATTAAAATAAGCTTCAAAATCCAGTGATTTTTGATTCAGAATGTGTGTGTGTGTCTCTTTTATAACTTGATCTATGACGTCAACTACTGGTTTTGACAGACTAGTTTTTGGCTGCGGTTTTAGCATCCGGTTTATTGAAGCGTGAGTGATTTGTTAAGCTGTCAGTATCATCCTTGGTCTGGCTTGGGTGGAGGGCCATTGAGAATTCCCATTGTCATTATGACAGTACATAATAACTAGGTATGTTCACGAAGTCGGCGTGACCAATACACACTTTTACTAGACAAGCTGCCTAGGTATGCAAAATATAATAAAAATTGTGTAGCTATGTGTGTACGTATATTTATTAATTTACCAAAGACATTAAAAGTATTGAATTATAGACTATTTAAAATTAAATTGTATAACTGGTATAATTTTTATAGTATTAAGGAGTTTTTAGAACACTAACGTTGACAGCACAATTTTGCATGCTTTAATTATAAGCAAAACCTGTATCACATTTTGTATTGTAACACCTTTTTATATCGTGTTTTTAGCAAATAAATATTATTATTATTATAACTTATCATGGTAACAAACGAAATACGTTTTGGGGTTGAAACACTAGGGTTATGGGGTCCGAGTGCCCACTTCGTTTTTGAGACATCTCCAAGCGGACGGTTGACTCTTCACGTGACCAGAGGGGTGGCTTATTTTTAGCCAAAGAATCAGCATCGCCATACTTACACCGTGGCAATGCTGCCAGCTTTTGGGCAGTTTTCCCGATGGCAGCGATACTGACGAAATTTTGGATGCCCTATGATTCATCACCACCATATTTTTATTTTGTTTTGACCCCATGTCGTGGAGATTGTCTTTGTTCCGACTGACTTCGAACTCTATTCGAAGTTCGAACTCTATGTATTAGAGATTTAAGTCGGTCATGTTAACGTATGTCCTGGTGAAGGGGTGAGGGTTAAATATCGTTTTAGGGGTAGCGTACGTTGGAGATAACATTATTTTGGACTCACGTTATTCGGGATAGCGTTCATTCGGAATAAAGTGATTCGGGATAGCGTTCATTCGGAATAAAGTGATTCGAGAGGTTCATTCGGAATAGCGTGATTCGGAATAGCGTGATTCGGGATAGCGTTCATTCGGGATAGCGTTAATTCGGGATAAAGTGATTCGGGATAGCGTTCATTTGGGATAGCGTTCATTCGGGATACAGTGATTTGGGATAGCGTTCATTCGGGATAAAGTGATTCGGGATTTCGAGTTTCGGCCTAACGTATGAGTCGTTTTGTATACATGCACATTATTAGTATTTAAAGTCTGTTAGCTTACATTTATTACTCGTATATTATCTTGTTTTGAAAATAAATACGTTTTTCAAGCTTTAACTAGCAAAGTCTCTTCAGTTTTACCTGCCAGTTCCTTCTTTTAATTTTATTGGATGTTTTGTTTTCTTCACCATTTCGTAAGTTTAACACATCTGCAGATCTTCTAAATTGCGCACAAACATCAAAGCCCTAAATCCTAAAAACAAGCACATTTATAAAATTAATCTCATCAAGACTTTTATTTTCCTTTTTTGCACCTAACCCTAACTTTGAAACGCACATAATTTTGCGTTGGTTTTATTTTGTAGTTTTTGTAACCATTGTCAGCATACCATTGCCCATACTTCTCGTGGGTTTCGTAAAAGGCGACTAAGGGTCGTACCGGAGAATGGGCAGCAGCGTTCTTTATGCATTTCACCACCATATTGCGATCGCCAACCCGCCTGCCAAGCGTGGCGATTATGGCAAACCCCCTCCCAAGAATCAGAACCGGTCGAAGTGGAGGTGCTTGGGGGAGGCCTATGTCCAGCAGTGGACGTCTTTCGGCTGAAATGACGACGATGATTGCCAGCATAACGTGATCTTTAGGTAATAGTGTTTTTTTTTTGTATTGGATTAACTGGTCAAGCGGCGCGGTTCGCCGATCGGCGACGAAACAAAAGAAAATCAATTGTGTCTCATTAGCGGAGCTTGACAGATTAAGCTTATAATATTTTACCAATTTAACGGTAGTTCAGTTGATCCTAATAGCGTCTACCCGAGAATATAAGTCGACCTAGAAATCCACACAGAAGCCTCATATATTATATGAATATAGCTGCTTTCGGCATTTGCGATGACAATATACTACCTTGTGGCTCTCTGAGGGGTCGTAGAGTTCGTGAAAATCCAAGGTAAGTCTGACCCACGATTTCCACGAAGCTATAAAATAACTTTTCATTAAGATTTTGCTGAAATTGTGTGAGTGTGCTGAAGATCTGAACTCGTGGCTAGTAAAAAAGGAAATTCACACAAAATTATGAAATAACTTTAATTCAGGCAGTCAGTGTCTTAGGATCTGTGTTTTAGTTTTTTGCCACCGACTTCCGGAATTAAAGTTATTTCATAATTTCCTTTTGAAGTCGATTTAATTTTTTTTAATTACTTTTTATTTAGTAATTTTTAGTTTTAAATAAAAACTGGGATATTTGTTTGTAATATGCAGTTAATAGTTTTGGTGTAAATATTGCACTAGAATTTGATCAAGGTTTTGAGAGGTTTTTTCTTTGACACTACACCCGTAGCTCGTATCAATAAGCCAGGCCGTCACACATGTATTAGGTCATATCTTGAAAATGACTGAATCGATTTTGATGAAACTTGCACTGTTCCCTAAGTTGAAGTAAATGTAGGCCAATAAAAAAAACGTGGTAAAAATATGTATTATTGAAGCTAACTCAAAAACGACCAAAGCAAAGTTAATCAACTTTAGGTATATGGGACCACTCCTGAGGCATACCCTATCCATTTTAATAGAAGAATTTTTGAAATCGATTTACAATTTCCGGAGATATCGCGTAACAACTATACAAAAAAAAAGAAACAACATACAGTCGAATTGACAACCTCCTCCTTTTTTGAAGTCGGTTAAAAATAAAAGACATGAAATTTGAAAGGGTTCGTTCAAACGCCATTAGCAAGATACGTTGGAAAAGCGTTTTGATTGCGATGTGATTTAGGGGTGAAAAGGTAACAAACAGACAGACAGAGTCACTTTCACATCTATACAAATAAATAAAATTTGAGTGTCTGTTTATATGCATATGGATGTATATACGGTACATATACCAAAATAACACTTTTTTTAATTTTTGTCTGTGTGTTTGTTCCGGCTAATCTCTGAAACGGCTGGACCAATTTTCACGGGACTTTCACTGGCAGATAGCTGATTTAATAAGGAGTAACTTAGGCTTTTTTGTTTTAGAAAAAATATTTTTTTAGTTACGATAGGATTTCACGGACGAAGTCGCGGGCAGCAGCTAGTTCATAATATAAGTATGGAATATTGATAGATGGCTGAAGTATCTTGATGAATAACGAGCGCTCGTTGTGTTTTAGGCAGTCTGTTTCAGGCTTGCAAAAAAAAAAAAACAAAATAGCCGCGTTTAATGATGGATTTTGCTTACTTATTTAATTTTAAAATAATGATGTTCTGGTGTGTACAAAAAATCTTCAAATACAAAGCTAATGCTCGCTTCTCCGACGGTAATTTTAACCAGGTAGACTTATCTGCCTATCCTATTTCGAACGAATTGCAATTTCAATTTTGCGCATTGAAATTTTGCGTATTTTCTTTCTACAGGGTGAAATTAAATTCTTGGGCATCCTTTTAAGGGGTCATTGTACTCATCATTATGAACAACTTTTACTATGGGACTAAACCCAAAAACGCGAAAAAAAAATCAGCTGTTCCTTGCATTTATGTTCACATAACTCGTCTTTCTATACTCTCTTACTTATCTGATAAAATACCATCCTGCCTCCTGTATCGTATCATAAAATAATATTCTTAGCTCGCATGACCATCGTTAATAACTATAAAACATGTGAAAGGTTCTCAGAGATTCATTTACTATCCAATTTCCTGGCTAACAGGTCTATCATAGTTCATAGCAGGTTATGAGAAAGAATATTTTTTGCTTGTTCGTTTAGCTGTAAATAATAAAGTGTTTAGTTTTTTTAAAGGACTAAGTAATCCTGTATTCGATAAAAAGAGCAATAACAGAACAATTTAAAAGGCACTTACAAATAGTTGAGCCATTTGTTTGTTCAATTAACAAAATCCCAAAGAATCGTACAAAAAATATGGTCCAATCTAAACTTTGTTAAACCGAAAATCTGTAACATAAAAGTTTATCCATACTATAATATACTATATCCATACTAATATTATAAATTCGAAAGTAACTCTGTCTGTCTGTCTGTTACCTTTTCACACCTAAAGCACTGAACCGATTTAGATGAAATTTGGCATAGATATAGTTTGAGTCCCGGGAAAGGACAGAGGATAGTTTTTATCCCGATATTCTCACGGGATCGAAACTTATGAGGGTGAAACCGCGGGGCGCAGCTAGTCTTATATAAATACAGAGGATATTTTTTTTCTAACGGAATCTAAGCCACACCGGGCTTAGATTCTATTTTTATACCGGAAAAACTCGCGCTACCGTATCAATTTCCAACCTAAAAAGCTGTCTTTAATCCGTACCTGCACAGAGTAGGTGAAAAATGAAGTATCAATAGACACCTTTTTGCGGATACAACGCTCACTGAGCTTGTAATTTGAGCGGAGAAAAACAAAATCTTAAATACCAAGTTTCAGTGTACAGATACCATTTAAGTGTGCTTACATAGAAAGACCCCTCCGTGCCTCGGAAAGCACGTTAAGTCGCTGGTCCCGGCTGTCATTCGTAGATATGTGACAGTCGTCACGGATCGAGAAGCCCGATATTCTTACAACCAATCGTATGTTCGTGAACGGGCGCCGTCAGTAGGGACTGGTCATCTCTTTGCTGCCATGGCTTATTTTAATTTATTATTTGAATTGTTGTTTTTTCTCATCTTTTCATTATGGACGCTTTTAACGTTCTGCATCGTTCTCACATGTATAATTTTTAACATGAATGATGCAACCAAGACTTTGTAACCACATTATTTTGATTTAAAAGAGTGTCCATGGAGTTTCTTGCCCGTTCTTCTCCATAGGTACCTACGCTTTGGAATGGGCAACTAGCTTCATTTTTTTCTGACTGACTTCTTGACAATTCAAAAGTGCCTGTAAATGGTTTAATTGAAATAAATGCTTTGAGTTTGAGTTATGAAGTGGTATCGTGTTATCCAGTAACTAGGTTGTAGAGGTCAGATAAGCAGTTGCTCTGCGGTATGTGAAATCTAGTATTCCGCTGCATTCAGTTAGAATAGAAGCCGACCCCAACATAGTTGTGAGAGGACTAGACAGATTAATTGTTTAACGCTGGGATTGCCATTTTAAAGTAAAGAACCGCATTGTACACTATTCCATCATGATCGAAATAATGTTAATGTCTGTCCAAATATCATTTTATATGCCGTAATTGAAATTGCATTTATTATTGTTGCCTCTAACACATCAACACAAAACATATTTATTTTCAACAACATTCGGTTTCTAATGATCCCTCCATCTACTAACTACTCTGCGTCCTCTGGGATTCCGTTCATCATTCACTCATTGAATTTTTACCACACATTTTCCTTTCCGGAGGCTTTTTGGATAATCTCTTAATAAAGACGGATTTGATAAAACATCAGAATAGCTATTCACAACCACTCGATACGCTTCCGCACCGTATCGAACATCAATCGATATTATCGTAGGGATCCTCTTAACCTTAACGCTGTTCACTAAGTCTGACATCCGAAATTTTGTCAGTTTAAATCAAATATACGACCGCTATTCAGCTATTGGGGGCAAGGCAAAGCAGGTTATTGAAATGTGGCATTTTCGATACGATAGCCTGTCGGATGGTTGTGAATACATATGCTGGTGTGGTTTAAGTAGCTGTATATTCGTGACAATGACACAATGAGTGGGGATTGAGTGGGAAATGCTTTCAAATTACGATGTTTATTTTTTATTTATTTTTATTATTTGACATTTTAAACAGACAATTCTAATTTTTCAACTCTTTATTAGTGCTTGTAATGGCAATCATATCACTTGGTTATAATAGGTTTTTGTATTTTATTTATCCTTTTGATAGATTCTTTTATAAGTATTTTTTAAATGTGAGAACTTTGTGGACCTTGTAGACTTTAGATCTGTAGACCATTTTTTTTATCAAGTACCTGGTACTTGTTGACAGGCATTTGAAAATAGTAATTTGAAAACATTGTAAAAGCCAATTCTTCTTAAAAGAGTAACCGTGGAGTTTCTTGTCGGCTCTTCTCCATAGGAAACGACCATATTGGAACCGTGCACCTACGTTCTAACGTTTCATAAGTGCCCATGTAGGTTTAAGTGAAATAAAATATTTTGATTACTTGGTGTAGGTAATTATTAATGATTTCAATCAATCATTTTATCGAATGATTGTTTTTCTGAATGGAAAAAGGAACAGGCGGGTATTAAAATTAAAACCATAACCTGCCTGATGAAAGGCAAATTATGTTTAATAATATATGTTTTTTTTATAATCAACATAATTTTTTATTTAATATTTAGAACTAGCTTAAACAGTGTTCTCAAATAATATGACATTGAAGGCTATTTATAAGTTTTAATTCATAAAGACTAGAATTAAAAACGAAAAGAAAGAGGTCGATACACAATACCTATAACAGAAATTAGCAAGTAGGTAAATTGTACACAATGAAATAAAAATCATTTAGACGCAAACAATAACTTTTCCAGTAACTTTACCAGTGGTTCGCAGAGCGGTGGTAAGCTCCAGCGAAAGAGTCAAAATGGTCTCCGACACACGACAACATCCTTGTGCCACAAAGGCTGAAAAGCCGAAACAGTTTTTTAAAGTGTGTCGTCCCACTCACTGGCGAATCATCTCAAGAAAGACTGAAGCTGTGGCGAGACATTGCTTCCTTACCGAATCCGTTCGTTCCACTCGCTGAAGACCTCCCTCCTGGACATGAGTTAGCTTGGGTAACCTAGAAGTCTTTAAGCATACTTCGGACCCAGCTTGGCCGAAGCAAGGAAAACCTATTCAGAGCCCTGATTCACAACCATACGACAGGCTATCGTATCGAAAACCTGACATTTCGATAACCTGATTTGACTTGCCCTCAACAGCAAATAGCTGTTGGTAGAATAGCGGGCGTCTATTTGATTTAAACTGACAAAATTTTCGGGTTTTGGACTTGTGAACAGCGTTTAGAAGACTCCTACGATAACAATGATTAATGTTCGATACGATACGGAAGCGTATCGAGTGTTTGTGAATAGCTAAGCAAGTGGAGATTCATAGACGACTCCGCCTTGGAGTGTAAATGTGGTGCTGGTCCACAAACGATGGTGTCCTGCATGTCCTGTTAACTGCACGTTACAGGAACTGATGGACGCTGGTGATAGCGCCAAACAAGTAGCCGAATTCTGGGCCGAGTCCATTTAGATTGCTATCGACACGCTAAGAAGAAGAATAACTTGTCCGTGAATAAACTTTTCACCCAAAGTACCGTCAAATAGAGTGAATAGAGAAAATTTAAAAGGGATATTAATGTAGAAATAAAAAAATAATAATTACATTTAAACCTATTTATTTTAAACAACTTCTCATGGAACATTTTACATTACATAGCGCTCAATCTTGGAATATAAAATAAGATTATGTGCGCTATTAACTAATATTAGATTTTTTTTTTAGTTTGTTGCCAAAAAGGACTCTAATGTGTTTAATGTATTATAATTAACGATTAAGGGCCCTTGTTGGTAACAAACTATGTTATTTCAATGTTAAAATCAATTTTAAAGTTTCGTCCCGATCCACCCCTGCATCCCTATTCACCCCGTTTGTAGTTATTGAATATATCCAAATCATGTTCACCGGACAGTTTATTGAAACTTCTGCACGCACGGATTAGGTATGCAGTAGGCGACAGAATGGCTCCAACCTCATTTTGAATTAAAGCTATAATAGTCCAACGACTACAGACTGCTTTTTGACTAGACTACCAACTAAGTTGAATAGACCTGTTATTTCATGTAATTAATTCAAATCTAAAGACTAAGGTCTTCAACCAGTGCGTCCTGCCCGTCATGACATACGGTGCTGAAACGTGGACGCTGACGGTCGGGCTGGTCCACAAATTCAAGGTCGCTCAGCGAGCTATGGAGCGAGCCATGCTCGGAGTCTCTTTGAAGGATAAAATCAGGAATGAAATTATCCGGAAAAGAACCGGAGTGACCGACATAGCTTGCAGAGTAAGCAAACTGAAGTGGCAGTGGGCTGGCCATGTCTTTCGAAGGACTGATGGCCGGTGGAGCAGGCGAGTCCTGGAGTGGAGACCGCGTATCGGCAAGCGTAGTGTGGGACGCCCCCCAGCTAGATGGACGGACGACCTAAGGAAGGTGGCTGGGGTGGACTGGATGCGGAGGGCGGAGGACAGGGTGCTGTGGCGCAGTCTGGGAGAGGCCTATGTCCAGCAGTGGACTGCGATAGGCTGAGTTGATTGAATTCAAATCTATTATTTTCATTTACATAACTTGGCAGACATTATTTGCTTAAAAGGAGGCTTTAAACACTAAATCCTTTTTGTAAACTAAAACATAAATAAAATGTTATTTTATTCATTATAAAGCGTGTGGATGGTGAAAGCAAAAATATTCGTTTTTAACGCAGCTGTATCCACTCAGACTTTCAAACGAAATAATTAATTAAGTAAACCGCGTTTAATTAAAATACATATTAAATAGTTTAAACAAAGACCCCTTTCAGTGATAATGTTACATTCAATTAAATACCTTAATTGAATGAAAAACCTCTGTCATGTAGGGATGAAAATCCGTGAAAGTAATTAATTTTCAGCTCAATTGGTTTATATCTCATTGAAAATTTACGAGACGTGACCACACTGATTGGTTTAATAAAAAATATGAATGAGATTAATTGATCACGATTTTGTTATAAGGTAAGTTAATCACTAATTTGATTGTGAAATCATTGATTTGAATAGTGTCTTAGCATTATTGTCAAAAGTAAATAAGTATTTTTATAGATGCCGTGATTTTGAATATTATCTTGTCTAAAAAAAATATATTAATATAGCCTTAGTTAACTTGAGATGCGTGCGGCCCCTTCCGCCCCCGCGCTGTTACCGCTGTCGCCATCGACGCGTTTGCACCGCGCGCTTACAACATCCGAGCGAAGTCTCAAGTTAACTCTTGCGGGTTGTACACTCTTGCTATGGACGCGTTAGTAAAAATATATGAGCCAAACTGCGTCTTATGGTGTTAAAATAATAGCCCATTAAACGATTGGCAACATTAATATTGTTCAGCTCCAATAGGTGTTCCTACAAAATTAGTGCGTCAACCACGTTCAAAATGGTGGTACAAGCTGTTGCAGAACTTTGTGGCCCTTTACTTGGCGCGTGGGGCGTATACTTATAATGAGACAGCGTTAAAGTAGCCACACGCTTTGATGTGTTCTTCAATACAGTGCTAAAACCCTTCGATAACATAACATCTCGCTTTTAATCACCTAAGGGATTAGGCAGAGGGTACCTGTGATATAACCACAACCCAAACAGGGTTTTACCTGTCAGTAGTAAAACCCTTTCATGTGTCGAATAAACCGCCAGCCGAGTTATCACTTAGGACTCGGTTTCAAAGTCAGCGATTGCGGGGCGGTGGCGGCGGCGGCGCGGCAACGCAGACCCGCAGCCTAATTGCGGAACGCCAAATCGTCAAATGATTCTGATCAGTTGGCTTCATTTCTATCACAATTGGCTTCATTTTACGATTTTCGAATTGCGAAACTCTAGTTTATTATGAAACCAATTATGAACGTTAAGGCCCTGCGCAGAAACTAGTGTTTCGCAATTCGAAAATCGTAAAATGAAGCCAATTGTGATAGAAATGAAGCCAACTGATCAGAATCATTTGACGATTTGGCGTTCCGCAATTAGGCTGCTGGTCTCGAAGCCAGCGGGCAGATCGTGCGGCGCTAGAGCGGCGGCGTAGTGTTGTGTTACGAGAAATTAGTGTCTGTTCGCGAACGAAGGCACACGCACACGCACACGTATAGAATCGGAAAGGGATCGTTACCATAGCAACTGGAGCCTTTCAGTATTCTTTCTATGAAACCCCCTACTGCAACGCCACTAATCGGAATCGTAACGTAATCGCATCGCCTCGGGGCAAGCTCACGAACCGCTGTGCGGTGCGTTACGGCTCACTGTCCCCGCGCTTACGTCTCTCCGTACTCGAGCTTACGTCTCTTCGTCCCCTCTCACCCATCCCGCGGCGTGCCTGCAGCACAATCAACCTGCGGTCGGCAGCCGTAAGCGCGGCGTCGCGTCGCCTAGCCGTAGCCAAGTTGACGTATCGGAGCTTCTGATCCGCTTTGGTTACGTGCTTACGTTAGGTTGACGCCTGTTTGACGCCGAGGCAAAAGGCGATACGGTGACGATCCCTTTCCGAGTTGATATGTGTGCTATGACCTGCAACATCTTTTTCGTTAAAATGCATAAATAAAATGCAAAACACTACGTCAATGCAGACGCACGGACACCGCTAGACTGGCGGCCATCGCTCGTACGCCGCTCCCCGCGCCGCTGCCTTCGGGGCCAGTTCGATATAAATCTATGCATTGAAACGCGCCGCTCCCGCTGACTTCGTGTCCGCAGCCTGACGGTCTATCATCATTAACAATGCCTCATCTCAATTGACGTAATAAATATTGGCCACATCTGCGTAATGTTTTATGCATCGTGTTAATTTACGCGTAACGACGCAGATGTGACAGAAGCATAATAATAGGGTCCATAATTGTACCTAAGCTTTATGCCATTGTAACACCTCTACAACATCATGGAATGCAAATAAATATATGAATATAATATGAATATGCATTAAACAAATTCTGTCTACTTTATCCTTGCAAAAAATATCATATCAAAAATTTTCAATCTATAATTCAAAGAGATGTTGAACTGAAAAACAAATTACAGCACCTGGCAACATGGTGCAGTGGTGTAATAATTTAATATACTGGCGCCATTTTTCTCCGCCGCTATTTTGTTCTGTATCTTAACTAGCTTTTTGACTTCGTTCACGTTAAACTTTTAACCGCAGTATCATCCTGTTATAAAAAACATTTTTTTGTGTTTTTGCCTAGGTTGCGTGGTGTAAGCCAAATTACGAGTTGTTAGGCTTTAATAGTGTCAAAAAAGCGGCCAAGTGCTGGTCGGGCTAGCACACAAAGGGTTCCGTACCACTACATTTCTTGTATAAATAATTAAAGGTGGCTTTATTAATACAGCGGCCATAATAGTAGGTACACACTCTGTGAAAAGTTTAAATGTCTACCTATTACGGTTCAGAAGATACAGCCCTGTGAACAACAGACGGACTTACAGCGGAGCCTTAGCAATAAATAGCCTTACCCCCTTACTAAAAAACGTTGTTATAGCGTCCGTATAGTTACACAACGCTTTGTCTTCTTCTTTCGAAAGTCAAATTACTGACGACTGAAAGAGAGAAATCGGTGTGCAACTATTCATGCGATATAATACGTTTATTAGTTAGGGGGTTTGTATAGGTCCCGTTAGTATCCTTTGCGTACTAAGCCCTAAATAATATCGTGATCAGCGAGTGTTTGAAGCGGCAGTGGGCTGGTCATGTTTGTCGAAGGACCTATGGCCGATAGAGCAGACGAGTCCTATAGTGGAAACCGCATATTGGCAAGCCCCCCAGCTTGATGAACCGACGACCTAAAGAAGTTGGTTGGGACGGACTGGATGCGAAAGGTAGAGGACAGGGTGTTGTGGCGCAGCCTCGGAGAGGCCTATGTCCAGCAGCGGACTGCAATAGGCTGAGTTGATTGAGTGTTTCGATTTATTTACGTAACGGTACTAGTAAGGCTCTGTAAAAATGCGAGGCCTCTTTAGGCCTTTGGATTGATATCCAATAAAATGTCTAGACTACACGTAATTGCTTTCCTTGACAGGTTTACGCTTTAATATCTAAGTATCTGACAAGCTCGACAGCGGAATACCCCACGGAACATATGGGTTTTTTATTAATTTTATCGTTGTTTTGGGCCCGTATTGTCTGGTAAATTATCTATGTGAGTGGTCTGTAAATAGAAATCCAAAAGCAGCCTACATAACTACTAAAATAGTCCCCTTACCTATTATTAACTCTCCATTCAATTAACATAGACTTTGGCTGTCCATTTCTGGAAATAATTGCCGGTTTTTGGGCCTAGAGGGATAGGCTGGATTCGAGGAAAGAAGACAGCGGGGTAATTGCGTAACATAGATAATGTGTCTGTGTGGTGCCGGACTTTAAGAATAGGACCACTCCATTCTACCCGTGGGTGTCGTAAAAGGCGACTAAGGGTCGTACCGGAGAATGGGCAGCAGCGTTCTCTATGCATTTCACCACCATACTGCGATCGCCAACCCGCCTGCCAAGCGTGGCGATTATGGCAAACCCCCTCCCAAGTATCAGAACCGGTCGAAGTGGAGGTGCTTGGGGGAGGCCTATATCCAGCAGTGGACGTCTTACGGCTGAAATGATGATGATGAGATAGTGTGTTACGCAATAACTGCTACTGGCAAGTAGCAGTGGGTTTCATTTTGACAATTCAACAACATTCATTGCGTTATTTACGTTGTTAAACAGACACAATTTTTTATCACATGAAGCAATGGTTAAGTAATATCCTTCAAAACCTTTCAGATTGTGATTGAAAGTGTATTACGTATAATTAGGGTGCAGGTATCTGCATTTTAATAATTAACCTTTCACTCACGATTGGTGTTGCCAACTTCCTGTTTTTCAGTGTCAGCACATTTTGGAAGTTCAAGGCTGAAACGCGTTGGGTGTGACAAGACGAAAAAAACTCGCAAATACCTATTAAGTGTGACATAAATTAAGGCTAATTTAAATTTATAAATGTAGATTGTAGGTAAATTGTCGCTGTATTTTCTTTTTTATTCCATTGTGTATAAGTAATTTTCATTGTCAATATAATGGGGAAGAATTCCATGATTAATTATGGAATGAAAGCAAAAAGTCGAGAAAAAGAAAGGTCGTTTTTTTATTTCGCATTAGACAGCAATTATAAAGACAGGCATTATTGCTTTGATTACTTACAACGAAATCAAGCCGGACTTTGCTATAAAAAGAAATAGAAAGACTATCTACCTATCCGCTGCCGAGGAGGCGACTAGCTATCAAAGATTTTCTCGCTCAAGAAACGTTCAAAAGATTGTGCGTCCCATGAATCTCCATCATCATTTCAGCCGAAAGAAGGCCACTGCTGGACATAGGCCGCCCCCAAGCACCTCCACTTCGACCGGTTCTGTGCTTCTCGCATCCAACTGGTTCCTGCGGCCTTCACAAGGTCGTCGGCCCACCTTGTGGGAGGCCTTCCAATGCTACGTCTTCCGGTACGCGGTCGCCACTCCAGAACCTTACGGCCCCATCGGCCATCTGTTCTGCGAGTAATGTGCCTTGCCCACTGCCACATAAGTTTTGTCAAACTTATGAAATGAGGAGAAATGAAGAAATGAGGAGATCCGCAGGAGAACCAAGGTAGCCGACATAGCCCGAAGAATGACAATTCTTCGGGCTATGTCGGCTACCTTGGTTCTCCTGCGGATCTCCTCATTTCTGAGGTCTCATGGCTATATATCAATAATAAAAAAAATAATGATAGCCTCCCGACCGATTTCGGTCACGATGGCCAATCTCAACGGAGATTAGCTAGGTACGCAGGAGATATTATAGTGCACAAGTGTGTGCGTAAACACAAGTGCACTCTCAGTTCCTTTAGCCTCATAGTCCGATGGAACGGCAACCCGACACGACCGGGGAGAGATCAGGCGCAGGATCAACGGCTTTACGTGCTTTCCGAGTCACGGGGGTATTATACCGCAAACTTCCGAACTCCGGACTGTTATTAAGAAATACCTAATGGAAAACCCATTAACACTTTGCCCGACCTGGGAATCGAACCCAGGATGACCCAGACCAGCGAGGCAGTAATATATTATATCAATAGTTACTCAAGCAACCATGACTACAAATTACACAATATAATATTTAAGGCAAGGCATAACAGCTGACTGGGGCTGTGGCGAATGTGTGTGTGTGGGAGGGGAGGGGGGTAGTGTGAATGTGTGTGTATCTCCCGGGACCCCGACTCATACTACTGAATGGAACATTGGAGTTTTAGTCGGTAGGATTCCGACGTAACCCTCCACGTTCAGTCTTCCCAGACGGAGGGTATCCATGAGGATTTCATAATTATGTACGTATAAACACATATTTACATGAGGCATGTGTACCTTTATTTTTGTATAAGGACGTCTTATATATGAACATGAACAAAATATTATTCTCATCTGGTTTTCACACACTATTGTCTTCATTTCTCCTGTCGCAGATCTGCTGGTAGGAATTTCTCGAGAAATACACAAATAGTGAATGAAAATTATTTAGATAAAAATTTACATAAATAATGGAATAGGTAGAACCTTCCTACACAAACAAATACCTTCAGCTAACGACACCACACTCCAACAGAGCTAAAACTTGACTGACGTGCAAACCCGTCTTCAGAACGCTACGGCATCAAAACTTGTTCATTGGTCCAAAATCCTAAAGTGCAATAGTACGTTATAATTTTTTATTCGGTTCGGTTTTTTGCAGATTATGAAGCACATTCTTGGCTTTTTGAACTGGTTCTGTGCTCTCGATAGCCGTCGTATGACGTCAATGAGTATGGTATCGTGGAATTTGATCAGGACGGCATAAAAAAGGTAAAAAGTTCATGATTTATGATTAAACTGTACCGTATAATTTATGTAGTATTTTTGTTGTTTTTTTTTTTTAATGTTATACATAAAATCACATAACAAAAATCGTTGTAATAATAATCGTTTATTTGGTACAAAAAACAATACAATCAAAGATGTTTAATGATGATTTCTGCTCAAAAACATTTTGATTAATGTGTAAACAAACCCTGTTTACCTTCTGTTAAATTCTTAAAAAATCACTCACTGTAAAGAATTAGGTTTCAACTTTATTTGTCGAAGAAAATAGAGTTAGCACCACATCATTCGATTTTCAACCCAATGAAGAAAACACCTGCTGCTTAAACTTTTAAGATACAGAACCATGAAAGCTTTATGCTAGTCAGTAGGCCCAATTTTTTTGTATTTTTTAGGCTCTTCCACTTTTTGGAAGCAGCCACCCTTGCGTCATCCCTTCTTCCAAGCGCAGTTTGCTGTGCTGGGGCGGCTGCTGCAGATGCAGAAAACCTAAATGGGCACAAATGCTCTAATCATTTTGGAACTCATTATTTGTTCGAGCTGATAAGGGTTGAAACTCTAGGGCCATGGGGTACGAGTGCCCACTTAGTTTTTCGAGACATCATCAAGCGGTTGGTCGACTCTTCACGTGACCAGAGGGCTGGTCTATTTTTTGCCCAAAGAATCAGCATTGCCATACACCGTGGCAATACTGCCAGCCTTATAGGCACTTCTCCTATTGCTAGCGATGCAGAAGAATTTTTTGATGCCCTTTGATTATTTCTTCTCGTTTTTATATACGTGTATCTATTTTATTTATTAAGGGATAAAAAACAACTACAACATATACAGGGTTATTGAAAAAACACCAATCTTATTAGGTCTTTGTTATCATCATTATGAACAACTTTTACTATGGGACCAAATCTGAAATCGCGAAAAAAAAATCAGCTGTTCCCTACACTTATGTTCGTATAACTCGTCAAAATGTAGGGAACTGCTGATTTCTTTTTCGCGATTTCATGTTAGGTCCCATAGTAAAAGTTGTTCATAATGATGGGTACAATTACCTCTTAAGAAGTTCTTGGTATTTTTCCAATAACCTTGTATAATACATAAGGTTAACAAAAGTTTAGGCAGCAGGTAGGACATATTAAAAGATGAGAGGTTGCCACTAGACGAGCATTACCAAAATTAAAAAATATTTTGAAACAAATAAATAATTTACTATAAGGCTAGCTATAGCTGCAAAACCAAATCAGATCAGAAACAATTTATTTACTATCTACATATTATTATTATTATTTTAAGACTTACCGTTTAAATTATGTAAATATTTTCACTAGATAAATTAATAAAAAAACTGTCGTCCACAATGACTGGCTGTTTCTAACAGAACTAGTTTTTCTGATGTGAATAATAATATTATTATGTTAACGATAAATAATTCGTAACGATCTCGATGTAGCTAGGTTGCATCGAACATTTTTAATTGGGCCCATACTGTTGTAAATGTCTGCAGTCGCTCCGTGTCCGAGTGACCGAATCAAAAAAACTAGTTTTTGGCAAATCGCAAAAAACGTTTCGCAATTAGGACTTCTGTTGTTTATTTGGACATAAATGTTACAAGATGTTAGTTGCATTGTTATTTTTATTTTTTTATGATAGAATATGAACCACATATTTCACAGATGGCTTTGAACTAAAGATGACGGTGTATCTAACTCATTTATGACTAATTTTGAATTCAGTCACTTCAATACTAAGCAAGCGATGTAAAATACTGGTATTCAGCTGCATCCGGTTAGACTGGAAGCCGACCTCAACATAGTTGGGAAAAGACTAGGCAGATGATGATGACTGTTGTAAATGTCTGAAAGCAGTACTCTGGCAGATTGATTTATATTTTGAGGAATATCAAAATGGAAATCATTTGGGATCAATTAAATACATAACACGCCATTTTTTATTGAAAAAATCAGTAATATGTATGTCTTTCTCGCTTTTCGAACAGCCACTGGCGTGTGTAACAATCACTTGTTTTAAATATAAATTGAAAAATCTAAGTTTCACAGAATTGCCTTGATGTGTGTTTAACATAATCAGCCTATAATGTTCCCACTGCTGGGACACAGACCTCCTCTCGGTGAGAGGGAGTAGGCCGTAATCCACCACGCGGGCCCAGTGCGGGTTGGCAGATGTCACATGTCTTCGAATTTTTGGTACTAGGACATGCCGGTTTCCTCACGATTGTGTTTAACGTTTACTGTGTATGTCGGATTCAAGTAAATTAATGAAACAATATCAGAAGGCCTATTCCCGTAATTAAAAATTTTCAAAATCTAGTCGCAATCTCATCTCAGCGACAATCAATGTCAAAAACTTTTCAAAAATATAGGGAAACTAGAGGTATTTTTAACAGATTGAGACTGAGATCAGACTGTGAATGATCTTAAAATTACTGAAATTGCCCCTCTGACTTACACCTCCGATGAAACCTCCTCGATCGATGACTGTCGGCATACACCGGTGTATCTTAAACAGAAAAGTCGGGTGACGTCACACTGTCACACAACATCGATGTCCAAAGTCCAAACTTCAAACGAAACGTTCGGACAAATCGCGCGACATAATACATGTGACATAATTTTAGTCTGGCGATATCTTCGTGATATCTCCCGACGTTTCTGGTGACATTTATTTGTAAATACGCGGTTTTATTGTAAAGAACATTTGATTACAATGTGTCAAGTTGGGTACATGTAAAGTACTTATATAATATCATTCAATACATTTGAATATTCAACACCGCCGTCAAATAGTGGCGTATTTTGGCATCGAAACCCCTCCATTCTACATGATATAACTTGGTAAAACACATACCAGAGCTAGATTAATCGTATTGACGTCAATCCCATGAAAAAAATGGCGTTGGCAGACATACCTATTTGAAATCCGATACGTAGTTTTTGTCCTAGGTAGGTACTCTTTTAGTTTTTGATTTATTTGCAACGGATAATTAACGAGCTCAAAGATTGTCTACAAGTCTACAAGTAAAATAAAACTAGTTTTTCAGCCTGTTTTTAGTCCTCTGTTTTTGTGATTGCATATTTAATCTGGTCAAAAAGGTTCTACGAAAGTTATGAAATATTGTTGCTCCGTAGCAACAATATTTCATAACTTTCGTAGAACCTTTTTTTTTTTAAACTAAAAATAAAAATTCATCTCGGTGCGGTGGTTAGTTTTTTTATTGTAAATACAGTCAGAGTAATTAATTTTTTACCATATTGAAACACTACGTCAATGTGCTACTACATTTGTCAAAGAATGGCAAGCGAAAAGAAAAGATTGCCACCGTCAAACTGCAATAGAAATATAGAGTAAATATTTAGTAGATATCTTAGCCGACAGACGTAATAAGTAATGTTTAGCAATCTCGGCCTAGTATTAACTATTTACTATCAATATTATCATATTATGCTCACTTCGCGAAAATGCTCCTGAATTTATTACTTCTACAAAAGCTTGAAGGTACAGCAAAGTATGGAAAAATGTGTTCAACATTTCAAATAAAGTCTGGAAACAAAGTTAAATGAAAATTTATGTGAGAAAATTTTTTGATGAAAAGTTACATTACTCCTTACGATGTAGGCACAACTAAAACATACATTAAAAAGTCAGTTTTACCGTAAATTTAAATATCTTCTTGGAAATATCAAACGGTTCCATTAAATTGATGTATGCTTGAAAAAGATTTTTCAATTTATCGTCATATTTTTCTTCTTCTAGCTCCAAGCTGATTTTATTATAGTACTCGACTTTAGATATCCATGTAATGATTCTCTTATCAAGGTGATTATAGAAATACCATAAGTTAAGTTCACATCAAAACAAAGTAGAGTATACAAATATACTGCTATTAGCATTTCGCGAGTTACTGCCACACTGACAATGTAGCCAACACTATGTCAAGAAATTCCGGACCAATTCCTAATGGAAGCATTTTTGTATCGCTTAAAATTAGTAAATCTAAAAGCTTTTTCAGTCTTCAAAATGAGTCAAACGTGGTCCTTTTTTTGGATAATGTTAAGTATGTAAAAGAAAACAAACGGAATCACCAACGAGATGACATTGAATTTCATAAAAATTACGAAAAATGTATCAGCTATTCCGTCATAATCCTTTGAAAAGAGGTTTGGTATATGAAAAAGTATAAATCCAGGAATACCAAAGAGCAACACACATAATAAGACGCACGATGCGGTCTAATGCAATTTTACCCAATGGAGAAACTTGACAGGAACACCAAGTGCTGAAAGCAACGAAAAGGAAGTAGCAAATGAAATCTTCTGTCCAAAAAATTATTACTAATAGGATTTATAACGTCCTAACCTACGGTGCTCAGACCTGGTCACGAGTATATTAATCTGTGTCATCATATTTAATTTAAGATAACAACAGTGAGAATGTGTGGTAGATATAATACGAAGGAAGAGACTGCCAATGCCGTTTAAATGAATAATTTCTAAGGATTTCTATCATTATTGTTTGTTTTCACTTTAATCAACTAAAAGGATGTTGTTTGCTTTGTCATATCTTGAAATTATGTCTATAAAACAAATAGTTCTATTGACTTTACGGTTTTTGAAAACGGTACCTATAAAAAACCGGCTAACTGCGAGTCGGACTCGCACCCGAAGGGTTCCGTACCACCGTAAAATATTTAACACTACCTACTTATTAAAAAAACACGTTTGTTGTATGGAAACCCCCCTTAAATATTTATTTGAATTTGTTTTTAGTATTTTTTGTTATAGCGGCAACAGAAATACATAATTTGTGAAAATTTCAACTGGTTTCGGTTCTTGAGATACAGCCTGGTGACATACAGACGGACGGACAGACAGCAAAGTCTTATTAATAGGGTCCCGTTTTTACCCTTTGGGTACAGAACCCTAAAAAGGTAATTAAAAAAAAACTATTTTTAATTTGCAACAATTGCTTTATTTTTCCATGACAAGAGAGCAAATTGCAGTATCACTGATAACTCTAATACCAGACTATCCATAACATACTTATTTAATACTAGCTGCGCCCCGCGGTTTCAGCCGCATAAGTGTCGATCCCGTGGGACTATCGGGATAAAAAGTATCCTATATCCTTCCCCGGGACTAAACTATGTCTATACCTAAATCGGTTCAGTGGTTTGGGCGTGAAAAGGTAACATACAGACAGACAGACAGAGTTACTTTCGAATTTATAATATTAAGTATGGAGTATGGATTATGAATTCGAAAAACACTCTGTCTGTCTGTTACCTTTCACGCCTTAACGTCTAAACAGATTTCAATGATGGTGATTTGGTATACAGGTCGACCATCACCGGAGTTAAGACATAAGATACATTTTTATTCCGCTAGGACGTTCCCGATGTATAATTTCCGACCTCCATGTAGGCAAAGACCAGCACCCTAATTGCGTAACACACTATCAATCGGAATCTGAATCATTTTGAAGGCAATTGCTAATCCATTGCTTCTTAAGTTCGAAAAATTAGTCTGCTCAACACGTAAATAACGCAATGAATGTTGTTGAACTGTCAAAATGAAACCGATTCCGATTGTGTGTTACGCAATTGCCCCGCTGTTTTTAATATATTATGTAAATTGGTTTATTATTTCATTACAAGATAGCAAACTGCAGTATAACTACTGCATACTCCAATACCAGACTATTAAACTTCTGAGGTAGACTTCCATCGATGGTAAAGTATCCACAAGCAGTCATCTTCTCAAAGGCTGCACGATTCAGCCGCTGCACGTTCTTACACAGCTTCTTAGCTTCTACTGTAATAGACACAAAAGAACAATTGTACAATTTGAGTAAATGAAAAGAGGAGAATTTCATTATTAACTGCAATACTTTAATATGTTGAAAGAATTGAAGCGGCAAAAGTAAGTCAAATGAAATTTTCTCGAAAGTCAAACCAAGCTCTAAAATGTTCCTAAAATGAATTATAAAATATACAAATGAGTAAATAAAAATTAAAAATTGTTTATAAGAACAATTTTATTTACACAGTTTCCAGACTTTGTGAAAAGAAAGGCTACATAATAACAACTGATCAGAGCCCGGATTCACAACCATACGACAGGCTATCGTATCGAAAACCTGACATTTCGATAACCTGACTTGATTTCCCCTTAACAGCAAATAACTGTTGGAAGAATAGCGGGCGTCTATTTGATTTAAACTGACAAAATTTTCGGGTTTTGGACTTGTGAACAGCGTTTAGAAGACTCCTACGATAACAATGATTAATTTTCGATACGATACGGAAGCGTTTCGAGGGTTTGTGAATAGCTATGCTGGTCGCATACAGTATCCTCTGGAGGAAGTTAGAAGAAGCTGGAGTTCCTCCAGAGATGATAAGCACTTTTAAAAGCTGGTATGGAGGCCAGATCAATCAGGTACGCTGGGCAGGGGCTTTTTCAGAGCCGTATAAGTTGGGAGTGCGGGGTGAGGCAGGGGGGTTGACTTCGTATAAATAAATAAATAAAAAACCGAGTGTGCTTATGACCACAGGACTGAAATGAAACTTCAAACGTATTTGGCTATGAGAGGAAGAGAGAAAGAAAATGTGCGCGCGCCCTGCTTTCTCTTGCTTATATCCCCCACTCAACTCCCGTTCGCCTCGCCCAATCACACTTTTCGTAACGCTTACGTCACGCGTTCGCCAGCTTACTCCCCAAGTCAAGCGCGCGTAAAGAAGTTTCACTTCAAAAATTAAATAATTATTAAAGCCATGGATTCGTCAAATAAAAGTTAAATCATAGAAAGAAAGAAAAATTGTTTATTCTGCACAAACAATCATCTGACCTTACCAGTACACTGTAGACTTCTTTGCAACCTGCTGCAAGCGGCGTCTGCCTCCGATACAGACATGTAAAACCTCTCGTAATAAATACTGAACAGAGTGACGAAAGTCATATTTTTAATCGTCCAAAGGATGGTGACTATTTCAAATATATGGACGTCATACTGCAAATTAAAGTTGGATCACAACAAGTATCTGACTAGCTTTAATTAAATGCCAGTAACAAATAAAAGGTAAAAGATCGTGTTACCGCGCAATTCGCGTAAATAATCAGCTAGGCCGAGATGAATAAATGTTACTTACCTATAGTTATTTTATCCAGTCTTCTTTACATAATTTAAAAAGGTAACAATCTTAAAATAATATGTATAAGTATATAAAAAAGGAGGGAAAATAATCAAAGGACATCAAAAAATTCGTCCGCATCACTGTCAACAGGAAACGTGCCCAAAAGGCTGGCAGCATTGCCACGTTGTATGGCAATGCTGATTCTTTGGCCAAAAAATAGGCCAGCCCTCTGGTCACGTGAAGAGTCGACCAACCGCTTGGCGATGTCTCGAAATACTAAGTGGGCACTCGTGTTTCAACCCCAAGCGGCTGAAATATATAAGTTCCAAAGAGATTGGAGTATTTGTGCCGTTTGAGGTTTTCCGCACCTGCAGCAGCTGCCCCAGCACAGCTTACCGTGCTTGGAAGATGGGATGGCGCAAGGGTGTCGACACACGTTGCAACCCACACCAAAGGCCTACCTACGGCTTCCAAGGCATTATGGTCATCCCGTCTGGTCTCTTACCTATTACCATACTTGGGTCAGCATTATATCTGACAATGTCAAACTACAACAGCAAGATAGTCGGAACATGTCTTAGCCGAAGAACGTGCTAAGTAACGTTTGCCAATCTCGGCCTAGTTTTCTACCCGACTACGGCAAAGCCAAAAGGAAGGGTTATGATTAGCGTTTTATGTAAGTATGTTTCTATTTACGTGTGTTCCATTGTAGCGTAGTATAAAATATGGACTAATTATTATACTTACCGAGCCAATATACGTTACTCCTAATTTTGTTATTACCACAATAGCTTGAAGGTAGATTAAACTACGAAAAAATGTGTCCAATGCTTTAAATAAAATCTGTAAATAAATTTCCATTTACGTTAGAAAACATTTTGAAAAATAAAACGGTACAAAAAGTAACATTTTACGAATACGATCTTAGCGTGTCGATGACAAACAACACAAAAAAAAAGGAATTTTCTAAATTTGTTTGACCTAAAATTCAGCAACGCGAATACCGTTCGCTGACGTAGCCATTAAGTCCTCAATTGCGATGTAGGCACATAATTAAAACACATTTCTCATAAATCACTCTTACCGTAAACTTCAATATCTTCTTGGAAATATCAAAGGCTTCCATTAAATTGATGTATGCTTGAAAAAGCTTTTTCAATTTATCGTCATATTTTTCTTCTTCTAGCTCCAAGCTGATTTTACTGTAGTACTCGACTTCAGAGATCCATGTGATGATTCCATCTCTTATCAAGGCAATTATAGAAATACCATAAGTTAAGTTCACATCAAAATAAAGCTGAGTGTATAAACTGACTGCTACTAGCAAGTCGCGAGTTACTGCCACACTGACAATGTAGCCAACAATATGTCGCAAAATTACGGACCAGTTCCTAATGACAGCATTCTTGTATCGCTTAAAATTAGTCAATCTGAATGCTTTTTGAATCTTTAAAATTAGCCGAATGTGGTCCTTTCTTTGGATAATATTAAGTATGTAAAAGAAAACAAAAGGAATCACGAACGTGATGACATTGATTTTCATAGAAAAGAAGAAAAATGGATGAGTTATTCCGTCAAAATCTATTGAATAGACGTTATTTATATGAAAAGCTATAAATCCAAGAATACCAAGGAGCGACACGACATAATAAGATGCACGACGAGGTCTAATGCAATTGTACTCAATGGAGAAACTTGACAGAAATACCAAGTGCTGAAAGCAACGGAAAGGCAGCAGCAAATTTTGAAATCCTGTGTCCAAAAAGTTGTCAGTAATAGGGTTTATATTAATCTGTGTCTTCATGTCTAATTCAAGATAACAACCGTAAGAATGTATGGTAGATACAATGCTCAAGAATGAACTGTTTAAATGAATAATTTCTGGGGATTTCTATCAGTATTGTTTGTTTTAATTTTAATCAACTAAAAGGATGTTGTTTGCTTTGTCATGTCTTGAAATTATGTCTATAAAACCAATAGTTCTATTGACTTATATTAAGTAAGTTGTTACAAAAGGAAAATATTGTTTTTCTTTCATACACTCTGTATAATTAGGGCCCACAAGTTATACTTTTACTTCATTATTGAAATGGAGATCATCGCCATTATAAATACAATTGCACACAAACTACTCGTAGATCTCATAGTGGATCGGTAGAAAATTTAAGGCCGTCCGCATATAAACAGCAGTTCATAAAAATAAATAAAAAATAATATTTATTTATTTAAATCACATAATCAGCCTATGATGTTCCCACTGCTGGGACACAGGCCTCCTCTCTGTGAGAGGGAGTGGGCCGTAATCCACCACGCGGGCCCAGTGCGGGTTGGTAGATGTCACATGTCTTCGAATTTTTGGTTCTGGGACATGCCGGTTTCCTCACGATGTTTTCCTTCACCGTTATGAGAGCAGTGGTAATGAAATAATTTACACAAAGTAAAGCGCCTGTCTGGGTTCGAACCTACGACCTACAACTCGTAAGTCGCGGCCATTACCACTGGGCCACCACTGCACTGCTTTATTTAAATCACAACTCAGAAATGCAATTCATAATTTTTTTAATGAAATAAAAGAAATGCGAAACGAAAATACGACGTAGTCGCTTTTCGTGTGGTGTCTGTTTTACCGCGTTGTTCTTCTAAACTACGGAATTTTAAGCGGTTTTTATCATAATATTAAGAGAATTTAAGTTAAAAGGTAGGAAGCTTTCCGTTTATACACATAAACCTTCCGTACGTACTAAATTCCATACATTGATATTTAACTTACATAATATTATATTAAAAAATTTCGATGTTTTTTTTTTTGTCTAGTCATAAAAACCGTGCGAAAAAGGTTTAGGTCGCTAGAGAAAGATAAATCTAGTTTCAATCATGATCGAAGATTAATTCCCTTCAGAGAATCCTGCGAGGACGATAGATCTATAGATTGAAGCAGAAAACTACTTTATTCCGTAGAGATGTGTCAAAGGTATTCCTGGAAACTTCTACGTATGCACTGAGAGCGCTATGTGCGAATGGCATCGGAGTAACATTGTTTTCCTAGAACTTTCCTAAGTGCTGAGTCGGGCACGGTATGGATTTAGCACAGTGACAAACTATGCCGTTGGTTCCGAACACTAGCTTCATAATGTAGTAGTTGCCACTTTGTAGGCAGAATTTCTCAGTAAACCCAGGTAGCAAGGGCGCGTTTTTCCTGCGGTGATTTTTTTTCGCGTTCTGGATTTTCGACGCACTGTTTAGCGCCGAAAGTTAAAAATCCAACAGTGTGTTTTTTCGGCGCGCTGGGCGCGCTCCGTTGACAACACTACCTACTGGATTTTCAACTCAAAATCCAGTACGCAATTCCCGCACGTGATATTTTACGTCCGTCTGAAAGCGACCAGTTAGTTGCGACTACCGTCGAACCGTCGAACGTAAGTAGATACAGCCATCCAACTAGACAACAAGAGTCGCCACAAAACCACAAGCCTAATTTTTGGAAAGGACGTCGAGTGGATCCAGAATGTTTGAAGGTCGGAATTTTGAAGGACACCAGCGGCCGGAGTGGCCCAGTATGCGAAAGCACTATGTGGCTTAAACACTAAAAACTGCAAAAGCAATCTGAAGTACACTGACGTTCCTACACTATCACAGTTAGCTTTTGTCTGTTATATTCATGATGCTGCAGAATTCGATAAAAGATACTATGTATACATACATTTGTACGCAGGCCACTAGAGGCTCGATCGCCTACGTCATGACGTGACGTCAAAATTATCGATAATAAGAATAAGTACGTGATAAAACTGATAACAATTCTAGTAACGTCAGTAAATAATACTGTTAATAATACACTTAAAGTCCGGCCGCGCTAAATTTGCCAAAGATGTAAACAACAATGGCCGCTTGAAATTGAATAAAATCAATTTAAAAGAACATTTATTTTAAGTAATGTTTGTTTTCGTCTAGTTAGCTCGGAAATTTAGACGAAAACAAACATTACTTACTTAAAATAAATGCTCTTGTATATCGATTTTATTCTATTTCGAGGGGTCATTGTTGTATCTTTGACAAATTTAGCGCAGCCGGACCTTAAGTGTATTATTAGCAGTATTATTTATTGTCGTTACGTATTGGGTACGGAATTTAATACATATCCTATAAACCAGAGACCAAAACTAGTTTAGCACTAACGTACTATATTATTTCAATGGCTTAACCGGTCACATGCTGTAATTGCAAAAACAATTAAAAAACACTGTGTCTCACGTGGATCCTTGTTTTGGCATACAACTAAAGGTTTTATCAGAATATTATGTCGTCTGTATAGATTTCATGCCTGTATGGGTTTAATATAAAAAAAAAATGTTTTAAAGAATAATCTTTGTGAATTTTCAAACTAAAAATAACGACCAAATAGTACTGATGCTCAGCTTAGTTTGAATAAATGAATTATGATTCTGATTTTTTTTTTAAATCAAAGGATATTTTCAGTGTGTAGGTAGCTCCCAAAAAAAAACAAAAAAAATCAATGATAAAACGACGGAAAAACGTTAAAGAAAAACTTATCTTACAACCACCTTCCTATCTTCATACTTGCGTCATCAAATGAAAAATCAGTCGAATCTTTGACCGTTGCAATGTAGATAAGTTAGACGGGAATATAATTTATCAAAATCGTTCAAAAAAGTGTAAAATTTCACGATATTCCGGTATTTAAAACACGTGTTACAAATTTTGCAAAACATTTTTCGATCAGTGTTCAAGCACATGTCATGCATGTGTTTACTGACAACATGCGACCCGACACGTGCTGCTGCGATAAGTTTACCTCACCTTATAACCTAGTGATTATAATGTAATCAGAGCATTCTTCAATTACTTCTTGTTTGTTTTTTATTAGTTCTACGCCGTGGAGTAAGGTTTTCTAGGAGAATAAAAGTAGTGGAAAATTCTTTAACCATATACATAAACTCACACTTTCTTCCCAAGGGGATCTGCTAGGATCTTTACATACTCCTTTTACTTTACATCTGATCTGGGCTGGACTGGTCGTCTATCCGGTGATTCTTAGAAAATGTGGAAAATTAATAATTTTTTGTCTGGAAGAGTCGATCAAGGACCTTTTGAAACTTCCTCACCCGTTTTTATATGCAAGGGGAGGGATTAGTATGTAAAGGATAACATTTTGACATCAAAGACTTGAACAATTGAACATAGGGAACTGCTAAAGGAAATATCTAGTCTCAGTAGTTCCTTCAGCTTTTGCAAAGGAACTACTGATCCAAAAATTCTCAGTAGTTCCTTCAAAGGAACTACGCGAAGGAACTACTGAGCATAAACGGCAATTTCGTTCGGTCAGGCACCACCGCTTATACTAAGTTGACCATTTAAAATAAACCAGTCAACAAAACGTCATAGTCAACGATTCAATTATATCAAGATAGCATGATGAATACACAGAATAAACTTATCAATAAGTTTAAGCCAGAAGGCCAATTCTCGATATTTAAAACGTTCAAAATCTAGTCGCAGATGTCCAAAGGTGTCAAAAATGTGGAGAAATTAGGGGTATTTTTGACAGATTGAGACTGACACTGTGAAGGTTCATAAAATTACGAGAATTGCCCCTCTGATTCACTAGTTTACAAGAAAAAAAACGCAGAGATGAGATACATGTGCCTAAATAGAATTTTTTATGCTGGTTACGAATCTGTGACTTAAAAAAAATGTAGCACGTCTAGTTTCAAAAATATTTAATAAAATTGAAATTTACAAAAATACTTCACTTCTATAGAGAATTGTCGACAAAAAAATTAAAAGTGACTTATTTTCGCCTTTTTTTTGTAATCAGACTGCTCAGTTTCCCTTATAATTGACCAGCAATAGTCTGCCAACATGTTTTGGTCCCAGTATCCTTGGTATCTTTCTTCAAACATTTTCAGATCCTGGTGAAAACGTTCACCATGTTCATCACTAAATTGCCCTAGGTTTTCAGGGAAGAAATCTAGGTGCGAGTGAAGAAAATGTATTTTTAAAGACATGTTTACTCCCATTTTTTGGTAATTCTGTAATAATTCAGCAACAATACTTTCGTAGTTAACACTTTTCTTATTTCCGAGGAATTTCTGAACCACTGTTTTAAAAGATATCCAGGCAGCATTTTCAATTTGAGTCAAATGTGACGAAAATGTATCGTCCTTTAACAATTTTCGTATTTGAGGGCCTATGAAGATGCCTTCCTTCAATTTTGCTTCAGAAAGAGCAGGAAAAATAGCTTTTAAGTATGTAAAAGCAGGACCATTCTTGTCAAGGGCTTTAATGAAATTTTTTATCAAACCTAGTTTGATGTGGAGGGGTGGCAAAATAACATTATTCGGATTAATTAACGGATTGTATTTTATATTCTTGGTACCTGGCAAATATTCGTATCTTTTAGGCCATTCCTTCACAACATAATGTTGATCCTTTGCTCTCGAGTCCCAAAGACACAAAAAGCAACAATGCTTAGTGTAACCGCTTTGCATACCTAAGAGTAAGCCTACCACTTTTAAATCGCCACATACTTTCCAGTTATGCTCATGATACTTTATAAGTTTGATTAACGTTGACATCGTTTCGTAAGATTCCTTTGTATTTACAGCGTGGCCAATAGGAATAGACGGTTTGAGATTTCCGTTATGTAGAAGCACAGCTTTCAAACTTGCTTTGGATGAATCAATAAATAAACGATCTTTAATTCTTCTCACGCTCTTCCCCTTTATGGAAGCAGCCACACCTCTTGGACAAAATTGACCAAATTATTCGCAGCACTTTAACATCAATTCTAAATGTGGCCTTGGACGACCGAGCGTGGCTGCAAGCCACACTACCCATCCGCTTTGGTGGCCTCGGCGTCCGCAAAATTACCAGTATTAGCTTACCGGCGTTCCTGTCCTCTGTCCACAGCACCGAAAAGTTGACCGGGAAGATTTTAGCCCCCTCCCTGGTTGACTCTGAAGTGCCGTGCCTGGCCGACGCGGAGAACGCCTGGAAAATGGCTTGCCCGGATACAGATCGGCCCGCGAACCTATCTTCCCAGAGGCAGTGGGATGAGCCGCTCTGCAGGTTGGTACGGAATAATCTTATTAATACGTCCACCAATACTGCTGAGCGTGCCCGCCTACTGGCTGTGGGTGAGTGGGAGTCGGGTCTCTGGCTTCAGGCACTACCGTCACCCAACATAGGCACATTGCTGGGTGACACCACCTTCCGGCTCGCTACTTGTTTGCGTCTGGGCGCCCCCTGCGTGGCTCCGCATCGCTGCCAATGCGGTGAAGGTGTCGACTGCCTCGGACACCATGGCTTATCCTGCAGTAAAAGCGCAGGCCGGATAGCACGGCATGCCAGCATCAATGACATCATCCGTCGTGCTCTTGTCACCGCTGGGGTGCCAGCTGTTTTAGAACCCAATGGTTTGGCACGCGACGATGGTAAGAGACCAGACGGGATGACCATAATGCCTTGGAAGGTAGGTAGGCCTTTGGTGTGGGATGCAACGTGTGTCGACACCCTTGCGCCATCCCATCTTCCAAGCACGGTAAGCTGTGCTGGGGCGGCTGCTGCAGGTGCGGAAAACCTCAAACGGCGCAAATACTCCAATCTCTTTGGAACTTACATATTTGAGCCGTTTGGGGTTGAAACACTAGGGCCATGGGGCCCGAGTGCCCACTTAGTATTCCAAGACATCGCCAAGCGGTTGGTCGACTCATCACGTGACCAGAGGGCTGGCCTATTTTTTGGCCAAAGAATCAGCATTGCCATACAACGTGGCAATGCTGCCAGCCTTTTGGGCACGTTTCCCGTTGACAGTGATGCGGACGAATTTTTTGACGCCCTTTGATTATTTTCCCTCCCTGTTTATATACTTGTACATATTATTATTTTAAGATTGTTAGTTTTTTAAATTACATGGTTGAAAAATAAAAACTGAAAAAGTAAAAAAAAAAAAAAAAAAAAATAAATAAACGCCATTCGTTGGAATCATAGACCTGTTCCATACACACGAATAAGCCATTAATGTCCGAACAGTACACAAATTCATCATGCCGCTGAAAATATTTTGAGAAACGTTCACTTCTGCTGCGATAAATACTGACTCTAGTCTCAGATGCTAACAAATTCCATTGCTGTAATCGTGAACCTAATAACTCTGCTTTGCTCTTTGACAGTTGTAGGTCTCGTACAAGGTCATTCAACCTTGACTGTGTTATAAGTTGTGGTTCCTTGTTGTCAGTCTCGTCTTCATCAGAACTGATCTCCTCTTTGGTGTTTTCAATCTGCAAGTCACTCTGACTTATTAGCCTGCTTTCTTCAGTTACACCAGAAGATGAGCCTGGTGGTGATGGGAATGGAATGCCATCAGTGTGTAAAATAGGCATTGTCACAGAAGAAACTTCAGGATATCGAACCTTACTTTTGTTTTTGCGGTTGAAACCAAATGATTTTGTTAAACAAAAATAGCAATCTGTATGGTGATTTGTTGGCATTCTCCACATCATTGGTACTCCAAACTGCAAATATTTATTTTTGCCTGCTTCCCAGTTGGTTAAAATGCTTTGACAGCTCACACAAACTACATGAGGGACCCATGGTTTGTCCAGGTTTCCAATCGAAAAACCAAAATAATGAAAATAAGCTCTTTTCACTGAGTCCGTGATGTTTCTTCTGTCTTTTGACAACACAATCTTGCCACAAATGTAACAAAAATGGTCTGGATTAGTTTTACAAACCCTCGATGACATTTTAGAACACAAAATTATTATTAAGACACTTTTTAACAAATTATTTCACTTTTTACACAATCCAACTTATGCGCGGGTAGTCGTAAAATGTTTTAATGTTTAACTAAAAAGTTTGACGTGATAGAAATTTATGAATACTAAATTTATTTATGTAGGGTAGTAATGTATCAAAAACAATTAATGTAATCTTTGCGTTCGACAAAAAGTTTTTTTTTGTAAACTAGTGATTATTTGACCTCTATACAATGTCAGAACTTGCATATTTTAGCTTTTTTCGCACGAGTACCATAAGCAAATAAAAATACAAAAAATAATTGGAAACATTTTTCAAGTCCCATATCCGTGTATTTTTTCGTACTGTTGACGAGGCTTAACATACTTTGGCGACCCATTTTAATAGTGGAACATTTTTAAAGGTCGTAAAGCTGGTAGTCCAACGACCGGCTCGAACTAATCACACAGGCTTTCACAGAGGCTAATTGAAGTCCTGCAGATTAGAGGCACAGAGTAAATAGGATACAGAAGATCCAATTTATACAATAATGTGTGGAGTTGTTTGTACAAATGCATTTCAAACAATGGTGATGTAAAAATATACATCCAACTTCGAGTGGTCATGTCATCAGGTGTAAATATCGATATCCTTTCAAAATCATAATCAAAAGTCACTTATTCAAACTTGGCTGAGAATCAGCACTTTTCGAACGTCAAAATTACAAAAGACAGTCCCCCAAAACGCCCGCCCTTCACCACTTCCTAGTGCTTTCGCTTTGAATCTGTCTATGCAGCAATTACATTGGATATAGGCTAGATCTCAGCGTCTGAGAATGCATATCAATCCAATGTAAGCAGAAACCTTTACCATTCAGTTGGTAAAATTAAAGGCTGCAACAACTGACAAGTATCTAATAGTACAGACGCCATTACGCCAGCACATGAAGCTACTACAATCTGTCAAATTTCTTTAATAGATTTTCAACTTTATCGGTAAAGCATAAGGTTCAAAGTTGGTTGGGAAAATTTGACATTTTCGGGTAGCTTGATGTGCGTGTGTGTGTCTGTAACTAATGATGGCTGAGCACTTTAGATGACATTTTCAAATACAGGGTAGCAGAACCTTCATTGAAATTTCTCGTCTTTTAATAATAAAAAACCGAGTGTGCTTATGACCACACGACTGAAGTGAAACTTCAAACGTATTTGGCTATGAGAGGAAGAGAGAAAGAAAATGTGTTCTCTTGCTTATATCCCCCACTCAACTCCCGTTCGCCTCACCCGATCACACTTTTCGTAACGCTTACGTCACGCGTCGCCAGCTTACTCCCCATGTCAAGCGTGCGTAAAGAAGTTTCACTTCAAAAAAATTGCTGTTCCATACATTTTGAACGCGTAGGTATTGCATTTTTCTATGAAACAGCTGATTTCGTTTTTGATAACTGACGAAAAATTTCAACGCAGGTTTCAGAATCCGTTCGTCCATCGTATCGTCCATAGTCCGTTGCCATGAAACAGGCACAAATCCAGACTCCTGGGGTTGCGGGATTGTCCGAAGGGTTACCGCTACCCCGGAACATAAAGGGCTAAGGAAGGAACACTGATGGGTTTTAGTCAGTAAGAGTCTGACACTCCCTTCCGCTCCACCCAGAGCGGGAGGGGTAATTTGATGATTTCCCATCCATAAAAAAAAAAGGTTTCAGAATCATGTACTCAATCCATGATAAAAGGCTGCACGTCGATGTATGTCACCCTGTATAACTTCGCTTTAAACTCAGTGGACCTTCTATCATGAAATCAACTGCTTTAAGCCGAAATCAAGCTCATTGTTTCCGCGTGGTGATTTGCGGCTAGATTAAAGGGGCTTAGGGCGGTCTGTGTGAAGGGGTGTCTTGGGACTAATTAGTTAGTACTGGGTTACTATCAATTAGTAAATTTATGTGCTTTAATTAAGGGTACTGGAGCTTATCTAGACTTAAACATATCGCACCTTCGGTGCAACAAAGTCACAACAGCTCATTTTTTTATTTAACAGGAGAGGACTTTTAATTTTTTTTTCGCATTTATTTCCTCATTTTTTCGCATTTACAACCACAAAGGCACCTGCGCCATCTAGTAGAATTTTGAGATTTCGCGGATGTTTTTGTTGCCCCAAGTATTAGTAGGAGAGCTACTGGACCGTCCGAGTAACGGTATGTCTGTAAGGCTAGAAATTCTTATGGTGATGAGTCATAGCATGTTAAGTACAATAACCATCACCTGGCACGCCTCAGCCCTGCACGTCATCAACCCCTATATTTTTGAATGTGTAGGAAACTAAATCCCAAGACAGTCTTTCACACAGATCGCTCTAACCCCAAGATCAATTAGTAGTTTAAAAATAAAGTAATAAAATAAATCCTATGTTTTATCTGGCAAATATTCAGATTCACTGTAATACGCTTTATTTAACAAAAACCTTTTTAGTTTTGTTTTGAACATATTAGGCGATGATGCCTCCATACACGGAGAGCCATGCATATATACTATTATCCAAAAGGGTTGTTTTATTATTAGGACAACAAACACCAATGTTTTCAAAGAAACTGCTGTTCTTCATAGGAAACTAATGCCAATCAGTTTTGGCGACATAATTAAAGTTATTCGAAATCGCAGTGCTAATGCTTTACCAAGTAAACACTCGCTTTAGAATTCACCCAGTGTGGAAGCACCTTAAAATCAGAAGGCACTTTAAAATCCTGAAAGTCACCAATAAAAAAAGGTGGTAAAGAAAAGATGAGACTGCTCATGAAAACAGCACGTGTTCAAGTTGAATATCAAATCATTTGTATAATTAATTAGCATACAATGCCCATATAGCCTCTGTGAAAAACAAGGCTAATGTCAACAAAGGTGACATTGATATTATGCGTTTTAAATTATAGATACGCATTTCAAAATAGTTTAATTGTAATCACAGTTTGTGGATAACAAACAAAGCCAGAAGCAGATTTTCGCCCGAATGAAGCAGTATCAAGGGTTAAAGAAAACGAGAAGAAGGTAAAGCAGTGGTGGCCCACTGGTATTGGCCGCGACTTACGAGTTGTAAGTCGTAGGTTCGAACCCAGACAGGCGCTTTACTTTGTGCAATTATTTCATCACCACTGCTCTCAAAACGGTGAAGGAAAACATCGTGAGGAAACCGGCATGTCCTAGAACCAAAAATTCGAAGTCATTTGACATCTACCAACCCGCACTGGGCCCGCGTGGTGCTGGTGGATTACGGCCCACTCCCCCTCACAGAGAGGAGGCCTGTGTCCCAGCAGTGGAACATTATAGGCTGATTATGATTATGAAGGGTTAAAAACACGAAACTTTAATAGCCTTGTGTGAAATACACCTTCCAATATATAAATAGGTAAAAGGATAATAAACGACATCCTTAGAACGATCTTTCCTTTGGTGTCCCCCTTAAACCCTAATGATAACCTAAACCCGCAGGAGAACCAAGGTAACCGACATAGCCCGAAAAATTGCCAAACTTAAGTCGCAGTGGGCAGGGTACATTGCTCGCAGAACAGATGGCCGATGGGGCCGAAAGGTTCTGGAGTGGCGACCGCGTACCGGAAGGCGTAGCGTTGGAAGGCCTCAGGAACTCGTTGGATGCGAGAAGCACAAAACCGGTCGAAGTGGAGGTGCTTGGGGGAGGCCTATGTCCAGTAGTGGGCGTCTTTCGACTGAAATGATGATGATGATGATGAACCTAACAATTGCAAGAAAGCCTATTATACTGTACAAGACTATATTGAGGACAAAAAGGCTTGGGATTGAGCTGCTCCAATAGGTTTAGACAGTGAATATTGTTTTTAATTTTTTATTTTGCTATTTTTTACACTTTATTTTTTCTAAACATGTACATTTATTGTATAAAGTATTATAATATTTTAATTATTGTGAATGTGAGGACTATGTGGGTCATTTCTTTTTATGTTTTCCTTCTTAGTTAGTTTTAATCATGATCTTGCAGTTTGAGTAATTTACGCGGCCTACCCAAATGTCCTTTCTTTGGTATTATTCGTCGAATCGTTGAGCTCCTCAAGTTCTGAGTTGAGCTGCACGATTTTTGACAAATGCGTGCACTGACTGGACAGGTCCGCTCAATCTGTGTGGTTGGTGTCTGAAATGGTCTTCACATGATCTGACAAGATTTTGTCTGGACTTTAAAAGAGACTGTGACCTCTGAGTTTGTTTCGGCCTTTCTTCTCAGAGAGTCAGATAGGAAACGCCGACCTCATCTAGTTTAAAAAAATATAATTGGCGTGTAAAAGTGTTTGTACAAACCTACTTACAGAAAATAAAATTACACTCAATGCAAACCGGACATTAACCGGTCAAGCGGCGCGCGTCGTCCATTGGCGACGAAACAATAGAAAATTAATTGTGTCTCATTAGCGGAGCTTGACAGATTAATAAGTTCCAGGAATTACTTACTTAAGATGGATTAAATTCTATTTCATTATGGTCCTATACATAAGAATATAAGTGATGTAAGTTGGTTTTTCTACGGTACATTTGAAAAAGTTATTTTCAAAAATTTAAAACTCTGTAAAATGACTTTGCAAATCATCGTCTTACATCGTGGCAAAAAGTCCTTTTCTTATGAAAATGATACTACATTTAGGTATAGTACAACATAACCGTTTTGACATTTTGACCTACGCAATGATGCATTAGTACATAGACAAATTAATTAAATGCCTGTCAAAGGTATTTGTTTAAATGTGCGTCAGAAGCGAATCATAATGATGATAATTTTGAATTGCTCACCTGTAGGGTCATACACATAAGATCAGATAAGTCTACAACGTGATATTTCCATATAACTAAAGGATAAAATATAAAATACTATTATTGTAAGCGTGCATTATCGGGCTAAGGCCTCTCCCCATGACTTCCAGCTCTTTCGATCCAGGACTAAAGTGAACCACTGGTCGTTTGTTTTGTCCGGCTCGTCCCGGCAATCTTCTACGGGGTCTGCCGCGACGCCTTCTAGCTGTGTCAGGGTTCCACAGCTTATTGAGCATACGGCAGACATGGCCAGCCCAGTCCCAGTTCAGCTTAAACTACTCTTGAAATTATTGTTACAGAAGAAACACAATAACAGGCTTCTATTGCCTATCTTCATAACTTAACCATTACGTAGCTTCCTACACCATCCATGATCTCAATCTCTTTCAAAGCGTTCCGTATCTACAATGAAATTTCAACGCGCGGTATTCAAATTCGAATTTAAAATCTTTATCTCGAGCAGACTGATAATTGTCTTTAAAACGAAGCACATAAGCTTTTCGCAAGCTTATGTCAATTCCATACATTTTTGACGTTTCCATCATCGTTATCGCTAATAGACTGGCACTTCGTCTAGGTCCTCACGACTGCCCATTTCAATATCAAGGCTCATTTGGCTAAACAGAAGACGTTTGGCTGTAACTATCAGAGGGGCAATTCTCGTAATTTTATTTATTTATTTACATTTTTTTTTAAGAACGGTCACAGTCTGATCTCAGTCTCAATCTGTCAAATATACCTCTAATTTCGCTACATTTTGACAAGTTTTCGACATTTGTTTGTCGCCGAGATGAGACTGTGACTAGATTTTGAACGTTTTAAATTACCAGAATTGGTCTTTAGGATATTGACCGCTGTAACCACATTCTACATGTCGACAACCTCGTGAACAGAGTCAAGGTACTTGGTTTCTTTATCTTTCTTGAGTTTCACGAGATTCTCGACATACGGGAGAGTGATATCAAACGAAATAATTTATTGTATGCTATTTTAATCCATGTATTATTATTTTATCTCGTTTATTGGCTACTAGCTGTGACCGAGGCTTCGCCCATATGACAGTATTCTTTTAGTATTTGGAGTCGTAGTGTATTGATAAGAAAATAATCTACTAAAAGTTGTTTTCATTAAAATAAGCTAAAAAGTTTTAGCACATAAAGATGTGCTAAATTTTTTTGGCTTATTTTCATAATTATAGGTATTGAAACTAAAGAAAGAGTTTCAATACCTATAATTATGAAAAAAGGAAAATAATTTATTTCACATTCTCGAGAACGAAAACCATAGTTAATAGTAATACGTCTATGAAAACTCAATCAGCTGACTGAAGAAAAATAAGGAGATTTTGCGAAAATAGGAAATAGCATTATTTTGCATTATGAAAAATATCTTGAGCTTTGCTACATTAAATGACAGTAATGATGTACATGTGAACGTAGCCGAAGCAAATGAACTATTTAAGGATTACGATCCTCATTCATTTCATTTCATTTAGTTCATTTGCTTCGTCTACGTTGGCATCTGAAGTTTTTGCCAATCCCCATGAGGATAGGTGTGACTAAAAAAAAAAAAAAAAGTTAAAGGTGTTATAATTGGTAATAAATAACATTATTAACACAAATTATAATAAGGATTGCTATAACATTTTCCAACCGCTGGTCACTCGCAAACACAAAAGACGAGAAGACGAAGTTACAGTGAACAACACATCGTCCACTTGCGACGACAGTGTGACATCTCAAAAACCGTAATTTTACAGAAAACGACTCTTGAACTTAAACATTGAGCATAACTCTTAAATTGTTGTCAAGATCGCTTTATTATGTATGGGGTGATTAGAGTATAACTAATACTGAAATATAATTCTTATTAGCCTGTGACGTCCCACTGCAGGGCAAAGGCCTCCCTACTCTCTCATGAGAGAGTAGAGGTTTAGGCAAATTAACCCACCGCGCTTGTCTAGTGCGAGTTGGTGTGTGTACAGTGGATCGCCTGACTGGGTCCGTGGGCGCCGCCTTTGACGTGCTAGATGTTCATCAGCCGCCGCCCTGAGTTGATATCCTGCACTAATATCGACTGTTCCATCCGAGCCTATTTGGGTGTATTTATCCCATAGCCTACAGGTGGCGTTCTACATTTAGTTCAATACTATATAAATATAATAAAAAAGAAAAAACACAATTATCAGTAAAACAAAAAATCGTATAATTCGAGATGTCACACTGTCGTCGCAAGTCGACGACATGAATAACAAAAATAATTTTCTGCTTCATACGTGAAGCATTAATTTATCATCACTATAAAACTATGACGTTTTAATGTGTTTGATTTAGTAGATCTAGATAGTATTTTTACAAACAAAACGTTCGGTGTTGACGTTTGAGCGTAGGTATTATTTTGAAGTAGGTGATTAAATCAAAAAAAGGTTGCATCACCAGTCAATAAAACAGTAGTTATTCTAGTGTTATTAATTAAGAAACTAATAAACTTCGAAAAAAAAGTCTAATAAAAAGAAAAAGGTTGAACAAACAAGTATGTGATTGAGATTATTATTTTAAAGAACAGAGGGGCGATTCTCATAATTTTAAGAGCGTTCGCAGTCTGATCTCAGTCTCAATCTGTCAAAAATCCTTAAATTTTTTACAAGTTTTTGACATTGATTGTAGCTGAGATGAGATTGCGCCTAGATTTTGAACGTTTTTAAGTACGGAAATTGGTCTTCTAGTGTCAAGATACCTTAACTTTGACTTATCTTTGCACCCAGCAAACTTGGATGTTTTTGCATTGGGCGTCTGTCAAGCGTAGGCGTCTACGTGATGTCAGCTACGAGGCGTCTACGCTATGTCAGCTACGAGGCGTCTACGTGATGTCAGGTAGCGCGGCGCCTACGCAGATTCAACGCCTACGTTGCACAAACTATCTAATGCTGTCACTCTATTTAGTACAATACAGTATTGTAGTATATGCTATTATAGACTCTACGGATAATTTGACCTTATCTGGTATTAACTTAAACTGACAGTCCTAATATTATAAATGTGAAAGTTTGCATGTTTGTTACTCGATTACGCGAAAACGGCTGTTCAGCCGTGTTTGGCACACTGTTCGTTTAAAACCTGAATTAACACATAGGACCCTTTTTATCTCGGTAGTACGTTCTTGTGTGATAATTTTCGATACCCACGCGGGCAAGACCTCTAGCGAAGTCACAGAGTACGGAGCCGCCTTTGCGGCTCCTGCTAGAAGCGGGATTGTAAACATTTTCCATACAAACCAAGCGTGTCACCGTTTACTCTCACTACGACACAAATGACGTATAGAAACTGAAATCTTTGAAGGCGGTGGCCATTCGAGAAGTTTTGCGCTCAACACAATATCGATGTCACGAATTTGGTTAGTCTTGCCGTCTCTAGACGCTAGAGTTGTACACATAAAAGAGATAAACCTCAACAAGTGAATGAACTGACAACTGATACACTACAAATAGCAACTTATCTTATCTAGGCGGTTTTAATGATACCTACTGTTTATCCAATTTATTGCACGAGACGACACTTGCTTGATGTTCCCTATCTCATTCGTTAATTAAGACTAAACAAGTGTGAGTTGTACTTGCGCTATTCTATAGTTCCGTACTCATTAAACCCACGCCCTAACCAAAACCACGTCACGCAAATACGCGACTGTCGCGTTCATTTTGTTCAGCGAACTCGAACACATGTGACATGGTTGCTAAGGTATACAGACTACAGAGGGCACCTTCCACTTTTTCGAACAAATGAGCCACAATATGAACGCAATGATCGCGTATTCGCGCGACCGATCGATTTGGTTAGTCTTGAAAACAACAGAAAACACAGCTAACAACAAAGTTTGAGCTTTGTTTTATATGTAAAAATCTCGACGAAATGTTATTACCATAAGTTCTTTTTTTTATAAACAAAGTACACAAGGTATGTTGGGGTAAGATCGTTGCTGGGGTAAGACCGTAGGAATCAAATTCTTTGCCTGCAAAATTAAATTTTGCTCTGATCTTCGTCGTAGCAGAATAAAAAGAATGATGGAGAACACCAATGTTTATTACTGCATTAAAACATTGCCAAATTAGGTGGGAATTTGATTCATACGGTCTTATACGAGTGCCGATCTTACCCCAACTTACTGTACCTACCTACTTATTAGACACTTTTTCAAAGAGCTTTTATTTGATGGCTCTTGCCTTAATTTCAATGACTTATTTGCAGGTCCTTCATGTTTGGGGTTCAATCAGTTCTGGGAAACTAATTTGACGCGGAACTCTAAAGTAAATTAAATTCTTCAGACAGTCATCACCCTCTCTTCATCTCGCAGAAAGGAAGGGAGGGTTCAAGTGCGATAAAAGCTAATTATCATCATTACAATGTTAAGTTTGAGATCTTAGAGTATATAATTACTGTAATTATGCAGGGTGAAATTAGAACAACTTTTACTGTGGGACCAAACCTGAAATCGCGAAAAAAAATCAGCTTTTCCCTACATTTTGACGAGTTATGCGAACATGAATATAGGGAACAGCAGATATTTTTTTTCACGATTTCAGGTTTGGTCCCATGGTAAAAGTTGTTCATAATGATGAGTACAAGGTGATTAAAATTTCACCCTGTATACTCTAAGTTTCAGATAGAAAGATGGAACTTTAAACTTGTTTACTTTTACAAAGAAATTAGAAACCCCACGACAAACAATCATGTTTTGTTTTATCGGAAAACTAGCGACCCGCCCCTACTTCACACGGTTTTTAAGACTTAAAAAATATCCGGATTTCTTTATTATAAATGTGTGTAAGTTTTTGGATTTTGTTTTTTAGTTTCGCTTGCCGCGATTGGTCCGTGGGTGGGTTTCTATCAAGGTACCGGCTGTCATTGGTGGATCTTTCATTCGTTACGGGTACGATGTTCGAAACCTGTAACATTCCTTTCTATTTTGCTTTTGGTCTTCGTTTTAATGTCGGATCTGCAGGCTCGTCTCAGCTCGATGAAATGAAACGCAAATTCGCTCGTTTGATAGCAATATCAAGTTGTAACACAGTGTCGAGCGTCGTGCTCATTGTTCGGTTTGTGAAAGGGTGACACATTAGAGCGGCTCGATATTTTGTTGCAAATAAATGCTCTAGTCACCTTATAGATAGTTTCTTATTAAACATCCATCGTCTGCCTTGCTTTTCCGAACTATGTTGGGGTCGGCTTCAAGTCTAACCAGCAAAGCTATTCACAACCATACGACAGGCTATCGTATCGAAAACCTGACATTTCGATAACCTGATTTAACTTGCCCTCAACAGCAAATAGCTGTTGGAAGAATAGCGGGCGTCTATTTGATTTAAACTGACAAAATTTTCGGGTTTTGGACTTGTGAACAGCATTTAGAAGACTCCTACGATAACAATGAATAATGTTCGATACGATACGGAAGCGTATTGAGTGGTTGTGAATAGCTATGCGGATGCAGCTGAATACCAGTATTTTACATGTAGCGAGTGCCTATCTGACCTCCACCACCGTTTCTGGATAATACGATACCCCTTGGTAAGACTGGTTTGTCTGACTTTCAGACTTCTTCCACCCGTAACGACTGTCAAAGATCCACGAATGACAGCCGGGACCAACGGCTTAACGTGCTTTCCGAGATACGGAGGGGTCTCGGTATCTAAAGATGGTCACCCATCCACGGTTTAGTCCCATCTCGGCACCTTCCCATCTCGGCACCCATGAATTAATTTATCATCTTTACGAAAAATTCCCATCTCGGCACTGCGTCATTAGTCGTTGCTAAGTACAGTCATCAAAATGGATACACTGTATCAGTATAGTGAGTAAATCAAATTGACTCAAAACTAAAAAATGTAAAAAAAAGTACCTATAAAATAAGTTTAATTTTAAATTTTTACCCCCTTATTCATAAAACTTATCAAACCTATTTTAGTTGAAATGGGGTTTGTCTCTTTCTTACACACAGAAATGACAACGTGACAGATAAAGACAAACGTTCTATAAACCTATTTTAGCTAAAATAGAGATAAAATAGGATTATGAATAACAGGGTTAGTGTTTAATGGACAAAGTAAAATATATTTTCATGGGACTTAAAAAAAAAATACGCAAGTAATAAGTAAGCAAGTAAGTGTCATATTTTCTGGCTATCTCTTTCGCCTCGGTTAAGACAGTCAAACCAAAGTAAACCTAACGACTGCTCTATTAGAGCTATCTTTATAAACACAATGTATAGATGAAATAGGTCTAGCATAATACTCCCTTGTAACTTACCTCGTAAATACATACATGTGAATTGGGTCTCAAATAATGAACTGTCAAAAGTGTCAACTTTTCTTCTCCCCTTTCCTGTGACATACTAAATGTACTCGGACGTGTTACAAATATATATCCTTTTAAATCAACGGTGTGTTTGCATTTTCAGTCCTTAATCTATCAGGTTATGGGCCCAGAACACCGAAATCTGCACGGCAATCGTAATATTTGCCGTCTAAATACGAAAGTAGAAGTTAAATAAAAACTATAACGTCTACGTATGCAGACATAAAAAATGGCCGGAAATGCTTCACCCATGCAAAGCATCGAGAAACTCAAAGGTATAGATAACTATTCTACATGGAAGTTTTGTATGAAAATTATACTAATCCATGAAGACCTGTGGGACACTATCGATGGTGAGCAGAAAGTAACACTTAGCGATGCAGATATGAAAAAATCGCAGAAGGCACTTGCAAGAATATGCCTGTCGGTTCAAACGAGTGCATTCCCCCATGTCAGGAACGCAAAGGATGCACGTGAGGCGTGGAACAACCTGAGCAAAGCCTATGAGGATAAAGGGCTATGCCGAAGACTAAGTCTCTTAAGAACGCTGTTCAGCACCAAATTGGCAGAGCATGACAGCATGGAAAGCTACCTTGGCAAGCTGCAGGAACTGTCACAACAACTGCTTGATATCAATTCATCTCTGGATGATGAATTCTTGGCTGTCATCATGCTCAGTGGGTTACCAAGTAATTATGATCCGCTTATTATGGCACTTGAGAATTCAAATTTAAAGTTGTCAAGTGACATGGTCAAAGGTAAATTATTACAAGAATATGACCGCAGGAATAAATCTGAAGACACTATGGCATTCGCAACAACCAGAAAAGCACCAAAATGCTATAAATGCAAGAAGACTGGACACTTTATCAAAGATTGCCCGAGGAATAATAAGAAGAAGCCAGAAAAAGACAAGAATTCAGATAAGGATAAACCTCCCAAGGATTCATTCAAGGCTCTCTTAACGGCACTCTCCGTCAGCTTCCAGCCTGGTGTATGGTATGTGGATAGCGGTGCTTCAAACCATATGTGCAACAACCGAGAACTCTTTTGTGAATTTAGTGTAGTAAGCCCGTCACAAGTGAGTGTTGCTAATGGTGAAAAATTGCCAACAGCGGGACAAGGTAATGTGCGTGTCAAATTGCAAGACTGTGTGAGAACAATTAGAGACGTTTATTATGTGCCTAATCTTTCAGCAAATTTGCTTTCTGTTAGTTCTTTAGTGAAGAAAGGTTATAAAGTAACTTTTAATAAACAGAAATGTATTGTATCTGATGAGGATGAAGTTTTGGCAACAGCCACTCATAGGAATGGTATATATCAACTTGATGTCATTGATCGGCCTTTGTGTGGGGAGAGAGGCAATACCAATTTTGCTTCTTACACTACAGTTACCAAAGAAAAACAGTCTAGTGATGAGACTGTTATAATTTCTTCATCAAGCTCATCAAAAGGTACAGTGAAGGAGGAGTCGCAGGAAATGTGGCATCGTCGACTTGGCCACTTGAACTCTAGAAGTATGGCACTGATGAATAAAGGTATGGTCACAGGTATTAAATATAATTCTGATATTTTTAATCCTTGTGTTGCTTGCATTGAAGGGAAACAAACTCGTGTTCCCTTTCCTAAAAGGTCATATACACGAGCAACACAGTTATTAGGATTGGTACACACAGACTTGTGTGGACCTATGCCAATGCAGTCTATTGGTGGTGCTAGATATTTTCTGATATTTATCGATGATTTCAGTAGGAAAACATTTGTCTATTTTTTGCATAACAAAGATGAAGTTTTTGAACATTTCAGGAATTTTAAAAACTTAGTGGAAAATGAAACTAACCACAAAATTAAAATTCTACGTAGTGACAATGGTGGTGAATTCGTTAACTCTAAATTACAGGCTTACCTGAAAGAGAATGGAATCAATCATCACACAACGGTCCCGTATTCTCCACAACAAAACGGTGTGGCAGAAAGAGCGAACAGGACCATTGTTGAGAAAGTCAGGTGTATGCTAAGGGATGCCGGCCTGGACAACAAATTCTGGGCAGAAGCTGTTAATACTGCAGTGTATCTCAAAAACCGGACACCAACTAAGGCTCTAATTGGACAAGTACCTGAGGAAAAATGGAGGAATAAAAAGGTAGATGTTAGTCATTTACGTATTTTTGGCTGCATTGCCTATGCTGTTACCCCAATTAGAAACAAATTGGATTCGAAATCCAAGCAGCATATTTTTGTTGGGTACTGTGAAAGTACAAAAGGTTTTCGTCTGTTGGATCCCGAAAAATCGTACAACTTGTGTGTCAAAGCAAGAGATGTGATTTTCTTGGAGAATAAATTTTTCAATAATAGGTCACATGATGATAATTTTGACTCTGTGTTCATTGAATTTTCTCAAAAGGATGCTTCGAGGAAACCTGTGAATGTTGTTCACGACCTAGAATCAATCCAGGATGGTGACCAATGCTCACAGCATATTGAATGACCTGAGCAGAGCCAGCCTGAACCATCCACCGTAAGACCAGAGTTTTCTGATGACCAAAGAAGAACACGGTCGAGTATAATTACAGTGTATGATTCAGACAGTGAGATTGACACCACTTTAGAATCAAATCTTTCTGCGGATCCAACATACTTTCCAGGTAGTTCTACACTGGAAGAGGTGACATCAGATGAATCAGTATATGAAGATCTCAATGAGACTGGAATGTCTGTTCTGTTGGTTAAAGAACTATGCAATGACGATGACGAACCAGGAACGGTGCAAGAAGCTTTGGCAGGCACGGAAGCAAATGAGTGGGCAACAGCCATGACAGATGAGTATAAATCTTTTAACGACAACAAATGTTGGACTCTAGTAGAGAAACCGAAAAATCAGAAACCAATTAAGTGCAGATGGGTTTTTAAAAGAAAGAGAGGTCTCAATGGTGAACTCTTGAAATACAAAGCACGGCTGGTGGCTAAAGGTTACTCGCAGAAGTATGGAGTCGACTATGAAGAAACTTTCTCTCCGGTGGTAAGACACTCATCTATTAGAACTCTACTTGCCATTGCTGCTGAATTTAACATGGACATTGATCATCTAGACGTTAAGACTGCTTTTTTGAATGGCAACTTAAATGAAACAGTATATATGGAACAACCAGAAGGTTTCATAGTAAAAGGTAAAGAACATTTTGTGTACAAACTAAATAAAGCTATTTATGGCTTAAAGCAGGCTTCCAAAATGTGGTACGAGAGAATAAACGAAGTATTATTACAGAAAATGCACTTCAAAAGGATAACTTCAGAACCATGTGTATTTTACATGAGAACTAAGAGTGAATTAATAATAATTGCACTCTATGTCGATGATATTTTATTGTTTTCCAGCAATTCAACTTTAAAAGAAAAGGTGAAATGTGAACTTATGAACACATTTGAAATGAAGGATTTTGGATCCGCACACCACATTCTTGGAATGAGAGTTAATAAAAGTCAGAATAAAGTTACACTCGATCAAACTGGATACATAAAAAGGGTATTGGAGAAGTTTAACATGACGGATTGCAAACCTGCAAAAACACCACTAGAAAAAGGAATCAAATTACCAAAAGGTGATAACAAAAGTGAAAATTCTCATTACAGGAATTTGCTTGGCTGTCTCATGTACATAGCAGTATGCACCCGACCAGATATCGCTCATGCTGTGAGTGTGCTCAGTCAATTTAACGAGTGTCATACTGAACACCATTGGAAAGCTTTGAAGCGTGTTCTTCGCTATCTTAAAGGTACGGTAAACTATGGATTAGTTTTTCAGAAGAGTGGTATGGATGTAACTGCTCATGTAGATGCTGACTGGGGTGGAAATGAACTTGATCGTAAGTCTTTCACCGGTTTTATTTTTAAGCTTGGTAATTCATTGATTTCGTGGGAAAGTCGAAAGCAAAAGACTGTTGCTCTCTCCAGCACAGAGGCCGAATACATGGCAATTTCAGATGGTTGTAAGGAAGCTCTTTTTGTAAGAAGTTTTCTTAATGAATTGTTGAACAGTAATTGTAAAGTAACATTGTATAATGATAACCAATCTGCTCAAAAATTAACTACTAATTGTATGTTTCATAATAGAACTAAGCACATTGATGTGAGGTATCATTTTATTAGAGACAATATAAAGAAAAACATTGTTACTGTTAAGTACTTGCCAACAGATTTAATGATTGCAGATTTGTTGACAAAACCTCTGACAAAGGGGAAACATGACCAATTTGTAAAAGGATTATGTTTACATAATTTGTAAACTATGTTTAAAGCTTCATAGACATCAATAGGTAAATTGATTGTAATTCTGTTAAGTCTAGTTAGTACTTATGACATTGGTTTAAGGGGTAGTATTAGAGCTATCTTTATAAACACAATGTATAGATGAAATAGGTCTAGCATAATACTCCCTTGTAACTTACCTCGTAAATACATACATGTGAATTGGGTCTCAAATAATGAACTGTCAAAAGTGTCAACTTTTCTTCTCCCCTTTCCTGTGACATACTAAATGTACTCGGACGTGTTACAAATATATATCCTTTTAAATCAACGGTGTGTTTGCATTTTCAGTCCTTAATCTATCATGCTCATTATGGTTCATTTTTGTGTAATACTAAATTAGAAGTGCTCAGTCCAGATAGTATAATAAGACAATAGCGCAAACTAACAAAAGAAAGAGCGAGATAGAGACAATTAGCAATGCGGCCGGTGCCAAGCCAGTTTAATGTACAATTACATTCGTTATGCATGTGTTTACTCTTCAGTCATTTTATCAGTATTTCTAGTTTTTTAGATATAAACGGATCGTCACGTTTTAAGTTCAACAGAGTTACGAAATAATAATGAGTGCAGGATCAAATAACAAAGTTGATTTACTTACTATACTGTTACTGTGTTTCCGTTTCTTTTTGTGTACCTTAAAATGATTCATGAGAGGGTGCCGAAATGGGAATTTTTCGTAGACAAGATAAATAAATTCATGGGTGCCGAGATGGGAAGGTGCCGAGATGGGAATAAACCCCATCCACAGACCAACCGCGGCAATCGTAGCTTAACCTGATCGATCGACCTGTGCGGCTGTTATTATTTAACCACGGGCCCCTATACAGCCATGTCCTATAACGTCCACGAAACATAATATTATTATTGTTCAATACGCATCACTATTACCTAATTATAATTACGCCTAATAACATAAAAAGAACTACGAAACGAAATCATGACGTACGTTCATAGAAATTAGTACTTTAATAATTAATTACGTATGTGTTGTGTATAACTACGGGTGTGTTTTGTTATGAATGTGTTTGTTGAACAATCATTGTAGCATACGTAATAAACACTTAAGAACTCCTGACCTATAACATTATTTTATAATTTTGTTTTTATATTACGTTAATGTGACGTAGGTACAGTCACGTCTAAAAGTACATATGTATACACTTGGCTTTATTCAAAGGCGATTTTCTCCTTTATTTTTGAATGAAATTTTATATTATTACGAAAATAGTATTTTCGAACCATAGGTTTATGTTAAGTGTCGTATTTCAACGTTGCATTCGTTATTTCACGAAAAAATCGCAATTGAAAATTGCAAAGTGTATACATACTTTTAGACGTGACTGTACTCGTTTTTATTCTCTATTAAAGTGCTATTAGAAAACAATGATGTTGTTGTTTTTCTTTTCAGTTTTATTAGTTGGCGAGGTGTATTACGCATTTACCTATTATAGGTACAAGGTCAAATTTAATTAACTAGAGAAACTTGACAGATGTAATAGGTTTTGAATATCGAACATAATCTATACATATAATAAATCTGTAGACGAGGCGTTTCTGTACATTGAAAATATTTCCAAAAAAAATAGTTGGGGTGTTTAAGGATAACCAACAGATGCCATTTCATCAATTTTTGGATTTTTTTTCTGTTTGTCGGTTTGTCAGTTTGGATGTGACAGATAATTTGAACACGTTCAACGTAAAAAGTACCGAAACAATATGGTTAAGGCGCTTTCAATTTTATTTATTCTCAAAAATCAAAGTGACACTTCGTCGCATTGTCATTATGAACCATGAAGACGCAGTGACTGCATTCAAAAGGGCTGTGGTAGAGAACCCCAGGTAAGGGAAGCTTTACCAGGCAAAATCGGAAGATTCTTCCTTTTCAATGAAGGAGTGGCAATTACACCTTTCCTAAGCGACACATTATTGTTTTCCGACATCCACGCGAACGAAGTCGCGGGCACAGCTAGTAAGATAATAAACCAAAAAACAAACCTAATGATTTTTATTGAGGGGCCAAAGAACGAGTCCGCGTATCACTGTGCACTGGTCAGTTTCCCTCAATCGTCAGTTTCTTCCCCTTTTTAATCCATCCAATTGTTGTCTATAAAAGATCGATCTTAGCGATAAGGCCGCCCATTGTGTCACCCTTTATAAACTACATTTACGAGTATATCTGTAATATGTCTGATGTACAGACGCAAGCAAATCAAGCTACTACAATAAGTCAAATTTATTTAATAGATTTCCAACTTTATTGCTACAATATTAGGTTCAAGGTTGATTGGGAAAATTTGACAGTTCCGGGTAGCTTGATGTCCTGGCATCTGTAAGTACATAATAAAGAGTATTCTATTCTATTCTGTACGTATATTCTTAGCAAGTAGATAGTTTCCCTTGAAGCTCATCTCAGGAAATACTAATACCATACCTAATTTGCAATACCAATAAACGTTACTTTTGTTTTTTGTAAAGGGAAATTAGTACAAGCAACTTAAATTGTCCGTATGTTCAAATCATAGCTGTCATTTTCCTTGACTTTTGTATGAAATGGTTATAACACGGCAAATTGACGTAGGGTGTAGGGTACTTTGCTGAACAATTAATTTCCCTGCCTGTACATACAAAACTGTCGATGAAATTGTGTTATGCTAAGATATTTCAACTTAGTTTCTAAAATAAACATTAGCCTCTAATGATATCATAGGTTTCTATTTATTATAATTAACAATAACACAAACAAGAACTAAGTATTACAATTTAATAAATAAAGTTTAACAAAGTATTCTACAAACTAAAAACAACTTAATACAAATAATAAACACATACAAGAACCGAGTATTATACTTTTCTTTGGATTAAAAACATGCTGATAAAAAAAAACTTTAAAAAGTAAAACCAGACCTGAAAAGGATGAAACAAGAAGGTACCTTCCCGTGGTTGCATGCCGCTGTACTAACATACATATAAGTCATGGTAGCATGCGACCACGGGAAGGTACTTTCTTGTTTCATGTTTCTCAGTAGTCAGGTTTTAGGTTTTAATTTTTTTTTTTTGGGACTTATTTCAGTAATATTTATATTTTTGAAATTTTCTAATTAAGCCCTTTCATTTGATACCCCACAAGGCACCATCCCAAAATATTTATTTTTAAATTCATTACTTTATGTCCTATAGAGGGCGCCATATTGAATTTAGTGTGACGTCATGTAGCCTATAACCAGCGGACGGTCAAGACGCTTCTAACGATACCTCATTTGCCAAAATAATTATAAGTACTTTTGAAGTTATGAAGGAACAGATGAATACATACTAATTATTATTATTATTATTTATTATTACTTTTACATACCGGTCAAAATCTTAACCCTCCTTTTTGCTTCGCCGTAGTCGGGTAAAAAACAAAAGAAAGATCAGAAAAAAATCAGAGATATACACACACACACCCTCACACGCGGCACACTATCAGTCCTGTCACCACATCGATAAAAACCTATAAACAAAAGAATATCAGCACCCTAATTTCGCAACACACTTTCAAACACATTAAATTTTAAGGAAATTGCTAATTCTTTGCATCATAATGTTTAAAGAATTCGTCTGCTCAACAACGTAAACAACGCAATGAATGTTGTTGAACTGTCGAAATAAAAGTCATTGCCAGTGTAAGTGTTTTACGCTCCGCTATTCCGCCTTAATTTAAAACCTCCTTAGCATTGTCCAGCCAATGAGGCCACTGTTCCACATGCTTCTGCAGCATCTCTCCAGGACTGTCGGTGGTGGACAACTGGCTATGAGCCACCAGGTGGTAGTCTTCGGCCAGGAACTTGTTCGTGACGCCACAGGCAAGAAGACCTTTGAAAGCTTCTAGAGCTTCAGAGGATGGAATCTTTGCTGTAAAAGAAAATTAATGATTTAAAAACGTTGCTTAGAACATGGACGAGTCCTGATTTTTTTTAAATTAATAGTCTTTAGGACCATACTTATTGCATGAAATATTAAGATATACCGTGGAAACGTATAAAACACAGCTTTTTGAAATAAGAGCCCCAGCTGATCCACTATTAAGGAAAAGGAATTCGAACATTCTTTGTGTAGATCGCAGTAAATCAGCCCTCCTACGTAAAAGTGTTTATCGAATGGCTCCAGTTATTTTCAATAAAATTCCACGACAGATAAAAAATCTTAATAACAATATGTTTAAAAAAAACTAAAACAATTTTTAATTCATAAATGTTATTACTCCACAACTGCTGAGTTTATGGAGGACACCACTGACATTTAGATTAATATAATATTACATTTAATTTCATGATTCTATTCTCCTCATTGATTTGGACGTTGTTGAAATGGCTGTTTCTTTTGTTTTCAATGTAGATTTAAGTATATTCTAAGTTACACTTTCTTATTTTCTTGTTCATATACTTAGATTATTATTATGTTGACACTAAGTAATTATTTCATTTTAAATGTGTGTCTGTGGTTTCGACACCACTAACTTTATTATTATTTGTATAATCTCGAGTAAAATGTAGCGAACTGACCATATTATTATAACAACCTATTGTAATGAAACCTACATTTACGAATAAATTTGATTTGATTTGAAACGTTTTTCATTTCTGAGTTCAATCTTGTTCAGTGATGAGTCTATTAAGACTCATCGCTAAATGCTTTGAGTTTGACCAAAATCTATTTTAAATTATTAAAATAGATTTTAATCAAATTCAAAGCATTTATTTCAATTAAACCATTTATTTTACAGGCACTTTTGAACTGTCAAGAAGTCGGTCAGTCATAAAATATGAAGCTAGTTGCCCATTCTAAAATGTAGGTAGGTACCTATGGAGAAGAACGGGCAAGAAACTCCATGGACACTCTTTTAAATTATATTTTTACAAAAATAATATTAGATACATCATTAATGTTGAATTTATAATTATATGTGAGAACGATGTAAAAAAAGGCTTACGCGTTAAAAGCGCCCAGAGTACAGCAAATACTTAGTAACAAAACAACAATCCAAAAATGAAATAATTAAAAATAAGCCGAAAACTTTAACGTTTAAAATTGAGATATTACTGTATGACTTAGCACCAATTAAGTTTTTATATTTTCTAACTTAACAGATAGCTGTGCTAGTGGGGAGTTTGTTGCGCCACTTCTTCTTCCCAGCGAAAGCACTTAGATAGAAGTAGTGAAGGGCGGGCGTTTTGGGGGACTGTCTTTTGTAATTTTGACGTTCGAAAAGTCTCAGCCTAGTTAGAATAAATTACTTTTGATTTTGATATATCTATTTCCAGCAAAGTTGTCCTGACAACCCCTGTTCGAAATAATAATTCAATTAATCCAACAAAACTACCTACTTCTAAAATCATAACTCAATAAAGATTACTCACATCTGAAATCACCAATGAAAGAAATCCCAACCGCTCTTTTATTATATCCCAAAGTGTGAGCCCCAACGGTATGCCAGCCGGCTCCTTCATACATCCTGCCATTACCTCCGATTAGGAACCTGGGGATTCATCAAAAACATTTGGTAACTCAAAAGAACAGATAGACTTAAGGGAAATCACAGAATCGAGACAAGACTAGCCACAAATTTGAGTAAATTGTTCCCTAAACAGACTACAAATAAGTGAAACTACTTCCAAAGGTTTCTGACCTCTGAAATGTTTCTATTTCTGAACCATGATCTAATTGAGATTGACAGCATCATCGAGATAAATATTTCTGGAGCCATCAGACTCTTAACAATAAATGAAGTATTTAAGAATAGCTCTCAGTAATGGCAGCTTTTGGATTTATACGACTACGCGCGAATTCCAACAAAGTTTTTTACCTAGAATATGTCTTATCCTGAATTTTTGACAGTTGTTTCATACTAGAATTGTCAGACGTGAGTTTTACCACGGACAAAGACTACAATAGTATATGTCCACGGATAATAGATCAAAGTTAAAAGATCTGAAGGCCAATTCTCGTACAAAATCTAGTCACAGTCTCATCTCGGCGACAAACAAATGTCAAAAACAACAACGTAGGGAAAATTAGAGGTATTTTTGACAGATTGAGACTGAGATCAGACTGTGAACGTTCTTAAAATTACGAGAATTGCCCCTCTGACTTTGATGAAATCAGCCCTTAAGGTCAGAAATCCGTCAATATGTTTCAAGTGCAAAAATTTTGAAAGAAGCAAACATGCAGTTAACAAAAATGCCCGTCATGCACGTAGCTACAAAAATATTAAACTTAAAAGTACAGCTGCGTTTGTAAAGTATAATCTCACTAATCCGGCACTTCGATAGATCGGCACGTCCAATAATCCGGCACCCTCCGCCCACGCCTCCCTCGCCCCTCTATACCTGTGCGTATAAGAGTTAAACCAGATAATGCATTGATGTGTTTCAATACGTGCATAACATGGGCAGAAGAAAACGGCATGTCTGCCAAAGATATTATAATTCTTCGCAACATGCGAGAAAAGGTTTTTAAGCAAGGACTACAAGTTGCACAAAAGCAGACCTCAATTAAGGATTATTTTAAAACTACATACATAGTTAATCACATATGTACCTACATGTTAATCGAATACATTACATACATTGACTCCCTCTATGAAATACTTTATTTTATTCTTCACCTATGACTTTTTCACTATATAATCCAATAATCCGAACATTCCAATAATCCGGCACCCTCCGGTTTTTAATAGTGCCGGATTAGTGAGATTATACTTTACAAACGCAGCTGTACTTTTAAGTTTAATATTTTTGTAGCTACGTGCATGACGGGCATTTTTGTTAACTGCATGTTTGTAGTTTTAAATAAAAGTACGTTACTCATGAAATTCACAAAAAGACGAAGAATAAAAAGCAAAGCATTTACAAAGATGGGACGTGCCCTCCTAGTCCACGGCAATAATTTTGAACCTAAAAAAAACACTTAAAATATTGTTTCAAAAACTGCTTATGCTTACGATTGTCCAATATCAGTGAATCCCCGATCTTGCATATGATATTTCCTGATGCCATTAGCTGCTTTCTGGCACTCCTCATCATTGTTGCACTCAGGAACAACAGTATGCTGTACCACGACGATGTTCACAGGATTCGGAAGAGGATCTTGTCGCAAGAGTGGAGAACTACCCCATTCGGTTATTGGAATCACTCCGCAATTTTCATCTGGAATAAAACAAAACGTCAGTTGGAACTCAAACTCAAAACATTTATGAATTGTCAAGGAGTCGGTCAGTCAGAAATATGAAGCAAGTTGCCCATTCCAAAGCGTAGTAAGTACCTACAGTGAAGAACGGGCAAGAAATAAGTTTTTAAATTATATTGTTACAAAAAATATTAGTTACATCATTGATGTTGAATTTATAAACGGCTCGACAACTGAGGTGATTCAAGTTACTACTCGTATATGTATGTGTGTTAATAACTGATACAAATCCTAACATGCACACACATTCAGACCTAGAACAGCTTGCATAAAAATATTTGTTCCGTGTGAGAATCGACACGTGGAGCAGAATCCACTCGCGTGGCTGTTGAAAATACAGTAAGTACAGTCAACAAAAGAGATAAGTATGCAGGGTCGTCGGATATATTCAAATTCAAATTCTTTATTGCAATCATGTGTAGGTACATTAAGTTGTTACAATATAAATAAGTTATAACATGAAAACAAACAGCTCAATTATCAAATTAAATTTCAGTCGACAACATCCATCGGTTTCTTACTAAACTTCAACTATATCCGACGATCCTGCATACTTATCTCTTTTGTTGACTGTACATAATAACAGCTAACATATTAACAGTTCGGTTATGTTACAGAATTTTACGTAAAGGTCGAGACAACTCGTTTCTTCGTCATAATTCGTCGATCAAAAATCTTTAATCATCAGCACTTTTTATTTAGCTATCGTTGCCGTGTTAGAATATTTTCAAAGGGCTGCAAATTGTTTGTAAGAAGTCTAGATGCAGATCATCAGCATCATTTCAGTTGAAAGACGTCCTCTGCTGGACATAGGCTGACCAAGTACTGCCACTTCGACCGGTTCTGCGCTTCCCGTATCCAGCTAATTCCGCATACCGAATAAAGGAGCGCTGAAAGGCCTCCCACAATGTGGACGGATGACCTTGTGAAGGCCTTAGATACAGATACACTGCTGCAAATTATAGCGATCTATTCCTATAGACCACTATAATTTGCAGCAGTGTATCTATAGAAAAGAATCGTTTGTTAGAGGATATATTCCTATATAGGATATATTCCTATGTATCCCCTAATAAACGATTCTTTTCTCACGAGAAAACTTTCAAAAGGAACCGTCGACCAAACTAATTAGGTACTCAGAAACTTACCTTCTGCCTTTACCGTTAACTTGACAACTAACATTAAGATCAGAACTACCTTCATTTTGCTAAAACAAAAACACTTCTTTTTTCGCCAAAACACGAAGCTATAAATCTATTAACTTTCACGCTGAAGCCAGGAGTGTGAATACACAATTATTTGCGTTGTAACTCCTTATATACGTATTTGCATAAAACAGTTGCAGGGTAAGAACCTTTATTGTTAGGAAAATACAGACTTCTCTGAGGAAAAATTCAGTTATTCCCTGTAGCTGTGTTTCCTCCCAGCTGCATTGATAAGACTCGGTGTAAAATGAATTGATTGGAAACTAATAAAAACATGCAGTTTTATCTCGTGTCGACATGAGCAGTACGTGTTAGGTCATAATGTTGGTAGTGGATCTGACTACTCAAAGTTTGTATGATCGTACCGGCGGCGGCGGCGCTGGGCGATTTTTTATCGTGCATTGGTTTTATAAAACGCACTGCTTAGCGCCTAGAGTTGAAAATACAGTAGTGTTCTTTTTTTGACGCGTTAGGATGCCCTTTGTTGGATTTTCAATGCTCGGTTTAATACCGAGAGTTTAAAATCCATTGCGAGGCAAAAATCGCCGCGCGAACATGGGCTCACTTTTATCACCAGTGGAAGCTCTTTTGTAATGATTTTACAATACGATACATAAGTAGATACTGATAATTTTTCTATCTACAAATGTATACAGGGTTACTTGTAATGCGACGTATATCCGTCAGGAGCTGATAGGGGGGCCAAAATGCAACAAATTGAACCCCACATCTGTATGGCCGAAATTCAACAGATTTAGAGATTTTTGAAACATTTTTGAAGAGTAAAATGAATATATTGGAAAGATATTATTCTTAAATCGCTCATCATTTTAATTATTTTGTTGAATTAAGTACTTTTAAATATGTTGATAGCTTAATTGAAGTGCCAGCTACAATACTATTTTTAAATGGTGTCCATTCAATAAGTTTGTAGTTTTTTTTTTATTTGGAATTGTATCGAAAAACCCTTAAAATTCAAATATCTCGAATACTATTGAATTTCGGCTATACATTATGTGGGTTTCAATTTGTTGCAATTTGGCCCCCCTATCAGCTCATGACGAATATACGTCGAATTACAAGTAACGATGTATACAACATTATTTTTAGTATATGCGAAACCCGAAACACGTGTCTAGTATTTTTATGTAAAGAATCTATGTACAAAATTTCAAAACTGTATCATGAATAATCACAAACTTATAAGCTTGTTATGTTACCTGTTTGTCCGTACAAAAACATGCTCACCCGCACCGCGTGCCGACGCGTTCGCGTCTTGCGCTCATTGATAATTAGAAGGCTAAACGTACGGCGCGGCGATTGTATTGTAATTCATTGGTGATAACATTTTCCATCACACTTGCAGGCTTTGGACTGTCGTAATGGTCAAGTGTAGGTAGTTATTATAATGTACTTTATTCGTAAATAAATGCAGCCGTAAGCTACGAATAAGTAAATACTTATTCGTAAGCCGTAAGTGATACAATGTAGTCAATGCGATTTGTTGCACCTTATGTCAACCACTTAAAGTTCAAAGTGGATGAAAAGTGTTAAACATCGCATTACTTAACCACAGCAGGCTGTAGGTACAAATAATAACTTTCTACAATTAACCATCTTGGCGTGTTTAAAAATGTTAATCATCACGGCAAAGCATTGTGTTCCACGATACTCTGATGCCGAATTGATCCTCGTACCGCCGCACTGCCGTCACTGCACTGCAGTCATGGTTACACGACACTTTTTACATACGATAGGTAAGTACACGATCAACCGAAACACAACTGTAAGGCCCGCGGCGGCCGCGCGCTCGCGATTATGCAGTTGGACGGGAACGCGACACGTGCGCGCCAACTTGTAGTACCCGGGCGACTGTAGGGGTTGCTGCACCCCCGCCCCGGTCGCCCCGGTCGCTGTGCGCCCGCGCCGCGCCTATTGTGCGCATATGGTAGATAACTACCTACTTAGTGTCGCTCCTCGGGGTGTCCAACTTTTAACCTTTTTTAAATATTTTTGGGCCAAAATATAACATGGGGTAAAAATTATTGGAATCGATTCAGTTACTTATTCTGAACAAACTATATTCAGGTTTCGCATATACTAAAAATAATGTTGTATATACATCGCAAATATTGCTTTATAAATAAATAAAATGTAGGTAACAAGTAAACAGATAAGAATTATGCAATGTATGAGTCGGTAACCATAAGGAAACATTACGATAATGGAAGAGGGGAGTTACAATTACCCTTTCTAAGAACAATAACTCTAAAAACGAAGGTTTTTTTTAAAACTCTCGGTAAAAAAGGTAGATATTCAATAGAATACCTAACTTTTTTACCGAGATTTTTGTTCTCCAAAATCGGACTTATGATTTATCTGAGACGCGTCTGTGCCTACATGTAGATAGATAAATCATAAGAAGTCTGATTTTGGAGAACAAAAAACTCTCGGTAAAAAAGGTAGGTATTCTATTGAATATATCAAGCTACCCGGAACTGTAAAATTTTTCCAATCAACCTTAAATCTTATGCTGTAGTGACAAAGTTGAAAATCTATTAAAGAAATTTGACAGATTGTAGTAGCTTGATGTGCTGGCGTGTATACATTGTTTACAAATTATAGTCGCTTTTCGTGTCAGTCTGTATGACCGCGTTGTTTCTCCAAACTGCGCAACGGAATGTGATATGGTTTACACCATAATTTAGATAATTTATCTACCGGAATAAGTTATATGTGTAATACATTAATAATATACTTACACATCATAAAGAAATCTGGATGTTTTGTGAAGTTGTAAAAACCGTTCGAAACAGGGGCGGGTCGTTAGTATTTTATAATAACAAAAAATATAAGTACACGAGATCTCATAAGTAATGAGACATTTTTTTCGGCCACTTGAGATAACTGAGAGCTGTTCTTTATCAAGGACTAGCTTCTGCCCGCGACTCCGTCCGCGTGGAGCCAACCATAAATACTATAAAACCCTCAAAGCACTCGGCAATAGTGTATCTTTCCATCAGTATTTTTTATCCTTTATTAAAAAGAACCAGGTTCTTAATAACTAATTACAATCTAGCCTAAAAGACAAATAAGCAATTTAAATCTAACTTAATTTTTACCAGTGAAAGAGTTTTTGAAATCGGATGAGTAGTTTCGGAGATTACCTCTACATCCAAACTTACTATTATAACTTTATCGGCATCTGCCTACATCATAATATCTTCATAGTCATGGACATGTCTATCTCTAGTTGAGGTCCGAAATACACGTGTTTTCAACCTAAGGGTTTATTTAGTCAAAAGATTATTTGTAGGTATATTTAAATAATGGTTCTTGAAATTACTCTCAATAAAAACAAACGTGCCACTGTTTAAGGAAAAACATAAAGTTCAATCGTTTGTTTCATTTCCACCTAACATTATATTTTAACAATATTTTTTTTAATAAAAGCTTTTCCCATGACTGCCGTTTTAATTTATGAAAAACAATATAACCGTATTGGACCAAAAATTGCAAAAAAAAATATTTGAAAACTAGTAAACAAAAAAATAAACATACTTGTTTATAACAACAATTATTTGAACAATTTAATATAACAACATAGTTAATATACATTGTTATAATTATAATCTGATATTAATTTGTCTTATGTTCACATGTCCGTTTAATCAAACAAGTGCTTATTGAGTTCCGAAGTATATTCTACATATGCAAGTAGAACTTATACAAGATGGAGACGACGATACGACCATGAATGAAACTGCGTATAACTAATGCCGAGCTCAGTCTGCATACGAAAATTCAATCAAGTAATAGTTTAGTCACTATTATAAAGCGGATCTGGGACACTTGCGCGAAAAGACATTTCCGCGAATGGACTTTTGCGCGACTGGCCTTTGAAACGAATGGATATTTGCGCGAAAGACACTTGCACGAAAGACACTTTCACGAACAGTGGCGTGCATTTGTTTTCAGAATAGGTAGGCACTAAGCTGGGTCTAGTCTAGGCAGACGCGGTCACTAACCAGAAAAAATAAAACGTGCGGTGCGGCTGGAACTAAGTTCAAAATGAAAAGAATTTAGTGAGTTTTCTTGTGGGGCACACACATTAAAATGTAATATATCGAGGTAGGCACTGCTTATATGCCTATATGCAATGCACGCCACTGTTCACGAAGGATACTTTCGCGAAAGACACTTGGGCGAATACACTTCCGCGAAAGCAGAGTTTTGTGAAAAAGTTGTAGAAATGAGATTTCTTCATAACATCACGCCTGTATACATTCAATGCATAGTACACCCATAATTCGCCGCCTGTAAATATTTTTCTAATTTTTTTTTCTTTTTTGTTTCTTTTAGGTAATTGATTTTCGACATGGGTGTCATTTTCTTGGTTTTGGTCGCTGATAACAAAATTGGGCTCAAAATTAAAATCCGAGATGTCATTGTCATTTATTGTCGTAATATTAGGAATGATTCTGGGATTAGGTTATGACGTCGATAAATATGTACGTACCTATAGAAAAAGCGCTATCTCATCAATGTGCTTAGTAAAAATCTTAAACTCACAGTCTAAACCGCTTGACTCACAAGCATGAAATTTTACACAAGAGTTCCTCATAGTATAGCGAAAGTGAGCACTAAGAAAGGGTTTTTGAAAATTCACATACTAAAGGGGATGTAGGGGATGAAAGTTTGTATGGAAGTCCGTCATTATTGCCGATGGGAATTCCTATCGGGCACATAGCTTGTGAGATGAGGAAATGCGTAAATGACCACTTGCGTTTCTAACGAAATGCAAGTAATCCAAATAAAACACAGATACTACATCAGTCAGTCAATCTGCCTAGCCTTCTCCCAACTATGTTGGGGTCGGCTTCCAGTCTAACCGGCACCCTAATTGCGGAACGCCAAATCGTCAAATGATTCTGATCAGTTGGCTTCATTTCTATCACAATTGGCTTCATTTTACGATTTTCGAATTGCGAAACTCTAGTTTATTATGAAACCAATTATGAACGTTAAGGCCCTGCGCAGAAACTAGAGTTTCGCAATTCGAAAATCGTAAAATGAAGCCAATTGTGATAGAAATGAAGCCAACTGATCAGAATCATTTGACGATTTGGCGTTCCGCAATTAGTCTGCAGATGCAGCTGAGTACCTAACAGTATTTTACATGGAGCGACTGCCTATCTGACCTCCACAACCCAGTTACTGGGTAACACGATACCCCTTGGTAAGACTGGTTGTCAGACTTTCGGGCTTCTGACGACCAACGGCTTAACGTGCTTTCCGAGGCATGGAGCGGTCTCGGTATGTAAAGATGGTCACCCATCCACGGACCGACCGCGGCAAGCGTAGCTAACCTGATTGGTCGACCCATGCGGCTGTCATTACTTAGCCACGAGCCCCTCTACTCAAAAAACACACACACACAGAAACTACATATGTCTACATACTTATTGTCAATGTGACATCGGGAGGAAGCAATGCGAAAACAATCAATATTTTAATTTTATAGGTACAACAAAACTTTCAATATTTTCATATCAGTATTGGTATTTTACAATTTGTAATAGTTACCAATCATGGACGCTATAAAACAGCAGGAATGTTAAAACAATGACAGGATCCTTTACAAAGAAACATCTCTAGGGAAATTAAATTGGAAATGAATTTGCACGATCCATGAATAAATAGTATCGGAAAAGCGGAAGAATCTTCTTAATTATTTGTATAGTTTTATTATTACCACTTACTTATTACAAACAAATATTCCCGTTTTTACTTTAAACTAAAAATTACGAAATAAAAAAGTAATTATAAATATTAAAATTTTAATTTCGGAAGTCGGTGGCAAAAAACTAAAACTGATATACAGATCCCAAGACACCGACTTCCGAAATTAAATTAAAGTTATTTCACAATTTTGAGTTAATTTCTTTTTATGTCGATTTAATTTGTTAAAATTACTTTTTTTCGTTCTTTGTTTCTTTTACCATCATCGTCAACGCCGATATTGTACAAGTATAATAAAAGTGGTGCAATAAAAATAATATACAAACTTAATATTGTAGCCCTGATTATAGTCCAATAAGTGTTATCTTATGTACACACTACACATCCGTCGATAGATAAGGGCCCATTATTTACTAACCTCATTCACTAGACACTAATTGAACTTGTGCTGTTTACACAATGATTTATTAAATAAACTAAGTTCTGTAAATATTGGACAAGTAAGTCGTCTTAGGACGGATTAATTTATTGCTGCCTGGGGCATCCCAAAATAAATAGTATACATTACGATACGTGACTCAAGGAGTCCATAATTGCAGAGACTTTTAAAAAAGCCTAAGTAAAAAGTAATAACCCGAGGTTTGGTTCTCGCCTATTTCCTCCTCCAATATTGGACCAATTTAAAAGATATTTCATAAACTGAATAAGAAGGATAATTATATATCACTAACTCACGGGGTCTACCGGGATCGAAGCCTGCCGGGGTCGCGGGTTGTTCGAAAGAGATACCGTGGCCCCTTTTTTTTTTTTTTTTTTTTATGGATGGGAAATCATCAAATGACCCCTCCCGCTCTGGGTGGAGCGAAGGGAGTGTCAGACTCTTACTGACTAAAATACTAATAATAATAAAATAATAATACCGTGGCCCCTGGCACAGGCAACTGAAGGAACACCGTCGGGTTTTAGTCAGTAAAAGTCTGACACGCCCTCTCGCTCCGCCCAGAGCGGGAGAAGATACTTGATAATTTCCCATAAAAAAAAAGAAAAAGAAGGATAATTATATACTGTAGCCCTATGTTTTTCTTTTTTCGTTAATATTTGCAAATTTGTACACTAAGCCACCGTTGTCATCGATTTAAATCGGCAATTTTGAGCATTTTTTGAGGGTTCTAGTGCTTATAAAAAGAATGTATCATCAAAAAGAAAAACGTAGGGACATACACTTGTATGTCCCTTTTTTTTTTTATGGATGGAAAATCATCAAATGACCCCTCCCGCTCTGGGTGGAGCGAAGGGAGTGTCAGACTCTTACTGACTAAAACCCATCCGTGTTCCTTCCTTAGCCCTTTATGTTCCGGGGTAGCGGTAACCCTTTCGGACAATCCCGCACCCCCGGCAGGCTTCGGCCCTCGCAGGCCCCTTCCTTTATGCTGACATCTCTTTGAGGCGCGCGTGGAACACGTACGCGCCGTCCGGCACGGGCCTGGTCCTGATCGGACGGTGAGCTACCCATTACTCTCCGTCCGCAGGCCCGCGCCTACGGTGGCCGGGAGTCGTCACGCGGCTCCCGACGCCCGGAGCGTCTCCCGCGGCGGCTGGGGTGTGAGGCTCTCTCCCTTAGCCGTTCCGCCACCTCCTTCGCTAGCATGACTGCTTCGCAGAAGGAGGTGACGGCCTCCCACTCCCTCTCGCCCCGGACCATGGCTTGAACCAGGGCCGGACGCGAGAGGTCGCCGCCGCTGTCGATCGCCTCTACGAGGGCACGGCGGTGCTCCGCCCATGCGGGGCATACCTCCACCGTATGCTCCACCGTGTCCTCTGGGCGATCCTCGCAGTGGTGACACCCGGGCGTCTCCTCCCGCCTGATGATGTGCAGGAACCTCCCAAAACATCCGTGTCCGGTGAGAACCTGCGTCAGGCGATAGGTGAGGACGCCGTGACGCCTCTCTAGCCACTCATCAAAGAGGGGTCTTACCGCCACTATCGTGGCGTGCCCACTTGTATGTCCCTACGATATGATTACGATACGGTATGATTTTTCATAGAATAATACATATTAACTACTTAGTTAATATGTATTATTTTGTGAAAAATCATTGCTTTATGGTCATTGACCAGAAAGAAAACAGGCGAGAGCGTTTCTATGGAGAAACGACCACCCGCATTTCCCCTTAAGTCACACGTATCGAATATTACATATTTTATAGCTCGTGTGACCTAAACCGGCAGTTAAGTGACGCTTTTCTGTGTAAAAATGGACCATTTAAATCACAGATAAGCGTGATTTAAGTGCGGTTTTACGTCACACAGTGCTATAAAAAATATTCATACCCGAAATTTAAGTGTTTGACTGCCTCTTTGGTCTATTGGCCGCAAGCGCTACTGTAGAGCACGAGGTCTTTGGTTCGATTCGGTACCAAGTCGGACAAAGTATTATTGAGTTTTTCAATCTAGACTTCATGGTGGCAGCCCGGAGTCCAGACTCAATCAACTCAGCCTATCACAGCATATCAGGTCCAGTTGAAAACCAGCGTCAGGCGCTAGTTGTCTGGCATTATTGCTGAACTGGGCCTTTTTGGCGCAGCCGTGAGGGATACTTTCCTGCTAATTACTTACATCGGACTTAACGCTTCTTATTTGATCTTTATTTTTGTTTTTGAAGTGAAAACTTCTTTAGCGGCGTTGCACACTTTTTTGTAATGGGTATAAAATGTTAAACTCGCGTCAGGACACGTGACCGTCAGGAGAGATTCCCCCCCCCCCCTCTCTTTTTACGGCGGCGCCAACCGAAGTGACACACGACATTCTATTAATTCAATTAATAATTGATTTATTTCAACGTTAATATTCAAGTTTTCACTTCTGCCGGCACTCCCGGAGTGCAACCCGTCTTTTTTTTTTTATCTGGTGTATTGTGTGTCTTTGAGTCTGTGCTAAATAAATATATTTTCTTTCTTTCACAGTCCACTGCTGGACATAGGCCTATATAGCACCCTGTCCAACGCCTTCCGCATCCAGTCTACCCCAGCGACCTTCTTTAGGTCGTCCGTCCATCTAGCTGGGGGGCGTCCCACACTACGCCAAGGAGTCTGGTTTAGTGCCGGGTTGATGGCAATAGGGTCGCCCCCTATTACATGGGACTTAAACATAACTGGCAAAAGGTGAACATAATAAAGAGTATTCTATTCTATTCTATTCTATTCTATATTATAGGTGCTCCTCTGCTTAACCCATCGGGTAAACATAGATAGGTAGTTTGTAAATGGATTCTTCAGTAATTCCCCGATTTTAAATGAATGAATTAATTGCATGTTTATAGAAATATTAAAGTAATATAAGTAATAATTATCATTAAATTTCCCGACCGCAATGCATAAGTTATTATAATTATTTCACATAGCAGCTTAATGTAAACAATAGTTGCAATGTTCTCTCTTTGAATTAGAATATTTTATTATTTATTTATTTAAACTTTTCGCACAAAAGGTACAAAGGCGGACTTAATGCCTTAGGCATTCTCTACCAGTCAACCAAGGGTGGTGAAGAGAGGGTGGTATTTTGTACGAGGCATTTAAAAATATTATCTTTTATACATACATACATACATACGGAAATTTTGTCAGTTTAAATAAAATAGACGACCGCTATTATTCAAGGAAAATCAGGTTGTCGAAATGTGTCATTTTCGACACGATAGCTTGTTGTATGATTGTGAATAGCTATGCTGGACATATACGCACGTCGGCGATTTGGTACAGACGCCAGCACATCAAGCTACTACAATCTGTCAAATTTATTTAATAGATTTTCAACTTTATCGCTAAAGAATAAGGTTCAAACTTGATTGCGAAAATTTGACAGTTTCGGGTAGCTTAATGTGCTGGCGTCGGTACTTCGCATTCCTACCTGACCTTTCTGAATAACATCGCCAATAAGGTATATGTCCTATGAAGTTTTATATTTTGATATTAATTTCCAGTTAAAATTAAGTAATCGATATAAAATTTTTATAGGACAGACTAAAGCAAAAATGGATCTATTGTTACCCTAAAAATTGGTTATTCGACAAACTACTTAACTAAAATTCCTTTGGCGTCATTGAACCCAAAAATCACCCAATTAGTCTGCAAATGATTGAAATACGCTCGATTAGAAACTCTAATCTTAATTAAGATTTAAGTCTTAATTAACAGTAGAAACAAAAGTTAATTGATGAATGTGAAGTATTTAATGATTAAATACCTATACCTACTAAATGATCTGAACTGAATGAAAGTTTAAATGTATTATCGAACTGGACGTAAACTGCAAACTATGTACAGACGCCAGCACATCAAGCTACTACAATCTGTCAAATTTCTTTAATAGATTTTCAACTTTATTGCTAAATTATAAGGTTCAAAGTTGATTGGGAAAATTTAACAGTTTCGGGTAGCTTGATGTACCTACTGGCGTCTGTACATACGTAAAAAATTATAATTTTTTTTATTTATTTTTTATTACCTAGCTTTTCTAGACTTCATCCGCGTGAAGATTTTTGCTCCCCCAATCCACCCCATCGCATCGCATCGCCTGCGCGCGCTAATACTTCGTTTTCACTTAGCGTTCTTTCTGACGTTTTTTTTTTTTTTTTGCTGTTTCTTAGATTAAGCTAAAATGTTAAGTAGCTTACAGCCTTACAAATGAACTGGGCTATTAAATTAAAAAAAAAAATAGTTGTCTGTAAAGTCGGCTTACGGACGATAATTTGACGTGATAACGTCAAAAGAAAACATCAGATAGATGCGTCACAAGCCGAACGCTTAGGCCGATCGTGTCTCACTATCGCTTGTTCCGCGCTCTCGCTTGCACGCTTGGCTCAGGCGGAACGTGACAATAAGTCATGCTTTTTCGTGCGTGCAGCCGGCGTTCATCGATTTATAAGACGTTATCACGTCAAAACAATCAAATCCGACAGGTATTTCCAGAGATTAGGACGTTCAAACAAACATCAACTTTTTTATTAGTATAGATATCTAGCACGTGAAATTATTCCTGGTACCGCATTTACGTCCATATTACAACCGGTGGGATTCAAACTCAATACCACTCTGTCTTTCGCCCAATATTGGACTATTAAGTAATCGATTAGTGCAATGACGTAATAGAGAATATCACTGGCTTAATTAACAATATTAATTAAGAAGCGCGTTGATTGCAGCAAGTGTCTAATGTGCATGAGAGGATATGACACATGTTTTATCGCGTGCATGCAGTTTGTGGTAATACTAGTTAACGACTTAGAAACAGTATTGTATTTAACGGGAGCAACTTTATACGATTAAAGACTCTATCGTTTGCAGTATTTTTACTTAATTATTAATATCTGACCCATAACCAACATATTGATGAAGCACAGAAGCGGTCGAAGTAGTGATTCTTCATCATCATAATCAGCCTATAATGTTCCCGCTGTTGGGACACAGGCCTCCTCTCGGTGAGAGGGAGTGTGTGGGCCGTAATCCACCACGCGGGCGCAGTGCGGGTTGGCAGATGTCACATGTCTTCGAATTTTTGGTTCTAGGACATGCCGGTTTCCTCATGATGTTTTCCTTCATCGTTTTGAGAGCAGTGGTGATGAAATAATTTACACAAAGTAAAGCGCCTGTCTGGGTTCGAACCTACACCTCGTAAGTCGCGGCCGTTACCACTTGGCCACCACTGCTCATCTGGTGATACTTGGGGAGGCCTATATCCAGCAGTGTAATTCTTTCGGCAAAAAGATTACGATGAACCGACATATTCACAAAATTAATTTCTTATGAACAAACCCACGGCCTCACGTTCCCGTTTACCTTTAATGGCAAAATAACTCACAGTCACGTAAGCAAAGCCACGGGCAGAGTGTTGACAAAATAAAACTGATATCCAAAAAAATGTTTTTCTTATCAAATTGGGGTATTTGTGCAGTTCAGTACCTGCCACGTGTTCAAGAAAATATAACTAGAAAGAAAAAGAAAACATTTTTAAACAAAATAAAAACTTAGCGAAATGGAAGACGTTGCATTTAATACTTCCATTAACCCGCTTCTTCTGTATGAAACGATACGACTTTACTAAGCCATTTGATGCAGAAATGCCACTGAATTTCGATAGCACAATCTGTATCATCTGACGTCACGCAAAATCCTACATTGCGCAAGCAGAGTTTTCCGCACAACTAGCATTTGTTGTATTATATACAACGTCGGGAAGTTGCCCACCAGACACGATACCCGTCTGGTCGGAGGATCCTCCCTTTTCTATGGTGGATGACTAAACTTTACACCCTGTTCCTCATACCTCAAAAAGACTATGTAAGTATAATAGGGCTCAGCTTCCAGTTTTGGTCTAGATTATTAAATTGTCGTTGGATAGTATAAAAAATAATAACGATTGTCATTAGGGAGTTTATTACGCAGGTAAGGTGGCTGGGACAGACTGTATGTGGAATGCGGTGGACAGGGTTTTGTGGTGCAGCTTGGGAGAGGCCTATGCCCAGCAGTGGACTGCGATAGCCTGAGTTAATTGATAAAGATAAGATTTATGCTGCTATTGTCAATCTTTCAGAATTCCAGCTAATTGTATCGACTGTCGCAGATATTTGTTTTAAGACTGAAAACCAGAATCGATGGTTAAACAACCTCTCCGAATATGAAACGGATGAGATTCCTTCGTGCATAGGAGAACACATACCTAGAGATATATAAAGATTAGTATCACCAAACCACAAACTATTCGCAAGTCCGCGATTGATTTGCGATGGCGTTATAAGAAGGCTCAAAACTCAAGGCATTTATTTCAATTAAACTATTCACAAAGACTTTAGAATTGTCAAGGAGTCAGTAAGTCAGAAAGTTAAAACTTAAATTCTAAGGACACTCTTTTAACTTTATATTACAAAACTTCTTGATTCTTCAAATATTTTTCCCGTCATGTCTGCCAAGTTTTGCTAGGTAATTTAATGTAACCCTGTGTATTAACAAAGTTGTTAATTAGTTTAAACAGTTCCCTTACAGTTTCGTGTCTGCGGTGGTTGTAGATGGCTCTGACAGCAATCTGTCGCAGAATAAAGATAGAATCTATAATTATCTGCAGCCCGTACCCGCAGTAATAATCATAGCTAATGCACAGTACCTTTAATCCTTATCATGGCACAATTGCATACAATTATATACCTACAAGGTGCTATAAAATATCTGCCACGGCTTCAATGGGAGACAGTATTTTGTATATATTATAGATTACCGTAGTGGAGAAATTTTGTACCCCGGAACAGTTAAATCGATTTGAGGAAATAAAGTAATTAAATAAACATTTACTCTATTCTGCATAACGTGGTTCACAAACTACGCGCAATGTGTCGCTTCGTCAATGAAAACAATTGCTATCTCTCGGTGAGTAACAGCTAATTACTATAGGACGGTTTCATGCAACTAAATCAATTCAAAATACGCACATTTTTTTGTATAAAAAAAAAAATAATTCATAACTCTGTTATTGGAGTTTCTCTGCGTGATCGAATCAGAAATGAAGAGATCCGCAGGAGAACCAAGGTAACCGACATAGCCCAAAGAATTGCCAAACGAGTAAGCGTAAGTGGCAGTGGGCTGGGCACATTGCTCGCAGAACATATGGCCGATGGGGCCGAAAGGTTCTGGAGTGGCGACCGCGTACCGGAAGACATAGCGTTGGAAGGCCTCCCACAAGGTGGACCGACGACCTTGTGAAGGCCGCAGGAACTCGTTGGATGCGAGAAGCACAAAACCGGTCGAAGTGGAGGTGCTTGGGGGAGGCCTATGTCCAGCAGTGGACGTCTTTCGGCTGAAATGATGATGATGATCTGGATGTATGAAACAAGAATTTCGCTAACAAACACTGACAGTTTGATAAGACATTCACATTCCAACCTCTCAGAGTTAGTATGTCATTGCAATGTTACTCTCATTTCGGTAGCTATAAATTAGGAGTAGGTAATCATTCTTTAGACTTTATAACAATGACAAAGGAGTTACATTGCAACGACTTACTTACATATTTATGTCATTCAAATTTGACCGTAGCTTTAGTTATCAACTACTGTATATAAGTTTATTTAGAAAAACAACTAGAAAAACTAGTTTCCATTAGCATCCTGGAGCCACATGTTTACAAGGTCAGCCTCAGCTGTCTCATATATGGATTACATCATCGCATCGTAAAGTGCATCAATGACATCAAAAATTGGAATAGTAGGTAAATCATGAAATAACTGGTTCTGTAGGTAATCTGATACGTGGATTCCACGTAGTTAGGTAAGCGGGATGTTAGAATGACCGTTGTCATTTATAATCCGCCTCCAAAAAAAAAAAACAGAATAAGGCTGCGTTTCCTCCAGAGATGTGCGAGGATGCGTTGCGAGGGATGTGTGTGAAGCCAACCAATAACATCGCTTCAATTTCATAGCTTGAACTAAGTTAGCGTTGTTATTGGTTAGATTTACACACATTCCTCGCTACGCATCCTCGCTCATCTCTGGTGGAAACGCAGCCTACCAGGACAAAAAAACAAGTATTAGTAAAAACTAACTTGTTTTATTTTAAAAACAAATTAGTTTTTGCACAAATACCTAACAATAATATGCAAATTACATTGACGCATCATGGATTGGCGGGGGGCTAATCCTTGATGCGTCAATGTAGTTTGCATATTATTATTTAAGATGGGTTATGGTTAAAAAAAATGGGTCTGGCAGGCCTCTTTCGCAGAATAAAGATAAAATCTATATCTGCAACCCGTCCCCTCAGCAATAATCATAGCTAATGCATAGCACCTTGTGTATAGGTACCTTGTGTCAATCATTCAGATGTATTTCACCCATGTGGGGGATAAAATGGTAATGTGAACAAGTAAATAATACAGTAGAGTCAATGTAATTAATAAACAAGGTAAACGACAACCTGATGAAGTACAGGACCGGTCACTGAGGTGAATACATATTTGGGGGGACCTGTGTCTACGTCGATATGACGTCTATTATCCGATGTTGCGATACAGTTATCATTTTTTGCAATTTGTTGTCCTATCGAAGCCATAGCATAATAATCTTCGTGTTCCACGCGCGCCTCAAAGAGATATCAGCATAAAGGAAGGGGCCTGCCAGGGCCGAAGCCTGCCGGGGGTGCGGGATTGTCCAAAAGAGTTACCGCTACCCCGGAACATAAAGGGCAAAGGAAGGAACACGGATGGGTTTTAGTCAGTAAGAGTCTGACACTCCCTGCCGCTCCACCCAGAGCGGGAGGGGTCATTTGATGATTTCCCATCCATAAAAAAAAGCATAATAAGCTTATAACGTTCCCACTGTTGGGACATAGGCCTTCTCTCTGTGTGAGAGAGAGAGACGGCCATAATTAACCACCGCGCAGGTCTAGTGCGGGTTGGTCAATGTCACATATTTTCGAATTTTGATTCTAGGACATGCCAATGAATTTCCTTACGATATTTTTCCTTTGCCGTTTTGAGAATAGTGGTGTTGAGAATAGTAGTAATTGACACAAAGTGCTTGTCTGGGTTTGAATGTAAGACGTACAACTTGCAATTTGCGGCCATTTCAAATAGGCCACCACTGCTCTTACAGTATGAAAACCACATATCTGGTTGCCTAAAACCGACCCCAATACAAATGCTGTATCCACTAGTAGGAATAGCGCCACCAGTGGTTCGCAGAGCGGTGGCAAGCTCCAGCGAAAGAGCCAAAATGGTCTCCGACACACGACACCCTTTGCACGACAACACCCTTGTGCCACAAAGGCTGAAAAGCCGAAACAGCTTCTTAAAGTATGTCGTCCCACTCATTGGCAAACCACCACAAGAGAGACTGAAGCTGTGGCGAGACAGTGCTTCCTTACCCAAACCGTTCGTTCCACCCGCTGAGGACCTCCACCTGGACATGAGTTACCTTGGGTAACCTGGAAGTCTTTAAACAGACTCCGGACCCAGGTTGGCCGAAGCAAGGAAAACCTGTTCAGGTGGAGATTTATAGACGACTCCGCCTTGGAGTGTAAATGTATTTTTTTATTTATTTATTTATTTTCCCAACTTACATCTATCTTTACAGGGAAACCTATTGCGATAGTGTACATTTATCTAAACTGTTATCCTAACTTTTTACTAACTTCTTAAAATAATTAAATTTTGTAACTTATTACAAACAATGCATTCTTAGTGAACTCACTCAGAGAACAACAGAATAGGTCCGTGTCACTAGCTATGAGGTTGAGAGTGCGGAGTGCACGCGTCAGTGGCGCCTCACTTAAAAGATTGGTCCGAGCGCGCGGCTCCGCCAACAGTCGTGGCTGTCGTCGTCGCCACACGTACCTGTCCGGTACACACAGACCTATGTGCCCCAATATTTCCGCATTATGTACCCTCCCTCTAAGTACTTTGAATATGTACGAGGTGAGTGCGAGATCCCTCCTGACCCTCAGTTCGTTATATCCAACCATACCCAAAATAAATAAAGTCGGGTACGTAAGCGGATAAAATGGGTATACACCATACAAGCGCAAGTACAAGTATCTCACAAACTTGTTTTGTACTCTCTCCAGCATGAGCCTATATTTAGATTCATGTGGAGCCCAAATGACTGCATTACATTCTAATTGGCTTCTAACTAAAGCATTATATAAGGCGATAACTGCTTTAATGTTATTAAAACCACGCACCATACGTAGCATAAAACCCAAATTACGGTAAGCTTTTCTGCAGCAGCTTGTGACGTGATCACGAAACGTTAGCCCAGTGTTAAATTTAACCCCTAAGTCCCTAACTTCTGTAGCCCTAGCCATTGGCAACCCGTCTATATTGTAAGTATATAGAATAGGAGTGCGCGCGCGAGAGAAAGTGATTGTTACGCACTTTGAGATGTTGAACTGCAAGTTGTTATCCTTGCTCCAGGTCACCACTCTGTCTATATCTTTTTGAAGCCTGTCACAGTCCTCTAATTTACTTATCTCCAGCGACAGCTTGAGGTCATCAGCAAACAGTAAACATTTGGCGTCTTTAACAACTTCTGGCAAATCATTAATCATAAGAATGAATTGCAAAGGCCCAAGATTACTGCCCTGACTCACCCCCGACCTGGTAAAATATGGCTCTGACTTGTGTCCCGCATATTCTACGTACTGTTGCCTACCGCTTAAGTAACTTGCAAAAAACTTTAGTAGATGTGGAGTGAAACCGACGGCCGCTAACTTTTTTAGCAAAACATCATTATTTACTAGATCGAATGCTTTTTTAAAATCGAAGTAAGCGGCATCAGTTTGGCCCCCACTGTCCACTGTTGGCACAAGATTAGCCATGTGGTTCAGGAGATTGCTAGTAGTGCTTCTTGCCGGCCGAAACCCGTGCTGGACGTCTGAAAGCTGGCTACTGACCTGTTGAAATATGCTCTTCTGAATAGCCGCTTCGAAAACCTTCGCCGGAGTCGACAGCACTGCGACAGGCCTGTAACCATCCACCGTCATGCCTGACCCTCCCTTTGGCACCGGTACGACGCGGGTAATCTTCCACTTCTCCGGAAACACAGCTCCATCCAGACATTTATTATAAATGTATTGCAGCGGTTTGGCTAGCGCCGACCGACAATCCTTAAAGATGTAAGGCGGAATGCCGTACGGTCCAGACGACTTTTTCGGTTTAAGCTGTTGAAGCGCGCAACATACGTCCGACAGTTGTAAGTGATCAAGATGTACCCGCGCCGCTCCGTTCTCTCCGCCCGCTTCGGTCATAGCCGCACTGACATCCAACTTAGGCTGCTCTGTACTATACACCGAATAGAAGTACTCAGCAAACTCCTGAACACACTGTTCGTCCGTCAACACCTCGCCATTCTTTAAAATCTTTCGCGGACTTCTATTACCTCTTCTAGATTTTGCATAATTCCAAAACGACTTCGGGTCTTCCAGCATTTGGTTTTCAACACGGTGCTCATGTTGTTCCCTAGCGCCTAAAATCAAATTTTTAACCATGGTCCTACACTGAGCAAACGCTTCGTAATCAGCCATCAACCTAGTTGTTTTGTACTGTTTATGTAGAACAGCCTTTAATTTTATGTTGCGAATTATTTCAACAGTGTACCACTCAGGGTAAATATACCTTGAGCTTACACGACTTCGCTTTTTCTTTGGAACGCAGTCATCAAAAATCGAATTAATAGTATTGTAAAAATAATTTAAACTCATTTGCAAATCTAACTCATACATTGGAGCCCAATCTACGGCCGCAATTGATGAATACAATAAGAAAAAATCGGCTTTATTGAAACTCCAGCCTATAGGTTCATGTGTACCTGCTCTCGGTGCTGATGAACCCGCGCGAAGGCGCTGGCGCACTCGCAGACTCACCGACACATCGAGCGGCGGGTGATACGCGTCCACCGGCACAAGCGGCGCCTCCGCCGCACGCACGCTCACACTCCCTTCCTCCGCGAATGTACCCAACACTAGATCTAATTGTCGACCATTGCAATTGTTTACTTTGTTACTCTGAGTGAATCCACAATACGTTTGAAAACATTGAAAATAATTGATTATGTTTACAGGACAAGAATGCAAGTTGAAGTCACCTATTACTATCGTGTCATTATAACATTTACACAACTCTTCAATAATCCTAAATAATACCATGTATTCACTTTCGTTACTGTTAGGTGGGATATAAACAACACATAACAAAAACAGTAATCTATTACGTTGGTACACTGTTGCACAGACTAGTTCAAACACCTGATTATCGATGTTGACGTCACCAGGTAAGGACACTCGTCGCAGCTCAAAACGCGGTGTGGCCACGAGACACGCACCTCCGTGTTTACGCCCATCTGCTCGATCACATCGTATAATGGAGTATCCAGGTGGAATTAATTCTGCGTCATGAATTGATTCATTGCATCCCGTTTCTGTTATAGCAAATAAGTTTGCGCTTGAAGACAAAACTCCTATATAAAATTCCTCTAATTTAGTGCGGAGACCCCTTACATTTTGGTAAACTATCTCCACCGATTTACTCCGGGGGTTTTGGTTTATTGGTTTGTCTCCGAAACCACACCCATTCGCAAAACTCAATATTTACTGCCCAACTTTCTGGTTGACACAATAGTTCATATTTGCTCTCCGGGACTCCTATAATGAAGGAAGCATAGTCTCTTTCGGTCTTATGGTTTATTTTCTCTATTTTAACCGGTATTGCCTCCCCATATAGCTTCCTCACGTGTTTTTCCAAATTTTCCACGGTCGTTTCCTTCCGCAGACGCCATACATGCAAATATTTATTTTTCTCAGTTCCCTGAATTTCAGTTGAACCCGTGCTACCTCCTTTTCTCACATCGCTATTTGGATATCTGTTTTTTTTTCTATTTACTAATGTCCATCTCTCCTCTTTTTCCGGATTTTCATTCTCCTTTTCTATTAAAATATCTGATTTATTCAAACTCTTTTCAATAAATGTTTCTTGTTTTTTTTCGGTAATTACTTTGTTGGCAGATTTCGTGGCCACACATTCCTTTGTTGGTACAAAATTACTAATTACCTCCGTTTGACTTTCCTTAACTACGCTTGCAAATGACACTGCCGGTATTTTAGATCCACTTTCGGTCTCACTTTTCTTCTTAATATTTCTGGCACTAACACTGGCTTCTAATTGTTCATTTCTTTCTAATAGTACTTTAATTCTGTTTTCTAAAATATCCACTTTATTAGCTTTTTCTTGAACTACCTTCAATATGCTTTTTAGATCTCTTAATTCTGTTTCTGTGTTAACTAAATTATTTTGCAGTAGTATGAATTCCTTCCTTTGCTCATCCAGACGAGTTATAATCTCTAAGCGAAACTCCCGTAGTTCATCGAGCACTTGGTTCCCGTTATCAATCACAGTAACTTCCTTTGGATTGCGACGACTGCCGCGCTCCGTGTTTACATAACTTGGTGAATAATGTTCGTCCATCACTGTGCTTCCTCGGACCGGTGTTACGGAATTACCTTTCTTTGGAATAGTGCATGTACATTCTGGACATATCCATCTGTTCTTGTAGTCCTGCGTGAATGCTCTAAACTGCACCTCCGGTAAGGCAAGACACTTCAGATGATACAGTTTCCTACATTTGTCTCTTGAACACTGCATATGTAACAAATCTATGATCCCATCATCACAGCCGTCACATTTCTTATCCATTTAGGAAATTATTTCCGGAAGTAAATATCAAAGTTTTTTTTTAAAGTAATTATCCCGCGAGCAACACGTCCGCGCGCTCGCTAGCTCGGCCGCTCGGCGGCTCGGCTCGCTAGTTATGTGGTGCTGTTCCACAAACGATGGGACACTTAATATCGTGCCCTGCGTGTCCTGTCAGCTGCATGTTACAGGAACTGATGGACGCTAGTGATGGCGCCAAACAAGTGGCCGAATTCTGGGCCGAGTACATTTAGATTGCTATCGACACGCTAAGAAGAAGACCACATATCGTCGGCTTATTGAAAGAAGTCATTATGTGCCATTTTCACTATTCTGAGATAAACGGTATTTTAGTTCGATTTAGTTAGTGGTTATGTTGATTTTCCCATATTATCCTAGACTAGACTAGATAGGAATTAGTGAGTTTTTGCCTTTTGTAGAATGTGTCAAAACAAGTCCACTATGGAGAAAAACTAAACGATAGTGATTTTTACAGTTAATGAATTCTTGGAATAAGCCGACGATATATGCAATAAATTATACCACATACCTACTTTTTATCGCCTTTTCTGACGATATACCTACCAAAAATGAACGAAATCGGACGCGAAAAAAAATCAGCTGTTCTCTACATTTTGACGAGTTATGCGAACATAAATGTAGGGAACAGCTGATTTTTTTTCGCGACCCACTTCGTTCATTTTTTGTAAATACTATATAAATCGACAGAAAAGGCAATAACAAGTATGTGGTATAATCTCTACAAATAAATAAAATTGGAGTGTCCGTTTGTAATATTAAAATAACCGCTTTTTACTAAATGCATATGGATGTATACTCGGTACATATACCAAATAGACATTTTTTACAATTTTTGTCTGTCTGTTTGTACCGGCTAATCTCTGAAACAGCTGGGCCGATTTTGACGGGACTTTCACTTGCAGATAGCTGATGTAATAAGGAGTAACTTAGGCTAATTTTACTTTAGAAAAAGAATTATGGCTCCGCGCAAAAAAATTAAAACGTTTTCCGTCATGCTCGCGAATGAAGTCGCGGGGACAGCTAGTTTATTATATATGTGGTTTCCATGCTGTATGTGTTCAGCAGAGGTCAAATTATAACGACCACAAAAAAAAAAAAGGTCAAATTATAACTACCTCTCCGGGAACAGTAATCTAACCTTTACCCGCAACCTACCCGTGTTACTTAAGTATTTACCTATCCTGCTGGTTTCAATTATCTCTCTACACTACCTAGTGGCAGTTGACGGCCTGCGCAGTCTACATGCAAAGCCCGAGCCATTACAGTGGAATCTTGGATTGTTACATTACAGGCATAGAAATGTAAAAAACAGGAGAACTGTCAAGGGGGCGTGTCTGTGTCCACGCTCCATGCACAACGCGGGCCTGTACTCGGCAAATGGCCGTCTCCCGCGAATTAGTGCGCTTTCGACCGTGATCGTGATAAAATATAAAAATGCCGAGTTGTTCAGTGGTTTTCCGTAAAAACCGAAGTCAAAATAAAAACTTCGTATCTCATAGAATCATTTACCATATGCAAGTAAAAGTATTTTACTGTATTTGTCTTTAAAATTTCATATATCTATGATTACAGGCGAATGCTCCCGGTGAGAGGGCGCCTTTAAATAAACTACTTGGGAAGCGGATCGAGGCGAAAGGTCGGGGTAACGCTTGATCAAATCTTAAAATAAATGTCCTCTATTTAGTTAATTCTGTTGAAAATGCCAACTTATCGCACATTTGACAACCTCTGAACCCGAATATTATTTCTGTACTTCAATGGCATCTCTTGATCTAATTCTGTAATCAGTTACGTAATAATTAGACGAATAGATATCTATATAATATATATTATTTATGTAGTTTAACAGACAGTTATCAGAATCACTCGCTGTTTGTGTGGACATCACGGGGACAATAATAGATCAACAACGTTCGCATGGACGTGACAATATTGCGGCAGAATTTTTTCGCGCACTGGATTTTCGAACTTCGGTGTTGAGCCGAGCATTGAGAATTCAGCAAAACGCATCCCCGCGCGTCAAATAATACACTGTTCGATTTTCAACTCTCGGCGGTAAGCAGTGCGTTGAAAATCCAGTGCGCGAAAAAAATCGCCGCGGGATAATCGCGCCCGTACGCACCTGGCCTTAAGGCGACTACATGACCGAAAGCGCGATCACTGTCGGTCGGACTGCATAGAAAAGAAAGAGAAGCACGATGACACAACGCTGGTAATTTATTGCAAAATATGAAGCAATTATCTATGTCTTTACAAAAAATCTATTGTTTGGACTTAAAAATTAAAACGCTATGCTTTAGTATGTTACTTGTATAATAGTCTGACAAAAAATTAAAATGATTGTATGTATATTAGTATGGTTTTTATTGTAAAAAGAAAGTTTTTAGAGGTATCTTCATGATTTTTTTCTATCATATCAAATTAGTTATATTATGTTTCCAATACATTATCTACCTAGCATCTATCCTGAAGAATATCATATATTTTTTTGATTTTGTTTACGGTAGTCGATCATATACTTTTAGGCATCATAAAACTTGCGTTTTGCCGTTTAGATCCTGTTATCCCCTTAAATCAGTTCATGACATAAGCGTACAGGGCTAGTCATAGCTGGTTCACACATTTGAGAAAATACCTACTAAGAATCATGACGGTAGTGTTATATGTAGATCGTCACTCACTGGACACCTGAAGGAGGACATCGCCGTGAAGGTAGACCACGGCGAAGGTTGTGTGACGATCTAACTAGGTTTGCTCGTGCGTAGGGGTCACAGTTTTAACCTAACCTAACCTAACATTTTTTTTTAAATAATTAACCTAATCTATCTAGTTCGGTTCCGGGTAGCCCACAAAAAATTTTTTTTTTTTCTATTAGCGCAAGTCGATGCAAGAATGAGTTTCATTTTTAGGAAATTGCGTAATGATAAGTCAATATGTAAACCGTTTTTATTCCAAACGTTGTGTTATGAGATAAAATGAATAAAAAATAAATTGCTTGCAATTTTTATTTAAATATTTACATAATATAAGCTAAAATATAAACTATAATAATATGTACAATTATATGAAAAAATACACAATCATTATAGGGCATCAAAGAATTCATCCGCATCGCTGTCAACAGGAACAGTGCCCAAAAGGCTGGCAGCATTGCCACGTTGTATGGCAATGCTAATTCTTTGGCCAAGAAATAGGCCAGCCCTCTGGTCACGTGAAGAGTCGACTAATTGCTTGCTAAATAACACGTTATTAAACAAAAGTTTATCTGGTGATTATTTTGTAAAGTTAATTATTTGTCAAACTTGTTGATGAAATGACAAATCATGTTTTTGCCAATCGTTGTTTGTCAAGTAAAAATTTTGTAAATTAATTTTTGGTGAACTGACAGGGCACCGTCCGTCCGTCTGTTACCTCTTCACGCTTAAAACGCTGAACCGATGCGGGTAAAACCGCGAGGCGCTGCTAGTCTTATAAATTATTACCGACACGTGATGACACGAGCCTCACACGCGCCTTTCACGCGTTTAATTCCTAGATCGCCGTGAAGTGGGAGGTCAGGCGGCAGTCGTTAAAAAAAAAAAAAGTAAAAAGCTGGTTTGTTGGATAAAAAAGTTCCCCGACAAAAAACCGCTACAAGAAATATTTAGATGTCGTTTATCTTATGATACCTATTGATTCACTCATCATCATCTGCCCGACCTTTTCCCAACTATAATGGGGTCCGCTTCCAGTCCAACCAGTGCAGCTGACTACCAGTATTTTACACGGAGCGACTCGTATTTGACTTCCACAACCCAGTTACTGGTTAATACGTAACCCCTTGGTAAGACTGGTTGTCAGACTTTCGGACTTCTAGCCACCCGTTACGACTGTCTAAGATCTGCAAATGACAGCCGGGACCAACAGTTTAACGTGCTTTCCTAGTTGGAACTACTTAAGCAAAACGTATTCAACCGACACAATGACAATTTTCAGAAAAAGCCGTTTTTGTACAGTAAAATTGTTTGTTAGTCTTTGTCCACTGGTTTCTAAACGATGAAGCAAAACACTGTGAGGAAATCGGCATGTCCTAGAACTAAAAATTCGAAGACATGTGACATCCACCAACCCGCACTGGGTCCGCGTGGTAGATTACGGCCCACTACCTCTCTTAGAGTCCTCTCTGGTCTGTGTCCCACGTACACACAGTTATAAATGAAAGGAAGACTAATTGGCTATCATTCATTCTCACTAATACTAGTAAAAGTCTCTTTTCTTCTTTTGCAGACTGGGCGACTTCGCTAATTATGATCAATCGATACTAGTTACATCAATACAAATAAATACAATTGAAGTGTCTGTTTGTAATATTAAAATAACCGCTTTTTACTAAATGCATATGGATTACACGGTATACACGGTTACACACGGTAAATAAATACCAAAATACCATTTTTTTTAATTTTTGTCTGTCTGTTTGTTCCGACTAATCGCTGAAACGGCTGGGCCGATTTTGACGGGACTCACTGGCAGATAGCTGATGTAATAAGGAGTAACTTAGGCTACTCTTTAATTTAGAAAAAGAATTAGGGTTCCGCGCAAAAAAATAAAACGTTTTCCGTCATGCACGCGAACGAAGTCGCGGGCACAGCTAGTCGTATCTATAATTGTTGGTCTAGTCGTTTGCCTCACTGTTACGTCGTGTCAGGGATTCACCGTATGTTTTATTTCTTTGCTAGCATCAGACAAAATTTAGGCTTTTCGGTGTTTTCAAGCTTGAGAATCTACAGCCCTTTCATAGTTATTTTACGTCTGATTTTGCATCACTGTCAAAATCACATCTTTATTCTCATTCTAATTAGGTTGCTGCTGGGTTGCTCCCACTGACAAGTCTGCCAAAAAAAACAGTGGCGCTCCGGGAGTGCCGGCAGAAGTGAAAACAAAACACAAACAGAATACTTTGCCATCACTACTTACTGACATATCGAATATACATTAAAACCGAGTACATCCCGAGGACAGCCGAACACATCCGAAGCGGTGTCGATTACGGTAACAGTGGCGCGAATTCAATAGTTTTTTTTCCCAATGCCCAACGCACCTAAAGAAGTTTCCACTTCAAAAATCATTGTGATCTTTATACAGAGTGTTACGGAAAGGGTATATCAATACAAACGGGTTGAAGAGTGTATCTGGTCTAGAATCTCTGTACAAAATTTCAGCTCAAAAGCATTAACTTTGAAAATACTTAATATTTTTTTATTTCGACATCACGGCGCTGCACTGGCGCGCGGCGGCGTGATGTTCGTGTACTAGGCGCACAGACACACTACATATAATGGATAATGACCCTCGTAGTGCGGTGACACGTTTGTTATGATTTCAATTTAATAAACTATCGAAATAAAAAAATATTAAGCATTTTCAAAGTTACTGCTTTTGAGCTGAAATTTTGTACAGAGATTCTAGACCAGATACACTCTTCAACCTGTTTGTATTGATATACCCTTTCCGTAACACCCTGTATATATTTTCGTCACAATATGGTTACTGCCTGGGAGAGGTAAAATAATTGTGAACGGACTGTAGTAGAGTTGTCTATCGAATCCTCACAGTTTTGATAGGCAAAAACAAAAGAAAGAAATTTCAAAGGAGATGGGCAATTGTTTTTTGGGAATTGATCTATAGACCAATACGTTTAGATATTTGCGTAGGGCTACCTAATCTACACCCTTGTGCAAAGAGGCATCATAATCTTACACGGGCTTTTTGAGAAAAACCTACTTTTGGAATTTACAAGATTTGCAAGGACGTAGCTACACATAGATTCCGTTTGTTGCCCGTGGTTCGACCGCGTAGTTCTACTAGTAGAATCAACGGTATTTTTCTTTTCGGTGGTTCTATCAATCGGACCATGGGCAAATCAAGTTCTATCAATAGTACTAAGGGCAACTTCGTTTACCCGTCTTAGAAGACTGTCCCTTCTGAAAAGTACAGTGTTTAAGATACCAAATATCTACTCTGTCTCCAAAGAACTCCAAAGATCTCACTAACGTTCACTTTGTTTTACTTTTAAATACCAATGACAAATAAGATAAATAGGTATCTAATACCAAGAATAACTGGTGAAGTCACGCTTCTAGACCGCATGAGGATAAAAGATTTAAAACCTTCCTTGTACCAAAAAGAGGTCAGAGCTTCAACCTGATTTAACAAAAAAGTATGTAAAGGATTTTAGAATCAGCCGTCTACGATGTTACTTCGTAGTTTAGTGAATTTTCCAAAGAACTATGGAGAGAGGTATCGGTAGTAGGTCTAGAACTCCTAGCATATGGTGCAAGTAAGTGATACGAAGAGCATTGGTGGCCCAGTGGTAACGGCCGCGACTTGCGAGTTGTAAGTCGTAGGTTCGAACCCAGACAGGCGCTTTACTTTGTGTAAATTATTTTCATCATCACTGCTCTCAAAACGGTGAAGGAAAACATCGTGAGGAAACCGGCATGTCCAAAAATTCGAAGTCATGTGACATCTACCAACCTGCACGAGGCCCGCGTGGTGGATTACGGCCCACTCCCCCTCACAGGGACGAGGCCTGTATCCTCAGCAGTGGGAACTTTATAGGCTGATTATGATTATGATGATGAAGTCATATGAAATCTTCCGTCATGCTGATCAGTTATCATCCATCCCTTTCGGAGTGAAGACCCAATTTTTTCTCGCACTTTAATCTAAAACACAAAACTGACGAAATTTAGGTGTAGGTTACCTAGGTACAGACGCCAGCACAACAAGTTACCCGAAACTGTCAAATTCTCCCAATCAACTTTAAACCTAATAATTTAGCGATAAAGTTGAAAATCTATTAAAGAAATTTGACAGATTGTAGTAGCTTGATGTGCTGGCGTCTGTACTACAGGTACTGCCGAACCCTACCGGGAATACGTTAAATCTGAAATTCTTCTTTCCACAGTTCATTGTCTTCCTCATCCATTGTTCTTTGAGTAGGTATTTAAAACATTCATCAAAGTATTTAATCGTCGGAAAGTGATGTATATGGAATTGCGCCAGAAGTAACCGTTGTACTGGCGATTTCGCCGTAAAAATGACTTTGTCGAACCAAAAGTTGGTAAAGACGCCAGCACATCAAGCTACCCGAAACCGTCAAATTTTCCCAATCAACTTTGAACCTTATGCTTTAGCGATAAAGTTGAAAATCTATTAAAGAAATTTGACAGATTGTAGTAGCTTGATGTGCTGGCGTCTGTACATGTTAAGGCCAATGTCGAGATCCACATTATTATAATTTTGCTGAACGAAATTTATAATTAGGTAGTAAGTGCATTACTATTGCATTATAAATAATGACAGAAAGAAAATAAAGAGAATACACGACTGCATTTAGCACCGACTAAAAGGCAAGCAACATTAATATTCTACAAAATAAAACAAACACTCAAATCTGTATGGTTCTTTCCTCAAAAGACCATCTCAGACGCTAACCTGTATGGTCCTCATATGGCCTGACCAAGATTATACTTGTCAAGACTTTAAAAGAGACCTCTGCGTTTGTTTCGGTCTTTCTGCTCAATAAATGATATGGTGAACTAGACCTGCGGGTCCAGCTGACCGAAGACTCGTAGTCAGTTAGGAAACACCGAACTCATCTAGTTTTAAAAGCATAATTTAATTTGAGGTGTAACAGTGTTTTCTGAGCGAATTTACTTTAAATAAATATAATTTATCAATCAATCTAGAAACGTATCTACACGTTCCCTGTCCCAATACAAAGTTATAAAATGTAATCATACGTCCACCAACAATCTCACCTTAACTTGACAATAACATTATAAGGGATTACATTCATACTAATGCGGCCTAAATTTTTTTTTTTATTCATACGTCCGGTCAAATAAAAAACATCAGATTTGCCTTTGGATTATGACTCCAACTAGAGTCATGGACACATGAGTTTGGTCTAGTCGTTTGCCGTTTGTTTGGACAGTGAACGTGTTGAATGGAATTCAAATAATATTTACTGACGTTTGTATACTTGAAGGAGAATAGGTTTCAAACGCAGATATCGTTTAGCTTTTTAGCTCACACTTCATAGTATATTTATATCAGAAACTACGCTGTCACTGGTAAACTAAAGGGTTGAGCTCTTTGCTTTGCTAGAAATTTGCAATGTTTGGATTCAGACTGTGTTGGCCAAAATATGGACTATATAAACGACTTTTTTTTTCTTTTTAATCGACTTCAAAAAGGAGGTTCTGTATTCGTATTCTGTATGTCCGCGATTTTTGCACTAATGTAGCTAACGTTAACAGACACAAAAAAATTGTAAACCTGTTTTATGTTCTAATAAAATATTTGATTTGATAAGCAATTACCCCGGTGTTCAATATCATTACACTTCGATCAGCTTGATCATAAGGTAGACTGGGCTCAGTCCCTCAAGATCAATTGCAGCCATTTTGAAACTATTATTATTTATTATTCTGAAAGAGCAAGACATATTTGTCATTCATGTTTCATTGAGTTCAGACACACCGTGAGTAGTTAGGAATTAAGTTCAATAAATCGTGCAATTTTTTAATTGATATCGTTTATTGTTCTGAATGAGAGAGATATTTTTTTTTGTATTTGTGATGGGTTTGCTCTTGACTCTAGTCTAGGTCAGAGGTGACAGAGACAAAGTCGACGATGGAGTGAGCTTACCCAGAAGAAGTTAACTTTATTTCCGTTAACCTGCAACCTAATTGCGTAACACATTATCGATCGAAATCAGAATCATTTTGAAGCAAATGCTAATCCATTGCTTCATAAGTTCGAAAAATATTTCTGCTCAACACGTAAATAACGCAATGAATGTTGTTGAACTGTCAAAATGAAAACGATTCCAATTGATAATGTGTTACGCAATTGCCCCGCTGTTTTGTCCCACTGCTGGGCAAAGGCCTCCTCCATATTCTTGCACCTTTCTTTGAGCTGTGCTTTTGGACTCGTTCCTAAGCGATTGGATGGAGCTAGATATACCGAGTCAAATTAAATTAGCTAGCAAAGCTCAGCCAACGTTATGAGCAGGTATCGAGATCTTGACATGATAAAATTTTAATTTTAACTTTAATTTTGGATATGTATTTATCTGTGTATCTATTTTATTGTATTGTATACATAATATTTGCACCAACGACAGCCCCATTTTATGTCCAGGGAAATCAATGTCCATTCCAAGGTCGCCTGGAAGAGACCGCAGAAAGCGATAAGGCCGCCCATTGTATATTTTGTAGTGTTTGATGTGTTTATTTCATGTTATGTATTTTTGTGGTGTACAATAAAGTAGTTACATATAAATAAATATAAATAAATAAATAAAACTAAAAATAAATTGTTTTTTTTTTGTGACGTCATGGACCGCAGTTTGTGTAACCACTTGAAATATCAGTTTATTTTTGTGTGAACTTCACAGACGTGATGAGTATCGATATCTAAACACGATAAAACAAAAGAAAACAGATTTTCCCAACTTAAACTTCAAGCAAAAACCAGCGGTCGTTGACCCCGAAAAAAAGTCATGAAATCATTTTTATTTTATCGCGTTTACCCATCACGTATGCAGTGTTTCTCTAGATAAATTCATTTGACCCTGCATTCGGCATCCATGTTTCATTGAGGTCAGATACTCCATGTGTAGTTAAGAATTAAGTTCAATAAATCGTTCAATAAAGTGTATTGGTTTTCAATTGATACACTTTATGTACTGTATATGATTTATCAGACTGTCCAAAGATCATTACTCGGCTGGATGAAACGGGTTATCGAACGAGACGCAGACAGACTAAATTGATAAGAATGTTTTTTTTATGTGACATCGATTGTACTGATTGACATATTATATACCTACAAAAAAAAATGTAGGCTTTAATCGAGATTAGGTTGACAGTTATCAAAAGTATTGATTAATTACGGCTTATGTTAGATAAAGTCAAATATAACATCAAAAAAACACTTTTTACTGCCAAAAATAGTAAATGATCACCAAAATTAAAACTCTATTTTATTGTAAAATACCTAGGTAAAGGTATTTGTATTCTCATTTGCTCGCTCTTGCATTCTATGTCGACGGAGCTTATTTATGTGTAAAGGGTTTAAAGTAACCTAACCATTTTTTTTTTTTTTTTTTTTTTTTAACGTGGAGAAATGCTCATGCATTCTGCACTACCACGGGGAGATAGTGCAGTTATGTGGGACTCCAACCCACTAAAACTCCACGGTGTCCTCTTCTGCCGCTTACGGCGGGAACACGGGCACGCGTTAGCACTCATCCGTGAACCCGCCGCGGCTGTCCGTCACCGGACCCTCCTCTGGGGAGTATTCCCCATCACCGGCGCACCAGAACACATAGCACGCCGTGACCACCCCAGGGACCAAACCAGCACATGGGCGCCAGACGACCCCGTGTCTGGGCACCCTTGGTCCCCCTGCGACGGGTCAGGTCATTGGCCCCGCCGCCTGCCAATTTTCGGCCGCAGAGGATAGGGAGAGCGGCCAACGTCATACCAACACTCCTCTTCCTCTGCGGCCCCACCGCGTCCGCCATCGGACGGTGGCGACCCCGTCAAGGCCGCGGAAGGTAGGGAGAGCGGCGCATCGCAATACCGGCACTCCTCTCCAACCGCGGCCTCCAACCCTCAGCCGCGATGCCTCCGATACGACATCGCGGCCCGCCTCAGCTGCGATGTCGCTCAAGCGGCACCGCAACCTACTTGTTGGCCGCTACGTCGTCGGCTTACCGGCAAAAGCCCTGACGAGCGGCCCCTCCTCGGGTTCCACTTCGCTTCACCGTGGGTGTCCAAGCCACGGCTACTGAGCCCCCCCGCCTCGACAATGCGGGAACCCACCGGGGGGGAAAGTAACCTAACCAAACCTAACCTCGGGGTGCCCAGCTAGAACTACTTATTGTCATTTTACTTAATTTTTTGGTGTTAAGTTTATTTTTTCGGTGGTCATTATATTTAACCCAATTAAGTACTACGAATCCTAAGGCAGGCAACTGCATTTTCAAAGCTTAAAAACGTGTCAAAATCTATATATTATCGTACCTACATATTATAATTAATTTACGTGCCCTAATCTTTTCTAATCTTAAACTAAGTTAATGTATGTCTCGTATTTCATGCCAATAACTTTTAACTGACTCGCGGAGGTTGCATGTAAGCACCAAAATAGTTTCTACCAGTACCATACGATATTCTCCCGCCTTTCTGCTTGCATGGCTAATGATGCGTTTGTATAAATAACAACAGAATTAAATATCAACCACATCACACAACCTATAGTAAAGCTATTCTAAACAAACATTTTGGACAATTAGCCAACCCTAAAAACAGCTGTAACGGTATGGAATGCAAAATAATAATTGTCAATTGAACCACAATTGGTCCAGCTGACGGTGGCATACCATAATAAATTTGTAATAGCTAATTGACCCTACAGATGTCGCGATGCGTGCAATACGATAATTAGGTATAAAAGCCGTCATTGTTTTTTTGGTCCTTCTAGCCAGTCACATTTTGTTTTGTTAACTCTCGTGAGAGTTTATGCCTAATCTTATGTGCCTACGCCTAGCAAACTACAACAAGCAATCAAGCATAAAAACTTTTTACAAAAAAAAACAACCGCTTTCCAAAAAAATGCACTACAACGTGAAAAATAACTTTTTCAATTCTCATGCTCTAAAAGTCCGTCTTTATGTTGTGCTTAGGCGACATAAAATCGCTTTTTATGTTCTAGTGCATAAAGTACCTAATTTTTTTTTTCTAAGACTAAAGTAATCAGGCCCATCAGCCACACGCACAATAAAACTCCGCAGATTAAAGTCGTGATTTATTTCATTTTCTTTAATTTATACCACTTCCGTGTTTTCTATCGTTAATTTAATAAAATCAGGTAAAATAGTTTTCATTTATTACTTAAAAAGGCAAAGAAACGTTTTCATTTTTTGGCAGTATGAAGTACCTACCTACCCAAGTCGAATGACAAATGTTGAAAATTAAAAAAAAAACTTAAAAAAAATTTCGTGGCGGTATTATCTGTGGTGGCAGTAATTAGCTATGGATGCAACATTTTTGATTAATTATGTACTGTATACTTTATGCCTGTTTCATTTTCTCGCAATCGAAGTGAAAAGCAGAGTGTATAACTCAGGCATAAACGAGCCATTTTACCCCTCGACTTAACTATCCACCCTCGCCTGCGGCTCGGGTGGATATAAATGTCTCGGGGTAAAATAGCTTCTTTTATGCCTTAGTTGTACAATCTACTATAATTTCGGAAGTCGGTGTCGTTGGTTCTGCATTTTCGATTTTTGACACCGACTTCCGAAATTAAAGTTATTTGTAAGTATACATAACATACATACGGGTCGAATAGAGAACCTCCTTTTTTGAAGTCGATTAAAATATAAATATTAGTAATGCACACTTGCATTACCAATATTTATATTTTAACCGAATTGCACTAGTAAATACCGATAATGCCTACACGCCTCCGTGGTAGTCTTTTTAATTAAAATACTAGCCTATTACTGTCCCACTGCTGGGCAAAGGCCTCTTCTCATATTGAGAAATAACGAACATTAACATACCGAAAACCTGAAAGGGGTCGTTGTATTAAACGTTGTGATCCCATCACGTCAATGATAAGTATCATTGTAAAGGACTTTTTAGTAATGAGTGACTGCATGTTCATTTATTACGTAAGACGATTTGAGGGGGGAGGGGATCCAAACACGTCATATCTTTTCTTACATGGGGGTGGGACGGTCTAGATTATTCTTCCGTAAGATCACAAATGTAAGCAAAACTTATGTTTAAAAAAAATTGCTACTTTTCCTTGCAATTTTGATAGACATACTGATCTTACGTAAGATTCAAAGGGGGGCAGGGGTTCATTCAAGTCTTATTTTTTCTTACGAAGGGGGGAGGGGGGGGGGTCAGAAATTGGTTAATAAATTAATGAACAGCCCCTAAAGGACGAACACGTTACGTAATCCCAAAAAAAAAAACCGAGTGTGCTTATGACCACACGACTGAAGTGAAACTTCAAACGTATTTGACTATGAGAGGAAGAGAGAAAGAAAATGTGCGCGCGCACTGCTTTCTCTTGCTTATATCCCCCACTCAACTCCCGTTCGCCTCGCCCGTAGCCCTTAGACATGGGTCGTACTTGCAAAATCGAGTACCAGGGCTTCCAAGTACGTCCACCTTAAGAAACCAGGGCCTAAAACCAGGGCTCGAGATACTTTCAAGTATTTTCTATCTGCATCGAAAACTGATCCATAACTTCATACAAATAAGAAGTACAATCGCGTAATCAAACAAAAGCCCTGTTGGAAGCAAAAAGTACTTGCATAGGAAATTGATCCGTGAATTCCTATAAATAAGGAGCACAATCGCGTTTACAAATAAATACTTTTACAAACCATTAAAGTAAAAATACTTGCATACGAAATTGTTCCGTAGACTCTTACCACACCTCGGACACTCCATACAACGCTCGCAAAATAATTACCTATTACTACTACATAAACAAATGACGTTTGTATACGTGCAAATGTGTGCGTGAAATCTAGTAGCGTAAAAAAAAATGGCGCGGAAAGCAATTTGTGTCGGGGAACCGAACGACGACGGCGGTGGCGCTGCCCGAACGTGTGCATTATTATGAAGTGACCAAGTAGTTCAATTGTTTATTTATATAGACGGGTTCGTAATGAAATAAAAACACTAAAATAGTTTAGTTTAAATGACTTTTCTGTAAATAATGGGTTATTAAATCGCATGTTATTAAAAATGCGAAATCATACAAACAGTATATGTAAATACGAATTCGGAAAAGCATCACAATATCCAACCATCGTGATTAAAACTCAAATAAAACTTTTAAATCGCATAATTGTGTGTCAGCAATACAGCGCTGCGGTTCGCGAGCGCCCTTGCTAAAGAGTCGGCGACGAATACCTCGAAGTGCGGGGTGAGGTGCGGTATCTGATATGAGGGCGAGGAAGGGAGTGTCCTTTTTGTACGTAGTACTATTAAGTATTCTGTGCTCTTACTGATAAGGAGTATGATCGCATTTGCGAAAACAAACGCGGTTGTTGAACTATTTGAGTACCTACGTACTCGAGCGTCGAGGCACGACGGAGCGAGATACTTTCAAGTATTTTCTATCTGCATAGAAAACTGATCCATAACTTCATACAGATAAGAAATACAATCGCGTATTCAAAAGCCCCGTTGGAAGTAAAACTACTTGCATAGGAAATTGATCAATGACTTCGAATAAATAAGGAGCAAAATCGCGTTTACAAATAAATACTTGCAAACCATTAAAGTAAAAAAAACTTTTTAAGAAAAAAAAACCGACTTCCAAAAAAAACTTTACAAAGTGAAAAATAACTTTAATTTCGGAAGTCGGTGTCTTTGGATCTTTATTTTAGTTTTTTGCCACCGACTTCCGAAATTAAAGATATTTTTCACTTTGTAGTGTTTTTTTGAAAGTCGTTTTTTTTTTTTTCTTAAAAAGTATTTATTTCACGCTTTTTAGTGGGTCTGCTTATAATTTATCTAAGTTACAATAGCCTAGTGATCATCGCCTTTTACAAACAAAATATTGCTTTTCCCGATACAGGGAAGTTAATTGTTGAGGAGTTCTCCAGATCCACCATCAGCTCCGTATCACCATTCACATTGTGACGAGCATAAATTGCTTAGCAACCATATTAAAGTAATCGAATCGCAACCCGTGAAATACTTAGATATTATTGAGTAGTTCCGGTGGCCATCTGTGGTCTTCATCATCAGTTCCACATCACCAAATAGTGCTTTCCGAGAGCAAATGCACGAGTTACTATAAAAAATACCCAAATCGCTATAGGTGTGCCTATAATAATTGAAGAGTTCCTTCGATTTCTCCAGGATCCCATCATCAAATCCTGCCCTGATGTTTTTAGACTAGGTGCTGATAATCCTGGCTGCAGCATCAGGCCAGACTTGTCAACATTGCATTGAACTTAAAATTTAGTCCTGTTTAAAATGAACCCAAACACGACTACGGTGCTGTAATTTCAAGGTTGGTACTTTTTCTAATGCTCCTGGCTTCAGCATCAGGTCTTTATGTACTTCGGTGTTCCTCATTAACAGTACGTTTATCCACACATCGAGCCCTTTTCAATGAGCCTTAACACGATATATCTGCTGTTAGTTGTCGAGGAGTTAGGTACTCTGCAGACTATCCTGACTGCAGCATCAGGTCATGACTTGATGATCATGAGACCAAATGTGGCAAATGCCCTATCAAACATCAAAACAATTGACTAAAACAGTCCTTGCCTGTTCGAGTAACTTCTTACTGTTAAGGAGTTGTAACTTCCATCATCAGCCCAGCTACCTGAGATGGTGACAACCATACGCAAATACACGAAGTATCTTCTTCGTAAAATATGCGAAAAACAATAAGTGAGCCTATAAAATTTAAAGGTTACCCTCGATTACTCTAAGATCCCATCATCAGATCCTAACTTGGTGACAGTGGGACCACCTCAAAACTATCTACTTTGGAACAAAAAAAGAATTTTGAAAATCCGTCGACAATTGGCGGAGTATTCGATGAACAAACATACAAAAAAAAAAAACATACAAACAGCCGAACATAGTACCTCCTCCTTTTTGTGAAGTCGGTAAAAAATACTTGCATATGAAATTGTTCCAAAAGGAGCATGATCGCATTTGCGAAAACTGACGCGGTTGAGTATCTACGTATTTGAGCGAGTAGCCGTATAAGATACTTAATAGTCTTGCAAGTATTTTGAGTCGGTACCCGGTGTGCGTACTTGGAAGCAAATACCTGGTGTAAAAACCCGGTCGCATATTTATGCGACCGGGACCGGGTTTTTACACCAGGTATTTCCAGCTATTTTTTACGTACCTTCCCTACTCGCGATCACACGTTTTCGTAACGCATTCGCCAGTTTACTCCCCAAGTCAAGCGCGCCTAAAGAAGTTTCACTTCAAAAAAGCTGTTCTTCACATTTTGTCGAATACATCGAAAACAAATGTATAGAGCAGACGATTTTTTTTCGCGATTCCTGGTTTTTCCAGGAACTTCTCACCAGCAGCCTGGAGTCTGGATTTGTACCTGGTTGTTGTCAATAGGCTCGCCTCCCATCACATGGGACTTAAACATAACTGGCGAAATGAGGGTGTACTACAGGTACATCTCTACCTAACCCTCCGGGGAATACAGGCGTGTTATGTTATGAATGAAAACATTAAACGTACCTAACCTAAGTCTATTCATGTATACGTTTCCAATTGTAGTTATTTCAAGTGAAACAAATATAAACTTTATTTTTGTAGTAATTAAGTTGATTTCAGAGTGACTAGCACTATTTAAAAAGTTATAAAAATGTTTGAAGTTGTAGCGTAAACTGAACATTATTGTGCGGGTATTATAGTAGATTGTACAACTAGTGCATAAAAGACGCCATTCTACGCCGAGATCGGATAACAGTATTTTCACTGTTCAAAAATGTTGCAAAATTGAATAAGCTAATTCCCGCACCGAAACTTTTTAAAAGTTTTTTTTTTTTTATTTTCAACATGTGTCATTCGACTTGGGTACCTACTTCATACTGCCAAATCATAAAAACGATTTAAATAATAAATGACAACTACTTTATCTGGTTTTATTAAACTTACGATAGAAAACACGGAAGTGATACAAAATAAAGCAAATTAAATAAAATAACGAGTTTAATCTGCGACGTTTTATTGTGCCTGTGGCTGTTGGGCCTGATTATCTCAGTCATAAAAAAAAAAATACTTTATGCACTAGAACATAAAAAGCAACTTCATGTCGCCTACGCACAACATAAAGACGAGCTTATAGAGCATGAGAAGTGAAAAAGTAATTTTTCCAAATACTGATATTTGTTTACATGTTTGGCAAATAAATCGCGAACGGTGATTAGGTATATTCAATTCATTCATGAATCAGCAACTAAAATGGTCTAACAATACACATTTATGAGTAATACAAATATTACACATATTGCACTAACACTTGTTATTACTTAATGTCCTCAATGGAACATAAATAAACAAAAGATATCTAACATTCTTGATATCACAGAATATTACTAATAGTACTATTCTAATAAAAATAATTGTTTATTATTCTTTAATAATAATGAGTTGTACAGCATGCCTGAAGTTACGTAAGCATTGTGATGTTCATTTGTTTTTATTATTTGCAACCCTTCGATAAGGGATCACATGAGTCGGTTCCTTCAAAATTATTCAGAGACAAATCCTGTTAAATATTATAATAAAAATTAAATCCGACAGAGGTTGTAATGGGATAATCGTCCCTATTGCAAGACGGAGGGGAACAAGAAAAGCGATGAAACTCGCTTGAAACAGGATGGCCGAGCTGTTAGGTCGTATAGTATTTTTATATCTATTCTTATACGAGTACGACCGAGTACTTATATTGGAAAACACGTTAAGCCGTTCGATATGTAATGGATGATCACCGATCCACGAACCGACCGTGACAAGCTAAGCTTACCCGTGCTGTTATCATTTAGCCACGAGCAACTATTAAATATTCTGTGCCACGTGCTAACAAACAATGTAGAAATAAAATATCAATAAAGTAGGTACAGTCAGCATCAAAAGTCGATTAACACTGTCATTTTTACATGTTATTAAATTGACAATAACTTTTTTCAATAAACTGATTTTTAGCTTTTCATATAAAAGACAAGAGTATAATATATTCTAAAAAAAATTCTTATGTTGCAATTTTGAACAAATATTTTGCTCAATAACTAAGATTAAAAAAACTGAAGTGACAATCAACTTTTGATGCTGACCGTACCTACATACTACATACACAAGATGACAAGACACGCCCACAGTGTCAAACCTGTTTGCGTCACAGCAGTAATTAAATTTGATTGTCTTTGTTATTGATAATGATCTTCTTCTTCGTGTCGTTGGCTCGACAGTTATTTAATTTTTTTTGACCCAAAACTTCGCCACTTCCCGAGCGTTATCGGTGGCAGCGCAGAGGTCACTTTATTGGCTATAGTCTGGCGTTTCTAAATTTGCCAAAGATGTAAACAACAATGACCGCTCGAAATTGAATAAAAGCGATATATACAAGAACATTATTTTATTTTAAGTAGGTAATGTTTGTTTTCGTCTAGTTAGCTCGGAGATTTAGACGAAAACAAACATAAAATAAACATAACATTTATTTTAGGATTTAGTGTAAAATATAGTTAGTTACATTTTCTCAAGTTCTAAAATAAAAATTAAAACCTTATACTTCGTCTAGTTAGCTCGGAGATTTAGACGAAAACAAACATAAAATAAACATAACATTTATTTTAGGATCTAGTGTAAAATATAGTTAGTTACATTTTCTCAAGTTCTAAAATAAAAATTAAAACCTTATTTTTATCGATTTTAAACCAACATTACTTAAAATAAATGTTCTTGTATATCGATTTTATTCAATTTCGAGAGGCCATTGTTGTTTACATCTTTGGCATATTTAGAAACGCCGGACCATACATGTTTTGGGGCACAAAGGGCAGGATCGGAAGTGGAGCATATTTTGTGACACAGCTCCACACGCCCCTTAATAATGATTAAACTTGTTAACCAAAGATGTTCTTTTCGTCATCTTAATATAAATATATTTGAACTTTGACTTGCAATTCTAATAATAAATGCGAAACTTCTTAGATACCATTGCTATCGCACTAAAATACTTAATCGTTTAATGATTTATATATGTTTGCCTAAATTCGTACCAATGGGTTATCGTAAAGGCTACGAACTCGTGATAATCATATAGTTATACAATCATTTTAAGTTCCTGTTTTCCTATTGCATAAGATTTTGAGCACTAAAAACCAATCACGTTCTACAGCTACTAAAGAATCAAGAATGATTTTGTTTGATTCATTCTTAAAAAATCAACGTCACAAAAATATAGGTACGTTTAGTTTTAAAAAGCTTTTTCTTCAACTAGCAGCGCCCCGCGGTTTCACCCACATAAGTTTCGATCCCGTGGGAATATCGGGATGAAAAGTATCCTATGTATTAATCCTGGTTATAAACTATCTGTGTGCCAAACATCGAAATCCGTCAAGTAGTTTTTGCGTGAAAGAGTAACAAACATCCGTACATCCATCCATCCGCACAAACTTGCTGGCCCCGCGGTTTCACCCGCATAAATGTCGATACCGTGGGAATATCGGGATAAAAAGTAGCCTATATGTTAATCCAGGGTGCCAGCTACCTCCATACAAAATTTAATCAAAATTGGTCCAACCGTTTGAGCGTGAAGAAGTAACAAACATATTAACACACACACATACACACACACAGAGACCCCCACAAACATTCGCCAGTGTGATAAATTTAAAAGTATTTTCTTTTTGTAAAATCATAAAGAATGGTATTTTTTGTCCCACTTCAAGGCAAATCATAATGTATGTGTGTCTAAAATATTTAAACACGCTGCTTCTTAATTAGTCTTTGTTAAATACTGACTAGTCATTAACAGCGTGAAACGTGATTAATTCTTAAGTACGTAGTTACTCAACTAAGTAGGTAAAATTGAATGACGAAGGTTTTACACCCGGAGACGTGAAATTCCCCATTACCATTGACGCAGCGTACTGTCTTAGGCACCTAATAGATTAACACTTGATAAATAAGGTACCAAATGAAGGTTTTGTTAACGTTTCTCTTCATTGCTGTAAACTATTTAAATATTGCAACACTCTTCTCTTTGTTAAATAATACAAATTCTGCGAAAATGTTTCTGTTGAGTCAAAGTCCGAAGTCATTAAAATATAGGTACAAACATCAACCAATAATTTATTGGGTGCATATTGTGTTAAACACTTACTAGTCATTAGGGCATGCAAAACCGGTTTTCCGGTTTTGCGCAAAACCGGAAATCGGCCAAAATTTAACGATTTTTGAAAACCGGTTTTGAGAGCCAAAACCGGAGCTCAGCTCCGGTTTTGTCAACATTTTTTTCGAACACTCAAAAAATAATTAATTTTGACTGTTGGATGCACTTATATTCTTGAGATCACATTATCAAGAACAGCGATCTCTTGAAAACAAGTGATTTATGCTTTATTTAAATTAGTATACATAGTTGATTATTGATCTCTTTTTTAGTGCAATATGAATCATATTAAAATAATGTTATTTTGTAGTTCGTCTTCAAAGTTACAAAAATGTTGATTTTTTTGGTTATTGTGGGTGGCTGTGTTTAATATTTGAAGATGCTGATTGTGTTTTCTATGTTTAAAATATATTATTTTTGATAGCAGACTTAATAGGTACCAAAGATACCAAAAACTTACTTGTTGTTGATTTGATCTCAGTTAATTAATCTTTATACTATTATAAGTTCATTGTTATCTGTACAATTATTATGGTTTGGATTAAAAAAAAAAATAAAAAACTAAAACCCGACTACGACAAAAAAAAAAACGACGCTGAAAAAGTATGAAACAAGATTTTCATACTTCGAACAGAACAAAAAGAAAAACCGTAGTCACACGTTATTAAAGTGTTTCGGTTGGTACCTATAACGTGTGACTACGGTTTTTCTTTTTGTTCTGTTCGAAGTATGAAAATCTTGTTTCATACTTTTTCAGCGTCGTTTTTTTTTTGTCGTAGTCGGGTTTTAGTTTTTTTTTACTTTTTTTTATTTAAACAATTTTGGTGTTAAATTTAACACATGACTTTTGTCCGCTAGAGGGCGTCGCTTTAAATTTGAGCAATATTTTGGAAATGTACAAGTGAAGCCCTTTCAAATGATACCAAACATGGCGTATTTATCTCAATTTTTATTGAAGTGAAACTTCTTTAGGCGCGCTTGACTTGGGGAGTAAACTGGCGAATGCGTTACGAAAACGTGTGATCGGGCGAGTAGGGAAGGTACGTAAAAAATAGCTGGAAATACCTGGTGTAAAAACCCGGTCCCGGTTGCATGAATATGCGAATGGGTTTTTACACCAGGTATTTGCTTCCAAGTACGCACACCAGGTACCGACTCAAAATACTTGCAAGACTATTAAGTATCTTATACGGCTACTCGCTCAAATACGTAGGTACTCAACCGCGTTAGTTTTCGCAATGCGATCATGCTCCTTATCAGTAAGAGTCTACGGAACAGTTTCGTATGCAAGTAATTTTTACCGACTTCACAAAAAGGAGGAGGTACTATGTTCGGCTGTTTGTATGTTTTTGAAGGAAAACTTCTTCACGCGCGCTTGATTTGGGGAGTAAACTGGCGAACGCGTTACGAAAAGTGTGATCGGGTGCGGTGAACGGGAGTTGAGTGGGGGATATAAGCAAGACAAAGCAGTGCGCGCGTACGTTTTCTTTCTCTCTTCCTCTCATAGCCAAATACGTATTAAGTTTTTTTTCTTTTGCTTATATCTCGAAAATGGTGCGCCCTATCGCAAAAATTATGAAAATTTCGACCCCCTTTATGAAACCCATAAACTCCTAAAACTCAACATGTAGGTAATCATTTTTCATATTTTCCATACAAAAAGTGAAAAATTCCTTAAAAAACACGCCAAGGCCGCCCCCTCCGCGCCTGCGGCTCTAAAAAACAATACACGGGGTTAGGGCAAATAAGTACAGACGCCAGCACATCAACCTACTACAATCTGTCAGATTTCTTTAATAGATTTTCAACTTTATTACTAAAGAATAAGGTTCAAAGTTGATTGGGAAAATTTGACAGTTTCGGGTAGGTTGACGTGCTGGCGTCTGTACCACGTGTCGACGAGTCGCGATTGTCAAATTCGATTTTTGTTGTGTCAAAATTATTTACGTGAAACTTCTTTACGCACACTTGACTTGGAGAGTAAGCTGGCGAACGCGTGACGTAAGCGTTACGAAAAGTGTGATCGGGCAAGTAGGGAAGGTACGTATTTACTCGACCAGGTTTTTGCTTCCAAGTACGCACACCAGGTACCGACTCAAAATACTTGCAAGTCTATAAAGTACCTTATACGGCTACTCGCTCAAATACGTAGGTACTCAACCGCGTTAGTTTTCGCAAATGCGATCATGCTCCTTATCAGTAAGAGTCTACGGAACAATTTCGTATACAAGTATTTTTTACTTTAATGGTTTGCAAGTATTTATTTGTGAACGCGATTTTGCTCCTTATTTATAGGAAGTCATTGATCAATTTCCTATGCAAGTAGTTTTACTTCCAACGGGGCTTTTGAATACGCGATTGTACTTCTTATCTGTATGAAGTTATGGATCAATTTTCTATGCAGATAGAAAATACTTGAAAGTATCTCGCTCCGTCGTGCCACAGAATACTTAAAGTACTACGTACAGAAAGGCCACTCCCTTCCCCGCACTAACATCAGTTACCGCACTTCACCCCGCACTTCGAGGTTACCGTCGCAGTTCTTTAACAAAGAGCGCTCGCAAACACAAGTACCTCACGCACACATTCATACGTATACAAACGTCATTTTTTAATGTAGTAGTAGTAGGTAATTATTTTGCGAGCGTTGTATGGAGTGTCCGGGGTGTGGTCGTGCCTCGACGCTCGAGTACGTAGGTACTCAAATAGTTCAACAACCGCGTTTGTTTTCGCAAATGCGATCATGCTCCTTATCAGTAAGAGCACGGAATACTTAATAGTACTACGTACAGAAAGGACACTCCCTTCTTCGCCCTCATATCAGATACCGCACCTCACCCCGCACTTCGAGGTATTCGTCGCCGACTCTTTAGCAAGGGCGCTCGCGAACCGCAGCGCTGTATTGCTGACACGAAAAGTTTTATTTGAGTTTTAATCACGATGGTTGGATATTGTGATGCTTTTCCGAATTCGTATTTACATAAACTGTTTGTAAGATTTCGCATTTTTAATAACATGCGATTTAATAACCGATTATTTACAGACAAGTCATTTAAACTAAACTATTTTAGTGTTTTTATTTCATTACGAACCCGACTATATAAATAAACAATTGAACTACATGGTCACTTCATAATAATGCACACGTTCGGGCAGCGCCGCCGCCGTCGTCGTTCGGTTCCTCGACACAAATTGCTTACCGCGCCATTTATTTTACGCTACTAGATTTCACGCACACATTTGCACGTATACAAACGTCATTTGTTTATGTAGTAGTACTAGGTAATTATTTTGCGAGCGTTGTATGGAGTGTCCGAGGTGTGGTAAGACTCTTACTACACCTCGGACACTCCATACAACTCCGTAAGAGTCTACGGAACAATTTCGTATGCAAGTATTTTTACTTTAATGGTTTGTAAAAGTATTTATTTGTAAACGCGATTGTGCTCCTTATTTATAGGAATTCACGGGTCAATTTCCTATGCAAGTACTTTTTACTTCCAACTGGGCTTTTGTTTGATTACACGATTGTACTTCTTATTTGTGTGAAGTTATAGATCAATTTTTGATGCAGATAGAAAATACTTGAAAGTATCTCGAGCCCTGGTTTTAGGGCCTGGTTTCTTAAGGTGGACGTACTTGGAAGCCCTGGTACTCGATTTTGCAAGTACGACCCATGTCTACGGGCTAGGGGCGAGGCGAAGGGGAGTTGAGTGGGGGATATAAGCAAGAGAAATCAGTGCGCGCGCACATTTTCTTCCTCTCATAGCCAAATACGTTTGAAGTTTCACTTCAGTCGTGTGGTCATAAGCACACTCGTTTTTTTTAACACATTACTTTTTGTCCTCTAGAGGGCGCCGTATCGAGTTTTGTGCAACGTCACGTAGCCTATGTTCAGCGGACAATTAAGACGGTTCTAACGATACCTCATATGTCGAGTTCCGATAAGTAGATTAGGAGCTATGAGGGAACAGATGAACATACTCACATACATACATAGCCTGTTAAAATCATAACCCTCCTTTGGCTTTGCCGTAGTCGGGTAAAAAGAAATGTATCATACAATTTGTTTTATTTGTAGACTTAGTGGGTATTTAAAAAAAATGGTGTTTCTTTTTAAATTATACTACATTCGATTTTTTTTGCTAAAACCGGACCTAGCTCCGGTTTTCGGTTTTGGTCCCAAAAAAACGATGTTCAAAACCGGTTTTGATGACTTTCCGGTTTTGCATGCCCTACTAGTCATTAACTGCGTAACTAGGTAGGTAATTAAGAATTAATGACGAAGTTTTAACACCTGAACACGTGAAAACCCTATAACTATTGACGCAATGAATTACTCAGTACCTTCAACGCAAATATTACTAAGAGATTTTTTCAATGAAAACCGCCGCGGATTACCAGTTTTTGTTTACTTTCTTACTGGGTCTTTTCAGTTTTCCCATCAATAAGAAAATGTAAACTTGGAACTTCGATCCTAATATGCCTTCTTGTGGGACACTATAGTACATTTCTAAAACTAAACTGGGCCATTACGTTATTTTTTTTTGGATTACTTACAAAAACTTATTGAGTCTTATAATCACCGAAAATCGGAAAAAAACACTACGTAAACGTCACGCGCTCTACAAAAATGATGACTAAGTTGCTACCATTACTTATCTGTCAAATCAGGGATCTTGTCCCTTACACCTTTTATTTGTTCATTCATCATCACCTGCCTAGTCTTTTCCTAACTATGTTGGGGTCGGCTTCCAGTCTAACCAGATGCAGCTGAATACCAGTATTTTACATGGAACGACTACCTATCTGACCTCCACAACCACAACCCAATTACTGGTTAATACGATACTTCTTGGTAAAACTGGTTGTCAGATTTTCGGGCTTCAGACGACCCGTAACGACTGTCAAATTTCCACGAATGTTAGCCGGAACCATTCCGAGACACGGAGGGGTCTTGGTATTAAAGATGATCACCCATCCACGAACCAACCGCGGCAAGCGTAGCTTAACCTGATCGATCGACCCATGCGGCTGATATTACTTAGCTACGAGCCCCTCAAAAAATTAATTTGTTGATTACTTATCGAAAAGGATACAAAAGGTACTTGTTACCGTATCAGCACCGATAAATCGTTATGCATATAAATCTATAGTTCGATACTGAATACTGAATGTAGTCGTTGGACAAAAACAAAATTGAATAAACAAAATTTGTAAAACCGTCCAAGAGTAGTACTTGGTATTTACCTAACACATATTCGATGCTAAAGCCATAATCACCAAACGTCATAACAATGAATCGGGATATTAGAAACGTATTCATTCGGTACGTCAAGCCATTAGAACATTAAGAAGGTAATAACCTTCTAATAGGACTGACGTTTCCGAGAGGAGGCTGTTTCCGAGCAGTGGGAACATTATAGGCTGATTATGTGTAGTAGGCCATTTGAAGTAACGACGGAAGTGTGAATCATCTTCGGGATATTTACTCATCTCATTAGTTTTGTGTGGGATTTAACACAGATTCGGAAATAGTTTATTGATTTAGATGAGATCAGCGGGAAAATCTAAGTAGGTATGATGGTGAATTCACAATAGCCGATAACTCAGTCAATAGATACAGCGGAAAATCTTAGATATCTGCAAATTCAGGAAATGACGCATGAAAGTGGTGATCTAAACTATTACAAAAAAATATTCCAAACTAAAAATTACGAAATAAAAAAGTAATTTAAAAAATTTAATCGACTTCAAAAAGAAATTAACTCAAAAATTTCCGAAGTCGGTTGCAAAAAACTAAAACTAAAAAATACAGATCCCATGACTCCGACTTCCGAAATTAAAATTATTTCATAATTTTGAGTTAATTTCTTTTTGAAGTCAATTTAATTTTTTTTTTATTACTTTTTTACTAAAAGTTTCGACACAAAAGGGACAACGGGAAAAACTGATGACGACCACTAACTATATAAACAAAACCTGGGTTTGCAAGTCATCAGAGAGCTCACGAAAGGAATGAAAATCTAGTCTGGGTCGTTGTCGCCGGATACGGTGAAGAGGACTATACTATATTAAATGTACCACGTGATGACGCAACATGATAATTATGGTTAAATCACAGTGGTTGATGAATGTACTATCGCGGACAATCCCGTCTGACCAACACTAAATTCGGTTTTGCTTGCACTCTCAAAATAGAAGCACTCTCGAGCTCCACGCCAAGGTCAAATAGTTCGTCCGTAAAATTCCTAAAAGGAGTAGGTACACGTGATGCGTCACTAAGCTGCGCAGTGCAGGTTTTAAGAGAAAAAAAAAATTAAGTGATCAGGCGGAAAAGGCCGCTTTGGTACGCTTATCTGGGGAACAATCTAGACCCCGCCAAAGTCAAGCAGATACTTTACAAAAAGAGCATTCCAATGAAGAACATCTGGCCGGCATTAAATGGACTTTCTAATGACATGATGTGTGCACAAAATAGACAGGTGCAGAAGGGCGGCTCTATACCACGAGCGAAACCAGGCGCACTAATAATGAGTGTGACAGCTATCAAAAATATTGTGAGCAATGTTAGGACTAGTTCAAGTCCAAGGTACTCCGTCCACGTGATGTTGGCGCTAGGTGAGCGCAGTTATATTATAATAATGTTGTTTTCACTTGCAGCTACCGTCGCAAAATGGTACTGGTGCGTATTCGCAGTCTGGTAAAGGACGCGCCGAGCCCGCTGGAGCGCGCCGTGTGGTGGACGGAGTATGTGCTGCGTCACGGCGGCGCCAAGCAGCTGCGCTCACCCACCGCCAACATCACTTGGACGGAGTACCTTGAACTTGAACTAGTCTTAACAATACTGACAGCATTGTTGGTAGCCATCACACTCATTATAGCTCTTCGTTTAGTCTTTCAGTTTGTGTTAAGAAATTATTTAGGTGCAAGTGACGTTAAAATATTAGTATTTAGGTTTTTATTCATCGGGGACAAGATTTTTTTCGCTCCGAATCAGAAGGTTTTTAAGGGAAAAGGTCATTTAGCTAAAGACATGATTAACATTTTAATTAAACACCACACGTCCACTCAGAATCTGACGCAAGGTATTTTACTCCACATTTGGATGGCTTCAGTACCGGCGGTAGGGTAGGGTGCGTCTGGGCAACCGCCCAGGGTCCTAGACGTGAAGAGGTGCCTCATCAGTTATGGCACCTGCAGAGTAAATTTTTAATCAAATCTCTAATAAGAACATAATTTGTTTAATAAGTAAGAGGTAGTTTGGAGTTAGAAACCCCGTCCGTATGCAAATTAATATAAACGTACGGAGCTACGATTTTTGAGCATCCTTCGCTCGCTCATGCATCCTAAATCCACTTGTTTCTCGGACTTTTCTACATGATTCAATAAAGTAAATCTAATTTTTGTATGAATGTTCAAAAGAAACTTAAACCTATCTGATACAGGGTGCAAACATTTTCAAGCTCGCTCCGCTCGCTATAGCCCCCCGTTCTGCCTTTTCCACATAAATCGAGAAATAATTTCCTATTTTATACGAATGGTTCCGAGGCGGATTGCTCATATTTTTCGGGAAATATTTGAAGAGGGGCGACGCAGTAAATCTCGCCCAGGGCCCTCTGCTAAAACCGGTACTGGCTGGCTGAGGTCAAGAAGCACCCAATTAGTCACTTTTTCAATTGTTAGTTTGTTCATCACTATAAATAGATACACAAAGACGCATAGCAAGCACTACGAGATTTGAATCAAGACTTGAAATAACCATGACCACTCAGACTTCCAGCTTGAGGGACTGCAATTCACATTGCAAGGACAGTCAACAAAAGAGATAAGCATGCAGGATCGGCGGATATAGTTGAATTTTAGTAAGAAACCGATGGAGTTCTCGAATAACATTTTATTTTATTAATAAAAAACAAGCAGCTCATTCATCAAATTAAATTTCAGTCGACAACATCCTTACGTTTTCTTACTAAACTTCAAATATATCCGACGATCCTGCATACTTATCTCTATTGTTGACTGTAGCTACCAAATATTGTTTTCTCGTTACTATAAGGCTTAATTACACACCTGATATTAAGCGATAACTTCTACAATTATTACGAATCCTAATCTTAATTAATATTATAAATGCGCAAGTGAATGTGTTTGTTTCTTACGCTGTCACTCTAAAACAGCTGGACAGATTCGAATAAAACATGCATGGCACATAGACCATGATCTGGGTTAAGGACATAGAATACTTTTGTTCCTATGTTCTCGCGGCATCGAGACTTATCTGGGTAAACCGCGGGGCGAGCCAGTCACAGTGAAGGCAAAAGTTTGTGAGTGTGTGTGTTTATATGTTTGTTACTTCTTCACGCTCAAACGGTTGGACTAATTTTAATACAATTTTGTATAGAGGTAGCTGACATCCTGGATTAACATATAGCCTACTTTTTATCCCGAAATTCACACGGGATCGACACTTATGCGGGTAAATCCGCGGGGCGCAGCTAGTTTACTATAAAACGACCAAGAACGTGACAATATGTTGGGGTTCTTGCTGAATCATAATGCTGCATTGTAATTGAATATCCAAGTTCACTATGGATCAAATCACCATTCTTAAGAAAATATTATTAATATCATTAAACAGTTAAGGGTCTCAAGTCAATTACTTTAACGTGAATGGATAATATCAAGAACATAATTGAATAACGTGCATTATTTAATTATGAGGAAAATGAACCGCATTCTTCCTATTCACGTGGTGTATAATGATGCTCTTTTTAGGTAGGTAACAACGGTAGGTCCTGCGATGTGAGAATGGCCACTTATCAAAGTCCCAAGTGGACTAAAATATTATTATAAAAGGCTCAGTAGATTGGACTGCAGCAACGTCTTTGAGCGGTGGTATATAATCAATGGCTAGTTGCATGCGGGCATACCATCATCATTCTCACCAGAGGAGGGCCCTACACTGCCCTCCTGGCGATAGTTACCAAAAGAACGGCTATCTCTTGTATTAATCCAGGCAATTGAGAGAGGCCTGAATTTAGTGTGCATTTTTCCCAACGGTAAAAGGGATTGGTTCACATTACAGAAGCTTAGCTCTTTATCAAAACATTTAGGTAAAAATAGACCCTATTTGGCAAAAGAAAATGATAAGAATTAAAGCAAAACAAACAATTGTTAAATTCTCAAGCGAGCCATGGTTGTTCTTCATAATCATCAGCCTATAGTGTTCTACACAAGGACTTATGCCTCTCCAACCATACACCACCCAGCGTGTGGTCCTACTGACTGGTTGGCCGTCTTCACTCAAGAACACGACTCCTTCCCACGATCATCAGTTCTACTGTTGCTATGACCAGCCTATTGCCTGAGCAGAAACATTCAATCAATCAACTCAGCCTATCGCAGTCCACTGCTGGACATAAGACACAGCATAATCAGCCTATAATGTTCCCACCGCTGGAACACAGGCCTTTGTAAGAGGGAGTGGGCCGTAATCCACCACGCGGGCCCAGTGCGGGTTGGGAGATGTCACATGTCTTCGAATTTTTGGTACTAGGACATGCCAGTTTCCTCACGATGTTTTCCTTCACCGTTTTGAGAGCAGTGGTGATGAAATAATTTTCACAAAGTAAAGGTACGATCTACAACTCGTAAGTCGCGGCCGTTATCACTGGGCCACCACTGCTCTCTCCCAGGCTGCACCATAACTCCCTGTCCTCCGCTTTCGCCATACAATCGGTCCTAGCCACCTTTTTAAGATCGTAGGTCCAATATCAAGCTTTGAGGCGTCCACTACGCCTGACGATACGCGGTCTCCACTCGAGGACTCGTCTGCTCCACTGGCCATCGGTTCTTCGACAAACATGGCCAGCCCACTGCTACTTCAGCGCTTACTTTGCAACCTATGTTGGTAACTCCAGTTCTTTCCTGTATAATTTTATTCATTCAATTCGTAATATAAACTGCTTACTCATTTACTGTAATGTCCATCAAAGCCAAATCAATTGCGCACAAACTGTATAGTAATAATGTTAATGTCATGGTTCTTATACGCAGTAGTTTAAATTGTTTATCGAGACAAGCCTTCCACACACCCGAATTTTAATGACGAGCAATGAATAATTCGCTGCGCAGTAACTTTAATTAGGTGCGTCACAGGACATTCGTTTGAAGTAACATTTAGGTCAATCAGTTTTTACATTCATCACCTTTTAACGACTACGTTAGCTTTCGTCTGTGATCTGACCTGTTCTGCCTAATCACTGGGCATTTATTGCCAATATCCCAGCTTTTCTGCCTTCCGATTGTGCCTTTCTGACTTCCGATGACAAATCAGAACAGACACAAACTGTCTGTTCTGATTTGAGAAAGGTCGCTGCATGTTTAGTAATGCCACTTACTGCTGACTCTAAGCATCACTTCGAAACTCGAAAGGCCCTTATCCGAATTCAAATGTTACGAATAAGCAAATTCTCTTTTGGATATTGTGCTGTCATTGAGTGAGATTCAAATCACCAGAGGGCTGGCCTATTTTATTTAAGGCCAAAGAATCAGCATTGCCATCCAACGTGGCAATACAACGCTGCCAGCCTTTTCGGCACTTTTCCCAATGACAGCGATGCGGACGAAATTGTGATGCCCAATGAGCTCTTTCATAATACATTCATTTTTTAGTGTTAACTTGTATTTGAGATTCGAATCGAAATATTTATTCATTTTACAGAATACAGATGCAGATGTCACGATTAGAGCCCCTGCTAATTTGCCAGAAAACCCCCGGTGTATTAAATACAACGTTAATATTATAGGTACTTTTTAAACTGTGGCAACTTGTCATTGTTTGCTAGGTGTGACACTACTAAGGTCCTTCTGAAGTCCATCTTCATACGATAAACACAATGTTAAACTGAGCTATTATTATAATAATATGTACCTATTTGAAGATAACCTATCGACCGCTATTGTTTCATTCGTCAATTTTTTGTCTAACGACGCTAAAGACAAATCCTTTGTTATAAACATGTTTATTTTAAATAATAAACTCGTTGTCTGGATGTTTACGTAAAAACGACGTTATTTATACAATTATCTGATTACTATTGTCTATATTTTATTGTTATATTTTTGAACCATATGGTCAGATACCTACGATAAATAAAATAGGTTTTCTCAGACATCCAGGCATTACTTCTTTTTTAATATAATAACAAATATATCGTCATGTAGGTAATTGAAGCAATTCTCATCGTTGAAGGACATCTAGTATCACAAATGAGAGATCAACATGAATGACCAGCCAAAAATCCTTATCCCTTGCGTTAAAGAATGCGCTTAACATCTAATCCATATATCTTTTTGATCTACGAAACTAGCGGAGTATCTAGTAATTAAAAAATATATAGTTCCACAATCCACCTTCTGGCTGCATCATCAGACCCTCGACACCAAATGCAATATGTTGGACTCATCAAAACGAATCATATAACCCCAAACTCGAGGGGTTTATTGGTAGCCGCTAAAGAGTTCCACTACCCACCTCCTGGCTCCATCATCAGACCCTTAACACCAAATGCAATATGTTGGACTCATCAAAACGAATCATATGACCCCAAACTCGAAGGGTTTACTAGTAGCCGCTGAAGAGTTCCACTATCCACCTCCTGGCTCCATCACCAGACCCTCGACACCAAATGCAATATGTTGGACTCATCAAAATGAATCATATGACCCCAAACTCGAGGGGTTTACTAGTAGCCGCTGAAGAGTTCCACTATCCACCTTCTGGCTGCATCATCAGACCCTCGATACCAAATGCAATATGTTGGACTCATCAAAACGAATCATATGACCCCAAACTCGAGGGGTTCACTAGAAGCCGCTGAAGAGTTCCACTATCCACCTCCTGGCTCCATCATCAGACCCTCGACACCAAGTGTAATATATTAGACTCATTAAAACGAATCATATGGCCCCAAACTCGAGGGGTTTACTGGTAGCCGCTGAAGAGTTCCACTATCCACCTCCTGGCTCCATCACCAGACCCTCGACACCAAATGCAACATGTTGGACTCATCGAAACGAATCATATGACCCCAAACTCGAGGGGTTCACTAGTAGCCGCTGAAGAGTTCCACTATCCACCTCCTGGCTTCATCACCAGACCCTCGACACCAAATGCAATATGTTGGACTCATCGAAACGAATCATATGACCCCAAACTCGAGGGGTTCACTAGTAGTCGCTGAAGAGTTCCACTATCCACCTCCTGGCTCCATCACCAGACCCTCGACACCAAATGCAATATGTTGGACTCATCGAAACGAATCATATGACCCCAAACTCGAGGGGTTCACTAATAGCCGCTGAAGAGTTCCACTATCCACCTTCTGGCACCATCATCAGATCAGCTCCAAGATACCAAATTATAGTTTTGTCATCCGAACTACATATACATACAAAGTTTCATTTCGATACAACAATTAGAAGTAGGTTAAAATTGACTTCTACGATTTTTTACATTGTTTGTTAATAATAATAAATTTTTATTTCAGAAACATTGAGGGTTTTTTATATATCAATGTTCAGAAAATACACATTTAAGGTTGACAATGTTCCAAGTAAAAAATGAGCATTACAGAAAAAAGTGTATCGTTGGTGCCTGTACTAATGAAAGAAAATCATTGTATCACAGACACCAGAGCAGAGGGAGAGCAGTGATGGCCCAATGGTAACGGTCGCGACTTACGAGTTGTAGGTCGTAGGTTCGAACCCAGACAGGTGCTTTACTTTGTGTAAATTATTTCATCACCACTGCTCTCAAAACGGTGAAGGAAAACATCGTGAGGAAACCGGCATGTCCTAGAACCAAAAATTCGAAGACATGCGACATCTACCAACCCGCACTGGGCCCGCGTGGTAGATTACGGCCCGCTCCCTCTCACAGAGAGGAGGCCTGTGTCCCAGCAGTGGGAACATTATAGGCTGATTATGTATGTATGTATGTACAGACACCAGCGCCTTCCAAGACCGAACGTTTGTTAGTTACAAGTGAGGTAAAAACATGTTAAAAACAGTTGCATAAAGACACGACCCGCTTGAAGAAAACGAAGCAAGAAGGATCTTTAATAATAACGGTTCTGAAGATAACCGCATCAAACACAAAACCGTAGAATACAGGTGCGAGCAACATTTTCTCGAAAACCATTATTCGTTTGAATTATGATTATTGAAATGGCTGCATTCCAGTAGGTATAAATGTCGTTTATTAATTAACATTGGGTTTTCTGTTTTCCCACAGTTCTCCAATTTCCTGTCGAAAGTTATAGGTACTAGAACTTGACGTAGGTAGGTGTCAATTGAATTTCTATAAAGTAAATCACAAAAGTGAAATCTCTAGTTTTGTAATATAGCACGCAATTATACAATCAATCAATCTCCCTAGCCATTTCCTAAATGTTGGCGTCGGCTTCAAGTGTAACCGGTTGCAGCTGAATACCAGTATTTGACATGGAGCGACTGCCTATCTGACCTCCACAGCCCAGTTACTGGGTACCACGATACCTCTTGATAAGACTAGTTGTCAGACTTTTGGGTTTCTGACTACTCGTAATTAGCAAGCAATGATACAATCCTATTAATAAAATCTGGAAACTCTTAGATTTCTCACAAGACCGGTAATACAATTAAAGAGCTTGAAAAAACCCATCACAATATTATAATCACCATATAAACGTAGTCGTTAATCGCTAAATACGTGCGTCCTTTATACCTCGCTATGGAACTTTACCATAATTAGTTGCATCGCAGTAAATTATGATACGTTAAAGGAACATATCGACAGTTCCCCGGCTATTTGATCTAAGCGACATTTTTTGCGAAATTGAGTTATATACATAATTGGAATCAGCTAATTTTTCTAATCCCAATTATGTATATAACTCAATTTCGCAAAAAATGTCGCTTAGATCAGAACTTCGAGAGTCATATTATGACTCTCGAAGTTAAGTTACGGACCCGTTTTTTAATTGTGTAAAGGGAAATATTACTGCTTGTCCCCTTGACGTTAAAGATGAAAGCAAAGAAGGTACGAAACTTTCTAGGCTGGCCTAACCTTTTCATCCATATACTATATAATATTATAAATTCGAAAGTAACTCTGTCTGTCTGTATGTTACCTTTTCACGCCTAAACCGCTGCACCGATTTAGATGAAATTTGGTATAAAGATAGTTTGAGTCCCAAGAAAGGACATAGGATACTTTTTATCCCGATATTCTCTCGGGATCGAGGTTTATGTGGATGAAACCGCGGGGCGCAGCTTGTTACAAATAAATACAGTCCGGTCGCCGCCGAGAGAATGCATTCTTGACATTCTGTCAGTTACATACAAACGAATACGTGTTAGGGGAATTTGATCTTTATTAGTTATTAGATTTGTCGCACCATTGTCTCGACGGCCGGACTGTACATTAAGTAATAATTGAAGAGCTGCAGGTAAAAACATAGATAATTACTTAGCTTGTTAGGAGATTAATTCATATCATAATTTATTAGTAGGTAGGTAATAAACACGCTGATAAAACGAAAACATTCTTCATAACATAGAACAATAACTTAATGAGGTGCAATTATTAATTGCCTAGCCCATTCATCGATGATTTCTTGGAATCTTCATAGGTCGGAGGGTGTGGAATAGAAAACGACTATAAATTGGATTAATTATTTCAGTAAAGTAGGACTAAGATGTATTTCTAGTATTGATATTTGTCTATTTCTATTTCGTAACAAACTGACCTATAAAGATAGCTTTTATCTTGTAATAAAGATAAATGTTTGAACTATTGAAATCGTATTCACGATAGTCCGTTTGAAAGGGTTATAAATATAAAATAATGATGCAACAAAATATCACAAGTTACGTCGTTAAAGTTCCAAAATACTTTAAGAAAACCCCAGAATGTTTACCGAATTAATAAAGGTACACAACCTACAATTGATATCATTATGAGTACCTTAAAAATGTAAACAAAAATAAACATGAGGTTTTTCCGACCAAAACCCAAAATACGATTCACTTTAGAAACATAACTGCATGATTTAATAACAATAAACTATTGACATAACAAAATACGTCAATAAGGATGTAAACATCCTTAATTTGATAATGATTGACGCTCTAGAATGCGTTGTGCCAAACAAAAACAAACCGCTCTAGTACAACGTTTACGAAGAAAAACCGCGGACGTCGGCGACACGCCCGTTCATCTCAAAGAGCCGCCCAATTACTGAGCATAAAAAAAAGCCGCTATGACGTCTGTGACCGACCACTGTTTGAACTCCGGCTGACCTAAGCGCACGCGCAATCTTTATATATAAGGAGTGGGAGGAGGTGCAAGGCTTCATAACATATTGAACGCTAGTAGCAAGCAGACGTGTTAAAACTGAAATTAACTATAATCAAAATGTACACAAATCCTTTCGAGAGAAAACACTCGTCGTTGAGGCAAGCCCTCGACCGCTTCATGAAAGGCGAGACCCGGCTGAGCTTCAGGAAGAAGACGGACTTATCCAAGTCTTCGAGCAACAGTACTTCTTCGATGAATTCGTCAACAATGGACTACAAACCTAAGTTTAATGAGAAGAGGTGAAGAGAACAGTGCAAATGTGTTGTGATAGTGAAATATTTCTGCCAGTTCCACTCAAAAAAAAGGTTGGTATTTGTGATTTTTATTGTTAGTTTAGAAATCATCATCATCTGTGACAATAACTCCTGCTACGCCATTCATCTGTTTAGGATCATTCGGCTCTCATGCTAAGTCTCCATAATATTGTATGTAAGTCCTCCTCAGTTCTTTTAAAGATTGTGTTCATCATTATTCAAAGTCGTCTACTGAGGGAAATTTCAGTATTTAAAACTAAAAGACCAATTCACATCGCCAACGTTTGTAAAGACCATTCTCAAAATATTTGTATTCGATCCAGACGAATTCCAATAGCTTCAGATTAAATTCATGTCTAAACAATTGAGAGCTACTCAAATTTATAAATTAAATTAATTGGACGAGTTCAAAAACTGCTATTCCTTCCCATAATTGCTTTAATTGGTAAACGTTTAATTGAGATTCCCACGAATCGGTGTTACTGAAATACAAATGAATTGGGGTGGAATATAATTGCGCATGGAATAGAAAATGTAGAACAGCTGCCACCAAACATTTGCGACTAGAACACAATAATTATGGTCGTATATTAATGTAACGGAAACTGTTTCAATTATCGTAGACAGGAAAACTTAGCAATATGAACTGAATCATTTAGAGAAATATTTGAATTTGCCACGAAAACCTTAACTATAAAGATATAGGTAATTAATAAAATATTTAAAGAAGTATTATATACGGTGCTAAACCTACCATCACAGTTCGCTTTAAGTTATTACTTAAAGTTTAACAGATCAGTCCAAGCTAGTCAGCAGTAAAACTTGTGGGAATGTTTTCGTGACATTTGCGCTATTATAGAACTAGTTAAACAAACCCAACTGGACCACGACGATTAAAACTACCATTGTACGGCAAATAATTATACAGTTTTGCAACCACGTAGATTCCCACGTTTGTTGGCATTGAAAATATATATAATTGAGAATGAACACGCTATATGTAGTGTATTGTGTGTGTGTGATAAGCGAATACTATTCAGCAAGGTTAGAGAGATAGGATCACCCATACTCATGTTATAATAAATACATCTATAGGATATCAATATTGTCAAATCTTTCGAAATTGATTATTTTTTTTATCCTACAATCAAAATCAAACAACATGCTCTAGTTTTTTTCATGTGTCTAATATTCAATTATCATATTTGTTTGCATCGATTTTGTCACATATTTATATTTCTGGTACACTCTTAATCCTACGAGCTCTTTCGTATTATGTAGAGCTTCATCAATACCGGTAGTCGGAAATACCCTAGATATGTGCGCGTCCATAAACATGAAAGTCTTTTTCGAAAGTTACTATCTAAAAATTCAAGACGACTCATTACTCTAGCGTCTCTATCTTCATTTTATTTCCAAACCACTATTGTCCTTCATTGTTAATCTGGTATACGAGACCATCTCCTAGCAAACAAACACGGTTAACGGGAATGCCCAAAGTCTAAAGTAATTTTTCTGTTGCCCCCAGGTCGAGTGTGTTCGAGACCGGTTGATTGACGTCAGAAGCACGGAGACCAGTGGACAAGGGACTTAACCCGTCAAAATGAATGAATAAATTTATAAATATATTCTTATTTTTAACAATTTAATTGTTTTATTTGAGTGTTTTTCCCATGGAGTTGTGTAATCATGTAAGTAAACAGAGGTTCAAAAGTTGCTGCCTGATAAGTAGGTATAGTCAAATCAAACAATATAGTCTGATTTGGATATGATTTTGAAGCAAAAAGGTGTGAACCAATCTGATCGACCTATACACACAATCAGGTACCTACAAAAATAACATAAGTACTTGTAACTACAAGTTAACTTATACAGGGTGTTACGGAAAGGGTATATCAATACAAACGGGTTAAAGAGTGTATCTGGTCTAGGATCTCTGTACAAAATTTCAGCTCAAAAGCAGTAACTTTGAAAATGCTTAATATTTTTTTATTTCGATAGTTTATTAAATTGAAATCATAACAAACGTTTCACCGCACTACGAGGGTCATTATCCATTATCTGTAGTGTGTTTGTGCGCCTAGTACACGCCTACACGCACATCACGCCGCGCGCCGCGCGCCTGTGCAGCGCCGTGATGTCGAAATAAAAAAATATTAAGCATTTTCAAAGTTAATGCTTTTGAGCTGAAATTTTGTACAGAGATTCTAGACCAGATACACTCTTCAACCCGTTTGTATAGATATACCCTTTCCGTAACACCCTGTATACCACACACTAAATACACTAAACTATACAATTGTTACACTACACACAAACACATACCTACTATGATAACATATTAGGTGTTTAGATTCTCTAATCTAAAAAGTACCTACTAAAAACATAAGAACCTCAAATTACCACATGACACACAACCGAACCCTAACACATGAACCGACGACACAGAACCGATCGAAGTGGAGGTGCTTGATGAGGCTTATGTCCAGCAGTGGACGTCTTTCGGCTGAAATGATGACGATGATGATGACCTCAAATGAGAGAGTAGTGTCTGAAATCTGAAAGCAGTACACACTTGACACTGCACAAAATTAATCGCCACAGAACAAATATGTAAATGCGCTTAATTTCAAAAGAGCTGTTAATACTTTGTTGAAAAACTGAGTTATAAAATTGATAGTAGACAATTAGCGATACAAAATGAATCACACAATGACATATAATATTTATGAAACTAGCTGCGCCCCGCGGTTTCACCCGCATAAGTGTCGATACCGTGGGAATATCGGGATAAAAGGTAGCTTATATGTTAATCCAGGGTATCAGCTACCTCCATACAAAATTTTATTAAAATTGGTGTAGCCGTTTGAGCGTGAAGAAGTAACAAACATATAAACACACACACACTCACAAACTTTCGCCTTTATAATATTAGCGTGATATCGTTTAATTAATTTCTCGATACACCCGAAATTTAAAAATAAGTAAGTATAGTGAAGCGAGAAATTGCAAACACTGAAATATTATTTCACAGAACCAATGCATGCAATGTTGATGAATATATTAATGATTCCTGCAAGAAATCAGCTCAGTGATAACTATGCTTACCAAAATTACGTTATTTTTGTTAGTTTTTATTATTTTCAAAGTTGTTGATTATTATTATTTATTGATGTGTGTTTAAAATGTGTATATTAATATTATATTGTAAATTATAACACTTACACCTATTGATTGTTTATTTGTATAATTTATAATTTTTCTATAACGTGTTATACATTTTTGGTAGGCACATTAAAGTAACAATTTTTTCTAAGAAATATTTTTTTATATTGATAAATAACCCGGCACGAAACACGTTTCCAAACACGTTTCCGTTTGGAGTTGTCCTTTAATAAGAAATTATAATAAATACGTTTGTATACAGGTTTATTTTACAAATTCTTGATACATAGATTAATTTACATGAGATTTGGAAGTAACTGGTTATTGTGGGCCTCGAGGTGGGTAGGATTAGGCTGGCAACCAGACGAATATTCGTCATTCATGTCTATTTTATTTGAAAAAAAACAATCTTTATCTATTAGTAGGTTGTAAAGCTACGAAACACACTTAGGGTCAAGCACACTTACGCATATTTAAGAAATGCCTACAAAGATTCCAACGGCTTGAATGACAGTTGGATCAATCTGTGAGATTTGTAATGTGAGTAAGTGAGTGCCAATCTTAAGTGGAATTGGGCCGGACATTTTTGCTGCATTTCATATGAGCTGTGGGTTAAATGAACCTCTTGGTGAATCCTGGGTGATACTACATGTGTAAATAAGTAATAGGTTTATTATTTCAGGTTACTAATCTCTTCGAACGAAGCACTTCGTATAATTATGATCGAACTTCACGTACAAGTAAGTCGTTTAATCATCAATTAAATACTAGGCGACATCGTGGCAACTTGGTCTGCCGTGAAGTCACCTAGCATTTAATGATGATGACGAAAATTAACTCCTACCGAAACGACTAGCCGCAATGGCAGTGGACTGACGTGTTTGGAAAAGGAATGGGAGGCCTTTACCCAGAAATGGGACATTACGGGATAAATAAATGAGTCCGCGTATCACTGGTCAGTTTCCCTCCGTCGTAAGTAATGAATAAAATGCAAGAGGTTGCACGGTTGCTACATATTGTTTCACAGCTGATTTATGTCCGACTAATTCGAAACTCAAAGAAAAACACTTCCAGGATCCATCGAGAAACTTAACAACCCAAAACAACTACCAACACTAGACAATTAATCAATCTAGACATATATCCAATCATAGAGATAACATTGTGACCCTACAAAAACTGTCCTGTCAGATTAACGACAGACACGAGCTAAAACTTTGCAGTTTTACAAGTAAAATAAAATGAGCAAAAACCATGACGTCAAGAGACATCGTGACAAGTTTTTGCTATATGCTGTACCGTCATCTGCTAGCCTTTTCCCAACTATGTTGAGGTCAGCTTCCAGTCTAACCGGATGCAGCTGAATACCAATACGCTGCTATATGCTGTATATGGCAATAAAAATAATAGAATGATTATAAGTTTATTTACAATTTTAATTATATGTAATCTATATACACATTATTAAACAATCGTGTGCGGACGGGGGACCCCCGTCAGAAACGAAGTTGTTCACGCATTACTTGCATGCACACAAACTCGTATATAATAGAAAGAGACAGAGAGAGAGAAAGTGTGAACTTAATACACGTTTTTAATATGGAGCCAATATGGGTTTTACCGGTCAGTCGGCCGGTGGATTTTTTTTAACGGTCGAAGTGGAGGTTCTTGGGCCTATGTCCAGCAGTGGCCGTCTTTCGGCTGAATGATGGTGGGTTTTAGAAGCTTTCATAAATTTGTCGCCATCTTGGATTTTTTTGACCTCGCTATCGGCCTTAGCACCTTCAAAAACCATGAAAACGTCATCCATGACGAAAAATTTGAAAATATTCGCTGCCGCCGTTTCTTCTAAACTACACAATAGATTTTAGAATTTGATGTGATTTTAACTATCATTTAGAGAATTTATTCCGGAAGGTTTATGTGTAAAACTAGCTTCTGCCCGCGACTTCGTCCACGTGAAATTTTACCCTCCTCCTATTCACCCTCTTAGTGGTGGAATTTCGAAAAACCCTTTCTTATTGGACACCTACTCTTCACAAAGAATGCACCCTCCAAATTTCATGTCTCTTGGACCAGCGGTTTAGGCTGTGCAGTGATATATCAGTCAGTCAGTCAGGACTTTGTATTTTATATATATAGATGCAATAATATTTTACTTAGATATAGCATATAGCACAAAAATCTCGATATTTGGACATGTCGCCACATCAGTAATTGCACCCGAGCGAAGCATGGACGAGTGGCTAGTTCAACCATAATTAGCCTATTTTATCTAAGTTTTGGTGTCAAAGGGAGCCATGAGACTGCTATCATACTAAACAATAATGGTCATTTTAATTAAATTGTGTTCAGGGGTGTCCACCCCTCAATTTCAGCCAATCAATTCAATTTCAACTATAAAGCATCCATTTTAAAGTTGAAATTGAGATGGCTGATGTCCAGCAGTGGTGGCCCAGGTAACATTGAGATTGCTGATCTCTAGTAGTGGTGGCCCAATGGTAATGGCTCCAAGTTACGAGTTGTAGGTCATGGACTCGAACCCAGGCAGACGCTTTACTTTGTGTATATATATATTTCATCACCACAGCTCTCAAAACGGCGAAGGAATACATCATGACGAAACCGGCATGTCCTAGAACCAACATTTTTTTTATTTTTATTTAAAGGGCTTTGTCGCTTAGCGACCACATCGCCCAGTGCAGAAAAACACAAAATTGTTGATTACTTACTATCTATCTTAAAACTAACTTGTACAATTCTTTAGCTTTATCGGAAACTGGAAAAGCAAGGATGGTATTACAAAAGCCAGCGTATCTTTTATGTCGTCCGAAAATATCAATTCTAGTATTTTCATTCCGGACACACTCCATCAGAATATGAAAGACATCATCAACCACTCCACAGTCATCACAATTTGGAGACAAAGCTTTCCTCATTAAGTAATAAAACTTTTTTGATGGAATATGTCCGGAACGAAGTCTTAAGGCTATAGTAATTAGGTTTTTATTGAGGTCACAATCAATCAAAAATTCGAAAACATGTAACATCTACCAACCCGCACTGGACCCGCGTGGTAGATTACAGACCACTCCTTTTCGTATAGAGAAGGCCTGTGTCCCAACAGTGGAAACATTATAAGCTGATTGTCTTTTAAATAAGATAATATTCAATTCTTCATAAAAATAATATTCAACTACCCATATCTAACATCTTCCAGCAAAATTTATCAAGACACAAAAATAATGAACATAAAACAACTTTATATTATTTACAACACAATCACATGCATTTTCATCAGAAATATTCTCAACAAAAGCGTTCACTCAAACATAACACTCACTCAATATAAAATTATAAACAAGTTAGTCAACGCAGTACACGGCGAGCAAGCTTGCTAGTTTTACCAAAAACAAGAACTATGGCAAAAAAATGCTAACTTTTGAAGGAGCCCAGCTTTATAACAAATTACCGTCCTGTATAAGAAATATACACTCTTACAATGCATTCAAAACTCAACTTCGCCAGCACATAATTGCGGATCGATCACTTTTGGAGAAATGAATGCATTAGATGGGTAACTATTAAATTGTAACACTGATGACGAACATATTTTAATCTACATTAATCTACAATTACTTTTAATCTACAATCTGTATATTTTTAGTATTGTTCTCAAGTAAGTGACTTATGTCTTTATTGGGAATAAAGTTTCTTTAAACCGAAGATAAATTTTGATTATCATAAGTAGCATAACAATTTACTGTAACATAAATATCAGTAAACCGTAAAATAAACAAGGCAAGATATGAGTTATAAGACACATTTGACTGGCATTAAGTTTATTATAGCTACAGAGTAAATAAACGTAGTACCTATTACATTATTTATTTATAGGCCCATTGTGCCGAGTATACTACGTGAACTCGACAAATGGATGAGAGGGATATGTGTTATCAAAGCCAAGGGTAACGACTCTAAGTTACGAGCTAGCGCGGTAGTTTGCTTTGATAATGAGTGTGGTGTGTTCGTTCTTAAAATAAATTAAAATGCTTTTATGTACTGTGCATTTGCGATTTATTTGCCAAAAATGTAAACAAATAATAACATGAATTAATAGAAAAATAACTTTAATTCCTTCACAATAATGTTGAGTTTACGCTACAACTTCAAACATTTTTATAACTTTGTCAATAGTGCTAGTCACTCTGAAATCAACTTAATTTTTCATTGGAATAAAGTTGATATTTGTTTAATTTGAAATAGGGAAGGAGTGTGCACTGTGCAACATTGCGAACTTTTACTTTAGGTAGAATGTTTTGTTACAAATAGCCTTGCCTACATAAACTCATTTAGATTTATTTTTAACGGTTTTCTGTTTATATATGAACGAAGGCCTCCTGGCTAATAATAATAGCCAAACGGATTGATCGATCAGGTTAAGCTACGCTTGCCGCGGTTGGTCCATGGATGAATAACCATCTCTACATCCCGAAACCCCGCCGTGTCTTGGAAAGCATGTTAAGCATTTGGTCCCGGCTGTCGTTATGGGTCACCAGAAGCCCGAAAGTCTGACAACCAGTCTTAGAATAGAATAGTATACTCTTTATTATGTACACCATATAAATTACAGATATAAATATAGAAACTTGTAGGGGAATCTGCCCCACCAAAACGAATTAGTGGGGTATTCCACTGCAAAATTTTAGGCATTCCACTTTGCCCCACCAGTGGGGCGCCTCGGTTTCCATTGTGACCATTTTTTTCTGTAAATCAGCCTGCAGCGATCTATACCGAAAAACCCGCTGCTTTATGAAAGCACCCTAAAATGCTTAAATCCGTTCAGCATCAACACAGTAATTTCCTAAACCCACAAACTTATGCCAAGACAAGAGAAGTGTAAACAAATTGTTTAGCATTCCATCTTCTTTAGACACGTGCTAACTGATATCAAAATGCCTTTCTCTGTTAGCTAACATTTATTAACGTTTTATAGAAAGTAAACTTTCGTACTCTCCGAGATTTGGAAGACATATTATGTCCGTAGCCCTGCGCTTTGGTACCTCAGACATCTAATTAACGTCACGGTATAAAATTAATCGTAATAAATAACAAAAGAGCAGTTGTAGCCCTGTGGTAAAGGCAGCAACTTACGAGTTGTAGGTCGTAGGTTCGAACCCAGACAGGCGTTTTACTTTGTGTAAATTATTTCATCACCACTGCTCTCAAAACTGTGAAAGAAAACATCGTGAGGAAACCGGCATGTCCTAGAACCGAAAATTCTAAGACATGTGACATCTACCAAAGCGCACTGGGCCCGTGTAGTGGATTACGACCCACTCGCTCTCACCGAGAGGAGACCCTGTGTGGGAAACATACAGTGGCGTGCATTGGTTTTCAGAATAGGTAGGCACTAGGCCGGATCTAGTCTAGGCAGACGCGGTCACTAATAAAAAAAAATAGTGAGGTCAGAAGTGTGGTTATTTGAGTAGGCATGCCTACTTATGGGTGATAAATTGCGAAGGTCGAACGTCATGGTACCTATTACGCGTGAGACGTACGTATTTTTAATTTTGTGACAATGTGCGAATAGTACGGGAGCCGAGTAGGCCGTCTGGCGACTGCGTACTGCCGTGCGTGTTTGTAAGAAGATTTGGTTTTTTGTTAGGTATGATAATTTTGTGAGTTTCTTAATTGTGGGGCACACACACTAAAATGTAATTGACAGGCTTATGTTGATATATTGAGGTAGGCACTGCTTATATGCCTATATGCAACGCACGCCACTGGAAACATTTACCCTGATTATACTAAATAACAAATGAATAACGTATGACTGCTTTGTTGTTTCTAGTGGTCGCTTAAAACAGAAGAAGAACTAGCGGGGGTCAAAGAGGGGGGCGTGGAGGGGGCGGGGGGGGGGGGGGGTCAGGGGATCAGTCCGGAATAACTCGTCGCAAGTGCTACTGCTGAACTTGAGGGTACGATTCTCGGGTCGAGCAAAGTGTTATTGGGTTTTCGCCTCTGGAATTTTTCAGTAGCAGCCCATGCATGGTTGCGGCTTGCGTTTGTGCCCGGTTGATGGCGATAGGCTTACCCCCTATAACATGGGACTTAAACATAACTGGCGAAATGTGGATGTTCTATAGGTACACCTCTGCTGAACCCTTTGGGGAAAAAGGCGTAATGTCACGTTATACTATATTAAGGTCGCTATACCCACTGGTGTTTTACGAGGGTTGGCGCTTCTCCAACGTCTGCGCAGCGCCAACGTTGCGCAGACGCGACGTTAACGTCCCGCTCTGTCTGTGTGGGCGCGGGTGGGGTTTACCACTGAAACTCGCAACGTTAACGTCGCGTCTGCGCAACGTTGGCGCTGCGCAGACGTTGGAGAAGCGCCAACACTCGTAAAACGCCATTGGGATAGCGGCCTAAAAGTCACCATCATCTACAGCCCGACATCACCCGCTGCAGATCAAAGGCATCTCTTTTCGAGTGCCAATCCCCACGCCGCGATGGTAAAGATACTATTTGGAACCAAGCTGCCAACTGCAACTGCCGACAGCACGTGCAGCGACTGCATGCAATCGGCTAAGGTAAAATCGCGAAAAAAAATCAGCTGTGGGTCATTGTACTCATCATGAACAACTTTTATTATGGGACTAAGCCTAAAATTGCGAAAAAAAATCAGCTGTTACCTACATATTTATATTCGCATAATTCGACAAAATGTAGGGAACAGCTGATTTTTATTCGCGATTTCATGTTTGGTCCCATAGTAAAAGTTGTTCATAATGATGAGTACAATGACCCCTTAAGAGGAAAACGGTGATTAAAATTTCACCCTGTATATACTCAATCATGTCTGTCTGTTTGATAAAAAAAAAAAAAACTTGCAAGCTACCTACCTATCTACTTTTCCGAAGCTCTCACGTGTCATGTCAAGTGACACTCAAGTTCAAGGTAACTCACACATTTACAAAACTCGTGCTAAGCTAGATTTTGTGTACGCTGACGTCACCGTCGGTCGCATACCGTCGATCACGCGTACCAAAACGCGGACGATAAAAGCACGTGTATTGTGTAGCACCGACGGACGGCGAGCGCGTGTCCATACAAATCAGTAAGCCGTGTACGCACGAACGACCAAAACATGCACGAACATCGAACAGTTTGTTCGCACTTGCGTACCACTAACGAACATACTGTGTTCGTCAAAAATGTTCGTGACGATCCAATTTGGTTGTTCTGTGCAGAAAGTGTTCGGAGAAATTTGATGGATTTCTACTTCACTGTTGACCACTTCTAACGGTGAATCCATGGTTACTGAGGGATAGAGTGCGAACACAAGAAGAACTGTGTTCGCAAGGTGTTCTTGTTCGCTTTGCTAATTTACATCCACACGTAAGTACGAACCAAATGTTCCGTGATCGATGTTCGTGTTCACCATATTTTGTTCGTTCGTGATGTCGCTAACCGTCGATTGTGCCTTAGTGTACGAGTAGGTAATCGACAAATTATTCATACTCTAAATATATTTGTCAATATTGAACAGTGAGTCAAGTGCTATACTTAACTTCTAAAGGCTGCAGCAGATTGGGGCGAGCCGCAACACATTGCAAAAATCCTCCTTCATCACTTTCTTTTTTATGAACCAACAACGCACACTACAGGTAACCGCACCGCACTTTTTTGTATGAGAATGTATTGCGCTGCGACGATCTCTCGCGCCCAGCCCTGGTCCAGGCCACGGTACGGAGCGAGAGTGCATGGGAAACCGTCAGTCATCTCCTTCTACGAAGTAGTAATGCTCGCGAACGAGAGAAGAGAGTGAGGGAGAGGCAATCTTTGCGTCCTCACGCCCCTAGTCGCCGCAGGAGACGCCCAGGGCGTCGTGACTCGAGAGCCGATTCCCGACTATCGTAGGCGCGGGCTTGCGGATGGCGAGCAACGGGTCGTCTGGTAAGGACCAGACCCGGATCGACAGCGCGTTGTGTTCCACGCACGCCTCAAGGAGATGTCAGCACTGACTGATGAGGTCCGCTAGGGCCGGTGCCTGCCGGGGTCGCGGGTTGTTCGAAATAGTTACCGTGGCCCCTGGCACAGGCCACTGAAGGAACATGGGTGGATTTTAGTCAGTACATGTCTGACATGCCCTCCCGCTCCACCCAGAGCGGGACCACTTATTTGATAATTTCCCGCCCAAAAAAAACCCGTTTTGGTTGTAATGTGCGCTTGGCTTTAAAGTGACATGGATGTCAAGCACACATAAGTTTATAGGTGCGAAATTGACACGTCGCGCGTTGGTTGCCATGCAACAGACACAACATTATCTTTCAACGACTATTGAGTTCAAGTATTTGAAATTGAAATATTTTGAGAGCCGATACGATTGCTTATAATAATCTAGTACCTGAGAAAACAAGATTGAGGATATTGGGGTGATATGGTTCTAAAATGTACCTACATAATATGTCATTCAATAATGTTTTTTTCACTCTTAAATCGATGACCTTAGAACATATCTCTTAAAGCAGTGTTCATAATCTCAGATAATTACATTCCATCGCTAATTAATCAGTTATCTACTTTATTGCAATGTATTCTAAGTTGATTTTTGAGTGACCATTTGTAACAAAAAGGTCCTAAAAAGTTTTTGATTGCAATGGAATTTGAACGTTGTTAAGTATAAGATTCGGTTTGTTGTTCCATAACTTGAAAATTATCTCAAATTCCTGGCTCTAATATAGTTACAGATTAACTATCCATCTCAACGGATCACCCTTTATCATCATCATCAGCCTACAGCAGTCCACTGCTGGACATAATTATACTTCTCCAGTTGCACGCCATTCAGCTCGATTCTCGGCAACTATAATCACGCTGCTACCAGCCACCCTGCGAAGATGAGCTCCACCTAGCCTGAGGGCATCCTACCTACCTTACGTTTACCGATTCGCGTCTCCACTGAGGAACACGTCTACCCCAACGGTCATCGGTTCTACGGCTATCACCCTATAGTTCGTGCTAATATGAGAGAATAATTTCACATCACATAATAAGTATACCGAGTGGAAAATCTGGTCTTAAAAACAGTACCTATACGCCTTTTATACGCAAGACTACGAGAACATAGGGTTCTTTTGTTTTCCGAATCAGTACACAGTTTCATTAATCATCTTGCAGCTGTAGGAATTTTATCAGCACTAATGACCTGAGCTGACCTTTCGTTGGGAAACGTACCGATGTATGTGCAATGTACAAAGACTAAACACATAGACATTGACATTGACATTTGGCTAAATTATGTTCTTTTGCTTTTGAAATATCATAACAATTGGAAATGCAAAGTCAAAGTCAAAGCATTTATTTCAAATAGGCACATAAAAGGCACTTTTGAACGTCAAAAAATATCTTAAAATAGAATTGATTCTAGTCGCCCATTCCAAAAGGTAGTTTTCGTATGGAGAAGAATGGGCAAGAAACTCCACCGTTACTCTTTTAAATGCTACCACAATAAAATCCAAAATGACTGTTTGTATGAAATGTAGGTACCTAATTGTTTAATATGAAATAGACAACGTGCCCTTTCCACTGCCACTTAAGTTTTGCTACTCCAGAAGAGATGGCCGATGGGGCCGACAAATTCTGAAGTGGCCTCCCACAAGATGAACCGTTCTGACATTGCGAAGGCCGCAGGAATCCACTGGATGCGAGAAGCACAGAACAGCACCCTACCAATCGGAAGCAGAATCATTTCAAAGCTAATTGGTAATCCATTGCTTCATAAGTTCGAAAAATTTGCCTGTCCAACACGTAAATAACGCAATGAATGTAGTTCAACTGTCAAAATGAAACCGATTCCGATTGATAAAGTGTTACGCAATTGCCCCGCTGGTCGAAGTGGCGATGCTTGAGGAAGGCCGACGTCCAACAGTGGACGTCTTTCCGCCGAAATGATGATGATGATGTACTATCGTCACATTTTAATGGAGAAACGTAACTGGAGAAACCTCGACCCCTGTCATTTAAGATGTCCTAGTTCAGGGGTCGAGACCACATTGATGTAATGTAATGAAGTTTAAAAAAAATACTCTTACCAAATTGTATTCATTCACTCATTATAAGCCTTTCCCTCTGTATGCTAGTGCCAGCTTCCTACTAAACTAAAAATAACGACTGTACAAACACCGTACCTAAGATTTCTACAATATTTACTTTTATAACATACCTACACACAAATAAATTATAATCTATGTCATATAAAACTGGCGTAATAATTAAGGCTTTATTAGTCTGACGTCAATTGTGTGGAACATTCCGCCAGCACCTAATTTACACTGATATAAAATTAACTAAGGTAATGTACAAACAAATTTAAAACACATAAAGTACATTAGAATCAATTATTTCATCATAAACATCGTTTTCATATTGTTAAATTTTAAGCTAGGTTCGTGTGTTGTTGACATTAATAATGTTAAGCTAGGGTTGCTCCTCGGATCCGTCCAGATTTTTTTAAAGATAGGTACAGGCCAAGTTTTTTCTGACTCTTTAACCTTTTGAACGCCAGAGTATAAACGTATCGCCGTACCCCTGACGCCAGGCCACTTTAACAAAACAACACACATACACACTTAAAACAACAAATTTCTCGATATTGGTAGTTTATTTTAAATATTAGTTTCATGCAATACAATATAGACGGAAGCTTAAACTTTTAAATTATATAAATAAAAACACACAAAAGTAATGATTAAATTGTTTATTTCATAATATGGTGCGACCCGTGCGACGTGTATTTTGTCATATAAATGTGTGACGTTGGCGTTCAGGGTAAGATTTCGTTTGTCACATATATGTGACAATGGCGTTCAAAAGGTTAAAAGTTCTGACAAGAGTGGCCCACCTTATGGACAGTGTAAACCACTTAACTACTTAAACAGGCGGACTGTTTGAATAGTGCCAAAGATTTTCCTTATGCCCCACGTGTAAGATTGTAAATATATATATGTTCTTTCTTTCAGATTTCATTCTCTCATGTAAAGAAAAGAAAAAAAATTACGACTGACTCGACTTCGTGACTAACTCTTCACGTGACTGTTTTTTCTCTTCTGTCTATGTCTTTCTTGACTAAGTTCAAACAACACCTACAACCACGCAGGACATTCCTACTGCTCAAGAAGCAATTTTTTTCAACAATTATTGTCCCACAGCTTCGCAAATCTCTTCCATAGCATTCCATTGTTTTTTGTGCGGTGCCTTCTCCGAGCAATCTACCAGCTAGAAAACGCTAGCGTGACGACTTAGATGCATTTACGGGAGATTGGTCGGTGTAGAATAGAATAGAATACTCTTTATTATGTAATTACAGACATAAATATAGAAACTTTACAATGGGTGACACAATGGTCGGTCTTATCGCTAAGAGCGATCTTACTACATAGCATAGCATTGTAGCATTTTACTTCAAGAAAAATCACCGACCCTTCAATAGAAAAATGGCGGAATACAGGCAAGTACAGATTTCTTCAATATTAGACCGAACGTAATGCAAAAATAAATCAAATAAGTAAACTACTTTTTAATGGACACAACTTAAACAGTACAGGTTTTTTTTAATTACGAGTACCTACCTGCTATTATTTTGTCGTTATTGGTATAAATATTGAACTTTAAAGTAATTATTTCATTAGTAGGTATAAATAACGAGTTTCTGTTCATAATAATGACGGTATCGACACGATTGCAACATTAAAATTGGACTGAAAGATAAACAAACGTCCAATGATTGCGGTTATCATATTTCCTTTAATATTGGTTTGTCGTTGATTAGTTCGGTCAGAGGGGTTATTGCATAACATACTATCAGTAGCAATGGCTTTCATTTTGACAGTTCAACAGCATTCATTGCGGTATTTAAATTGCTGAGCAGACAAATTTTTCGAACATATGAAGCAATGGATTAGCAATATCCTTCAAAATGATTCAGATTGAGATTGATAGTGTGTTACGCAATTAGGGTACATGTTTTTTTAGTTACGTATGTACCTAGAATCTCTATTTCAATTACCTACAGCTAAATCTGCACTAACATTTGGCTGGTTTATAGATAACAGACAATTTAGTTTGTTTGATCTAGGAACAATTTTGCTTTCAAATAAGTTAGATAATAATAACAAAACCATAACAATAAGCATTATACGTGTTATTAATTTATTTGAAATAAACAAACCAACAGCACTGTCACTTACAATTCAAATTAATTAACATTTAAAATTAGCATTTCCGTAACCATGCAAATAACAGGTGTGTATGACATTGACATATGAATATTTACGACAAAGGAGAACATATAAAGTGTATCTAGTAGAACTTAATCTAGAACACGTTAACAACAATGTAAACAACAATGGCCGCTCGAAATTGGATAAAATCGATGTACAAGAACATTTATTACCTATAAGTAATGTTTGTTTTCGTCTATATCGCCGAGCTAACTAGAATTCAATATAACAACTTGCTCACTCCTTGCTAGGAATTGACGCTATTGACATCTCATTCAAGCTGGCTTCACCTGAATTTTCACGGTGAAAGGGGTGTACATAACAAAGAGTATTTTATCCTATACAGTAGAATAGGATAGAAGACTCTTTATTATGTAGGTACACAATAATATAAATTACAGACATAAACAACTATATAAATTTTACAAAGGGTGACACAATGGGCGGTCTTATCGCTAAGAGCGATCTTTTAAATACAACCTTTGGATGAATTAAAAAGGGGTAGGAGAGACAAATACTGTAAGGTCCGATGTTTCTAAATTTGCCAAAGATGTAAACAACAATGGCCGCCCGAAATTGAATAAAATCGATATACAAGAACATTTATTTTAAGTAATGTTTATTTTTGTGTTTTTGTAACAAATAAATGTTCTAGTATATCGATTTTGTTCAATTTCGAGCGGCCATTGTTGTTTACATCTTTGGCAAATTTAGAAACATCGGACCTTACAGTATTTGTCTCTCCTACCCCTTTTTAATTCATCCAAAGGTTGTATTTAAAAGATCGCTCTTAGCGATAAGACCGCCCATTGTGTCACCCATTGTAAAATTTCTATAGTTATTTATGTCTGTAACTTATATTATTGTGTACCTACCTAATAGAGAGTCATCTATCCTATTCTACTGTATAGGGCAAAATACTTTATTATGTACATTCCTTTCACCGTGAAAATTCAGGTAAAGTCAGCTTGAGTTAGCTGTCAATAGCGTCAATCCCTAGCAAGGAGTGAGCAAGTTGTTATATTGAATTCTAGTTAGCTCGGCGATATAGACGAAAACAAACATTACTTATAATAAATGTTCTTGTATATCGATTTTATTCAATTTCGACTTTAGGTTGTCTGTGGTGTACCAGTTACATAATACAATAAATACATTCATCATAATCATTTTCATCTTAATGGGAAATAACATCGCGAGTATTTTTTGCTATTGAAAATGCCAAATCTCATAATTATTTTTATAACAAGTGTTTTAAGCATAACATTAAAAAAATAGTGGCTGTTAATTGAGTACATCTCGAACACGTTTAAACTATTACAACGACATTTTTTTATTGTTCGATACTTGAATGATGTCCTTTTTACAGATACACCGGCAGGCCTGACGGCTCTCCCTACCGTCACAGCCGAAAGCCAGGGAACATACAAAATCAAATCTTTAGAGCTGATTTTACAAAAATCAAATATCTGACTTTTATATCCGTGGAATAAATTGACATCTCACAGTTTTTTTAAGGAAAAACTGCCAAAAAATCAAATTTCTTTCGTAAGATCATCATCATCATCATCATTTCAGCCGAAAGACGTCCACTGCTGGACATAGGCCTTTCCCAAGCACCTCCACTTCGACCGGTTCGCGATTCGCAGGATACTAGGCATAAATTCGCTTGGTCGAATTCGTGCTTACATAATAGGAACATTTCCTGATATCGGGTCGCTGCTATTCGGTGATACCTAAGCCATTACTAGTCACTAGGTAAGTAGCCTTTACCTACCAATTAAAAACAAGTCTACATAATTTATTGTAATTAGATAGAACTGCGACTCAGAGACTTTATTTTTACATTGCCTTAAAAAATGATATTAATTATTCGGCGTGTTCAACAATATTTTAAAAAGGTAAGCCTCAAACGACCTTCACGAATGTTGTCAACAAAGTTCTATGGTCTCCATAACCATTAATCTATCTATGGTATAAATGCACATTGCTTTAAATTAAATTAAATTAAATATTTGTTTATTGATGGCAACTAGGCCCAATTGTTAGTAACATAGTTCTTAAAAACTATTGTTAGTAAACACACACAGAAAACAGAAACAAAACAAAACAAAGATAAAAATAGCAAGGTTAGCCGTCTTCTGACCAGCACCTCCACAGCGTGCGACAACCAGGGTGGTTCGTATTGGATGCCGTTAGAACTAGACCGCGCTCTTGACAAGACGGAATTTGTTTTTTTGCGCATTATGGCGTAAAAATCATCGGTATGCGCAAATGCGAACATACTGGACGCACTACAATAGCGCGGCAGTCCCAACAGCATCCTGAAGCAGTTGTTATATTGAATACGCAGGGCGTCTAGCGATCTCTTAGTAGGTATGCCTTATCCACAGGCCGCTCGTGTAGAATGATTGGCAATACGCTTTAAACAGTGTAATCTTTACCCCAATACTACAACGAGCGAACCTGTGTATCAGCATGTTTGCCCTGACCGCTAGCGCCCTGCGCTCTCGATCTATATCTGCGTCGTCTTTGAGGTCTCCGGTTAGAAAGTGTCCCAGGTATTTAAATTTGTCAACTCTTTTGAGTGGCAGTCCATTCAGCATTACAACTGGGTCGCTACGTACACGTCTACCGGAGGCCTCAAAAACCATGTACACACTTTTGTTTACATTGTAGACAAGCCCATGACTCGTAACATATCGCTCACACACGCGTAACATGCCCTGATCGAGCCGGCCGTTGGGCCCAGCAGCACCATGTCGTCTTCATGTCGTGATGTGTGTTCATGTCGTGTTCTTTAAAAGGCTGTATAAAATTAAGATCATTATTTAAAACACCAGGTTGTCACATGCAATTTACTTTGAAACTATTCGATGGATTAATATCAATTTAACACAGAGAATCTTAGATCAGAGAAACTTTATCCTATAGATAGACGTTTAAATGTGGTAAGTTTAAGTACTTTTTATTTGTTCTTGAGTACAGTTTTCATTGTAGGTTTGTTGGTATATTGGCGTGGCTAGGTGACATATCCTTAAATGTACTATAGTATAAAACAAAGTCGCCAAAAGGTCTGTACGCGCATAACTTCCGAATGACTGCACCAAATTGGATAATTCTTTTTTGTTGTGTTGGGTATTGCCAGGACAAAGTTTGTATGAAAGAAAATTTCAGACATTCCAAAAATAAATTGCACCCGTGCAAAGCTGGGACGGGCCGCTAGTGGCAAAGAATTTAATTTAATGTTCTGTGTCTCGTAATGTTAATTATTTTGCATACCTATGTACTATTGCAAAGATAATGATATCAAGTTTTTCTAACTAAACGGGCAGCTGTTCTGCTGGAGAGTTGCACCATTTCTTCTTCCCAGCTAAAGCACCAGGAAGTGGTGAAGAGCGGGCGTTTTGGGGAACTGTCTTATGTAATTTTGACATTCAAAAAGTGCTTATTCTCAGCCTAATTTAAATGACTTTTGATTTTAATGTAGAAAAAGAAGTAAATTGGTGAAACAAGAAGAAGTGGTGAAGGGCAGGCTGTAATTGAGCCTCCTTCTGCGAAGCAGTCATGCTAGCGAAGGAGGTGGCGGGATGGCTGAGGGAGAGAGCCTCACGTCCCAGCCGCCGCGGGAGACGCTCCGGGCATCGGGAGCCGCGTGACGACTCCCGGCCACCGTAGGCATGGGCCTGCGGACGGAGAGTAATGGGTAGCTCACCGTCCAATCAGGACTACGTCCGTGTCGGACGGCGCGTACGTGTTCCACGCGCGCCTCAAAGAGATGTCAGCATAAACGACCGGGCCTGTCAGGGCCGAAGCCCGCCAGGGGTGCGGGATTGTCCGAAAGGGCTACCGCTACCCCGGAACATAAAGGGCTAAGGAAGGAACACGGATGTGTTTTAGTCAGTAAGAGTCTGACACTCCCTTCCGCTCCGCCCAGAGCGGGAGGGGTCATTTGATGATTTCCCATAAAAATAAAAAAGGCTGTAATTGAGGCTGAAATGTGCCCGTAGCTATTGTAGGTAAATAGCAATATTTTTATTAATGTAGATTAAATGCCAATCACAAGACTTTCTATAGGAGATCCAATAATGCTTCAACAAAAAATTGTTAGCATACCTGTGGATGATGAACAATGACGATACATCTTAGATGATAGAGGGTTAAACATCCTTTCCACAAATTGTTTGTGAATATTTCAGTGTTTGCGCAATAGACTGGATTATTCCGTTTTCTGAAGAAATCGTTTTTCTTAAATGCAAACAAACAACACAAAGCCAATGTATAGGTACTTAAGCTCAATTTTCAACGGTGTAGTTGTAGCTGATAACTCTCTGCAAGCAGAGGGTTGAGAAAATAGTTAATAATAGGCTTATTGAGCCTCTGTCTGTGTGTGCTCAAGTTTTGTTTTTAACCTAGTGATTTCCGTGACCTTTGGACGAGTGCACTGCTTGTTTTTTTGACGTGATAATGTCTTATAAATCGATGAACGCCGGCTGCATGCATGAAACAGCATGACTCATTGTCACGTTCCGCCTGAGCCGAGCGTGCAAGCGAGAGCGCGGATCAAGCGATAGAGAGGCACGATCGGCCTAAGCGTTCGGCTTGTGACGCATTGTTTTCTTATGACGTTATCACGTAAAATCGTCCGTAAACCGACTTTACAGACAAACAATTTTTAGTAAGTATTTGCGCTGTGAAAGCAGTGTACAGAGCAGTGCCCACTGCCCTGTGTAACCATTATGCGAAGTTTTCATATAAGTATCTGAACGATGTGGTCCAACTCACAATGGGTCATAAATAAAATGAAATTGTTTATTATGTAAGTAAATAGTATATCAGAATCACTTTTACATGTCATATTATAAAAAAAAAATCCAAAAAAAAAACAACCGACTTCAAAAAAAAACACTACAAAGTGATAAATAACTTTAATTTCGGAAGTCGGTGTCGTTGGTTCCGCATTTTCGTTTTTTGACACCGACTTCCGAAATTAAAGTTATTTATCACTTTGTAGTGTTTTTTTTTTGAAGTCGGTTGTTTTTTTTTTGTAAAAGTTTTTATTTTTCACTTTTTTGTTGTACCTACCCTACAAAAAAGTAAACCAAAAGATCGTTGATGTAGACAATTTAGATAAATTTTTAGATTTTTGTTGATTTTTCAAAAACCTGTTGTCCGATTTCGATAAAATTTTCATGGGACCATTTGGAAAGTATACCCTTTCCAACAAACAAAGAATTTTTCAAATCGGTTGTCAAGCGACGGAGTTATGCGCGAACAAACATAAAAAAAAAAAAAATACAAACATCCCAATTGAGAACCTCCTCCTTTTTAGAAGTCGGTTAAAAAAAAGTCTAGTTGGATTCGACATTTCCTATCTGACTACCCCTGAGAAGATATGGCGAAACAAACTCAAGGGTCAAAGTCTCTTTTAAAGTACAGACATAATCTTGGTCAGATCATGTGAAGTCAACGTAGATTAGTGACTGAAATGGTCTTTTGAGGAAAGAACCATACAGATTTGAGTGGACAAGTCAGTGCAAGCATTTGTTAGTAATCGTGAAGCTCATCTCAGAACATGAGGATAAATATTTATAAGGCCTCGATCTAATATCTAAACGTGATGATGAGATATTGGCCAGCAGTGGGATGATGCAGGCCATGACCAGTCCCTTATTTCGTTTCAGGTTGACTATCAAACATCATCAATTACCTAGCCTTTTCCCAACTATTTTGGGTTCGGCTTCCAGTCTAACCCGATGCAGCTGAATACCAATATTTTACATAGAGCGACTGCCTATCTGACCTCCACAACCCAGTTACTGGGTAATACGATACCCCTCGTTGAGACTGGTTTTCAGACTTTCGGGCTTCTGACTACCCGTAACGACTGTCAAAGATCCACGAATGCCAGCCGGGACCAACGCCTTAACGTGCTTTCCGAGGCACGGAGGGGTCTCGGTATGTAAAGATGTTCACTTATCCACAGACCAACCACAGCAAGCGTAACTTAACCTGATCGATCGACCTGTGCAGCTGTTATTATTTAGCCACGGGCCCCACGGTTGACTATCAAATATGTCGTCTGTGTTATAATGAAGATGGTGACGTACCGACATTTCGAATATCGATACTATTTTTTGTGCTAATTCTGTATTCATATTTTTAGGTGTCTCGACATATATACGTTTATATAAGGAATTCTTACATCATACAATACTTTAAGAGGCTTGTCGCTTTCTTCCAGACATCTATTACTCCAGAAGGGAACATTAATGTCACGACATGGTATGGAAGCCCTAGTACGATAATAATGGTATTAAGAAAGGAGTTTATACCACTCTGAATACCATTAAATCATACAGAGGCTAGTGGGACGAACGACCACGGACTTTTAAGATAGAAATATCACACTTGCCTGCTCATACCTAAAGTCCGGCCGCGCTAAATTTGCCAAAGATGTAAACAAACAATGGCCGCTCGAAATTGAATAAAATCGATATACAAGAACATTTATTTTAAGGAATGTTTGTTTTCGTCTAAATTTCCGAGCTAACTAGGCCATTGTTGTTTACATCTTTGGCAAATTTAGCGCGGCTGGACCTTATGTCCAGAAAATGAGTGAAAAGGACAGAATCTGTCAAGAAATACGTGTGGATGATAGGCTATGTGTTACAGTGTATGAAGAACGTCCACTACGTTATCCTCTTCTTCATACACAGTTTCACGTATTCTGAATTACCAAGAGCGCATGGAATGGAAGGATACATCGAAATTATGAAGGGCTTTGAGCGCGGCGACAGAATCAAGAAATTCCGTAACGAAAATAAACCTAACACCCCCCACTCCGACCGGCACAGCGGTGCGGCGTTGAAAGCCGTGCATCTTCTAACGTCGTTTCAGTTCGGCAGACTTCGGCACGGTGTATGCAATAGCTTTACCGCGGCAGTCCCCGAGTGCCACACGTATTTTTTTTTATAAATTGTTTGGGGTCGATAGTTTTACATAGTGAAGGTTTCTACGTGAAACTACCGATTCCAAGTAATTTAAATAAAATGCATGACGCAACCCTTTGTACATGTAATTAAAAGGAGTATACCGAGTGATTCTTATTAAAAACTGGAACACATTCTCTAACTGCCAACAATTTTCAGCTGTGTCTCTTTAAGCAAGTATTTTTTCACAGCTGATAGTTCTCTAGTTCTCTTCGTACGCCGCAGCGAGCGATACCGATAGATACTGTTCAGGAAAATAATTCTTTATCAATTTGACACGCTGCATCAAATTTGCTGAGTAATAGTTATTTCATACAACTGTCAAAGAATAACAGAAGGCCAATTCTCATAATAAAAAACGTTCAAAATTTAGTCGCAATCTCATCTCAGCGGCATTCAATGTCAAAAACTTGCCAAAAATGTAGGGAAATTAGAAGTATTTTTGACAGATCAGATGGTGAACGTTCCTAAAATTACGAGAATTGCCCCTCAGTTGTGTAGCAATAGTAATTTAAATAATTTGTTGTGTAGTAATAGTAATTTAAATAAGTTGATGGTCAATTTGCTAAACAATTCATTTCCCTGACTTTACATACATGGTAAATATAGTAGGTAAGTACCACTGAAGTATTATGAAACATTGTTTACATTTTCATTATGTATTTAAATTATAATGTTTATACATAGTCACCTTATTTATACTTTAATTACGCAAATACATACCTACATTACCGTGAAGTGTGATAATAATAAATTATACTGAGGTTTATTTACAGAGAACTAAGAATAGCCTTTATTATATTATTGTTTAAGTATCTTTTAACTCATTTATGCGTATATACAAATAGAAAGAATTTTTTTTTTCTAATGAGTCTAGTCGATTCCAAAGTATCTATTGGTCCGTCCACAGTTAAGCCACCTTGCGATTTACACATAGTGGTAGGAGGCGTCCGCATCGGTGTCGAGTCGACGATGAAGTACATAGGACTTGTCCTCGACAGCCAGTGGGACTTCGGGCTGCTCATTCGGCGACTGGTCAGCGTTGCAGCCGCTCTTGCGCGACTGCTACAAAATACGGACGAGCCCAACGCCTCCTGCCGGAGACTGTATGTGGAGATTGTACGGTCCATGGCCCTGTATAGGGCGCCCGTGTGGGCGGACACCCTGATGGCCCGCAACGTCGCAATATTGCGAAGGCCGCATAGAGCGATGGCTGTTAGGGTGATAAGAGGATACCGTACGATCTCCTACGAGGCAGGTCGGCCGCACTTGGGGATGGGGCCCGTTAGGCATGGCGGGCTGATACCAGTCGGGGGTGCGGCGAATGTACAAGTATCTTCCGGGCCCCCGACTTATGGTTCTAGAAGGAACAGTGGGGTTTTAGTCGGTTGGAGTCCAACATTAACCCTCCGGTCTTCCCAGGCGGAGGGTATCCATGAGGATTTTCACACGAAAAAAAGAAGAAAAAAGAGCCGTCCACATTTGGCTTACCTCTGATTTTGCATCACTGTCAAAATCAGTGATCTTTATTCAAGTTAGAATAAGGTTGCTGTTAGGTTGCTGCTGTCAGAGGTAAAATAACTGCAAACGGACTGTAGGTACAGACACTAGCACCTCAAACTACCCGAAACTGTCAAAATTTTCCAATCAACTATGAACCTTATTTTTTAGCGATAAAGTTGAAATTCTATTAAATAAAGGATGATGGCGACCTTGGCACCAGTTGCGTATAGCGACATAATATATTTAAAAAAAATGCATTATTAAAGTTATATTAAAGAACCTAATTCAATATTTTTTAGAACTAGCAGTATGGCTGTAAAATAAAAATAAACATTTATATTTTTATGCTTAATTAAGCTGATATTGATTCGGAACGCGCTCTCCATACGTTCCGTTGTACGTTATCTGTCCCTCCATTAGGCGTTTAAAAGATTATTAATAGTATATCTAGCCATAATAATGTTTTGTTTATATCAGAGTTTATATTTTATAATATTGCATTTAGTGTTAAATACAGAGACTGTGTAACAGACAGAAAAAATATTTAATATGCGATGACATTTATTTTTACGTCTAATGAAACGCTTGACTGACAAAGTGACATTGCGAATGATCAACTGTCAAAAGACTTAAAAGTCAACTCAATACTTTCCCTCGCTTCGTTGTGATAAGTATTGCGCGCTTTTACACGGTTTTGGCTCCTCCTGATTAGTGATTAGGTACTTCACCCTCTGTTTTCCTACGGATCCCGATATTTGTTCCTTTTTCATATGTCAAAATCGATATAACCTATAATATAAAAAAAACTTAAATAAAAAAAAAAACAGTAAGTTTTTATTGAACATTTGATTTTAAAATAGCATCACAGCATAATAATCTAGAAGAATTCGATGGTAGTAGCAGTATACGTTAAAAAAAATATTGGTGCCAGGCATGAATGGAATGTCGCCATTCTCCTTTGACAGATTGTAGGTTATGCTGGCGTCTGTAGGTACGTAAGTTTGCAAAAAGTTGACATTCAATTTGGTCAACCTTTTTTTGGTTGAATGACGTTAACTTCGATGGAATCTTCCAGTAGATGATACGTACTTACATATGTATAGTTCGGTGACCTAGAGTAGGTAATGTGCAAAAAGATGTTTGTATAAGCGAAACTCAAACAAGTTGATTGTTAGACCACACGGATCTTATTTTTGTAAAAACCAACTTTGTTACAAATTATCATCATCGTCATTCTCTTGCTCTTATCCCAATATACAGACGCCAGCACATTAAGCTATCCGAAACCATAAAATTTTCACAATCAACATAGAACCTTATAGATACTTTAGCGATAAAGTTTAGTCTACCAAAGAAATTTGACAGATTTTAGTAGCTTGATGTGCTGGCGTCTGCACAGCAGGTCGGCGCAATTATCTTCTTCTTATATTCTCTATTAGTCGTCATCTCAGTATTCACCCCCTTTCTTGCCATATCATCTTTCACACAGTCCATCCATCGTTTCTTTGGTTTTCCCCTACGTTTGTTTTTAAAATATTAACCGTGGAGTTTCTTGCCAGCTCTTCTCCATGTTTGAACCGTGCACCTAGCTTCTGACGTTTCATACTCGTAAGTGCCCATGTAGGTTTAAGGGCTGATTTTTCTAACACCAGATAATTGTATCCGAGGAATAATTTTGAATTTTTGACAGTTCTTCCATACAGAATTTGTCAGACGTCAATTTTATTCTACGAATGAAAATTATCTGTCGATTGAAAAATTAACTCTGAGTGAAATAACATATTTTGATTCTAACATTTATTTTGTGACGTTTTGCATCTACTAACTAAAAATGCTTCGTCCTTTTTTAGCATGGGGATCCATGGATGCCACCGCTACAAACACTGATCAATAGTTGTGTTACAGTTTACGATCAATACTTTCTCATTCTCATACCTTGACATTGGCAAAATCGCGAACGTTATCGATGGAGCCAGAACCTCAAAAATAGAATAGAATAGAAAATATTTTGAATTTATTAGGTATCTGGGGTCTTTGGTCAACTGGACCCACTCGAACTGGAACCGCGGGTCCAGTCGACCAAGTCAAATTTTGAATTGGTCGACTGGACCCGCTGTCAAATTTCATCATTAGTACAGTTAAGGAGTAAAGCGGAATCTTTTAGTTTTATTTCTATGACTTAAAATATACATAATATTATTCAATTAGGTACACTTAATTTTTTTTTACTTATTTTTACTTACTTACTGTCTGCAATGAGCTAAAACAACGTTACTGGATTTTGAGATGCCGTAGTGAGGTCTGGAAGATATCAATTACCTACTAATATAATATATAATAGAATTGTATTCCTCTTTATAATATTAGTGCAGAATAAAATAAATTATAGCCTATGTTATTTTGTGATAATGTAGCTTTCTAATTTTTTCTTTCTTTTTTATTTTACTATTATCATTACAATAAGTCCTCCTTAGTATTTGTTACAACGGAATGCATGGCCGTTGCTGATTTGTCAATGTCAATTACATTTGTCACATCAAATTAAAGTCAAAATTGTAGTTTGTTTACATTGTTTATCTACATAAATTAAGTAATAAAATAAAACAGAATTACTGCACATGTTATATGTAAGCTGATGACTACCACAATAACATCAAGGTTTATCAAGACGGAAAAGAAGAAGAGGAATTGTGATTGTCGTAAAGAGTGCGGTACTGAACCAACTGGACCGTCCTGCTGCATGTTGTTCCAATGACGTTGCTATACCTACGTGTCCCGGCTACATTTCTTTACAAAATCCTAAAAGATTGTTGAGAAATCCTTGCGAAAACAATATTTACCCTGAGGGTCGCATTAGGAGTATCGTCACATCATTAATTCAAATTTATTTGTGTTCAAATTGCTGCATTCACATCTGTTGAAGTTGATGAAGATATTGGGCGAGAGGTGAAATGGTCCGCCGATTCCTGAGCTCGCGGACAGCGCGCGACTCATGACGCCGACCATTCGTATACACTAGTGATTATTATAATGTATTGTTTGTGTTAGTTATGTTTTATATTGAAAAAAATAAAATATCGTTTGAAATCTTTATTGTTTGAAATGCTTTAGAAAACCCCATCATGCTTGATGGCCCTGTTGTAATACAATAATAATAGGTAAGTATATCATAATATGATAATCAGGTGACAAAATACCTTTTACATAAATATGTCGCATGTAAACTAAGGCATGTCGCATATCTTTCCTGCGAGAAATGCTCGAATCGACATGGCGAGAATAGCTCGGCTTGGTTTTTTCGAGAGAAAAGTTTGAATCGAACGACAATAACGAATGCGAGATGCGTGAGAATTGGCCTCCAGCCCGCACCGACGCACCGTAGGAAGAATATCGTCGAGTGTACGACTAAATGCCGACAGACACTACGCCGACAGACTGAACACCGACAAGACTTTACTTCGACGGGACTCTTAGCCGACAGGACACTTCGCCGACAGGACTCTTCGCCCACAGGACTCTTCGCCGACAGGACTCTTCACCGACAGGGCTCATCAGCGACGCAAATTATCTCCGATAATCAGATACTTACTTTGGAAATCGATTATGCTTTTCTTGTAATTACACAATTCATAAAAAATAAAGATCTCGCATTGGTTTTCAGTATAGGTACATATATGTATAATATGATTATGTAAAGATACCCATATAAAAATGCATAGAAAAAAAAAACAAATTTATTTAAACTTAAACAAACCTCTTAGTAACCAAACCTAAATCATTCTAATAACAACAACTTTTTATTAAATATTATTTTATGTTTTAAAATTAATAATATAGGATAAACCTTTTAGAAATGCCATCACATCTAAATTGTTTTTGTTGTTCAAATGTTGTTTTAACATTTTTCACATCCGCCATCTTGGATTTTCAGTTTGACCTCACCATCGGTTTTAGCACCCTAGAAAACCAAGAAATCGACACCCGTGATGAAAAAATTTAACATTTTTCACATCCGCCATCTTGGATTTTCAGTTTGACCTCACCACCAATTACATATCTGGCGAGCGAACGCCTATTTACGGTGTCCCAGAAGGGAGCGTGCTTGGATCTCTATTATTTATTTATTATTTAATGACCTGCCTGATGCTATTGACTACCACATGACCCTAATCTTACTAATCTTACTTTAGTCAACGGGTACATGGTGATATTGACATTAAAGCCCTCTACAATGACACAGTATTATATAAAGTCGACGACACAAAATTTCTTGGTGTAATGATAGACGCAAAACTGAACTGGAAAGCACACATTGAATATATTTAACAAAAAACTGAGCTCAGTCACGTATGTCTTGTACAAACTGTCCTCAGAAGTTAACCCAGATGCTTTAGTGATGGCCTTTCATGGATTGGTGGCATCACTTCTACGCTACGGTATAATATTTTGGGTATATTACTTTGAATGGTGTTAACTTGGATAGGGTGTCGCAGTTTAAGTACCTTGGACATTACCTTACCAACGGCCTTAAGGATGATGTTGACATAGAGAGGGAGCGCAGGGCTCTGTCAGTCCGTGGCAACATGCTGGCCCGTAGATTCGTCCGCTGTACGGACCAAGTCAAGATCACACTATTTAAAGCGTATTGTCAGGGTCTGTACACGGGTAGTCTATGGGTTAGTTATACCAAAAAATCCCTGGACACACTGCGCGTCCAATACAATAATATTTTCAGGATGATGTTGGGACTTCCTCGTTTCTGCAGTGCCTCCGAAATGTTCGCACAGGCTCACACTGACGGTTTTCATGCCGTCATTCGGAAAAAAGTCGTGTCTCTTATGAGGAGGGTGCGGGGGAGTCACAACAGCATCCTGAAAACTATAGCTGAAGATGTGCGTGCACCTGTGTTGAGGCATTTCGTTCGTCCGATGATCTTATAGGGAGGTATCTCCCTGTTGGTTATCTTGTCGGGGCGGGGTGTCTCAGCACAGGTGCTTTGTGTAATTTTTTTTTTTTTTTTTTTGTGAATTGTGTTGTGATGTTTATTGATGGATGTGTGTTTTTCTTTGTTATTGTATTTTAAGTACTAACAATAGTTTCTAAGTTATTGTATACTAACCGGTGGATCTAGTTGTCCCGAATTTTGAATTTGAATTTGAAAAGCTTTTTTTGTATGGCCCCGAAAATATACAACAAAATACCACAGTCATATAAAGCCATGACAACAAAACAAATTAAACATAAGATCCGAAATCTACTAACAGAAAAATGTTATGTAAACGCATGTTTCACAAATAAATTATCATTATCTTTTATCTTTATCTTTAGATTTTGAGGTACTCGTAGATTCTGTACCAGATTCGTGCCATTGTCTTTTTGTTTCGACTGTATCCACGGGTAGCTTAAAACAAAAGATGTTTGTCTAATTTTGACAGTGGGTCCAGTTGACCAATAAAAATATAGAAAATTTTTCCTTTGGTCAACTGGACCCGCGGGTCCAGTTCGAGTGGGTCCAGTTGACCAAAGACTCTCTGTCCATGTCTCAAAACTTTCCCCACGACAATTTTCTCATTCCTCCGTACCACGTGCTCATACCATGATTACCGATTTCCACACAACGTTATTACAAATAGGTTTATAAAGGAATAAACGTATCTTTCCTCCTTTCTTCCTTTAGCTCACTAAGCTCTTTCAAGTAGATAGTACTGGCCATCGAATGTGTTCATGGATCCAAAATCGCTTAGCAAACTGCGTTCCAGCGTTCCTTTGAAGGATAAGACGTGGAGTTAGATCGTGCAATCTGTGGTGCAATGTAATGTATGTATTTGTGTGCAGTTCCTGTGATTATCGAAAGCTATGCGCAACAACTTGAAGCATTTCACTCGTAGTTTACAGAAAACTAAAACTCAATTGTATGTATTAAACAAATAATAATATATTTCTTTTATTCTTTTATTTTTTTTAATTTCAATTTGATAATAAAACTACGTCGGTAGCTACCTAGCTACCTACAGAGCAGTGGTGGCTCAGTGGTAACGGCCGCGACTTAGGTCGTAGGTTTCGAACCCAGACAGGCGTTTTACCTACTTTGTGTAAATTTCATCACCACTGCTCTTAAACGGTGAAGGAAAACATCGTGAGGAAACCGGCATGTCCTAGAACCAAAAATTCGAAGACATTTGACATCTACCAACCCGCACTGGGCCCGCGTGGTGGATTTCGGCCCACTCCCTCTCACAGAGAGGAGACTGTGTCCTAGCAGTGGGAATATTATAGGCTGATTATCAGCTACCTACTGATAAAACGAAGCGCACAGTTCTTGCTCTTTTTGCACGTGCACGAGTATATTTCAATTAAGTAAGTACCTACACATTTGGAATGTACAGCACATCAATCTACTACAATCTGTCAAATTTCTTTAATAGATTTTCAACTTTAATGGTAAATCATAAGGTTCAAAGTTGATTGGGAAAATTTGACAGTTTCGGGTAGCTTGATGTGCTGACGTCTGTAATTACGTAAGTTTTAAATCATCATTCATCAATCTCCTGAACTTATCCCAATTTATTTGGGCACAGCATTTGTATGGAAGAAAAAGACATACATAAAAGAGAGTGATTTTTTACTCATTCTAGTTTTAACCATCAGTATCATCTTTCACACAGTCTATCCATCATTTCTTTGGTCTTCCACTCCTCTTCCTCCTCTGCCCAGCCATTTCCCAACTATGTTGGGGTCGGCTTCCAGTCTAACCGGATGCAGCTGAATACCGGTATTTTACATGGAGCGACTGCCTATCTGACCTCCACAACCCAGTCACTGGATAACACGATACCCCTTGGTAAGACTGGTTGTCAGACTTTCGGGCTTCTGACTACCCGTAACGACTGTCAAAGATCCACGAATGACAGCCGGGACCAACGGCTTAACGTGCTTTCCGAGGCACGGAGGAGACTCGGTATGTAAAGATGGTCACCCATCCACAGACCAACGGCGGCAAGCGTAGCTTAACCTGATCGATCGACCTGTGCGGCTGTTATTATTTAGTCTTCCACTCCTCTTACTATTAATATTACCTAATATTTTCTATCGTACTAATATATTTTGTGAAAACCCTACCTATACGGCCTTGTGAACGGACAATAGAATTAAAGTCCCAAGTAATGTGGTTGGGAAAAACTATATTTTCTTTCAGTTACAACATGGATTCAATATTGATACACCCATTATTGGAAAACCTTGTAGAATGACCCAGTATGTTTCCTTCGCATACAATCAATGTTAATATACGTAAACAAACTTACGTCAATTGCAGTATAAGGAAAATCCACTGTCCAAAGATCAAAGTTACAACCGTCAAAACAGTCAAGCGATTGTCGTATTTATTTCAAGGGCCCAAGGGCTAAGGTGCGATTTACTAATTTTAAGTAGTAAGTAAAATTACAGCGTTATTTGTGAAAAAGAAAAACAATTGACGTAGGTACCTAAGTATTTTTGATCGGAATTCGAAGTATTTGTCCGTACTTGTAACCTTGGTAGTAATTTGTAGTACCGGCTTTTATTTTTATACCTTGTTAGTAGTTCACAAGGTTCAAATTTAGTTGATCTACTCGATATTTAGGGCCCGGTGATGTGTTTTGTTATTAGGGATCCTAACTCCCTTTCTCTTATTACAACATCCCGATTTAGGGAAAGGGTCCCTGGATATTGCGTAGTGTAATAAGGCTTTCACACACGATTTGAAACATCCGACCAAATTTTCAATCAAATTGAATTGCAAATCCAAAGTATTTTTTGTTAAAGAACAAAAGTTGTTCAACTTAAATCGAACCATGTGAACCCGGTAAGTATCAAGCAAAGTTTACAAAATACCTTCTAAGTACAAAAAGTCTGGCTATTAAATTATTACATCCCATACCTAGGTAATAAAATACGCTAAAAGTTCACTCAAATATATAGCCTTTACCTTTCAGAAAAGATATAGGTATGTATAATCTGATAAATAGGTATTTGATCCAAGAAACTTCTTCATATTATGCAATTATACACCCAAAATCGTGGCAAATAGTCTCCTAAGCGATCGTCGCCGGTGAATACCTAACCAAGCCGATATCTCCGGGGTAGCGGGATTGTTCCGGGGTAGCGGGATTGTTCCAGGGTAGAGGGATTGTCCGAAAGGGTTACCGCTACCCCGGAACATAAAGGGCTTAGGAAGGAACACGGGTGGGTTTTAGTCAGTAAAAGTCTGACACTCCCTTCCGCTCCACCCAGAGCGGGAGGGGTCATTTGATGATTTTCCAATCTCATTAAAAAAAAAAGCCGGCTAGTATATTAACTACTTAGATAATATAAGTACATCGTACCGCAATACAATTATCCGGTCAATTACCAGTACACCTACCTACCGCTCTTGACCTTTGCGGAAGTACACTCAACATAAAAGATTGGTCACAGAATATATAATACTCGTAGTAGTCTATGGAATCAGGCGTTGCTTTGCGGAAGTCTCATAAAAAACAAAAAGTGGACCTGCAAAAATTCAATTCTGTTAGGGTTCCAGATTTAAACATATGTAATTATTATTATATTACATATTGTTGCGCGCCACAATTGATGGCGACATTAGCTACCACTAGCGCCATCTAGTATCGAGTAGCAGAACTTATAATTATTCGGGTCCCTTCTAGAAACTTCGATGATAGAACTTTCCAGAACTATCGACGTCTGGTCCGTCGGGTTCGGTATGTACTCGAACATTCTAGATGTTTCTACGGTAGAAGGTTCTGGAACTATCCGAGGCCTATATAAGGCCGGTGTGCCTGCGAGCCGGCATTCAGTCTTGGATAAGCGATACAAGCGAAAACATCGAAGCGATCTTCAAGTGCGACTTTCAAGTGATCTTGTAGTGCGATTGTGTTTTATTGTTAGTGTGTTAAAGTTGTAATTTGTGTTTTTAATTAAAGTGTCTATTTTTGGTTTTTAAATCGGCAGTTTTTATTGTCACGAACCCCAAGCTCGTAACAATTGGTGTCAGAAGCAAGGATTAAAATCATGCCGATTCTACCGAAGGACGACACGGAGGGTATCCGTACCCGGAGTCAACGCCAGCAAGAGACGGACCAGAGGCGATTCGGTGGAGCAACGCCACAGACGTCGGAGGGACAACTACCAATCACGGAGGCCGGCCCGTCCACAGCTGCTCCAGCATCATCAGCACCAGATTTTGCTGCTCTGGTGATGATGCTGCAGGAGCAGTCTCGCCGTCAGGAGGAACAGGCCCGCCGACAGGAGGAACAGGCTCGTCGGTTGGAAGAACAGCTCCAGCGGGACAAGGAGGAACAGGCCCGCCGACAGGAGGAACAGGCTCGTCGGTTGGAAGAACAGCTCCAGCGGGACAAGGAGGAACAGGCCCGCCGACAGGAGGAACAGGCTCGTCGGCTGGAAGAACAGCTCCAGCAAGATAAGGAGGAACAGGCCCGCCGTCAGCAGGAGCAGTCCCGCCGACAGGAAGAGCAGATGCTCCTTCTGAAGGAACTTCACGCTACCTTCGGGAAAGACATAAAGGAGGTGAAGGATAAGGTTGCTCAACACGACAACCGCCTGTTGGAAGCTGAAACCCGAATCGACCAAGTGAATAATCGGGTTGACAACGTGATGGCTGACGTGAAGAAAACCGTAATGGCTGACGTGAAGAAAACGCTGGATTACCTCAAACTTGAGGATGGAATCGCAGCCCCCGTCGTAGCTACAACACCTTCGCTACGGGGATTCAAAGTGCCACCGTTCGACGGAACTTCTTCCTGGTCGGCCTACAAGATCCAGTTTGAGGCTGTCATGAAGGCGAACGGGTGGAATAAGAGTCAGGCCATGACTGCCCTCACCCTAGGCCTGCGCGATCAGGCCTTAACTGTGCTGGAAGCTCTCAGCAAAGAAGTGACTTACGAGCAGCTCCTTGAGGCATTGGAAGCTCGGTATGGCGACGCTCACCTGGAACACGTGTTTCGTGCGCAGCTCAAGGATCGCGTGCAACGCAATAACGAAAACCTGCAGCAGTGGGCCCTTGAAGTTGAGAAGCTGGTTCGGAAAGCATACCAGTCTGTACCTGCGCTTATTGATGGGAATTTGGTGCAGGTATTTATCGACGGCATCCGTGACCTTGAAGTTAGAGCTGCTGTGAGGCTCGGTCACCACGGGACGCTTAAGGACGCCTTGGCCCATGCACTGGAGGTGGAAGCTGTGCGGCAGGATCATCGTTCCCATCGTGTCAGGGAGGTTGCAGCGGCTACAGTTCGCGACCGCAATAAAGGATACAGCCCTAGGTGCTACGGCTGTGGGGAAAGGGGCCACCTTCGATCCAGTTGCCCTAAGCGAACTGCAGAAAGAGAAGACCGAGCTCCAGAGGGTAGTGCGGCTAACAGCACCGCCCAGCAACAGCAGCAGGGAAACGAGTAATAGCCAGGACTGCGGGGCGGGTGCTGGCTGATGCTCAAAGAGCCCCAAGGATTTCGATCACACAAACCCTTGACGGGAACAGCTTAATCATCAAGGGCGAGGTCAACGGAACGCCGTGTAAGTTGACCATAGATACTGGAGCCTCTCGTACGGTCGTCAGTTCCCAAATTCTAAGTCGGTTCCTTGGGGACTCCGCATACAACCGAGAACGCATTAATTTGATAACAGCCACCGGTCAGCGCATACCCGTCCATGGAGAGAAGAAGATGGAGTTGAAGCTAGGCAACAGAATCTACCTGCATAATGTCATCGTGGCTGATATAATGGACGATTGCATCTTGGGTCTTGACTTTATGAGGAAGAATTATTGCGAGATTGACGTCAAGCAAGGTGTTTTGAAATGTGGACAAGAGGAACTTTTTATGGAAGGGGCATTACCAGGGAATGTGTACAGCCTTAAAAAGATTGTTCTTCCGCCGAGATCAGAAACGATTGTGCCGGTTAGTCTTCCTCGGAATCCTGGGCAAACTAATCGTTGTGTACTCGTGGAAAGGGTAGACAATGACCTTCCATGGAAAGTGGCACGAACTTTGGTCAGAGCCACCGACATCTCAGGGGTACGTGTGCTGAACCTTTGTGATCAGGAACAGATTATAGAAAAAGGCACACTAGTTGGTACTTGCGAGGAAGTGGATTGGTTGAGTCGATGCCAACATCTAGCGACTGGGACCCTCAGCAAGGATGCACAAACGAAAGTGTCCACACTTTTAGAAGACTGCCGCAGCGCTCTGTCCCAAGATGAAATAGTCAAGGCTAAGAAGATGTTACTCAAGTACGCCGGTGTTTTCTCGTCAAACGATGCTGACATTGGGAAGACTGGCTTAGTTCAACACAAAATAAACACAGGAGAAGAATTGCCTATCCGTCAGCGGCCAAGGAGATTGCCGGTAGCACGTGAAAAGGAAGTGGAAACCATGATCGAAGGAATGGTGAAGGATGGTGTTATTGAACCTTCATCTAGTCCATGGTGTTCACCTGTAGTGCTGGTAAGGAAGAAGGACGGCAGCATGCGGTTTTGTGTTGACTATCGTCGTCTGAACGACGTTACGAAGAAGGACAGCTATCCTTTGCCAAGAATTGATGACACGCTGGACATGCTTACTGGAGTAAAGTGGTTTAGCACGCTAGACCTGAAAAGTGGCTACTGGCAAGTTGAAATCGATCCAAAGGACAAGGAGAAAACTGCGTTCTCGACAGGAAAGGGTCTTTGGCAATTTAAAGTTATGCCGTTTGGATTGTGCAATGCTCCGGCAACGTTTGAAAGGTTGATGGAACTTGTACTTACCGGGCTAATTGGCGATGCCTGTCTGGTCTACTTGGATGACATCATCATCGTAGGCCGCACGTTTGAAGAACATCTTCAAAACCTGGAACGCGTGCTCATGAAGATCCAGAGTGCCAACCTCAAGTTAAGTCCGAAGAAGTGTTCACTATTCAAACGACAAGTTAGCTTTTTGGGGTATGTAGTGTCGGAAGAAGGTATCCGCACGGATCCAGAGAAAATTGCCGCTGTCAAGGATTGGCCAGTTCCGAAAGATAAGACGCAGGTCAGAGCATTTTTGGGTTTGTGCTCTTATTATCGGCGATTTGTTAAGAACTTTGCGGATATAGCCAAACCCCTGCACAAGCTAACCGAGGAGAAGCGACATTTCTGCTGGGATGAAAGTTGCAACATCGCATTCCAGGAGTTAAAGGACCGACTGTGCAAAACACCTATTTTGGGGTACCCTGATGCAGGCAAGGAATTTATAGTTGACACAGACGCAAGTGACATAGGACTTGGTGGTGTATTGTCTCAACGGAATGGTGATCAAGAGGTTGTAATAGCGTACTTCAGCAAGTCGTTGTCAAAGCCGGAAAGGAACTATTGTGTCACGAGACGGGAATTGCTTGCTGTGGTAAAGTCATTGCAGCATTTTAGCAAATATCTTCTGGGGCGGAAATTCCACTTACGAACTGACCATGCTGCACTGAAATGGCTATTGCAGTTCAAAAATCCAGAAGGTCAAGTTGCGAGATGGATTGAACTACTGCAGGAATACGACTTCGTGGTCGAACATCGCAGCGGAAAATCTCATGGCAACGCGGATGCATTGTCAAGAAGACCTTGTCCTGAAGACTGCAAGCATTGTACTAGGCAAGAAAGTAAAGAAGTCGTACCTGTGAGGATGCTCAAGACAGACCTCAGCAACGAGTGGAAGGAAACCCTACAACGTGCCCAGCAGGAAGATTCAGACCTCAAGCCGATTCTCGAGTGGATAAAGGCCGGTGCACCTAAGCCCACGTGGAGCGACGTCTCAGCGATGAGTTCGATCACAAAAAGCTATTGGGCCCAATGGGACAGCTTGGTGATTCAGGAAGGAGTCCTGTGCCGTAAATGGGAAAATGCTCGAGGAGACAGCTGTCATTTTCAAATGGTTGTCCCTAAAGCTAAAGTACCTGATGTTCTACAGCTGTACCATAATGGTTGTTCAGGAGGCCATTTGGGAGTTAAACGGACCCTACTGAAGATACGAGAACGGTTTTACTGGGTCCACTGTCGTGACGATGTCGAGGACTGGTGTCGCAAATGTACAAGTTGTGCGGCTGTAAAGGGACCTCAGACGCGTAGTAGAGGTGCATTGAAATTATACAATGTTGGTGCACCATGGGAGAGGATAGCCCTGGATGTTGCAGGACCATTTCCGGAAAGTGAAAGTGGTAACAAGTATTTCATGGTTGTAATGGATTACTTCACTAAGTGGCCGGAAGTCTTCGCCATTCCAAACCAAGAAGCTTCAACAGTTGCAGATAAATTGGTTCATGAAGTCTTCTGCCGTTTTGGAGTACCTTTAGAGATTCACAGTGATCAAGGAAGGAATTTTGAGTCCCAAATATTCCAGGAAACTTGTCGAGTTATGGGTACTCATAAAACGAGAACAACTTCTTACCACCCACAATCGGATGGAATGGTGGAACGATTTAATCAGACATTGGAGAGATACCTGGCAAAAGTTGTGGAAAATCGGCAACGAGATTGGGATAAGCACATACAACCGTTCTTGTTGTCATATCGAAGTGCTGTTCACGAAAGTACATCGGTGACACCAGCTTTCGCAAACTTTGGAAGGGAATTACGGCTGCCTGCAGACCTGATCACCGGAATACCACCTGACGCCCCACGCAGTATAACCGATTATGCGAATGACTTGCGGAACAAAATGAATGACATCTATGAGCACGTCAGACAATCGGGCCAGCAAATGTCTGAGAAGATGAAAACCCGTTATGACCGCAAAATGAACAATAAAGGGTTCGACGAAGGATCACTAGTGTGGTTGCACAATCCAGTCCGCAGCAAAGGGAAATCTCCTAAGCTTCAAGCTAAATGGGACGGACCGTACCGGATTGTGACAAAGATCAATGACGTAACCTACCGGATACAGAAAGGTGCAAGAGGTACTCCTAAGATCGTCCATGTGGATCGACTGGCGCGTTATTATGGGGCCAATAATGCTCGGGACGAGCATGTCTTAGGAGGGGGCAGTGTTGCGCGCCACAATTGATGGCGACATTAGCTACCACTAGCGCCATCTAGTATCGAGTAGCAGAACTTATAATTATTCGGGTCCCTTCTAGAAACTTCGATGATAGAACTTTCCAGAACTATCGACGTCTGGTCCGTCGGGTTCGGTATGTACTCGAACATTCTAGATGTTTCTACGGTAGAAGGTTCTGGAACTATCCGAGGCCTATATAAGGCCGGTGTGCCTGCGAGCCGGCATTCAGTCTTGGATAAGCGATACAAGCGAAAACATCGAAGCGATCTTCAAGTGCGACTTTCAAGTGATCTTGTAGTGCGATTGTGTTTTATTGTTAGTGTGTTAAAGTTGTAATTTGTGTTTTTAATTAAAGTGTCTATTTTTGGTTTTTAAATCGGCAGTTTTTATTGTCACGAACCCCAAGCTCGTAACAATATCATCATCATACTAATTCCATGCATATCAAACACTCAAGATACCAATGCCAGTCGTTAGGATAGCTGGCTGAACTTGCTCAACGTTTATGTTTAAAGTACGGAAGTAGTTGTAGTTTATTTATCATATTACGTATCATTTACGTTGACTGTACATTCTACAAACATAATAGCTCAGTTAAGCTGATTATGGATCTCACGGGGCTTCCTTAGTTTCAAAGTGACAAGTCATGAATACAATTCCGTGTTACACATGGGTTTCCATATGCAATTTGCATACGCACTTCAAGTTTTCATAGATATAATCGAACTGAATTTCATAGAATATTATTTTGAAGGAATAATTAGTTACAAATAGTTAGATAGCGGTGGCCCCGACTTACGAGTTGTAGGTCGTGAGTTCGAACCCAGGCAGGCACTTTACATTCAGCACTTCTCTCAAAACGGTGAAGGACAACACGGACCAAAAACCAAAAATTCGAAGACCTGCACTGGGCCCACGTGGTGGATTACGGCCCGCGCCCTCTAATAGAGAGTAAGCCTGTGTCCCAGCAGTGGGAACATTATAAGCTAATTACCCATTTAAAGAATGTGTTTAAATTATCTAAATGACTCCTTTCAAAATAATTAATTAGTAGGTACTATTAGTTGTCTATGACATCCAGGTTAATAAGGAATAATTATTAACCTGGATGTCATAGAAAACTAATAAGGCTATAACGTAGCTTTGCGGTTGCTAATACGTGTTAATCACCGCAACCCAGTTACAGGGTAATACCAATATTCTGAGGTTACAATTGAAAATATTAGTGACTAGCAGCGCCCCGCGGTTTCACCCGCATAAGTTTCTATCCCGTAGGAATATCGGAATAATAAGTAGCCTTTGCGTTAAACCAGGGTGTCAGCTACCTCCATACCAAATTTGATTAAAATTGGTTTAGCCGTTTGTGCGTGAAGAGGTAAACAAACATATCTACAAACACACTCAAAAACTTTCGCCTTTACAATATTAAGTGAGATATTACTTATGATGTAAATGTCCTTATAGGTGTTCATTTTGAAATTAGGTACTTTTCGTTGGTCTAGTGGTCGATTCTTGGGTCGGGCAAAGTTTTATTGGGTTTTTCCATCTCGATTTTCTCAGTAGCAGCGTAGTATGTACTTTAAGTATTCTGTGGTAGCAGCCCAGAGTTTGGATTTGTGCCCAGTTGATGGTAGTTTTAGGCAGGGGTGCCTATAATATACCCGTATATCGCCAGTTATGTTGTAAATACCTTATTTTAATAGAGGGCGAGCCTACTGCAGTAGGCAAGATTACAATACGGCCCATAAACGGACGTTACGCGTAGCGGACGTAACGCGACTTCCTCAACATTACAACGTTTCGAAACACGACAATGGAAATAGAAATTAATGCATACCTACGCAACTATCAAAACAAAGATTTTGTATGGATCGATTAATTATTATTCAGCATCAGTATATATTGAATCATTTATATTATTAAAATTCTAAGAATATAAGTCTAGAACAATAGAAAACAACTTTATTGCGCGCGATTTATATCATTCTGGGGATTTCCATCTGTAAAGAGTAGTTAGGCAACTATTATTGTCTGTTTTAGATGAATTTCTTCAAAATAACGCGTAGGTAGGTACGTCTTTTTTTTACATCGATCTCACAAATAATTATAAATTTAACAATAATGATTCGATATCCGTGGATGTAACTAATATTTTTGTAAAAATATAATTTAAAAGAGTGTCCATGGAGTTTCTTGTCCGTTGTTCTCCATAAGTACCTACCACGCTTTGGAATGGGCAACTAGCTTCATAATTTTCTGACTGACCGACCTCTTGACAATTCAAAAGTGCCTGAAAATGGTTTAATTGAAATAATAGCTTTGAGTTACGAAGATTATGAGCCCTTCCAAAAGTAGTAGAATCGTTAAACCATGTGTCAATTCAACTTTTCGGACGGGCAAAATCACATCGGGTGTATAGACAACTGTCAAAACGTGCTGTCAATATTCTTAGTTCGGGAACCGAATTATAGTAACTTCGACCGAAACTATGGTGTTCGTGTTTAGGCAGTAGACCTCCATTTTCGTCTCCCGAAGTGGAACACTTACGGCCTAACCCAATAAGTAGCTAGTATAATATTATAAATGCCAGTATAATAATCATACACAGATCGCAGCTGATATAGATTATTGGGACGTTTAAAATCAGTGATACATAGGTTTTTCTACCTCCAGTATGCCAAAACTGGTGAGATAAGTAATTAGGTTCGGACGTTGCAAGCGTTGATTACAGAGACATATTAGCACAGAATACTTAAAGTAGGTACTACGTACAGAAAGGCCACTCCCTTCCCCGCACTAACATCAGTTACCGCACCTCACCCCGCACTTCGGCGTATTCGTCGCAGTTCTTTAACAAGAGCGCGAGTCGCAAACACAAGTACCTCACGCACTGTACATTCATACGTATACAAAAGTCATTTTTTAATGTAGTAGTAGTAGGTAATTATTTTGCGAGCGTTGTATGGAGTGTCCGGGGTGTGATATTAGTGCCGATAAAAAAAAAACTTTTTTTTACATTCAAAGCTTTGATGGAAGCCAGCCAATGACTTCAATCAAAGGATGAAATGTAAAAAAAGAGATTATTTATTTTCATATTTTGTGAAAATTAAAAGAAATTTCTGGACTTCAACTCCGTTCACCTTTTATAACCTGTTTTTGGTTTTTGTCCAGATAGTAAAAAAGTCAGCCGGTTTATGTAGGTTAGGTACATACTAAATGGATATCAAAACTCCTCGGCTGTTTCAAAAACGTAAACAAAACTTTCTGATGTCGATCTAGGACAGATTAATTTCGCAAAAAAATCAATGCTATTGTATCTAATGATCACTAACAGTAAAGACCAACGTCAATGGGGTTTGTAGAAATTCTGTAGGTCATAGGTACAGTTCATTAGGTCACTCACTAGCACAGAACACTAGGATTAATAGCAGGTAGATTATTTTTGTTAAGGTGATAATTATATTGAAAAAATATTGTTTTTTCTATTCTGTGTAACATGTTAAGTATGTGGAATAGGGATTTAACATTTTGGTATATATTTTTTGATTCTTTGGTCTAGTATCATGTAAAAGGAATACACGATTTAATGAATATTTTTCGATACAAAAACATTGCAAAGTTATATCTATTTTTTTACTTTTTTCGACATCATGGCGTAACGGTTAAGAGTTAAGTATTCAATTGAATTTACTTTAAAACATGGAGAATTATCATATCAAAGTTTACTCAAAGTAGTTTTCATTTTAATTCATTTATTAAAAAAGGAGTAAATTCGTTTTGGCACATACAATAAGAACATCGTTTTATTCTGAGCGCACGCACATTATAGCCATCACTCTTCTTTTGCGTTTCAAAAGTACCTAATTGCATCACTTTCGGTCGCTTAGTAGGTTTTCGAGAATTTTAGATTTTCGAGGTAGCGCCTTAATAGTTTTTTTTTTTCTTTTCTTGGTCATTTGAATATGTACCTACTCTGATAGATAAATATTGGCACCGCGTATAGGTAGCGAGTCCCCCGAAATTGTACTGTATCTATATGACGGCTATGCGGAGTCTAAACGGAGCCTATGCTGGGGACCATACGCGAAGCCTAAAAGGAGAGCCTACGCGGCGCCAACGAGGCTGAACTGGGCCTCCCAGCCTTATAAAAGCTAATTTTATTAATTTTGGTCTCTTGTGGACATTCTGAAACATCATGTTCATCATCTGCCTAGCCTTTTCCCAACTATGTTGGGGGGGGGGGGGTCTGAAACATCGTGTTATGTTAATATAAACTATTTGGTTTTGGGTAATAATGTGGAATAACTTTGGCATAATGTGCCACAACACCTGGATATCCAAATTCTTCATTGCCAATGTTTGCTTTCCCTAAAATTGATGAACAATTTACACAAACAGACTATGACGCTATAAAACAATGTATTGTTTTTATTAAATATGCACATGGTATTTTCGAATCATGTTAAGACGTTTACGTCATTTTTATTCTCGTTTTATCTGGCCATTAATAATTGTCTAATATTAATAGATATGTATTTTATGCAAAAAAATTAAAAAGAATTAAGAATCATCTATGCTTAAATGACTTCTACGTATTTCTGCCGGGTTAATCCCCTAAATGGTCATCATTATAGGTAGGTAAGTATAAAAATAATAAGACTTATTTAAACAAATGAAAGCTGCGATCGGCCTTTCTTAGCAATTAAAAATCAGAGCTTAGATGCTTTTAAACAAAATGTCCGTTTGTTTAGATTAGTTTATTAGTTTAAAAAGCTCATTTTATAAAAAGAACTTATAGGTATATTTGCCTGTTATTATATGAAAGACCGTAAAATCTACTAACCAACAATTGCAGATAATAACGAAGGAATTAAAGCATCACCTAGAAACATAGATTTTATCCGTACCTACTTATACGTAGAGGGGTACCTAACTACCTACTTACCTACTATGTGAGGCAAACCGCAACTTGGCACTCTTGGCAGTATAGAAGGTTAACTGTGCATTAAAAAAAAAGCACGACCGTAGACAGCGGGTTTCCCCAAGTCTTGATGTTGTTGTTTGATAAAGTCTATGGAAGATTTTGATCAATGGGCCGTCTTTTCAAGATCATTGTCACTTCACCGCGAAAATAGTATTGACGCATTTACACCTTTAGCAGGCAAGTAGGTATAATTATTTATTTTACAAAGGATTAAAATAGAATGTTCTAGCGTACTGGGATAAATGTGTATTTTTTAGGGTTCCGTACCTCAAAAGGAAAAAACGGAACCCTTATAGGATCACTTTGTTGTCCGTCTGTCCGTCCGTCCGTCCGTCTGTCAAGACCCTTTTTCTCAGGAACGCGTGGAGGTATGAAGCTGAAATTTATATCAATTACTCAGGTCTACTGTCCCTTGAAGCTGTGAAAAAATCAAACTTCTAAGCCAACGCAATCAAAAGATACAGCCGTTTATGCCGCAAATTTTCGACACTTGCAAGGGAATCAAAACCTACAGGGTGCTTCCCGTGAACTCAGAATCTTGAAATTTGGTACGAAGCAACGTCTTATAGCCTAGATAAAGGAAAAATTACGAAAACCATAAATTTTTAGTTACATCACATAATATTTTTTTTTTAATAATTTTAAACTTACTACCCATTTCCTCATAAACGCGTAGAGGTATTAAATTGAAATTCATACCAAATACTCAGGTCTATAATACCTTTAAGCTGTAACAAAATCAAACTTCTATGTCAACGCAATTAAAAGAAACAGCAATTTAAGCTGCATATTTTGAAACTCGCAAGTACTCGCAAGGGAATCAAAACCTAAAGGGTACTTCCAGTCGACCTAGAATCTTGAAATTTGGCATGAAGCAATGTTTTATAGCACACATAAAGGAAAAATTCCGAAAACCTTAAATTTTTAGTTACATTACAAAATATATATTTTTTAATAAATATAAACTTATTACTTTTTTCCTCATGAACGCGTAGAGCTATCAAGTTGAAATTCATATCAAATACTTAGATCTAATTGCCTTTAACCCGTGAAAAAAAAAAAATTCTAAGTCAACGCAAAAACGCAAAACGCAAAGGTACAACCATTGATACCGATTGTCGTAATGAACGAACTTTGTAAACCTTGCAGGTTTGTACGGAACCCTCGGTGCGCGAGTCCGACTCGCACTTGGCCGGTTTTTTTTAAATGGCGTCTTTAGTTGGTCTTGAGAGGTCGTGACTACTTAACCGGACTATCCTGTGGTTGCCTTAAGTAAACGCAAAGCCTCCAGCCAGGGGCGAAAGTCTAATAGACTAAGCGACTGCACGAAAAGGGCACCCCCTGTGGGGTACGAACCTCGGCTTAGGGCGTCGCTGGGGAGAGGACGAGCAAGATGGGACAGGCTGGATCAACTTATTATTATGATTAATGTGTAATGCCCGGTAAGTATAAGGTTTTTTGTAGGTATGGTGGTTATTATGAATATTTAATTATGTATTACATAATAGTCTAATAACCACATATACATTACACATTTTTTTTTCTTTACCTACAAGGTTTATTCATTTATTCCTTTGTGGTTTGGCACTTTGAGTTATTTAAAATTTTAATTCGCCGTACTGTGTTGTGTAGACTTAATATCATGAAGTAGGTATGAGGACAAAACGTTTCAGGTATCTATCTACTTAAATATTTCAAATTACATTTAAAAAACTCAGGATGTAACGTTACTTTGGACTTGCCGTTGCTAAACCGTGAGAATTATACTCAAAATGAAATGCTGATTCTTGTACCTACTTACCTAAGTTTGTAAGAAGGCATTTTGCATTTTCGCCAATAAGCGTGCAAGAATACCTACTTCTTGCACGCTTATTGCCGAAAATGCAGGAGTTTAAAACAAAACACTATCGTATTGCAGGCTCTGCTGATGCTAAAGCGCCATATCTATGCCAATCTATGACATTTACATAAGTGCCGTATCTGCCGTCGTAAGAAAAAGAGCCGCATCTGAGAAAATTAAGAAAATAAATCACTATTAATTTTAAAACTCTGAAAGATACTTGACAAAGCGGTACCCTATAGTGGGATTTCTCAGAATAAAAGGCAGTAACAAGTAAATATAATAGAATTTTCCAAGCAATTTTCTAAGTAAAGACATGAAGATGTTCCGGACTTTAAAGACATTTACGTAATAACATAAATTTACAGCGAAGGAAGGTTTTATATGAGAACACAGAGGGCCCTCATTACATTTCTTCAGACTTGCTTTGTGTGTCATCACGTCATCACTTTTAATTACTTTTTTGTGCGAAATCTGACTCCATTTCATTAGTAGATTAATCGAATGACTAATGACTGTTTCTTTTAATTGCGTTTTTTTTTTCTCTGGATAATCAATCATTAAGTATTCTCTATTATATTGACAATGGCACGATCACTCACACAATAGAATTAAGTAAAAACGGAAAATACAGTGACAATTTACATCAACTTACCTAGGTACAGACGGCAGCACATCAACCTACCCGAAACTGTCAAATTTTCCCAATCAATTTTGAACCTTATGCTTTAGTGATAAAGTTGAAAATCTATTAAAGAAATTTGACAGATTGTAATAGGTTGATGTGCTGGCGTGTGTACCTACATATTATTAATGTGAGTAAGGTCGCCTTCAGGTACATATTAAATCATGCTGAATTTTTTCCGAGTTTTTTCGTCTTATAACACACGTCTTATAATACACGTTCCATCCTTGAACTCAACTGATAAACAACATTATTCTTAAAGTGTACTGACACCGGAAAACAGGAAGCTGGCAACACCAATCGTGTCTGCATGTCAAAATATTAAATAATGCAAAAATGCAAACTACTTTCAACCATAACGAGCAAGATTCAAGGTTGAATGCCAAACGGACAGTTGTTTGGCGAAAATACTTGCGAGGCGAATTATATCATTTGGTTTATTGAAGTCGGGTAAGGTAATGAATAAATCACATAAGAAGGAATATTTTGTACGTGATGCATACCTAGACAATTGAGTTGGTTTTTTCGGAGTACCCATACTTATAATTCCTTGAACTTACGCTACACAGATATCAGCAAAACCAAACTGTAACTTGGTTTGTTGTTACGTCTTAGGCCCGCAGCCTAATTGCGGAACGCCAAATCGTCAAAAGATTCTGATCAGTTGGCTTCATTTCTATCACAATTGGCTTCATTTTACGATTTTCGAATTGCGAAACTCTAGTTTATTATGAAACCAATTATGAACGTTAAGGCCCTGCGCAGAAACTAGAGTTTCGCAATTCGAAAATCGTAAAATGAAGCCAATTGTGATAGAAATGAAGCCAACTGATCAGGATCATTTGACGATTTGGCGTTCCGCAATTAGGCTGCCGGTTCAGATATAACGCGCGGCGACGCACGTCAAAAGCAATTTACACTACATTTTGACGCGCGTTAACGCGCGTTCATACGAACCGATCACCGTTGTACGTAAATACCATGATGTCTATACTCCATTTGGAATAAGATTAGACATTTAAATAAACCTTTTTTACAGTCCTTTCAACCGATTTTGACTTCTATACAGTAAGCATAAGGATGGTATTAATAGCAAAAAAACCGGCCAAGTGCGAGTCGGACTCACGCACTGAGGGTTCCGTATAAAAATTTAAGGTTTTCGGAATTTTTCCTTTATGTGTGCTATAAAACATTGCTTCATGCAAAATTTCAAGATTCTAGGTCGACTGGAAGTACCCTTTAGGTTTTGATTCCCTTGCAAGAAGTTGCGAGTTTGAAAATATGCGGCTTAAATTGCCGTTTCTTTTGATTGCGTTGACATAGAAGTTTGATTTTGTTACAGCTTAAAGGTGTTATAAACCTGAGTATTTTATATTAATTTCAATTTAATACCTCTACGCGTTCATGAGAAAAGAAGTAGTAACTTTAAAATTTTCAAAAATATTTTTTATCTATATATAAATAAAAACAAAAGGCCTGACTGACTGACTGACTGACTGACTCATCAACGCCCAGCCCAAACCCTTGGACCTAGAACGCTGAAATTTTACACGATGGTTCCTTTTATGATGTAGACCAGGAATAAGGAAGGATTTTTTGAAATTCAACCCCTAAGGGAGTTAAATAGGGGATGAAAGTTTGTATGAAAGTCCGTCAGTTTTAAAGTTAGGATCTTCAAATTTTGTGTTTCGGCTGACGATTGAAAATTAATTTATACGTGTCTCAGCGTTTTTGATAATTCTACCCCCAAAGGGTTAAAAAGGGGGATTAAGTTGTCTGTCAGTTTAAAAGTTAGGATCTTCAAATTTTGTATTTAGGCTAACGATTGAAAATTAATTTATACGTGTTTCAGCGTTTTTGATAATTTCACCCCTAACGGGGGATGAACGACCTGACTGACTCATCAACGCCCAGCCCAAACCCTTGGACCTAGAAAGAGGAAATTTTACACGATGGTTCCTTTTATGATGTAGACTAGGAATAAGGAAGGATTTTTTGAAATTCAACCTGTAAGGGAGTTAAATAGGGGATGAAAGTTTGTATGAAAGTCCGTCAGTTTTAAAGTTAGGATCTTCAAATTTTGTGTTTCGGCTGACGATTGAAAATTAATTTATACGTGTCTCAGCGTTTTTGATCATTCTACCCCCAAAGGGTTAAAAAGGGGGATGAAGTTGTGTATGAAAGTCAGTCAGTTTAAAAGTTAGGATCTTCAAATTTTGTATTTAGGCTAACGATTGAAAATTAATTTATACGTGTTTCAGCGTTTTTGATAATTTCACCCCTAACGGGGGATGAACGACCTGACTGACTCATCAACGCCCAGCCCAAACCCTTGGACCTAGAAAGAGAAAATTTTACACGATGGTTCCTTTTATGATGTAGACTAAAAATAAGGAAGGATTTTTTGAAATTCAACCCCTAAGGGAGTTAAATAGGGGATGAAAGTTTGTATGAAAGTCCGTCAGTTTTAAAGTTAGGATATTCAAATTTTGTGTTTCGGCTGACGATTGGAAATTAATTTATACGTGTCTCAGCGTTTTTGATAATTCTACCCCCAAAGGGTTAAAAAGGGGGATTAAGTTGTGTATGAAAGTCAGTCAGTTTAAAAGTTAGGATCTTCAAGTTTTGTATTTAGGCTAACGATTGAAAATTAATTTATACGTGTTTCAGCGTTTTTGATAATTTCACCCCTAACGGGGGATGAACGACCTGACTGACTCATCAACGCCCAGCCCAAACCCTTGGACCTAGAAAGATGAAATTTTACACGATGGTTCCTTTTATGATGTAGACCAGGAATAAGGAAGGATTTTTTGAAATTCAACCCCTAAGGGAGTTAAATAGGGGATGAAAGTTTGTATGAAAGTCCGTCAGTTTTAAAGTTAGGATCTTCAAATTTTGTGTTTCGGCTGACGATTGAAAATTAATTTATACGTGTCTCAGCGTTTTTGATAATTTCACCCTTAACGGGGGATGAACGACCTGACTGAGATATCAACGCACAGCCTAAACCGCTGGTGATAGGGACTTGAATTTTGGAGGGTGTATTCTTTGTAAAGTATAAGTATCCAATAAGAAGGGGTTTTTGGAAATTCAACCTTAAAGGGGGTGAAAAGGGGGGATTTTGTTTGTATGAAAAATCTTATTCCTTGAGTTAAAAACCTTGAACCTTGGCACGAATACTTATCTAAGTAAATTATGAAGTTTAGCATTTTTCGTTTTTCTAAACTCATTTCAACCCTAAAGAGGTATTGGGGTGTGTCAAAATTTCTTTGGAAGAATTTCAACGCGCTGTCCGATTAACTCGAAACTCAGTCAGTATTAATACTAAGGACTAAAAATAAAGAATAACCTGTATCAGGGTTTTTCGAAAATCTACCCCTAACTGTGTGAAAAGGGGTAGTTAATTTTGCAAGGGCATATTTTACTGTGTGGCTTGATTAGCTGGAAAATTTTTCATAATTCGACCCATGTAGGGGTGAAAAGCGGGAATACGGTTTATATGAAAAATCTTATTCATTTGGTTAATAAACTTGAAACTTGGTACGAATATTTATCTAAATAAATTATAAAGTTTAGCATTTAATGTTTTTATAAACTAGCCCTTAAAGGAGGATTGGGGTGGGGGTGTCAAAATTTTAACGCGTGGTCCGATTACCTCGAAACTCGGTATTTATACTTAAGACCACAAATAAAGAATAACGTGTATCAGGGTTTTCCGAAAATCTATGCCTAATGGGGTGAAAAGGGGCAGTTAATTATACAGGAAAAGATTTTAATGCGTGGCTTGATTAACTTAAGAATTCGTATAAATAATCTTTAAGTCAAGTAATGAACACACCCCAAACAATTTTTCGAAATTCTACCCCTATAGGGTGAAAAGCGGGAATACAGTGTATATGAAAAATCTTACGGTACAAATACTTATACAAGTAAATTATGAAGTTTGGCATTTTTTGTTTTTCTAAACTACCCCTAACGGGGGATTGGGGGCGTCGGAATTTCTATGGAAGAATTTTAACGCGCGGTCCGATAACTCGAAACTCTGTATTTATACTTAAGACAAAAAATAAAGAATAACGTGCATCAGGGTTTTTCGAAAATCTACACTTAACGGGGTGAAAAGGGGTATTTAGTTAATTATACAGGGGAGGATTTTACTGCGTGTTTTGATTAACTCAAAAATTGGTGTAAATAATCTTTGAGTCAAGTAATGAACACATCCCAAACGATTTTTGAAAATTCCACCCCTGTGGGGGTGAAAAGCGGGGATACAGTTTATTTGAAAAATCTGATTCCTTTGATCTATACACTTAAAAATTCGCCCGAATACTTAGTTGTCTAAATAAATGATAAAGATCATACCTACATACATTTTCGAAATTTTTAGAGGAAAGTACGAATTTCACGCGGACGAAGTCGCGGGCAGAAGCTAGTTTTATGATGTAACTAAAATTTACGGTTTTCGCAATTTTTCCTTTATCTGTACTATAAGACTTTACTTCGTACTAAATTTCAAGATTCTAACTTCACGGGAAGTACCCTGTAGGTTTTGATTCCCGTGCGAGTTTCGAAAATTTGCGGCATAAACGGCTGTATCTTTTGATTGCTTTGGCTTAGAAGTTTGATTTTTTCACAGCTCCAAGGGACAGTAGACCTGAGTAATTGATATAAATTTCAGCTTGATACCTCCACGCGTTCCTGAGAAAAACGGGCTTGACAGACGGACGGACGGACGGACAGACGGACAACAAAGTGATCCTATAAGGGTTCCGTTTTTTCCTTTTGAGGTACGGAACCCTAAAAAGTGGTTACAGTACCAACTGTTTACTGCAGCTGCCATATGTCATGCCACTAACGCAATAAAATTCAAAATCGGTTGGACAGACTGCAAAAAAGGTTTGTTTAAATGTCTAATCTTATTTTAAATGGAGTATAGGCGCTCGAAAACGCGCGTCAGCCATTTGATCCGGGCCTTACCAAAAAGTCCTTGCGGAGAATCCACACAATCAAAACTGTAGGTATCTTACTAATAGCATACCTAATCAATATAAAATAATCGTTAAATAAATGAAATCCAATATTTAGGAAGTGATAATATCAACTAATTACCATTGCTAAATATTGTTTTGACGTATTAATAATGTGTTACATGTGCAAAGAAGGAAAATCTCACGCTTGTTGCGGGACCTCGAGGTCATATGCTGCAAACGAGATTAAATAATAAGAATAGGTATAATTAAGTAGTTATGTAGGTAGATAGGTACTGTGGAGACTGGCTGCAAAGCGAGACTGGCTGTAAAGCCACACCTCTTTGCAGGACAGGCTGGTTATATTTGAATTCATGTTCCATTCGAACGTTCAAGCGTGTGTCAAATATTCTGTTAGTGTTTTTTCTTATTTTAGAAGCAATGTTGAATTTGCCGTTGTACGATAAGCTTCTCTTAAACAATAAATGCTATACAAAGCTTAACGCCTTTTAGTTATTTGTCGTCAGCACGTCCGTTGCTACGACCCCCACTACAGTATCTACTATTTCAATTGAACACAAAAACTTCATGGCACGCCAGTCTTTATACTAGTCGAATGAAAGGCCTATGCAGTGCGATTCCACATTTTGGAGTTATAAAAGCCTACGCCGTAGCACGGTTACGGCGTAGGCATTTTCGTAGCAATATTTTCAAAATAATTGTTCCAGCTAATTCATTAATACAATGTTATTCTAAATAGTTTCAATAATGATTAGCATGAGAGTATTTTTGTCCCCATTCTGGAAGTGCAGTTTGTCAGGCGAATTTTGATGTGCATAGTACTTAATAAAAAAAAATTACTTTGTCGGTTGTCGAAGTTTATCTTTTCAACGTTTATTTAGTCTTAATTCACTTAATCACAGGGAACCTTGACTTTGATTGAGTTGTTTCGACTTTGGTAATAAGGAAGCTTTTGAAGTCATTAACTTAAAAATAAAATCAATTTTGAGAAAAGATGTGCCTGTATTCTTATAATGTATACCTACTTATAGAATTTTGTTTACCTAGGTACTAATTACCGCGGTAGTGCCATCCCATCGGACAATGAGAGTGAGGGAAGAGAGCGTGCGCCTGTGTCTGCGCACACTGTCTTGTGCACATATACGCGCACGCGCCGAAGGCTGGCTCCGCTGAGATCGGTCGAAATTCTTTCTGGACTTCTGGAGTTCAGTCTGGAGGACTTTATTTATTTACTTATTACCGTACCTATCCGTAAGTAATTAGGTAGACCGGTATGCAATGCGCTATTATGCATTAAAATTATTTCTTGTGATAAAGTTTATTAACTTAATTAGTTGCTCTATAATTACCAGTAGCGTGTGAATAATTAACGTTATTATAATTTGCATGCTACCTAAGTACCTACTTACCTTCTTTGGTATTTTATTAAAATTATTGCTCACGTGGGAGAAAACGTTTGCACATTTTAATTTTGCATAGGTCAAAATCAAAATCAAAAGTCATTTATTCAAACTAGGCTGAGAATCAGCACTTTTCGAACGTCAAAATTACAAAAGACAGTCCCCCAAAACGCCCGCCCTTCGCCACTTCCTAGTGCTTTCGCTGGGGAGAAGAAGTGGCGGAACAAACTCCCCAGCAGCACAGCTGTCTGTTCAGTTAGAAAATAATTAATTTTATACAATACTATGTATGCAAAGTAATTAACATTACAGGACACAGAACCTTAAATTAAATTATTTGCCATAGGTTAACTAGCCACGCCAATATACCAACAAATACAATAAACACTATACGTACTCAAGCAAAAAAAAAATTAAAAATATAACCAAAAAAAACTTACTGACCAAATAAAAGGTATTTGCCAAAATCTTTTATGTACAAAACAAAGAGATAAGTCTTATTTTTTAAAGTGAATTCCATTGAATAACTCGTAAGCGTTACGCCGTGATGTCTAAAAAAGTAAAAAAATAGATATATAACTGCAATTTTTTTGTATCGAGAAAAATTCATTATATCGTGTACTTATTCCTTTTACATGATACAGACCAAAGAGTCAAAGCAGTAGAACCCCGCCAAAAACTCAAAGATGAAGCTCGACCTGAACCAGCCTGGCGGCAAGGTCGTTAAAAGATGCCCCATCCATAGATAATAATTACCCATCTCTCCACTAGTCCAATGCTTACTCTAAGATGCATATCCGGTAGGCTCTTAAATTAAATCCTTCCCTATCCTACGGGCACGTCCTCCCTACCATTGCCGCGCCCCCCGGTCTATTCCTTGATAAGTATGCAATGGTCGCTGTAGCACCATGAACATGAGACTATAGGAGCTAGTGTAAATCTTGAGGTTCATTAGATTAATCGAGTCTGGTTTAACCACGCTGGGGTTGGTGCAATTCATTATTTCATGCCAAAATGTTAAATCCCTATTCCAGATAGGGATTTAATATTTTGGTAAACACATTAACAGTTCACCTACCTACTTAACAAGTTACACGAAATGGAAAAACCACATTTTCTTCAATATATCACCTTAAACGGCATAAAAGTCTGCTGCAGCATAATTATGTGAACTTGACCTTTTAAAGTTGTAGGTACAATTTAATTCATGATCTGTTTACAATTACCTACATAGGTTTTAGCAATGATCTTGACCCTTACTTGTGTATGATACGGGCGGAAGTAGTAAAATACCTAATTTGTGACCACAAACTACTTACCTACAAAAATACGATCGATAAATTAAATGTGTTTTATTTCCTAACTGTAATATGATCTGCAAGGCAAACTAGGTACCTACATTATCTAGCTATATCAAAAATACTTGTTTTACGCTCTCAAGTTTTTTAATTATTGTGAAACGAGAAAATTAGATAAGAGACTCAAGTTTACTACGTACTCTAACTTAAACAATCACTTATTTCGGAAAGTAGATTACAGTATACAAAAATTGAAAAGATAGATTTACTTTCTACCCAGATAAAACAAGTCGGGAGCCTTTATGAGGCGCTAAATTAAAAAAAAAACAAACATGCATGATAACGAGTTAAACGACCAAACAAGTTATTTCATTTTCCTTCTCCAAATACGTAATAATAATATGACATGTATGATACACGTTACACGTGTCGAAAAGATTAGCAGGCGTAAGCCGACACGACAGGAAAGAAAACAGTCTGCCATAAAAAATGGCATAATATCATGTAAACAATATTGTTTACCTAATCAAGCAATTTGATTACCTAATAACGCAATCATTGAGGTGTGATATTGGGCTCCTGTTATATACTAAGGAACTTTCCTCATTCCTGAAAAAGAACTTTCTACAGATCAAATTAATTAGACTTGTGTCTCATGACGGCCGGACCGTAGAGTCCGGCCGTCGAGAGAACGCGTTCCTGCCTGACATCTGTCAGTGCGACAATTCTAGTAGGTAGGTAGCTACTAAAGATCAAACGAAAAACCCGTATTCGTTTGTATGAAACTGACAGGTGTCAATAAAGAATTCCTAAAGTAGCAAATAAATGGCCTAAAAAGGTGTTGTAGATATCTTGAAGACAAGCAGACGAATTCCAGCTGTTGTTGGCTAAAAATAGTATGTCCCTCAAGATATGTCCTATGATACACTCCTTTAAAGTCGGAATCACTGTCCACTTGTACTAGCACATGTACTAGTTCCAAGTTTTAATCTGTTAACGACACTGAGGTGATGAGGTCCGACTCGAAGATATCGCATCACTAACGTTTGCAGTACTTTTTCCATTTCATCTATGTTTCTACTTGGTTCTATTAGAAGAGAACGTCCCGTTAAATGTATTTTTAACCGACTTCTAAAAAAGGAGGAGGTTCTCAATTGGAATGTTTGTATTTTTTTTTTTTTTTTTACTCAATATTTACTTAATAAAAAAAGGAATAAATAATACCTAAGTACCTACTCCAGAAAAACAGTTCCTATCCAATTATCTTAGTATTAAACTTATCTACAAAATCATATTTTTCTTTGTGAGTCTAAAAAGATTCTTCAATTTATTCAATTGAGTTTTAAGTGAGCTTTCAAATAATCTGATTACCTATAAGTAGTAAAAAAATATTCTTAGTGTTAACCTAGTTTTGAAAATACTTAACCTGGTATTTAGGTTTCCGTACCCAAAGGGTAAAAACGGGACCCTAATACTAAGACTTCGCTGTCTGTCCGTCCGTCCGTCTGTCTGTCACCAGGCTCAAGAACCGCGATAGCTAGACAGATCAAATTTTCACAGATGATGTAATTCTGTTGCCGCTATAACAACAAATACTAAAAACAGCATAAAATAAATATTAAAAAGGGGCTCCCATACAAAAAACGTGATTTTTTCGCCGTTATTTGTATGTAACGGGTTCCGTAACACGGTACAATAGTACGGTGGTACGGAACCCTTCGTGCGCGAGTCCGACTCGCACTTGGCCGGTTTTTGGTATTCCTAACTTTCCTAAGTTGCGTAGTTTGGAACAATTTAGTAAAAGACTTACTGAAATCCTTTTTGATTTAGCAAAATCCAACTTTAGATAAAATACAGATAGGTATGTAAGATTTAATCACTATTCTTGTTTGCTATTTGGGTTCTTTCGTCGGCTGCACTGTAGTTTGATGTCCAGAAAGCATAGACAACAGCTATGTGACGGATCTTGTATCTTTTTAGACAGGCATCTAAGTGGTAATAAGCTGTTTCGAGACCATTCAAAACACACCGAACGTTTATCGTCGTTGTCGTCGTCGTATATAGTTGTTCAAAATCACATAGCCAAAGAAATAACTGTTTTGCCGTGTGCTTATCAACAAATTTTTTATATGTAGGTATTGAATCACATGATCAACGTTGATAAATTAATACGTTTTTTTTTATGATGAACAACTATCGATTTCTCAAATATGACGACAACATTGATTCACAAACAAAACTGGTCCTCTGTATATGAATATCGTAATATTTGAAAGGTTGTTTTGAATATTTTGAATGCAACAACATTGAAGGACTTTTTTTGTCAGCCATTGTGCTGCAGCCAATCGGAACGCGTAGAGATACTGTGACGCACTTATGATCATCCAATGAGAGACGTGTTTACCCTCCCGCGCGCGCATACGAATTTTTATGAGCCAAGGGGGCAACGTTCTTTTGTCAGATCTGTTTTTGTTTTGTCTGTTAATTATGGTAATAAAGGCGGATACAGACATTGCGAGGCATGCGCCGCGCACGCTTCGCAACACACGCCTCGATATTAATTTTCCTCGAGTAATTTCAGTCTATCAAAAAGTACTACGTGTCGAGTAAAGAGTAGCCTCACCACGATAATATAAACGTCCACACATTGCAAAGCATGCGATGAGCGCCGTGCGCTGCGCACGGTCCGTTCAATTATTTTACCTCTGACAGCAGCAGCAGCAGTTAGGCTAACAGCAACCTTATTGTAACCACAATATTAAAGATCAGCGATTTTGACAGACTTGTCAGTGGCAGCAACCATATTAAAATGAGAATAAAGATCACTGCGACGTTGACAGAGATGCGAAATCAGAGATAAAATAACTGTGAAAGAAAAACAAGTGCGAGTCGACTCGCGCACCGAGGGTTCCGTATAAAAATTTAAGGTTTTCGGAATTTTTCCTTTATACGTGCTTGCTTCATGCCAAATTTCAAGATTCTAGGTCGACTGGAAGTACCCTGTAGGTTTAGATTCCCTTGCGAGTGTCAAAAATTTTCGGCATAAACGGCTGTATCTTTTGATTGCGTTGGCTTATAAGTTTAATTTCTTCACACCTCCAAGGGACAGTAGACCTGACCTGATACCTCCACGCGTTCCTGAGAAAAAGGGTCTTGACAGACAGACGGACGGACGGACAACAAAATGATCCTATAAGGGTTCCGTTTTTTCCTTTCGAGGTACGGACCCCTAAAAATGTGAAAGAACTGTGCTTTGACGTTCGAAAGTGCCTTTTATGTGCCTATTTGAAATAAATGCTTTGACTTTGTAAATATTGCATCGAGAAATAACGTGTCTTCTCGACGCAATCTGGGCCATAAAGTAGTAAGAAAAAGAGTTCTTATCTGTAAGAATATAATACGCCTTGGAATGGGCAACTAGCTTCATCTTTCTGACTGACCGACTCCTTTGACACTTCAAAAGTGCCTGTAAATGGTGTAATTGAAATAACGGCTTTGAGTTTCGAGTTTGATCCTTGCAAATAAAACATGTTCATTATTCGATGAAACAATGTATTAACATTTATTTCTTCTTCTTTTTCTTATTAGTCTTAAACTTAAGTTTTTGCTTGATCTTCTCCTTGCGAATTCTTTCCTTCACGATCTGTTGTTTGTTCTTGAATTCCTTAGACTTGGCCTCTGTTGATTTCTTGGCGACGCGCTCGTTGTGTTTCACCCAGTGTGGACGGAACTCTGATGCTGTGGGGAAAAAGGAATAGGATTAGTCTCTTGTAATTTGTTGGTTACATGTTTTTCACAAACAGTTGAGTCTGGCGCTTTTTTGGAACCGGGTGGAGCGCTTGGACCCATAGTAAATTCTTACCGCGCAATTTTAACCAACATTTACAGATTATATTTGTCTGGAGTTTTTTATCTAGATCTAGGTAGATAGATGCCAAAATACGAGGTCTCGTAAATATCATAGCTTAGAAGAAAGCTTCGGGTCAATGAGTTCATTGCTCCGAAACTTGAAAGCTTTTACGCAAACATTTGACATGGATATTAATAATTTAATTTAACAAAATCAATTTTAATTTTGAACTAATTTTTCGTTATATTGGTTATACTTACCTGAAATAAAGTTTTTTTATATAAAATTAAACGGACTAATCTGCATTCGCGATTTATTTTCCAAAAATATAAACAAATATGAGTTTAAGAAAAAATAACTTTAATTCCTACACAATAAAGTTCAGTTTACGCTACAACTTCAAACATTTTTAAAACTTATTCAATAATGCTAGCCACTCTGAAATCAACTTAATTGCCATTAATATAAAGTTGATATTTGTTTAACTTGAAATAACGTCAATTTGAAACATAAGTTTGAATAGACTAGGTCTTCTTCGGCGTAAGCATACTATCCACCAAGTGCTCAAACGAGAACGGCATAGAAATCATCACCGTTGATGTTGGTAACTGCACCATCACTTCCGTTTACAAACCACCTGGCACCACATTTAATTTCGTCCCACCGGAGAATTTCAACAGCCAACCAATTAAAGTTACTGGAAGTCTTTAAACAGACTCCGGACCCAGGTTGGCCGAAGCAAGGAAAACCTGTTCAGGTGGAAATTTATAGACGACTCCGCCTTGGAGTGTAAATGTGGTGCTGTTCCACAAACGATGGGACACTTAATATCGTGCCCTGCGTGTCCTGTCAGCTGCACGTTACAGGAACTGATGGACGCTAGTGATGGCGCCAAACAAGTGGCCGAATTCTGGGCCGAGTACATTTAGATTGCCATCGACACGCTAAGAAGAAGAAGAAGACTAGGTAATTTATGTAGTTAAATAACTTACCAGATTTCTTCCTATTAGTATCGTGCGCCTGTTCATCGTCCGAGCCCGCGTCGGCCGCGTTACGTTTCCGCCACTCGTCGTAGCGGCCGCTGCGGTACGACGCAGGCACGCGCCCGCCGCTCTCTGTGCGGATCATTTTACGGCCGCCGTCCTGAGCAAACAAAACGTTATAATTTAATTATTCATAACTATAATTTTTACATCGGCAAATGCCAAATTGCCGATGTAGGTCACACGGCTGCCATGCTAAAATGGAACTGGGCTGGTCACATCTGCCGCATGCCGGAGGACCTATGGGCTAAAGTAACCACACAATGGGTCCCAAACAGTAGCAAACGGCAACGCGGCAGGCCCAGAATGAGATGGCGGGACGAACTCGACTCTTTCCACAAAGATTGGCGTATAACAGCACTGGATAGGGATAAGTGGAAGGAGGGAAGGGAGGCCTGGAAGGAGGGAAGGGAGGCCTTTGCCCTGCAGTGGGACAGAAATGGCTGATAATAGTAATATAATTTTTACAGGGTTTAGGCGAAGGGAGTAGTCAAAAATCAATGAACCTAAGACTGTTCCAGGCGCGACTCTCAAGAAATCTATTGAGGGCACAGGTATGTTCCATTCAGCCTTCTCAATGGGCCAGCAGAGAACAAATCAAAAGCTACCGGGGTTTAGATTCCCAATAAAAGTGGAAGCTGTGTGTAGAATAGGCTAGTTTCCTAAAAAATTCTAATTAGTCCGTCAGTTAGATTATCGAAAAATAATGGACCCTAATGTTTTCTTAAATTGTCAATCAAACAAAAAATGACAAAGATAAAGCGCGTCAAAATTTGGGAGTGGGGGTCGTGACGTCACGCCGTGCTAAAAAGTGTCGCACGGCGTGACGTCACGACCCCCCACTCCCAAATTTTAATTAATTAATTAATTATTTTTTTACCCAGGAAACTACCCTATTGTCTGTAAGAGCTCAATATTATGGTTTTTTGGGCTCTTACATAACATGGAAAATGGAAGAGTAATTCCATGAGTTCCATCTTACCAAAGAATATAACATACATAAGTTTTGGGGAAAAAAATAAGTGTTGCAGTTTACTTAGAGATAAGAAAGGAATTATCTTATACTTATCTTTATATTTAATCCCTAAGGCGTGAATTATACAGAAGCGGCGTAAGGTGAAGGCGCGGCGCTGGCGCACGTCGCCTTCGTACAATTTGTATGAAAACGTTTTGAAGCGACATCTTGCCTGCAGCCCCTGCGCCGCGTCTTCACCTTACGCTGTCTCTGTATAATTCACGCCTAAGTAAACTATAATCTTTTTTTGTTTTCAAATAACTTTGTATTGTCTGTGTTATGTCAATAAAGAATATTATTATCATCTAAAAGTCAGGCATACCGGATCAACATGCACCATCTTCTTCCGCTTGCGGTCCCAGCGCTGCATCGCTTTATTTACACGCGCGCCGTCGCCGGTGTCTGCGTTCAACTCTAACTGAGCTTGCTCTGCGCCCACCGCAAAGTTAACTGCCATACTGAAAACAACATCATATTGTTAAATCGTACTTTTAAAAGAAGATTTAATTTAAACTAGCTGCGCCCCGCGGTTTCACCCACATAAGTCTCGATCCCGTGGGAATATCGAGATAAAAAGTATCCTATGTCCTTTCCCGGGACTCAAACTATCTCTATACCAAATTTCATCTAAATCGGGTTAGCGGTTTAGGCGTGAAGAAGTAACAAACATTTAAACACACACACACACACTCACAAACTTTTTAGTGTGAAGTGTGTGAAGTGTGATTAGTGTGATAAGATTTTTCTTTTGATTACTCCCATTGATTCCCAATGTTTGCCAATAAGCAGCGCAACTGTGTTCAGCATAGCTACTGACAACCTATCAACAGGCTATCGAGTCGAAAATGACAAATTTCGATTAACTGATTTGCCTTAACCCTGACAGCAAACAAGTGTCGGAAGAATAATAACGGTCGTCGATTTGATTTAAACTGACACCATTTTCAGGTTTGGATTTGTGAACACAGCATTTAGTACACTCCCTCGATAAAATTGATTAATGTTCGATTCGGCACGGAAGCTTATGGAATGTTTGTGAATAACTATGCCGGTCTGAGGCTAAGATCTATAGAGCGAACTTTCACTTTACTCGAGCTAATTACAGTAGCGGTTCAAACGAAAATTAACCTTATTCGCATTGAGATAATGTGCATATAAACGACGAATTCGTAAGAAACGCTTGATCTCAGTCGCCTATAGGAATCTGCACATGAACTTCATACAAATAAGGTTCTTTTTAGCGGCGCGGACAAATGTGGGTCTACCTTTGCCATTAAGGTGGCCATAAGCTTGAAAAATACTCGTATAATCTGTCTACATATGTATATAAAATTCAAAGTCCTAGCTGACTGATATATCAACGCACAGCCTAAACCGCTGGTCCTAGAGACATGAAATTTGGAGGGTGTGTTCTTTGTGAAGAATAGGTATTCACTAAGAATGAGATTTTCGAAATTCCACCCGTAAGAGGATGAATTTTGACGCGGACGAAGTCGCGGGGAAAAGCTAGTGAAAATTATTGTTGTTGAACATCACCACTTACCCCATTTCAGTATGCTGATCACTAGCGAAATGTGAGATGTAGTTCTCATCGCGGACAATTTCTTTCTTCTTTTTCCTTGGCGGTTCATTGGGAGGCCTGTTCGGTTTTATGTTGCTAGTATCTTCAAGTACAATGCCTTCAGCCTAGAAATGAAGGTTTGAAAATTAAGTAATGTGAATAATTCATTTTAATCTGTCAAGCTCCGCTAATGAGACACAATTGATTTTCTATTGTTTCGTGGCCAATGGGCGACGCGCGCCGCTTGACCGGTTAATCATAAGTTCGCCGACAGGCGTTTTTAAAAAGGTGTTGTCAATGCATATCCTGTCATTTAAATATTTTTTAAGAGAACTTTGTTGTATTTTCTCAAACTGACTAAGCCATTCTTGAATAGATAATTATGTATTGTGAAATCAATCATGTTTCGAGGCGCTAGAGAGCTTACTTATTGTGTGTGTATACTAAAAAAAACAAAAATCTACATAAATAAACAGGGAAGTCATCATCATCTGCCTAGCCTTTTCCCAACTATGTTGGGGTCGGCTTCCAGTTTAACCATATGCAGCTGAATACCAGCACTTTACATGGAGCGACTACCTATCTGACTTCCACAACCCAGTTACTGGGAAGTCTTGGGACTAAAAGCAGACAAACAATTTTCTACATAAAGCATATTCTTACTGCTAGTTTCTTGATGTCTCGAACTTTCTGAACCGTCTTCCCATGAGCTTGCTTCTTTCTCTTCATAGCTAAATACATAGGCGAATCGTTCTTAGCGGACAGCTCTAGAATCGTCTGGAACAAAAGAAGAGTTGTATTAAAATAGTGCTACACCCGCATCAATTTTTTTTTATTTTACAAAAAGATGAGTCGCTTATGTCCTTCTTCTGATACAAAGCTGCCTTTTTGTCCAGTTTGGTTTATAGTCCGCGCGGAATTAGTTGGCCGCTGAGGTGGGGACAGGGGTGCCGCGGCAGTTCGCAACACACGTACTGAGTTATGCGCCCCCGCCCCTTCTTCCCACCGCTCACATACCTAAGGCGCGGCCAACTAGTTCCACGTGGACTATAGTGATAGGTTCTAGAAAACGCTGACGTCAGGACATGGTCTCCTTTATGACTGATTCGCCGGAGAAGACAACATTGAAACAGATGTGGGAAACTACGAAGGAGGCCAGCCAGAGACTAAGCGCAGTACAGTTTAAATAAAAGGAATGGTTAAGCCTAGTCTTGAAAGATGTGCAGACACATTTTTTGACCGATTTGTACGACACGATGACAGTACTTAGTATCACATCACACTAATATTATAAAGGCGAACGTTTGTGAGTGTATGTGTGTTTATATGTTTGTTACTTCTTCACGCTTAAACGGCTGGACCTATTTTGACCAAATTTTGTGTGGAGGTAGCTGACACCCTGGATTAACATATAGGCTACTTTTTATCTCGATATTCCCACGGGATCCGCATTTACGCGGGTGAAACCGGGGGCGCAGCTAAAATTCATAAAAATGCTTACTCCTTTAGGCGTATAGTTCTTGATCTTCTCAATCATATCAACAGCAGCGCTATCATTCTCGTCCACTAAGAACGGGTGCGTGAGTACGGGGAACGGCGTGGACTTGGCGCGCTTGTTGGCTTCAGCTGAGGCGGGCTCGCGCCATTTTATGTATTGTTGCCAGCCGCGGCCACATACACGGGCTGCGTCTTCCTGTGAATGAAGGAATTAAATAGTGTTAGCAAATAAGAACCGGAGTCGAATTTTTATCTTCTATCGTTTGGGGACGAACTTCGCAGTAAAAAAATAATACAGGGTGAAATTGAACACATGCCACAAATCGAAGTGGGAGATTGTCCTAATTATTATGAACAACTTTTACTATGGGACCAAACCTGAAATCGCGAAAAAAAATCAGCTGTTCCCTACATTTATGTTCGCATAACTCATCAAAATGTAGGGAACAACTGATTTTTTTTTCGCGATTTCAGGTTTGGTCCCATAGTAAAAGTTGTTCATAATAATTAGGACAATCTCCCATATATCATATCGATTTGTCGCATGTGTTCAATTTCACCCTGTATTAATAGCCAGTCAGCGAGGTGGAGCGATATTTTAATGCACGCAAACATTAGGTAAGTACTTAAGAAACCCTCAAAAGTGGGTTTAAAACCTCAGAATTTAGTGTTATAATTCTTCCCCCAAGCCCCGACATCCCGCACGCGTAGCATGACCACCCTAGAAACGGGTTTTGTCGACGGAAGAATAGACAAAGATGACGTTCCGTGTTGACAGTACGACGGCAGCGAATTAGAAAGAGTCAACTGCACTTTTTTACAAAATTCACTTTTACATAATTTGAATTCTTTGTTTTGTCATAGTTTTTTTTTTCTGTTTGATTCTCATTTCTTACTAATATATAGGAGAAGATAGCTTTGTTCTTCTATTAATTATCATAGTTTTGCGTCCAAAACGCTCTCCTGTAAAACCATGATTTTGTAGATAACCGTATAGGTATACTTTGTGGCCGTCGAGTAGAAAGTTTTCTACTGTCTTTAGCATGGCGATGGCGATTACAAAATGTCAGTTGTCAATGTAATTTTGACAGTTTGGGATAGAAAACATTCTTCTGAAATAGTCTACATAAAAAAGGACCTAGACAAAGATTGTTAGAAACGAAAGACCAAATGACAGATTGTAGAAGGATTTCTATGGTGCGGTGTCAAAAATGGAGAAACGAAATGTCACTTTGTATAGAAAGATCTGTGTCTATTCTTCGTAGAAATAGAAAGCGTCATGCTAAGCCTGCTGGTGCCTCAACTCCAGTTGTGAGGCAGGTATAACTCCCAACAAGCCCCTTTCTTCATTTTGTACATAACCTCTACTCAGCTCCAAGAAACAGTTGAACGTGAAACACATAGACCACGACAAAGATTAATAAGTACTTACAATCTCCGAATAATTCTTCTCCCAAGCTCTCACATCCTGGTGCCTCAACTCCAGCGCCGAGGTAGGTATAGCGCCCCACACTCCACTGGGACATGCAAGGCCTCTTTCCTTCACTTGTGCTGGTGATATCATCTCAGCTCCCAGGAAGAGTTGCAGGTCTAATAGATGGGCGACGTCTTCGGGAGCTATGAGGGAGAACGCACGACCGGCGCGACCGGCACGGGCACTGCGACCTACACGGAAATTTTGTATCACACTAATATTATTAAGGCGAAAGTTTGTGAGTGTGTGTGTGTGTGTGTTTATATGTTTCTTCTTCACGCTCAAACGGGTAGACCAATTTTGATAAAATTTTGTATGGAGGTAGCTGACACCCTGGATTAACATGTTGCGGCCTGTGCCCGCATAGCAACGAGCGCGGCGCGCAGGCAGCGGGCCGACGTCATCCTCCGAAGTCTCCGCTGAGCCAATCAGTGCGCCGTTGTATCACGCCATACCGCAGCGGACCAATGGCGGCGCGCCACCACACACGACGGCGGGGGGGACCTCGCTCGGGCTCCGCGGCAGAAGGCCGGGGTCTCGGACACTTGCTCCGACGCGGCACCACCGATCGGTCAACATACGCTTAATATTGTAACGGGTCCTAGAATTTCTGTAATCTTGTACACGTCAGTTTAAATTTAAAAGATCTAAATAAGTATTGGTTTGTTCTATAACAGTATTTCATTTAGTCTCCCTAACACACACCTAAGCATAGGCGTTAACAAGTGGCGACCGTGACAGGACTCGTTGCGTAAAATTTAAATTCATCGAATCATCGAGAAGCGGCGGAAGATCGAATCGTCGAGAAGCGTCGACGGAAAATTCGTCGCGTGGAGCAAGTGCCGCAGCCCGCCATCCATCCAGCTGGGCTGCGTAATCAAGAAGAAGGGGAGCGCGGACGAGCTGCTGTGTCCAGGGAGACTTCGGAGGGTGACGGCGGGTCAAACTCAACACGTCTGCCGAAGGTCTAGCCCAGGAGAGTAAGCCCTGATCCATTCATTTCCTTTCTTTAATCTTTTTCCTGTGTGCCCTTGCGCTGTGAACCAGTGCGCGGCTTGCTGTTCGAACGTCAAACGGGAAAAGGGCCATATCTTTTCCTAATTTGCAGGGTTAATTGCACGTGGGTTGAGCTGGCTTATGCTTCATGCTTGGCTAGGCGCTAAGCTGCAATTTTTCCACTCTAGTCGGATCATTTGTATGTTCGTGTGCACCTACCCGCTTAAGTTCAGTTTCATAAATTTAATCCCACGTAACGCATAACCTCACTTTTGGCGATATTGTAAAACGCAAGCTAGCATTTTAAGCTGCACGCATTGTTTTTCCTACCCAATCCATATTCATGCACGCGTGTGAATTAAGTGCACGCAACCAAAGCTTGGTGAACCAGCCATCTTGCTGACTATTTCAGAGTTCCGGCCATACGGCAACTGTTCCGGTGCAGAGCCAACGCAGCCAACAGAGCGGATTCCCTCGACGCGCCGACTACATTAGCGGCTGCCCGCTACGACGCGGAAGTCGTACCTGGGACCGTGTTGGAGCAACGCCTAACATTGTCAGGTTCACTGCACATTTATCTATTCAGCTCATTGTATTTCATTGTTTTGTGTTTTGTATTGCGATAGACAATAGGTCTCGTTGATAGCAAAATGACCAGTGTAGATACCGACCTGAAGGTCAAAATTAAAGAGTTAATTAGAAAGCGTGGCACCATAAAGGGTAGATTAACAAAATTCATAGAGTATTTAGGTACTATGAAGAACTTGGAGCCTAAAGAGGTTGCCAGTGTCCAAGTTAAAGAAATTTCTTTGAGATTAGCCAAGTTTCAAGAATTATTTAAAACATTTGACGAATTACAGTCAGAAATTGAAATATGTCGCTCCGATGTAGATGAACAATTGGAAGAAAGAGAGGCAACAGAGTGTCAATTTTACTCTGCTCTCTCTGTAGCTCAAGAATTAATTGAGGCTACCCCATTACCAATAAATAAAACAAACAGTGTTGGAGAAAATAGTAATTGTTCTCATCAGCCAAGCTGTTGTTCTCATGCATTTAACGGAGTGAAATTGCCAACCATACACCTTCCAAAGTTTGATGGAAACTTGTTAACATGGCTAGAATTTAAAGATACATTTGATTCTATTATTCACAGCAATAAATCAATTCCAGAAATAAATAAATTTCACTATTTAAGGTCAGCTTTGGAAGGGAGTGCTAAGGGGATAATTAAATCAATAGAGTTTACCTCGAATAGCTACAAATTAGCATGGGATTTACTATGCGAGCGATACGATAATAAAAATATTCTCATAAACAATCATCTTAAAGCTTTAATTAGTGTTGAAAAGTGTAGTCGAGAATCCTACAAGGCGTTAAGGTACTTAATAGACCATATGTCAAAAAACTTGAGAGCACTGGAAGCTTTGGGTCAGCCGACTGATAAATGGGATGCACTTATTCTATTCATTCTAGCTTCAAAGTTAGATCCAGTGACTAATGCTAAATGGGAAGAGCATAGGTCTACGTTAGCCGATTACCATAGCTTAGAAAATTTCACAAGGTTTCTAAGAAATCGAGCCGATATTCTAGAAACAATGTATTTCGCAGGCATGGAAAATGCCGAGAAAAGGGACCGAAAGCCAAGCAGCAATAAAGAGCCTAAACCGAATAGGACTTTTGCTGCTTTAGGAGATAAAGGTGGACCGTCCACGTGTCATGTCTGCAATGACAGTCACCAGTTATCCGAGTGCTCCAAATTTAAGAATATGGACATAGGGGATAGGCTATCTGAAGTCACAAGATTAAAACTATGTAAAAATTGCCTTAAGAGCGGTCACAACTCATTTCAATGCAGGGCCAAGCTTACGTGTCGTGTATGCAAACGGAAACATCATTCACTAGTACACAATGACGAGTTTAAGACCAATAGGTCCACAGCAGACGCTCCGGCCCTTGAGCCCTCTAGCTTACCGGTTTCTCTCTCAGCGGCCTCAGTAGGTCAAGTACTGCTAGGCACGGCTCTAGTAGACATAGTGCATCCGCAAACTGGGGAAATCTATCAGGCAAGAGCGTTACTAGACACAGGTAGTCAGATGTCCTTACTATCCAACAGCATGAAACAAAAGCTTGGGTTAATTTGTGACACTTCCCGTCCCACTCACGTTGCCGGAATAAATAATTCCATTTCAAAGGTTTCCGAAAGGGTAAACATTAAACTCAAGTCGCGCGTGACTAATTTCTGTATCTCGGTTAACTGTCTTGTCTTATCAAATATTATGGGTACGTTGCCCAACATGCAGGTAAACGTTAAGCAACTCGGTATACCAAAGGAAGTTAGTCTAGCGGATCCCACTTTCTATGAACCTTCGAAGATAGACATTCTGTTAGGTGCGGATGTATATTGGGCGATTGTGAATGCCAATCACATATATCTAGGCAAAAATAAACCAGCACTACAAGACACTAAACTAGGCTGGGTAGTGTCAGGCCCTACAGGGCAAGGTAGCCTAAAGTCCCTCACTGTAACTTGTAACTTTAGCCAAGACGCACAAGAGTGTCTAAAAAGATTCTGGGAAATCGAAGAGGGTTATGCTGAACACTATTCCCGTTCCCCCGATGAACATTTCTGTGAAGGGCATTTTGTTCAACATACCAAACGCCTGTCAAACGGAAGATTTTCTGTAGCAATGCCTCTAAAGGAAGACCCTGAGAGCGCGTTAGGCGACTCCTATGCAATAGCTAGGAAGCGGCTTACCCACTTAGAAACCAAATTAAATAAAAACCCCCAACTAAAGGAAGCTTACTCAGAGTTCATTAAGGAGTATAAGGAATTAGGTCACCTAACCGAAATTGCACAACCGCAGTTCGGGTACTACCTACCCCATCACTGTGTCATTCGGGAACATAGTGAAACCACCAAACTCAGAGTAGTCTTCGACGCATCTGCGAAGACTACCTCTGGGAAATCGCTGAATGAGATACAAGCAGTAGGTCCAGTCATTCAGAGTGACTTAATGTCCATATTACTACGTTTTCGAGAGCATAGGTTTGTTCTTACCGGAGACATTACTAAAATGTATAGGCAAATTCTAATTGATGAGTCACAACGTCATTTGCAATTAATACTATGGCGTTGTGAGAAGTCTCACAACATTGTAACGTACCAGTTAAATACAGTGACTTATGGTACAGCGTCAGCTCCCTTCCTTAGTACGAGGTGTCTTCAACAACTCGCGCTAGAATGTGATGACGAACTTATAAAGGAGGTTATGCTAACTGATTTCTACATAGACGACTTAAGCACTGGCTGCGCATCAGAAGAGCAGCTGACGCACATCCATAAGGGTACTACTAGAGTGTTAGAGTCGGCGGGTTTCAAGCTTAGAAAATTTCGTACAAATTGTCCGCAAATATTCAAGAAGGACCACTTTAGTACTGATGTTCTAGATCTGAGCAAGGAATCCGCTGTGCTAGGATTAAACTGGTCTCCAGTGAATGATACAATTCAATTTTCCACAAATATACCTATAGCTGCTCAGATAACTAAACGAACGATTATATCGATGACATGTAAAATATTTGATCCATTAGGACTACTGAGTGCGGCCATCATAAAGCCAAAAATTCTACTCCAAGGGCTATGGTGCGCCAAGTTAGACTGGGATGAGCCAGTACCAAATCATTTTGCTAAGGACTGGCTCAACTTTAGCAATAATTTATCATATCTGTATAACTTGCATCTACCTAGACACACTCTGTGTGAATTACCAGAGTATATTGAATTGCATTGTTTTGTAGATGCCTCACAGGCAGCCTATGGCGCCCGCGTTTATTTAAGGTCAAGGAGTAACAATGGTAGCTACACCTCACGCCTACTATGTGCCAAGGCCAGGGTAGCACCCCTTAAACCTATGACTATCCCTAGACTAGAATTATGTGGAGCGCTCCTCGGCGCGAGACTTAGTCATAAAGTAATTCAGTCCTTGAAAGGAAAAATAAATAAAAAATTAATATGGACCGACTCCACGGTAGTACTAGGATGGCTAAAAATGCAGCCAAACTCACTTAAAATGTTTGTTCGTAACAGAATAAATGAAATTCAGGAGTTAACAGCTGACTATCAATGGCGTCATGTGCGCACAAGTTTGAACCCTGCAGATATGGCATCAAGAGGAGTAGAACCTCACGTGCTGCAAGGTTCAACGCTTTGGTGGGAAGGCCCTCCCTTCTTAAAACAAGAAGACAGTGAGTGGTCTCCCAAGCGAGCTCCGTTAGAGGAAAAATCGCTGCCAGAAGTCAAACCACTTAACCCATACTCATGTGCGGCAAATAATAGTAATAGAGTAGATAATACAAAGCTTATAGATTTCAACAGGTTCTCTAATTTCCTACGGCTGAAAAGAACAGTCGCTTACGTACTAAGGTTTATCCAGATAGGAAAAGGGCAGATAAATGCTAGTCCAACCTTATCGGTTGAAGAGCTGCAAAAGGCATGCACTCTTCTAATTAAACTCAGTCAACATGAGACTTTCTCTGAAGAAATCGAAATATTGAGCAAAGGGCTGCAGTTAAACAAAAATTCAAAAATATTGCCCCTTAATCCTTTTGTAGACTCTGAACGAGTGCTACGGGTGGGAGGCCGGCTGGAAAATTCGAGATTCAGCTATGATAAGAAGCACCCGATTCTTCTAGACGCTAAACATAGATTCACTAAGCTGTTAGTAAAATATGAACACTTGCGCTTGTTCCATGTTGGTCCCCAGGCACTGCTTGCAGCCATCCGTGAGGAATATTGGCCCTTGGGAGGGCGAACCCTTGCTCGCACGACCACCAGGCAGTGTGTTGTGTGTACGCGATTGAGAGGTAAACCTTTCGAACCAATTATGGGTGATTTGCCGGCCGTTAGAACGGATAATAGCTTCGCCTTCAGTTCTTGTGGGGTAGACTTTGCGGGCCCGTTTAAAATTTCGAGTCGTAAAGGCCGAGGGAACCGCATAACTAAAAGTTATCTATGTCTCTTTGTGTGTCTTACAACTAAGGCGGTTCACCTAGAGGTGGTCAGCGACCTCACGTCTGAGGCATTCATTCTGTGTCTCCACCGGTTTGTAGCTAGGAGAGGTAAACCCTATGTCATATATTGTGATAACGGTCGTAATTTTCTAGGTGCATGCAATGAGCTGGGTAGGATGCTGCAGGAGGCCCAAGAATCTGTGTACAATTACACGGCGAACGAGGGAATCCGCTTCGTGTTTGGACCTGCATATTCGCCCCATTTCGGAGGCATATGGGAGGCTGGTATAAAATCCTCTAAATATCATCTTAAACGAGTAGCTGGGGAGGCCTGTTTGACGTTCGAGGAGCTGGCGACACTATTCTCGCAGATTGAGGCCATACTCAATTCCCGTCCCCTCTCTCCCCTCTCGTCAGACCCTAATGACCCCTCTCCACTAACCCCGGGGCACTTTCTGGTGGGCAGGCCGTTGACCGCCGTCCCATCACCACCCATCACAGCACTGCGGCCCAACCGCTACAAATTAATTGAAAAAATCCGCCAACAGTTCTGGTCCAGGTGGCAGAAGGAGGCCGAGATGCAGCAACGGTCCCAGTGGAGGACCCAGCAGCGAGGCATTTGCCTCGGCGACCTCGTGCTCCTGCGGGAGGCAAACCTTCCGCCGCTCCAGTGGCGCCTGGGGCGTGTCACGCGCCTACACCCAGGCCCAGACGGGGTCAGCCGGGTGGCGGACGTCGCCACCACCAAAGGGACGGTAACTCGTGCCGTCCGCACGATGTGTCCCCTCTGGCGGGACATGTCATCCAGTTGAAGTCGAAGTCTTCAACGCCCGGGAGTATGTTGCGGCCTGTGCCCGCATAGCAACGAGCGCGGCGCGCAGGCAGCGGGCCGACGTCATCCTCCGAAGTCTCCGCTGAGCCAATCAGTGCGCCGTTGTATCACGCCATACCGCAGCGGACCAATGGCGGCGCGCCACCACACACGACGGCGGGGGGGACCTCGCTCGGGCTCCGCGGCAGAAGGCCGGGGTCTCGGACACTTGCTCCGACGCGGCACCACCGATCGGTCAACATACGCTTAATATTGTAACGGGTCCTAGAATTTCTGTAATCTTGTACACGTCAGTTTAAATTTAAAAGATCTAAATAAGTATTGGTTTGTTCTATAACAGTATTTCATTTAGTCTCCCTAACACACACCTAAGCATAGGCGTTAACAAGTGGCGACCGTGACAGGACTCGTTGCGTAAAATTTAAATTCATCGAATCATCGAGAAGCGGCGGAAGATCGAATCGTCGAGAAGCGTCGACGGAAAATTCGTCGCGTGGAGCAAGTGCCGCAGCCCGCCATCCATCCAGCTGGGCTGCGTAATCAAGAAGAAGGGGAGCGCGGACGAGCTGCTGTGTCCAGGGAGACTTCGGAGGGTGACGGCGGGTCAAACTCAACACGTCTGCCGAAGGTCTAGCCCAGGAGAGTAAGCCCTGATCCATTCATTTCCTTTCTTTAATCTTTTTCCTGTGTGCCCTTGCGCTGTGAACCAGTGCGCGGCTTGCTGTTCGAACGTCAAACGGGAAAAGGGCCATATCTTTTCCTAATTTGCAGGGTTAATTGCACGTGGGTTGAGCTGGCTTATGCTTCATGCTTGGCTAGGCGCTAAGCTGCAATTTTTCCACTCTAGTCGGATCATTTGTATGTTCGTGTGCACCTACCCGCTTAAGTTCAGTTTCATAAATTTAATCCCACGTAACGCATAACCTCACTTTTGGCGATATTGTAAAACGCAAGCTAGCATTTTAAGCTGCACGCATTGTTTTTCCTACCCAATCCATATTCATGCACGCGTGTGAATTAAGTGCACGCAACCAAAGCTTGGTGAACCAGCCATCTTGCTGACTATTTCAGAGTTCCGGCCATACGGCAACTGTTCCGGTGCAGAGCCAACGCAGCCAACAGAGCGGATTCCCTCGACGCGCCGACTACATTAGCGGCTGCCCGCTACGACGCGGAAGTCGTACCTGGGACCGTGTTGGAGCAACGCCTAACATTGTCAGGTTCACTGCACATTTATCTATTCAGCTCATTGTATTTCATTGTTTTGTGTTTTGTATTGCGATAGACAATAGGTCTCGTTGATAGCAAAATGACCAGTGTAGATACCGACCTGAAGGTCAAAATTAAAGAGTTAATTAGAAAGCGTGGCACCATAAAGGGTAGATTAACAAAATTCATAGAGTATTTAGGTACTATGAAGAACTTGGAGCCTAAAGAGGTTGCCAGTGTCCAAGTTAAAGAAATTTCTTTGAGATTAGCCAAGTTTCAAGAATTATTTAAAACATTTGACGAATTACAGTCAGAAATTGAAATATGTCGCTCCGATGTAGATGAACAATTGGAAGAAAGAGAGGCAACAGAGTGTCAATTTTACTCTGCTCTCTCTGTAGCTCAAGAATTAATTGAGGCTACCCCATTACCAATAAATAAAACAAACAGTGTTGGAGAAAATAGTAATTGTTCTCATCAGCCAAGCTGTTGTTCTCATGCATTTAACGGAGTGAAATTGCCAACCATACACCTTCCAAAGTTTGATGGAAACTTGTTAACATGGCTAGAATTTAAAGATACATTTGATTCTATTATTCACAGCAATAAATCAATTCCAGAAATAAATAAATTTCACTATTTAAGGTCAGCTTTGGAAGGGAGTGCTAAGGGGATAATTAAATCAATAGAGTTTACCTCGAATAGCTACAAATTAGCATGGGATTTACTATGCGAGCGATACGATAATAAAAATATTCTCATAAACAATCATCTTAAAGCTTTAATTAGTGTTGAAAAGTGTAGTCGAGAATCCTACAAGGCGTTAAGGTACTTAATAGACCATATGTCAAAAAACTTGAGAGCACTGGAAGCTTTGGGTCAGCCGACTGATAAATGGGATGCACTTATTCTATTCATTCTAGCTTCAAAGTTAGATCCAGTGACTAATGCTAAATGGGAAGAGCATAGGTCTACGTTAGCCGATTACCATAGCTTAGAAAATTTCACAAGGTTTCTAAGAAATCGAGCCGATATTCTAGAAACAATGTATTTCGCAGGCATGGAAAATGCCGAGAAAAGGGACCGAAAGCCAAGCAGCAATAAAGAGCCTAAACCGAATAGGACTTTTGCTGCTTTAGGAGATAAAGGTGGACCGTCCACGTGTCATGTCTGCAATGACAGTCACCAGTTATCCGAGTGCTCCAAATTTAAGAATATGGACATAGGGGATAGGCTATCTGAAGTCACAAGATTAAAACTATGTAAAAATTGCCTTAAGAGCGGTCACAACTCATTTCAATGCAGGGCCAAGCTTACGTGTCGTGTATGCAAACGGAAACATCATTCACTAGTACACAATGACGAGTTTAAGACCAATAGGTCCACAGCAGACGCTCCGGCCCTTGAGCCCTCTAGCTTACCGGTTTCTCTCTCAGCGGCCTCAGTAGGTCAAGTACTGCTAGGCACGGCTCTAGTAGACATAGTGCATCCGCAAACTGGGGAAATCTATCAGGCAAGAGCGTTACTAGACACAGGTAGTCAGATGTCCTTACTATCCAACAGCATGAAACAAAAGCTTGGGTTAATTTGTGACACTTCCCGTCCCACTCACGTTGCCGGAATAAATAATTCCATTTCAAAGGTTTCCGAAAGGGTAAACATTAAACTCAAGTCGCGCGTGACTAATTTCTGTATCTCGGTTAACTGTCTTGTCTTATCAAATATTATGGGTACGTTGCCCAACATGCAGGTAAACGTTAAGCAACTCGGTATACCAAAGGAAGTTAGTCTAGCGGATCCCACTTTCTATGAACCTTCGAAGATAGACATTCTGTTAGGTGCGGATGTATATTGGGCGATTGTGAATGCCAATCACATATATCTAGGCAAAAATAAACCAGCACTACAAGACACTAAACTAGGCTGGGTAGTGTCAGGCCCTACAGGGCAAGGTAGCCTAAAGTCCCTCACTGTAACTTGTAACTTTAGCCAAGACGCACAAGAGTGTCTAAAAAGATTCTGGGAAATCGAAGAGGGTTATGCTGAACACTATTCCCGTTCCCCCGATGAACATTTCTGTGAAGGGCATTTTGTTCAACATACCAAACGCCTGTCAAACGGAAGATTTTCTGTAGCAATGCCTCTAAAGGAAGACCCTGAGAGCGCGTTAGGCGACTCCTATGCAATAGCTAGGAAGCGGCTTACCCACTTAGAAACCAAATTAAATAAAAACCCCCAACTAAAGGAAGCTTACTCAGAGTTCATTAAGGAGTATAAGGAATTAGGTCACCTAACCGAAATTGCACAACCGCAGTTCGGGTACTACCTACCCCATCACTGTGTCATTCGGGAACATAGTGAAACCACCAAACTCAGAGTAGTCTTCGACGCATCTGCGAAGACTACCTCTGGGAAATCGCTGAATGAGATACAAGCAGTAGGTCCAGTCATTCAGAGTGACTTAATGTCCATATTACTACGTTTTCGAGAGCATAGGTTTGTTCTTACCGGAGACATTACTAAAATGTATAGGCAAATTCTAATTGATGAGTCACAACGTCATTTGCAATTAATACTATGGCGTTGTGAGAAGTCTCACAACATTGTAACGTACCAGTTAAATACAGTGACTTATGGTACAGCGTCAGCTCCCTTCCTTAGTACGAGGTGTCTTCAACAACTCGCGCTAGAATGTGATGACGAACTTATAAAGGAGGTTATGCTAACTGATTTCTACATAGACGACTTAAGCACTGGCTGCGCATCAGAAGAGCAGCTGACGCACATCCATAAGGGTACTACTAGAGTGTTAGAGTCGGCGGGTTTCAAGCTTAGAAAATTTCGTACAAATTGTCCGCAAATATTCAAGAAGGACCACTTTAGTACTGATGTTCTAGATCTGAGCAAGGAATCCGCTGTGCTAGGATTAAACTGGTCTCCAGTGAATGATACAATTCAATTTTCCACAAATATACCTATAGCTGCTCAGATAACTAAACGAACGATTATATCGATGACATGTAAAATATTTGATCCATTAGGACTACTGAGTGCGGCCATCATAAAGCCAAAAATTCTACTCCAAGGGCTATGGTGCGCCAAGTTAGACTGGGATGAGCCAGTACCAAATCATTTTGCTAAGGACTGGCTCAACTTTAGCAATAATTTATCATATCTGTATAACTTGCATCTACCTAGACACACTCTGTGTGAATTACCAGAGTATATTGAATTGCATTGTTTTGTAGATGCCTCACAGGCAGCCTATGGCGCCCGCGTTTATTTAAGGTCAAGGAGTAACAATGGTAGCTACACCTCACGCCTACTATGTGCCAAGGCCAGGGTAGCACCCCTTAAACCTATGACTATCCCTAGACTAGAATTATGTGGAGCGCTCCTCGGCGCGAGACTTAGTCATAAAGTAATTCAGTCCTTGAAAGGAAAAATAAATAAAAAATTAATATGGACCGACTCCACGGTAGTACTAGGATGGCTAAAAATGCAGCCAAACTCACTTAAAATGTTTGTTCGTAACAGAATAAATGAAATTCAGGAGTTAACAGCTGACTATCAATGGCGTCATGTGCGCACAAGTTTGAACCCTGCAGATATGGCATCAAGAGGAGTAGAACCTCACGTGCTGCAAGGTTCAACGCTTTGGTGGGAAGGCCCTCCCTTCTTAAAACAAGAAGACAGTGAGTGGTCTCCCAAGCGAGCTCCGTTAGAGGAAAAATCGCTGCCAGAAGTCAAACCACTTAACCCATACTCATGTGCGGCAAATAATAGTAATAGAGTAGATAATACAAAGCTTATAGATTTCAACAGGTTCTCTAATTTCCTACGGCTGAAAAGAACAGTCGCTTACGTACTAAGGTTTATCCAGATAGGAAAAGGGCAGATAAATGCTAGTCCAACCTTATCGGTTGAAGAGCTGCAAAAGGCATGCACTCTTCTAATTAAACTCAGTCAACATGAGACTTTCTCTGAAGAAATCGAAATATTGAGCAAAGGGCTGCAGTTAAACAAAAATTCAAAAATATTGCCCCTTAATCCTTTTGTAGACTCTGAACGAGTGCTACGGGTGGGAGGCCGGCTGGAAAATTCGAGATTCAGCTATGATAAGAAGCACCCGATTCTTCTAGACGCTAAACATAGATTCACTAAGCTGTTAGTAAAATATGAACACTTGCGCTTGTTCCATGTTGGTCCCCAGGCACTGCTTGCAGCCATCCGTGAGGAATATTGGCCCTTGGGAGGGCGAACCCTTGCTCGCACGACCACCAGGCAGTGTGTTGTGTGTACGCGATTGAGAGGTAAACCTTTCGAACCAATTATGGGTGATTTGCCGGCCGTTAGAACGGATAATAGCTTCGCCTTCAGTTCTTGTGGGGTAGACTTTGCGGGCCCGTTTAAAATTTCGAGTCGTAAAGGCCGAGGGAACCGCATAACTAAAAGTTATCTATGTCTCTTTGTGTGTCTTACAACTAAGGCGGTTCACCTAGAGGTGGTCAGCGACCTCACGTCTGAGGCATTCATTCTGTGTCTCCACCGGTTTGTAGCTAGGAGAGGTAAACCCTATGTCATATATTGTGATAACGGTCGTAATTTTCTAGGTGCATGCAATGAGCTGGGTAGGATGCTGCAGGAGGCCCAAGAATCTGTGTACAATTACACGGCGAACGAGGGAATCCGCTTCGTGTTTGGACCTGCATATTCGCCCCATTTCGGAGGCATATGGGAGGCTGGTATAAAATCCTCTAAATATCATCTTAAACGAGTAGCTGGGGAGGCCTGTTTGACGTTCGAGGAGCTGGCGACACTATTCTCGCAGATTGAGGCCATACTCAATTCCCGTCCCCTCTCTCCCCTCTCGTCAGACCCTAATGACCCCTCTCCACTAACCCCGGGGCACTTTCTGGTGGGCAGGCCGTTGACCGCCGTCCCATCACCACCCATCACAGCACTGCGGCCCAACCGCTACAAATTAATTGAAAAAATCCGCCAACAGTTCTGGTCCAGGTGGCAGAAGGAGGCCGAGATGCAGCAACGGTCCCAGTGGAGGACCCAGCAGCGAGGCATTTGCCTCGGCGACCTCGTGCTCCTGCGGGAGGCAAACCTTCCGCCGCTCCAGTGGCGCCTGGGGCGTGTCACGCGCCTACACCCAGGCCCAGACGGGGTCAGCCGGGTGGCGGACGTCGCCACCACCAAAGGGACGGTAACTCGTGCCGTCCGCACGATGTGTCCCCTCTGGCGGGACATGTCATCCAGTTGAAGTCGAAGTCTTCAACGCCCGGGAGTATGTTGCGGCCTGTGCCCGCATAGCAACGAGCGCGGCGCGCAGGCAGCGGGCCGACGTCATCCTCCGAAGTCTCCGCTGAGCCAATCAGTGCGCCGTTGTATCACGCCATACCGCAGCGGACCAATGGCGGCGCGCCACCACACACGACGGCGGGGGGGACCTCGCTCGGGCTCCGCGGCAGAAGGCCGGGGTCTCGGACACTTGCTCCGACGCGGCACCACCGATCGGTCAACATACGCTTAATATTGTAACGGGTCCTAGAATTTCTGTAATCTTGTACACGTCAGTTTAAATTTAAAAGATCTAAATAAGTATTGGTTTGTTCTATAACAGTATTTCATTTAGTCTCCCTAACACACACCTAAGCATAGGCGTTAACAAGTGGCGACCGTGACAGGACTCGTTGCGTAAAATTTAAATTCATCGAATCATCGAGAAGCGGCGGAAGATCGAATCGTCGAGAAGCGTCGACGGAAAATTCGTCGCGTGGAGCAAGTGCCGCAGCCCGCCATCCATCCAGCTGGGCTGCGTAATCAAGAAGAAGGGGAGCGCGGACGAGCTGCTGTGTCCAGGGAGACTTCGGAGGGTGACGGCGGGTCAAACTCAACACGTCTGCCGAAGGTCTAGCCCAGGAGAGTAAGCCCTGATCCATTCATTTCCTTTCTTTAATCTTTTTCCTGTGTGCCCTTGCGCTGTGAACCAGTGCGCGGCTTGCTGTTCGAACGTCAAACGGGAAAAGGGCCATATCTTTTCCTAATTTGCAGGGTTAATTGCACGTGGGTTGAGCTGGCTTATGCTTCATGCTTGGCTAGGCGCTAAGCTGCAATTTTTCCACTCTAGTCGGATCATTTGTATGTTCGTGTGCACCTACCCGCTTAAGTTCAGTTTCATAAATTTAATCCCACGTAACGCATAACCTCACTTTTGGCGATATTGTAAAACGCAAGCTAGCATTTTAAGCTGCACGCATTGTTTTTCCTACCCAATCCATATTCATGCACGCGTGTGAATTAAGTGCACGCAACCAAAGCTTGGTGAACCAGCCATCTTGCTGACTATTTCAGAGTTCCGGCCATACGGCAACTGTTCCGGTGCAGAGCCAACGCAGCCAACAGAGCGGATTCCCTCGACGCGCCGACTACATTAGCGGCTGCCCGCTACGACGCGGAAGTCGTACCTGGGACCGTGTTGGAGCAACGCCTAACATTGTCAGGTTCACTGCACATTTATCTATTCAGCTCATTGTATTTCATTGTTTTGTGTTTTGTATTGCGATAGACAATAGGTCTCGTTGATAGCAAAATGACCAGTGTAGATACCGACCTGAAGGTCAAAATTAAAGAGTTAATTAGAAAGCGTGGCACCATAAAGGGTAGATTAACAAAATTCATAGAGTATTTAGGTACTATGAAGAACTTGGAGCCTAAAGAGGTTGCCAGTGTCCAAGTTAAAGAAATTTCTTTGAGATTAGCCAAGTTTCAAGAATTATTTAAAACATTTGACGAATTACAGTCAGAAATTGAAATATGTCGCTCCGATGTAGATGAACAATTGGAAGAAAGAGAGGCAACAGAGTGTCAATTTTACTCTGCTCTCTCTGTAGCTCAAGAATTAATTGAGGCTACCCCATTACCAATAAATAAAACAAACAGTGTTGGAGAAAATAGTAATTGTTCTCATCAGCCAAGCTGTTGTTCTCATGCATTTAACGGAGTGAAATTGCCAACCATACACCTTCCAAAGTTTGATGGAAACTTGTTAACATGGCTAGAATTTAAAGATACATTTGATTCTATTATTCACAGCAATAAATCAATTCCAGAAATAAATAAATTTCACTATTTAAGGTCAGCTTTGGAAGGGAGTGCTAAGGGGATAATTAAATCAATAGAGTTTACCTCGAATAGCTACAAATTAGCATGGGATTTACTATGCGAGCGATACGATAATAAAAATATTCTCATAAACAATCATCTTAAAGCTTTAATTAGTGTTGAAAAGTGTAGTCGAGAATCCTACAAGGCGTTAAGGTACTTAATAGACCATATGTCAAAAAACTTGAGAGCACTGGAAGCTTTGGGTCAGCCGACTGATAAATGGGATGCACTTATTCTATTCATTCTAGCTTCAAAGTTAGATCCAGTGACTAATGCTAAATGGGAAGAGCATAGGTCTACGTTAGCCGATTACCATAGCTTAGAAAATTTCACAAGGTTTCTAAGAAATCGAGCCGATATTCTAGAAACAATGTATTTCGCAGGCATGGAAAATGCCGAGAAAAGGGACCGAAAGCCAAGCAGCAATAAAGAGCCTAAACCGAATAGGACTTTTGCTGCTTTAGGAGATAAAGGTGGACCGTCCACGTGTCATGTCTGCAATGACAGTCACCAGTTATCCGAGTGCTCCAAATTTAAGAATATGGACATAGGGGATAGGCTATCTGAAGTCACAAGATTAAAACTATGTAAAAATTGCCTTAAGAGCGGTCACAACTCATTTCAATGCAGGGCCAAGCTTACGTGTCGTGTATGCAAACGGAAACATCATTCACTAGTACACAATGACGAGTTTAAGACCAATAGGTCCACAGCAGACGCTCCGGCCCTTGAGCCCTCTAGCTTACCGGTTTCTCTCTCAGCGGCCTCAGTAGGTCAAGTACTGCTAGGCACGGCTCTAGTAGACATAGTGCATCCGCAAACTGGGGAAATCTATCAGGCAAGAGCGTTACTAGACACAGGTAGTCAGATGTCCTTACTATCCAACAGCATGAAACAAAAGCTTGGGTTAATTTGTGACACTTCCCGTCCCACTCACGTTGCCGGAATAAATAATTCCATTTCAAAGGTTTCCGAAAGGGTAAACATTAAACTCAAGTCGCGCGTGACTAATTTCTGTATCTCGGTTAACTGTCTTGTCTTATCAAATATTATGGGTACGTTGCCCAACATGCAGGTAAACGTTAAGCAACTCGGTATACCAAAGGAAGTTAGTCTAGCGGATCCCACTTTCTATGAACCTTCGAAGATAGACATTCTGTTAGGTGCGGATGTATATTGGGCGATTGTGAATGCCAATCACATATATCTAGGCAAAAATAAACCAGCACTACAAGACACTAAACTAGGCTGGGTAGTGTCAGGCCCTACAGGGCAAGGTAGCCTAAAGTCCCTCACTGTAACTTGTAACTTTAGCCAAGACGCACAAGAGTGTCTAAAAAGATTCTGGGAAATCGAAGAGGGTTATGCTGAACACTATTCCCGTTCCCCCGATGAACATTTCTGTGAAGGGCATTTTGTTCAACATACCAAACGCCTGTCAAACGGAAGATTTTCTGTAGCAATGCCTCTAAAGGAAGACCCTGAGAGCGCGTTAGGCGACTCCTATGCAATAGCTAGGAAGCGGCTTACCCACTTAGAAACCAAATTAAATAAAAACCCCCAACTAAAGGAAGCTTACTCAGAGTTCATTAAGGAGTATAAGGAATTAGGTCACCTAACCGAAATTGCACAACCGCAGTTCGGGTACTACCTACCCCATCACTGTGTCATTCGGGAACATAGTGAAACCACCAAACTCAGAGTAGTCTTCGACGCATCTGCGAAGACTACCTCTGGGAAATCGCTGAATGAGATACAAGCAGTAGGTCCAGTCATTCAGAGTGACTTAATGTCCATATTACTACGTTTTCGAGAGCATAGGTTTGTTCTTACCGGAGACATTACTAAAATGTATAGGCAAATTCTAATTGATGAGTCACAACGTCATTTGCAATTAATACTATGGCGTTGTGAGAAGTCTCACAACATTGTAACGTACCAGTTAAATACAGTGACTTATGGTACAGCGTCAGCTCCCTTCCTTAGTACGAGGTGTCTTCAACAACTCGCGCTAGAATGTGATGACGAACTTATAAAGGAGGTTATGCTAACTGATTTCTACATAGACGACTTAAGCACTGGCTGCGCATCAGAAGAGCAGCTGACGCACATCCATAAGGGTACTACTAGAGTGTTAGAGTCGGCGGGTTTCAAGCTTAGAAAATTTCGTACAAATTGTCCGCAAATATTCAAGAAGGACCACTTTAGTACTGATGTTCTAGATCTGAGCAAGGAATCCGCTGTGCTAGGATTAAACTGGTCTCCAGTGAATGATACAATTCAATTTTCCACAAATATACCTATAGCTGCTCAGATAACTAAACGAACGATTATATCGATGACATGTAAAATATTTGATCCATTAGGACTACTGAGTGCGGCCATCATAAAGCCAAAAATTCTACTCCAAGGGCTATGGTGCGCCAAGTTAGACTGGGATGAGCCAGTACCAAATCATTTTGCTAAGGACTGGCTCAACTTTAGCAATAATTTATCATATCTGTATAACTTGCATCTACCTAGACACACTCTGTGTGAATTACCAGAGTATATTGAATTGCATTGTTTTGTAGATGCCTCACAGGCAGCCTATGGCGCCCGCGTTTATTTAAGGTCAAGGAGTAACAATGGTAGCTACACCTCACGCCTACTATGTGCCAAGGCCAGGGTAGCACCCCTTAAACCTATGACTATCCCTAGACTAGAATTATGTGGAGCGCTCCTCGGCGCGAGACTTAGTCATAAAGTAATTCAGTCCTTGAAAGGAAAAATAAATAAAAAATTAATATGGACCGACTCCACGGTAGTACTAGGATGGCTAAAAATGCAGCCAAACTCACTTAAAATGTTTGTTCGTAACAGAATAAATGAAATTCAGGAGTTAACAGCTGACTATCAATGGCGTCATGTGCGCACAAGTTTGAACCCTGCAGATATGGCATCAAGAGGAGTAGAACCTCACGTGCTGCAAGGTTCAACGCTTTGGTGGGAAGGCCCTCCCTTCTTAAAACAAGAAGACAGTGAGTGGTCTCCCAAGCGAGCTCCGTTAGAGGAAAAATCGCTGCCAGAAGTCAAACCACTTAACCCATACTCATGTGCGGCAAATAATAGTAATAGAGTAGATAATACAAAGCTTATAGATTTCAACAGGTTCTCTAATTTCCTACGGCTGAAAAGAACAGTCGCTTACGTACTAAGGTTTATCCAGATAGGAAAAGGGCAGATAAATGCTAGTCCAACCTTATCGGTTGAAGAGCTGCAAAAGGCATGCACTCTTCTAATTAAACTCAGTCAACATGAGACTTTCTCTGAAGAAATCGAAATATTGAGCAAAGGGCTGCAGTTAAACAAAAATTCAAAAATATTGCCCCTTAATCCTTTTGTAGACTCTGAACGAGTGCTACGGGTGGGAGGCCGGCTGGAAAATTCGAGATTCAGCTATGATAAGAAGCACCCGATTCTTCTAGACGCTAAACATAGATTCACTAAGCTGTTAGTAAAATATGAACACTTGCGCTTGTTCCATGTTGGTCCCCAGGCACTGCTTGCAGCCATCCGTGAGGAATATTGGCCCTTGGGAGGGCGAACCCTTGCTCGCACGACCACCAGGCAGTGTGTTGTGTGTACGCGATTGAGAGGTAAACCTTTCGAACCAATTATGGGTGATTTGCCGGCCGTTAGAACGGATAATAGCTTCGCCTTCAGTTCTTGTGGGGTAGACTTTGCGGGCCCGTTTAAAATTTCGAGTCGTAAAGGCCGAGGGAACCGCATAACTAAAAGTTATCTATGTCTCTTTGTGTGTCTTACAACTAAGGCGGTTCACCTAGAGGTGGTCAGCGACCTCACGTCTGAGGCATTCATTCTGTGTCTCCACCGGTTTGTAGCTAGGAGAGGTAAACCCTATGTCATATATTGTGATAACGGTCGTAATTTTCTAGGTGCATGCAATGAGCTGGGTAGGATGCTGCAGGAGGCCCAAGAATCTGTGTACAATTACACGGCGAACGAGGGAATCCGCTTCGTGTTTGGACCTGCATATTCGCCCCATTTCGGAGGCATATGGGAGGCTGGTATAAAATCCTCTAAATATCATCTTAAACGAGTAGCTGGGGAGGCCTGTTTGACGTTCGAGGAGCTGGCGACACTATTCTCGCAGATTGAGGCCATACTCAATTCCCGTCCCCTCTCTCCCCTCTCGTCAGACCCTAATGACCCCTCTCCACTAACCCCGGGGCACTTTCTGGTGGGCAGGCCGTTGACCGCCGTCCCATCACCACCCATCACAGCACTGCGGCCCAACCGCTACAAATTAATTGAAAAAATCCGCCAACAGTTCTGGTCCAGGTGGCAGAAGGAGGCCGACCGGCACGGGCACTGCGACCTACACGGAAATTTTGTATCACACTAATATTATTAAGGCGAAAGTTTGTGAGTGTGTGTGTGTGTGTGTTTATATGTTTCTTCTTCACGCTCAAACGGGTAGACCAATTTTGATAAAATTTTGTATGGAGGTAGCTGACACCCTGGATTAACATATAGGCTACTTTTCATCCCAATATTCCCACGGGATCGACACTAATGCGGGTGAAACCGCGGGGCGCAGCTAATAGTTTATATCTGCTTAAATATTCAAGTTCTAGCTTAAATTCGATTTGAACACTTATGTATATCACACAGACTTATAAAATCTTGGCGATAAAATGTAAAAACTGGCGCTAAGCAATTTACAAATATTTGATAGCATAATTATTATGTTAATGCTTTATTTAGGAAAACATCTTGATAATTCTAGTTTTTAAATATGTGAGGCAGATACTTATATAGAACAATGGCAGAGATATGAAATCAGCTAATGTAATGATGTAATTAGATGTTGTTGCAAAACACGAGCACGCGTCAAGCGACTTTCAGATCATTGACATAAGGTTTACATTGTAATGATAAGACACGTTCCTTAAATGCAACAAAACAAATGATCTAAAATCTATTCAAACTTATGTTTCAAATTACATTATTTCAAGTTAAACCAATATCAACTTTATTTTAATGGTAATTTGATTTATTTTATTTTTATTTTTTTTTTTTTTTTTTATTTTGATTTAGCTAGCAACACTGGCCAACGTCAACATCGGTTTCGCAAATTTATATTTAATTTTAATGTTTTTCCTGTTTAAAAGTAACTAAAATAGTGTTTAAAATACTCGGTGCATCATAATTACACTAGTGACGGTGTTCGATCGCAGTATCTTGGCCAAATAACTTGAAATAAATATAATAAACCTACCATTCTATTTGTCTAATTGTTCTCGAAAGTAATACAAATAAAAGTACCATGACCTGGAGAAGGACATAGGTTACTTTTCTCCTGGATCGCAGACTACGTCCCGAGCAACAGCTAATTGTATAAAAGCAAAAGTCATCCCGAGTTCCTGACGTGACGCTTGCAGCCAAGGCAACGGGTGTGAAGGCTGCGCCCTGCATGCGCAGCGCCCCAGGCCCCGAGCGCGACTGCGCCGCAGTCGTCAAAAAAATTGACAATTCCAGTGTGACATTTTATATTATTGTAAATAATGAAAATAGTGTTTTTAGTTTATTTTTTTTGAGTGCGTGTATATATAGTTTATTTTTATATTTTTAGGTAAGTTTTACTGTAAATTTAAGCGCGTTTTTATATATATATATGTTCAATGCCGGCTGTAGCGACGCCGGAAACAGTGTAAGTCAACCTGCTACATCGCTTGATGTTCAGCTGGTGAGATGCCCGTATTGCTCACAGGCACGCTTTTTTAAAGGCGAACGGGGGCTGAAGATACACTATGGCAAGATTCACAAATCACTTAGTGTACCTTTGTGCCCCCCAGCTACATCCCCAACATCAACAACTCCAGACCAAACCTTGTGGCAAACGCTAGCAAAATTCAAAAATTCTACACCGGTTTTAAAGAGAGTTCCCCGGGGCGCGAGACGGTCTGTTGCACTGAATTTGTCGCGGTGTCTCCGTCTTGCAACCCAGGAGAACTCAAAAAGTGCCTGGGAGCAATTACTGACCTTCCCTTATAGGATTCTACATGTCCAGAAAAATTTAGCAACTAAAAAATCCTTAACAAACCAAATTAAAGACAACTGTAACAATTCGACCCTAATTTTAGATCCAAAATTACCTGCATTTAACAACCAATCACAAAAAAGCTTGTGTTCACATGTAGAATCAAAATTAAGTGAAGGTGACATCAAGGGAGCGGCCAGGATACTATTCAGCAGCGATGTGGTGGCGCCTTACTCTCCAGAAACGCTATCAGCTCTAGAGAGTAAACACCCAGCGCCTGCGGATGGCCTCACCTTCCCCGACCCCCCCGACCCTCCCGATCTAAATTCAACCTTTCTAAATGTTTCGGCCCCCCAGTTAATGGCAGCCGTGAGCTCTTTCCGAAATGGTTCCGCCGGCGGTCTCGACGGCCTGACTCCACAACATCTCAAGGATTTACTGAGTTCAGGCGCCGGGGAAGCTGGTGAGTCGCTTTTAAAGGAGCTTGCGGCCCTTATTACCCTCATGCTCACCGGCGGTGTGAACGAGGCTGTCGTCGATGTCTTGTACGGGGCCAACCTTTGTGCCCTGCGCAAGAGGGACGGCGGCATTCGTCCCATCGCTGTTGGTTGTACTTACAGGCGTACGGCAGCCAAAATATGCTGCAAGCTATATAGCCAATCGCTTACAGCTAAGTTTCAGCCCCTGCAGCTTGGTTTTGGCTCAAAAGGGGGCTGTGAGGCTGCCGTTCATGCCCTTTCCACTTTTATAAGATCGAACAAAGGTGAGGTCATTCTCAAGGTTGACGTGAAGAACGCCTTTAATTTTGTAAACAGGGACTCTTTGTTGGCTGAAGTCAAAAAGGAATTACCCGAAATTTATGGTTTCATGTGGCAGTGTTACAGACACCCTTCCAAATTATTATATAAGGACAATGTTTTGGAATCTGCAGTAGGATGCCAACAAGGTGACCCTCTCGGGCCTGTCATTTTCAGCTTGGCTATTCATCCAATCATCCAGAAACTAAATTCAAAATTCAACGTGTGGTACCTAGATGATGGAACGCTAGGAGGTGATGTAGACACCGTTTTGAATGACCTACAACTTCTCAAACAGGAATTTAAATCTATTGGCTTGGACCTTAACCCCTCAAAATGCGAAATTTACCTTTCTGACATTACCGACAGACAATTGACCCTAGAGAAATTTAATGCAATAGCCCCACAAATAAAAATTTTAGAAAAAAGCTCACTGCACCTCCTAGGTTCCCCAATTTTGGAAGATAGTTTTCCTCCTTTCATCGAAGAAAAAATTAAAAAGTTCAACGACATTTCGGACAGACTCTCCAAAATTAATCTACATTCGGCATTCACCCTAATTAGATACTGTTGTTTTGGCCCAAATTTTATGTATTTTCTACGCTCTTCCCCTTTATGGAAGCAGCCACACCTCTTGGACAAAATTGACCAAATTATTCGCAGCACTTTAACATCAATTCTAAATGTGGCCTTGGACGACCGAGCGTGGCTGCAAGCCACACTACCCATCCGCTTTGGTGGCCTCGGCGTCCGCAAAATTACCAGTATTAGCTTACCGGCGTTCCTGTCCTCTGTCCACAGCACCGAAAAGTTGACCGGGAAGATTTTAGCCCCCTCCCTGGTTGACTCTGAAGTGCCGTGCCTGGCCGACGCGGAGAACGCCTGGAAAATGGCTTGCCCGGATACAGATCGGCCCGCGAACCTATCTTCCCAGAGGCAGTGGGATGAGCCGCTCTGCAGGTTGGTACGGAATAATCTTATTAATACGTCCACCAATACTGCTGAGCGTGCCCGCCTACTGGCTGTGGGTGAGTGGGAGTCGGGTCTCTGGCTTCAGGCACTACCGTCACCCAACATAGGCACATTGCTGGGTGACACCACCTTCCGGCTCGCTACTTGTTTGCGTCTGGGCGCCCCCTGCGTGGCTCCGCATCGCTGCCAATGCGGTGAAGGTGTCGACTGCCTCGGACACCATGGCTTATCCTGCAGTAAAAGCGCAGGCCGGATAGCACGGCATGCCAGCATCAATGACATCATCCGTCGTGCTCTTGTCACCGCTGGGGTGCCAGTTGTTTTAGAACCCAATGGTTTGGCACGCGACGATGGTAAGAGACCAGACGGGATGACCATAATGCCTTGGAAGGTAGGTAGGCCTTTGGTGTGGGATGCAACGTGTGTCGACACCCTTGCGCCATCCCATCTTCCAAGCACGGTAAGCTGTGCTGGGGCGGCTGCTGCAGGTGCGGAAAACCTCAAACGGCGCAAATACTCCAATCTCTTTGGAACTTACATATTTGAGCCGTTTGGGGTTGAAACACTAGGGCCATGGGGCCCGAGTGCCCACTTAGTATTCCAAGACATCGCCAAGCGGTTGGTCGACTCATCACGTGACCAGAGGGCTGGCCTATTTTTTGGCCAAAGAATCAGCATTGCCATACAACGTGGCAATGCTGCCAGCCTTTTGGGCACGTTTCCCGTTGACAGTGATGCGGACGAATTTTTTGACGCCCTTTGATTATTTTCCCTCCCTGTTTATATACTTGTACATATTATTATTTTAAGATTGTTAGTTTTTTAAATTACATGGTTGAAAAATAAAAACTGAAAAAGTTAGAAAAAAAAAAAAAAAAAAAAAAAAAAAAAAAAAATGGTAATTAAGTTGATTTCAGAGTGAATAAAGTTATAAAAATGTTTGAAGCTGTAGCGTAAACTGAACTTTATTATGTAGGATTTAAGGTTTCCATAAATTTTGCCAAAAATGCAAACAAATATGAGAATATTATGAACTCACCAACTCTATGCACAAACAGCTTTGGTTTGGCAGGGAAATTGTAGTTGATAACCGTATCTAAAGCTGGCAGATCCAACCCTCTGGCGGCGACATCAGTTACTATGAGTACGGAACACTTCTTGTTCGTGAAGCGACCGAGCGCGATCTTACGCGCAGATGCGTCGAGACCCGAGTAGGCGTATGTAGAGGATATGCCTGCTTGTTGTAGCACCTGGGAAAGAGGAGAAATGTTTATTGAGGTAATGGATCACTGATAACGAACATATTAAATACAGACATACGCGTGAAAAACATACTTAACCCTGTTTTTATTGTTGTACAGTCAATATTTTTATTTTATTTCTGCAAGTAGATCTTTTAAGACACTTTTACTCGAAGATTTTTTGATTGTGACCTCTTTTAATATTAAATGCACCTAACTATGGTACCTACTATATTTTAAATTCCTATGCAATAACGGACACAAATATGACTGAAGAGTGCACACAGAACTATTTTGCTGTGTATACTTTTTTCAGTATTATGTAATACTTTAGTCATAATTATATTTGATATTTATAAGAAAAATAACATTATCAACATGAAAGTGCACCAAAGTAGTAAATAACTTACTAAGTTCAAATATTCCACATGATGCTTAGTAGCAGCAAAGACAACAGCTTGCGGAGTTTTCGAAGACAATATTCTATCTAACAATATCAATAGGGCTGCAGTCTTCAATTCTGCCCTCACCGAGATCCAACCAAGCCACAAAGTTGAAGGCAACTTCCAGTCAACATCCAGTCTCACAAGTGTAGGGTCTGTTAGACCCGCTCTAGCGAATTCTACAAGCATTTTAGGTAGTGTGGCAGAGAACAGCAGCGTTTGACGGGTGGATGGTAAACGGGCGACGATTTCTCTAAGCTGTTCGCCAAAACCCAGTTCGAAGAGGCGGTCGGCTTCGTCAAATACTATTACTTCTGTAAAAATGAAGGAAAGAGGAGTTAAGTATAGTTAGTGCCACGAAAGATGAGACTTGACACACCACGTGGTTTGACTTGCGCAGTACACGATTTTAGGTCTCTTTAGCGGTATGAGGTCTGAGCGCGGGACGGGACCGGACGTCATAGGGGCGGCGGAAAGAGCGCGGCACGCGGGGTCAAGTCTCATCTTTCGTGGCGCGCATTGTACTTATTTGAACACAACAGCAGTGCTATTTATTGAACTCATTTCTGTGTTCACATTGAAAACGGAATTTTGTCAATGACACTGGCAACAGATACGTAACATAGACAGTTATTCAAGATGTTGAATTTCATAATCTTAAGTTTAATTAATTATGGTTGATTGTTTTACACTGTATGCTAACACACAAAGTACATTAAATTGTCTTACAGTTACAGCCATTTGAATGATAAATCTATCAAATAAAATGAACTTACTGATATTATCAAGTTTCAAGCTCATTTCGATACAGATATGGAGGAATCGTCCGGGAGTGGCGACCACTATGTCTGGTGCTGTGCCTGACATCACACTGAACTGCTGTTCTATTGACTCTCCACCGAGGATTGCTGCTGAGGACAAGCCGGTAAACTTTCCCAGTTCTCGGATAAATCTTAATGTCTGGAACAAACAGGTAAAACATAAAGTAAGATATTATGACTGCAGGCTAATTTAACATTTACTTTTTAAGACACAAAACTGAGTTAGTCAAAATCAGCCTGTACCAGCTGCAAAAGCCAGGTTCTAGATGAAAAGAGTTCAGTAACAAAAGAATACAGGTCTTAGCCTTTTCGCAGCAAAGTTAGGGCCGGCTTAGTCTAACCGGATGCAGCTGGATACCAGCATTTTACATGGAGCGACTGCCTATCTATCCTCCACAACCCAGTTACTGGGTAATACGATACCCCTTGGTAAGACTGGTTGTCAGACTTTCGGGCTTCTGATGTCCCGTAACGACTGTCAAAAATCCACGAATGATAGCCAGGACCAACAGCTTGACATGCTTTTCTCGGAAAGCACGGAGGAGTCTTGGTTTGTAAAAATGGTCACCCATCCACTGACCAACCGCGGCAAGCGTAGCTTAACCTGATCAATCGACCCGTGCGGCTGTTATTACTTAGTCACAAGCCCCTCTAACAAAAGAATACAAGAATATTACAAAAAGAAAAGCTCCTTCCAGAACTCTTATGTAGGTTTACTATTGTGCTTTCATCATAATAATTAATCCTTATTGGACACCATATGAATTAAAAGAAGTCTAAGAGTATGCCATGATTAACTCGTAGAATGTCTAATGAATCATTAATGATAATGATAAATGATTTTCTGTAAGTAAGTTTGTACAAACAGCAACGGTTCATAAGAAAAATACACTTGAAATTACAATCACACTAAAATTATAAAGGCAAAAGATTGTGAGTGTGTGTGTGTGTGTTTATATGTTTGTTACTTCTTTATGCTCAAACGGCTGGACTAATTTTGATAAAATTTGTATGGAGGTAGCTGACACCCTGGATAAACACATAGGCTACTTTTTATCCCAATATTCCCACGGGATCAACATTAATAAATGTTAAATGATTTTCTGTAAGTAGGTTTGTACAAACAGCAATGGTTCATAAGAAAAATACACTTGAAATTACAGCAAAATATAATGTGCAAACCGTAGAGGGTCAGTGGGTCGTCTGTGCTTACATGCAAACAGCTTTTAATACAAATAAATAATGTTTACCTGTAATGCCAACTCCCTTGTAGGTGAGAGAACTAAAGCCCTGAAATTCTTGCCTGGCATAGGTTTACTGTTTGGGGCCAGCAGTTTCTCCAGTATTGGGAGTACGAAACATGCTGTCTTACCCGACCCTGTGCGAGCCATAGCCACCACATCTTTGCCTGTCAATGCTAGCGGGATTGTCTGAAAACAAAAAAAAAAAAAAAAACAAAATTAGTCCGTCTGTATAGTAAAAGCAATTTTACCACTTAGTTCTGATACTTTTGAACATTTTTCTACGATAGAATTCGAGTTCAAAATAAGTTTAGGTGTATATTGTGCAATAATATAAGCATAAATAGGTCTTGCTTAGAAACTTTTGAGGTTAGGTTACGAAAAAGCCTTTATTTCGCTTACCTTACGTTGTATGGGCGTAGGTTGTTTATATCCTCGTTTTGTAATACCTTTAAGTACTGGAAAACTCAATCCCATGGCCTGGAATCCACCAGGATTCTTCTTTTTCTTCTTATTACTTTGAGTATCATCTTGCGGGTCTTCTTCATCAGGTGCATCAAAACCCGGAAGACGGTCTTCCAGATCTTTAGTTTTCGACATCTTCACTGCTTTTAATTATATGGATTCGTGTTTCAACATACTATTAATAAAAACCACAATTCAAACGCACGTGAATAATATCGAGTCGAGCGTGTTATTATTTTGACATGTTGACATTGTCATATTCATTTGACAATGACGTTCAATGCTAAACTTGTCCTTGCCATATCAATAAAATATGATTAAAGTTGAAAAACAAGCGCGGCGCGTTTTTAGTAGCGGAGATGAAAAGGCACGAGTGTCGAGAAAACAGCAACAATCACTGGCGGACTAACGGAGGTGGGGCAAAAATATATTTAGTAAGTAAAAGGCAGGGGGGGGCCCCTACGAATGATAAATAGGGTGCTACAATAAAATTGTCGAGCTCGCTGTGCTCGCTTTCAAACAAAGTTGGGAATTCCTAGTTGGTAATTCCTATTTCTGTACAAATTAAAAACTTTAAATAAAAACTTTTTACAAAAAAAAAAACAACTGACTTGAAAAAAGACACTAAAAAGTGATAAATCACTTTTAATTTCGGAAGTCGGTGTCGTTGGTTCCACATTTTCGTTTTTTTGCCGGGGACTCCCATTTAGTTTTATCGCCCCAGGCCCCCAATAGGCTTTCCGCTACTGCCAACAATAGCACGATCAGCTGTCGTTGGATTAGCCTACCGACTATTACTGAGGCAAGCCCAAGGCCCTCTTCAATTCATTTTGCGCTATTACAAGGTCAAATTAAAGAATTTCTTTGTAATTTCATAATACAGACAGGCGATTTCGTTAGAGTATATTTTTGTTCTGAGCAGGTAATTCTCGCGCGGGATCCACTCTCTCTCTCTCATTCAAAAGCTCTGCTACAAGACGTTAGCATTATGTGTAGGATACAGGAACCAAAACAGGAAATGATAGACACTACTTATGGCACCTCAATTCTGGGCGAATTGATTAAGAGGCTTGAGCAAATATAATAATATGATATGGTCCTATGTGTGACGAACTGACGATACAGCGATAGCCCACGCCCTGTCGTGCAGTGCATGTAAAAATGTTACCTACCTCTGATTTTGCATCAAAATCACAGTGATCTCACGTGATTCTCGTTGCTCTAAGTCAGGGATGCACAGACCGCGGCCCGTGGGTCGCATGCGGCCCCCAGGCAATATGCCGGTGGCCCGCCAGCAAAAATATTCCCTCGTACATTTGAAGGAAAAATATTGAAAGATTTTGTTTTAAAAAGTTAAACCTCTATTGGACATATTTAGCAATCCTTTCACCATTTCAGCTGAAACTGCACCAGAGTCAATGCAGTTAGAATTAATCGATATTCAAAATGATCAAGATTTTCGCAACAAATTCAATGAAGGTGACTTGCTGATTTTTTGCCGCTGCATTGATAGAACTATGTACTGACGCCAGCACATCAACCTACTACAATCTGTCAAATTTCTTCAATAGATTTTCAACTTTATCACTGAAACATAAGGTTCAAAGTTGATTGGGAAAATGTGACAGTTAGGTGTAGCGTGATGTGCTGGCGTCTGTACATACAAAGAGTTGCGCACAAATGCCCTGAAATGCGCCAGCTTGTTTGGTTCTACTCAATGATATTCTAATAAACACATATGTTATTTCTACTTATATTTATGTGAACAAACTTTTTCAGTATTGAATAACAATAAATCAAAAAATCGAAACCGCCTTGCAAATGAAAATTTGGAAGCAATTTTACGTGTAGATACAAGTTTGAGCCAATTTGTGCAAGTGGCCCGCCATTAGTTCATCATTTGCCCAAGGGGCCCATGGTCTCAACTCTCAATAAGTCTGTGCATCCCTATTCTAAGGTGAGTTTATGTTTGGGTAGCTGTCAGAGATAAAAATAATGATTGTTGTGCTATTTATTGGGGAAAATAAAAGTCACATAAAAAATCATGATTATGTATATTTAAAAAAATTAAGATAAACGATAGATGTTAGAGTACCTACTTACAATTACCTGTACATGATGATAAATAACGAATTAATTTCGAGGAGAAAGTTATCTTAGTTTCGGACATTTGCAATATTTTCTTAAACAGAATAATTTAATATTGACCGTAAGCGAAAACGTTTATATACAGATATAATTATAATTTTCAACTTGAAACAAATACGAGACTATAATGAATATAATATTTAAAGGTACGTCAATTATATACTATCTATTTGTCCAATGACATTACAATAGTTCACCCACACACAAATATAATGGTAATAAATATGGATTTATTAAGGCTAGATTTTAAGCTGAGAGGCAATTTATACAAAACTATGAGTAGCGTCGTAAAAGGCCAGTTTACATCGAAGGACAGTCTATAGGCCGACCGCTTAATTGAGACGTGGCCTGAGATAGCAGCTGGGGGTGCGGGAGGGGTGATAGTTACTGTTTTCACAAGTTGACGAATCACTGAGCTCTCGCATCACGTCACCACACACCCCTCCCGCACTGCGCTGCTACCTCAGGCAACGTCTCAGTTAACCTTTTAACCGCTTACGCCGGATTAATCCGACAAATATATTCGTGTCCATTTCGCCAGAGTCGTATATTTACGACCAAATACCACAGCCCGTTTAATCTGTTTTTTTTTTTTTTTTAAATTTAATTACGGTATTTTATCAGGTAGGTATTTATTTTACTTTTTCTTTTTTTTTTCGGGCGCTGCACTCGGGGCACGACAACTGATATAAAGTCGGGCGGTTAAAATGTTAAGCGGTCAGCCTATAGAACGCCTTGCGGAAGAGCTAAGTACATAAAAAGCGCAAAATAATCTTAAATTATTCTAGAATAAGGCATATTATTGCTTGATCCATTTACAAATCCCATATATTCACGAATAAGTAAGTAGAGACTAACAGTATTGGAATGAATATACGCATTCTATGAAATCCCAATCACCGTATAATCGTGGTGCAATGGGGGAAGACATTATCTGTCTCTACCACCGTTGGCTTCTCTCTCCATTATCTTACTACTTCGTGTATATTTTCCACACATTTATAATTTGCATGTCATACAAACGCTTTGTTTAACATTAGTTAACGGCACACGGATTTCTAGCGTTTTGTTACAGAAAATCAAAGCAACGACGTAAACTGGACCTGAATATATTGTATGTGTCAACTAAAACTTGACACTGTAATCTAGATTATTATCGTATTATACAAGAAATATAAATATAAAATATATGACGTCATAAAATAAAATGCACGGTATATACATCCTTGCCTCGACAGACATTTCTTGTCGTTTAACATCAGGCATTTTATTTTGATATAAAGAGCATTATATCTGTGACTGACTTTCCTATCACTACAGTAGCCTTTGATAAACCGACAACCTAATCGCGTAATCCATTGCTTCATATGTTCGAAAAATTTGTATGCTCAACAACATAAATAACACAATGAATGTTGTTGAACTGTCAAAATGAAAGTCATCGCTACTAATAGCGTGTTACGCAATTAGCCCGCTGTTTGGGAAAGCTTGGTTCTTAATTGTCGAGTGTGTTCATATACCTCTCTATAATACAACCCTCTCAACATCAAGTGTTAAATCTTCCCCATTCAGTCCCAAATACTTCGGTTAGTAAGGGCTGCACTGTATGTCTTTACTTATCGTATGTCATTTATATTTGAGGAGAAAATCGGAATATTAGAGTGGACATATTTTAAAAATATAAATATCTCGTCATTGCTATAGTTAAAAATTTGGCAACATTCTCACTCCCTTTACAAACCTTTTAGATGTCGAAAGGTCAATGATACGAGGTATAATATTCTAATCAATGTTTACTCCTTCATTTAATAGTACAATAATAATATTGGTTCCATTACCTACCTAATGGCAACACTGCCCACAACACAGAATAACAATAACCGCATAATATATCATACATACATTGATATAATTCATAAAACGTCTATTTTGTTATATAGAACCACCTAATTTATTTTGGTGTCTCTCGAGTCTATCTAGCGTTGGACATTTAACAATAAGATTTTCGATTTCCATATTATTCTAAAAGTATTTAACATCTAAAACAATGCCTTTTTTACACGTTCCTTTGGCATATTGTTCGCATTCATGTCAGTAACAGCAATTTTATTTATCATTCGTTTCGCATTCATGTCTCCCAATGTACATACAGGATAAAACTTAAATTTAATCGGCTAAGAAACCTAAATCTAAACCACTCTTCATGCCTGAACAATCAGTCTTCTCATTGCGAAAATTATCATAATTTCATTTTATTATTTACATATTTTTATTTTAGAATTTTTTTTAACATTCTATTTGCACAGTAACCTTTATACATGAAAAATATTAATCTGTCAATCTGTTTATCTTTACAAAGCACTATCGGGATCTACAGTGGACGGGTCAAACATATTCGTGAATGATCGTGTCAACGTTTGAGCAAATAAGACTAAGATTCCAAGGTACAGCGTGTGTCAGTGGAGTATGGCACTAAAATTTACAAAATCTATGTGATGTAAGCTACGATTTACAAGTTAACATAGTATGCGAATCTCAAAATTTCTAAACCAATATGTGGATTGAAGATCTATGTCAACTCTCAAGTTACACTCTATATAATGAGAAAGTATGAGTTTCAGTGAGAGAGCATTAACACGTTCAATTCAAATATTACTAAAGAATCTCTTTGTCTCTTTTAACTAGTCATTTCCTAAAGTGCAGGTGCTCATATTGTAAGCTATAGTAACGAAACTAAGAAATAAAGTACCCTTCAACGACAGTTGACGGCAGTACTGAAACATGCAACTGTATAATTCGCCACATACGAGGCCAGTGCGAAAAATTTCATTAATTCGTTACATGGGACTGGATGGCGTGGCGATGTGGATATGTGCCAACGAACCTCAACGAATTGATTCAATAGCTTCGTCGGTTTGGTCCAGACAGGCGAACGCCAACGAACGAGATTCAGCATTAATTCCCACACATTCGCTGCTCAATTTATATACAGTTCCATCAAAGGGTCAACAAGAGACAAAACACTACACGAAAAGCACGACAGAGGATTTAAAGAATAACTGAGTACGCTAACCCTAGGGCGACACTGTCGGGCTTATGTGACCAATACATACTTCTTTGAAGGCAGACAACGAACTTTTGTCGCAACAACACGAGACAACTTCTTAGCGTGTCGATGGCAACCTAAATTGAGTCAACCCAAAATTCAGCTATGAGTTTGACGACACAACTGAAGAGCAATTCCCGTATTTTTAAAAGCGTTCGCATTCTAATCGTCTCTCAATTGGCGAAAAAAAAATCGTTCCCTACATTTTTGACACGATTGTCGCTGAAATGAGATTGCGACTAGATTCTGAACGTTTTTAATTACGGGATTTGGCCTGTGTTCGCCCGACAATGTTGCCCTAGCATAAAAATGAATGACGTCACATGCTAAGTGCCTACAGAGCTACAGTATACCATTGGTGTAGTACTGATAGTTGTCGTACAATCTGGTGGAGAGCGAGTTGAGAGCGTCGCGCACGAGCTTGTCGACGAGCGCCTGCAGCTGCGGCTCCGTGCGGCCCACGTGGAAGCGCGCGCGGAACGAGGACACCGCGCTGCTGCTGCGCAGGCAGGCCAGCTGCCCGCCTGTTGGGGAATAATCTATCGGTTAGTTTGGTGTTATTACCAAATCTCTGTAATAGTCTATGAAGACACACAAACGTTGTCATCAACTTCATTGAATCACTATGTGGCTATTATGCAGAGGCCACCATTAGCTTACTCTTATATTAATATTTTTTTTTCTAAAAAAGAAATTAAAATGGCGGACTTGAGACTCGGCAATTGATGTCAGTTAGGTAGCGTTAAGATAACAAGTTTTATTAACATTAACCATTCTTCATGGCTGTCAGATGATCTACATAAGTATATTCTTTCAGTACATACCCATGCGCATGAGTTCGACGAGGTGTATGATCTGGTCGCAGTGCTTGCGCGCGGCGATCAGTCCTCTTAAGATGAGGATCTTAAAGTACTGGAACATGTCCGAGTTCTCGCCGTCCATCACTTCTACGAACTCGTGTGTCAACTGCAAAAAGAAGATTTGTATTATTATTTGTTGGAAGTGAATCAATTCTACATCATTCGGCTTTGTCCATAAAGCCTCGTATCCACTAGGCAACATTTGGCGCGCGACACGTGAATCTCAACATGTACGGCAACGCTGCACAACAGCGCGCGACGTTGCCAGCTGGCGCGCAACATGGCGCGCGGTTTGTTGTTTGTTTGTGCATCGTGTTAAACAAATGTTCCGCGGCAACATTTAACAAGTTGCGAAACATGTTGAGCAATATGTCGCGCGTCAAATGTTGCCTAGTGGATACGAGGCTTTAGAATATCAAACAGTAACTTGACTCTTAATAAATTTGCTAGACTCAAATGACAGCTGCGATTGACCTTGTTTTTGTGATGATCGCAGCTGTAATTTTGGTCTAGCAAATTAAACATCAGAGTTTAGAAATAGTCTGTTCCAAAAATATCTGATGAAAATGTAAACAAAAAGATCAGAAAATATACCTCTAGGTGCCAATTTGTAGAGCTATTTTACAAATTGAGTGTTTTGCTTTAATTATTTGTATTCTTACTTCCCAAATTCTAATTCTATTTAAAAATTGATGTAAATTTTGTTGAAACCTTAATTTTCGTCGATGATTCTTCAATTACAATGTTATTCAAATATTAATGAAAAATGGTGAGAATAACGTTGAAACCTTCTAAACTGATTTTTAATTTGCTAGATAAAAACGACTCGAACCAAAAAGGCGATCGAAACTGTCATTTTACTCTAGCCAATTAAAAATCAGAGTATAATAATATATGAAGATGATGATGTTCATAGTCCTTACCTTAAAAGGCGAGCTTTCAAATCCAAGATTTTTGGGTGATATTGAAAATATGAATCCAAAATCTATGTGGATGATGTGACCTGTGCTGTCCAATAAAATATTCCCATTATGCCTGTAACAAAAAATATTAAATTACGTGCGAAAATTGTCTCTATTATTGTAGTCTTTTTTTTACTCTAATTACGAGCTTCATCTAAGCGTAAAACCTAAGAGTGTTTTGTAACAATGAAGAACAGCTATAAAACTGACGCTAACCAAATTTTTCTACCAACTTGGCGGTACCGAGAGAATAGCTCATACTGTGGTTAAATTATAACGGCGGCGGGGCAATTGCGTAACACACTATCAGTAGCAAAGGGTTTAATTTTGACAGTTCAACAACATTCATTGCGTTACTTACGTGTCGAGCAGACAAATTTTTCGAACTTATGAAGCAATGGATTAGCAATTTGCTTCAAAATGATTCAGATTCCGATTGATTATGTGTTTCCCAATTAGGGTGCGGGTCTGGTCAGTAAGGTAAGGTAGGTACTGGGGCTGATTTCTCTGAATCACTTGTGGGAACAATATAATTATTTCAAACATTTTTCGTCTACTCTTGATGCATAATGCCTAATTTCAAAGTCTGTACTAATTGGCATATCAGTCGGTCTTCATTTAACAGTGAGCAACAATGTACAATGAGCTGTAAACCTATAAAGTTTCAATCATGGTAATACAAGATAGGCAAGTACATCCATGGTTATAACAGCTCTATATTAGATGTAGATGTCATCATCGCGGTTTCGTATTTCCGAAGATAAGACGATGACTCCCGAAGCGCATAAATTTCTTGGGAAATCTGTACACGAATTGTGGAATTTGAATTGATTGGACATCTCTAACAACTGTAGCCCATCTAGAAATGGCTAATAGGAACAGTTGTCATTTGTCAAAGATATCGATAGATAACGCAAGTATCACGATCTGTATGAAAACCAAGCGTGCCATTTTATGACTACCTACTATGACGTCACAAGCACCATTTAGTGATGGGAAAATCAAATCGATTCAAAGCCGGCCGCGAGCGCCCCCCCCCCCCCCCCCGGGGGCCTAGCTCCAGCGCTCACGCTCACCCAGCCAGCAGTACACAGGACTGAGCGCGAAAGTGGCGGCTTACGATTTTTGTACGTAAGCTGGGCACGCGAAGTAGTTGCTCTTGCGTTATCTAGTTATATCTATGTCTGTCCCATTTGTATACTTCTTCTTCTCGTATCAACGGTTTGAGCCGAATATGGCCACGTTTTGTTCCATAGTATTTTAGCTAAGCCTACTTCTGAAGCAGCAAAAATTTTATATACTTTTTTATTAGATAATAAACTAGACTAAGTTCATGTGGTTTGGGGTTTTTTATAGGCTAAATTAGTTTAGGAAGTAAGTTAATATTTGTGAAAGTACGATGGGATTGACATCGTCGCAATTGTGAACAAAAATCCCTTAAATAAAGAAGATTAATAAAAAAAAAAAAAAAAAATTCTATACTGACCTATCTTTAAGCTGTAACAGGTAGCTAGTAAGCGCGTAGGCGGCGGCTGACTCAACAAAGTTGTTCTGCGCTCGCAAGAATCCTTCACTGTTCGAAGGTCCGTGCTCCAGTTCCAACCAGGCGCGGAGAGTCTTGCCCGATTGCTTCTTTATTTGGTGCAAAGATACTGAGTTCAGTACCTGTTGGAAAAATGTTTTATGAATAATTAGTTTTAAAATTCTCATTTCAACCCACCATTATGCCTAAAAGTATTACGAAGAAACATGACAGAAAACTAATTTAAATGATTTTTTTTATCCATTTTCTTATCCATAAAGTCTACTATTCCTCGACATCAAGAGGTTTCATTTTACGATAGTGTGGCTATTTCAAGTTATGTGTAGAGATAAACCATTTTAAAAATGTACACCCCTCCACTGCTTGTTGCATACACATTTCAAGTGTTTGTATAGAAATTTTAATGGAGGGGCGTTCATTTTCAGAATGGTTTATCTGTACCAGGTTGTGTATAAAACTGTTCACCATTTACGTAGCCTACTTTTATATATGTCAAGGGCTCAACCTTAATCTACGTATTATAATAAAATAACCTTAATCTACGTATATATAATAAAATAAGTCTACGAATATTTTATAATCTTCAGATTATTATGCTTTTGCTATTTATTATTACAATGTATTGTATTTTTATGAGTACGAGATGTACTGTGAATTTATTATCATAATGAGTGTTCAAGTTCTCGTTTATCTCATAATAGCCAAGGTGACTTGCTATCCAACCTGTTATTATAAAAATAAGGGATTGCATGTAACAACTGCCTGACACTGTAAATGAGTCATTGTTATGAAAAAAAACCAACATAATAGAAAGTGAATCAGCCTCTGTAAATCAGATGCATAAATCCATTCGTCCGTATTCCAACGTTTATGACAATTGCATGCTTCGTAGATGTGCCCTAAGGCTCAATTTACATTGCCACGGAATGGAATGGAAGGAATTTTTTATAACGAAATTGTATAAAACATAATTTAATGAGCTTTATGTTAATTATGTAAAGTACAAACTAGATGCGAGCCAAAAAAAACAGGTCGCGTGTCTTCCGGAGAATTCTCACGCATTTTCGGGAATTCCGGCATAGCAGCTTCTATGTAATTTGTATGTTACATCTTTGACATGAGGTTCATTATGCTTTTTACAATTTTCTTCCAAAAATTAGTTTCTATTCCGTTCCGCGGCAATGTTAATTGAGCCTTAGGATTTCTCAAAAATCAACCCCTAACCTTTTCAAATTGTATGCAATATAACGGAGTCCAACAGCTAATTAAGACTGAAGTAAGTACTAACCGGTTGTATAAGTCCACATTCCTTATCCAGACAGAGAATTTCATAAGGCCTGAGTTTCAAGGGAACCCTCTCAGCCACCCAAGCCGTCTGTAGCCGCCTCAACAGTTGCGCCGCCAACATCTCCTGCCGCAGATCGTCGCCCACTTTGACGATACAGCCGAGTAGCCGCCAGCCGCTCAGTGCGCCGTATGGGGAGGACGACCGCATGCGGGCGTACTTGCTTTCCCATGATTCCTGCAATAAGAGAGGTTAATAAGTCAGTTTGTTAACAAAATTTGATATCACTAAAAATATGCAGGGTGAAAATGAAAACATGCGACAAATCGAAATGGGGGACTGTACTCGTCATTATGAACAACTTTTACTATGGGACCAAACCTGAAATCGCGAAAAAAAATCAGCTGTTCCCTACATTTATGTTCGCATAACTCGCCAAAATGTAGGAAACAGCTGATTTTTTTTCGCGATTTCAGGTTTGGTCCTATAGTAAAAGTTGTTCATAATGATGAGTATAATCTCCCATTTCGATTTGTCGCATGATTTCAATTTCAACCTGTAGTTTAGGATCGACAAGAAAATTAGTTGAATCCAGTAGTTATCGTCAGTGAAAACTTTTATCAATTTTGTCCAGGCCAACTTTGGACCTTGTTTGACTGGTAGAGGATGCCAGAGGCATTAAATCCGCCTTCAAACCTATATTGCGTAAAGTTTAACCGGTCAAGGACCGCGGTTCGCCCATTGCCCACGAAACAATAGAAAATCAATTGTGTCTCATTAGCGGAGCTTGACAGATTAAAATATGAAATCAGAGAAGGAACTCCTGACATACCTAGATACAGGTACCACATGATTAGACAAACGGAACAGATACAAAGCTTCAAACAACCGCGCAAATCGGTTGCACTACTACAAGCACGCGGGGCATGTGTGCGTGACCACTGGCCGCTTGTCACGTACGCGGCGAGACTGGAAAAAACCGGTTTACGCTGGCACAGCTAGTTGACAATCTCAGGGTCAGTGCGACGCACGTTTTTTGTTTTGTTAGTTGCAAGTTTGAATATTTTAATGTAAAAACGTGGTATATTATTGTTAATAATGGTGGTTTATTGTACTGTGTGTATGAATAATACTAGAAAAAATAAAGATATATCATACTCCAACTATCCCAAGGAGTACAATAGGTAAGTAAATATTTGATTACTTCTTTTTCAAGTAAGTACCTTTTGATAAGAAGATGATTGTACACGGTGTGTTTTTACCTTTTTATAATTATTCCAAGTTTTTACTATACATTTGTAGGTACGTGGATGGGTTGGTATGTGTGTTAAGTTTAAATATTGCAAGTAAGATTTGAACCACTTCCCGATGTCTGATTAAGCTGAAATTTTGTATACCTGCGTAACTTCGGTGATAATGCAATAATAAGATATAACCTGACGCTGCACCCAGGATTATCTCCTCACTAGGGAACTCTTCAACGGTTAGTAGCACGATAACGAAATTTTGTATGATAGATGAATTTTGATAATTCGACACGATATTTATCATGAACTGCTGCTGCAGCCAGCATTGTCTCCTTACGAGGGAACTCTTTAACGGTTAGTAGCATGGACTTGAAAGTGAAACTTTTTATTTAAATTTAATTTTGCTTGCTAAACATTATATTGACCATAGACTGCTGCTGCAGACAGGTCTTCTCACGAGGGAATTCCTAAACGGCCATAATAGCATGATCATGAAAGTTTGAATACGAGTTTAAAAAGCATTTTTAATCGAAACTTATTATTAATACCTACATCGTACTTATTTCTCGCTACTAGTAGGTCTTGAAATTAAATAAATATTTAAAAAATAGGTATATAATCTTAAAAATACAGGTCTACCTATATCTTTTGTATAATAGTGTTAGGTTCGCATTTCTGTTTTATTTTTGTTTCAGCTCAAAGCATTCACCACACCATTAAAAGAAACAATAAATGATTAAAAAACAAAAATTATAAAAAGAAAATTATTAGAGTAAGTAATTTGTAAATCATACTGAATAATAAAACTATTTAACAAATGTTTTGTTTAATTTGTCTTAACCTATTGTGACAACCCTACCAAAATAGGTAACAATTTTGCACGTTCTTAAGAAGCTTTGCCTCTGTTCCGTTTGTCTACTCATGTGCAGGTACACCCCTTTTCGGAAGGCAGAGCTTCCATGTAACAGTCCCATTTACGGTTTCCATTAAAAATCTCATTATTTTCATATTTTATATTCACCTTAAGCGCTGTAGCCGAAGGATCAGCGGGATCATGTCGGAAGGCATTCGGCGGTGGGGCAGCGGTCGCGTCAGCTAACCGCCTTCTAACTTCTCCCGCACCCACCGCTACTGATTCACGGGATCCGCATGATGATGTGGATAGTGCTGATATTGCTGACACCTGAGAACAAATAGAGAATTTAGAACAAGGTTTCATCTAAAGTTTCGTTTCTTTCACACTCCCAACTGCTTCAAGAACCGATTGGACCGATTATCCAAGTTATTTGAAACATACGTCACATCATAACTACATACATCAGTTAACTAGCTGCTAGTGTGTCTTATACTCTTATCAAATAATAATCTAGGTCGTAAAAGATGTGCAAAAAAACTCTTCAGTAAGTGATTCCTTTTCTCATTCCATGAAAAGACCTTTTAAAACAATTCCTGAGAAGAAATGCCGAAGTAAAATCAGAGGTCATGGTGTCTTTTATAGTCGAAACATTATATTATTAGGATCTCCTATGATATGTCCTAGAACTAAAAAATTCGAAGACATGTGACATCTGCCAACCCGCACTGGGTCCGCGTGGTGGATTAAGGCCCACTCCCTCTCACCGAGAGGAGGCCTGTGTCCCAGCAGTGGGAACATTATAGGCTGATTATGTATGTGAGTGTAACAATGCAGAGTCATTGTCTAGAAGGGCCTTTTGAAGAAAGAGCCATTGCAGCTTTTGAGTTAACCTGTCCCAACAGATGATATGCATGCATCAGTCATCGTGTAGCTCAACCCTATTTTAGGGTGCTCAACGACCCGTCACACAACGCTACCAAATCTGCAGGACATTTGCGTAGGCCATATACAAAATACTCAAAATAGCCAGACAATGTAGCGTCTACGTTCTTGGATGAGATAACATATCGATAGCTGGGAATGTTGTGCCACCTCTACTTCCATTTGTAATACTAGGGAATTTTGAAGAGACTTTTGTGGGAGCTTTTAGGTTTTGTAACTCATGAATCTAAAAAAAGCTCCGATTCTTAACGTAATTTTAATAAAAGATATCTGAATAAAACAATTTGATTTAATCCAGTAAAAGCATAGGGCTATGAATCGCAGTAGCCAACTGGTTTGATAAAACACGGAAGTCGTTAAGACCTTAGGGAAAACTGACATTCAAAGGTAAAACACGCCTTACACGACACATTTATTTTATCATACTAAGTACCTGCACTTCAACCAATGCGCATATACCATAATATTATTTTCCATGTTTCCGGTAGTAAGTATAACATTTACATGAAGGCTCTAATAACAATAAAATTTTGCCTTTAAAGCCTGAGAGGAGTCACTAAATAGCCCAATGAAACATGATAATATTTAGTATAAGTTACTATTACAATTTAATATATTTTTTATCACGCACTGGATTTGAAACTCTAGGTGTTAAGCCGAGCATTGAGATTCCAACAGAGTGCATCCCTGCGCGACAAAAAAACACACTAGTTGGATTTTCAACTCTCGGCGCTAAACAGTGCGTTGAAAATCCAGTACGCGATAAAAATCACAGCGTTCAAAAATAGCCCCCAACAGAGTGCATCCCAGCGCGACAAAAAAACACACTAGTTGGATTTTCAACTCTCGGCGCTAAACAGTGCGTTGAAAATCCAGTACGCGATAAAAATCACAGCGTTCAAAAATAGCCCTTATGTACGAGGGATTACACTGACTTGAAACATGAATGGCATTCGCAGTTTTCTGTTAGTAATAAGCATTAAGTCAGATGAAAGGGTGCTGCGAACTAACTACTCTCTCTAGGTGTAATTACAGCGAGTCGTTTCCCAGTATCATCTTGTCGTGAATGAGGCTTTTCTTTAGGTAATAATAGACAGCGTGTTTATTTTAGCCATAGAATAAAGAGGGATAAATTACGGACTTATAAGTGCTGATGAACGCGTTTGAGTACTTTGGCACTGATAATATTGCCTATAGGAAAACCATCACACCATTCACAGCTTAGGTGCGTGGGAACGCACCTGAGCTGTGAATGGAGTTCAATAGAGTAATAACAAATCAAAGCGCCATTTACCAATGTACAGACGCCAGCACATCAAGCTACCCGAAACTGTCAAATTTCCCCAATCAATTTTGAACCTTCTGCTTTAGCGATAAAGTTGAAAATCTATTAAAGAAATTTGACAGGTTGTAGTAGCTTGATGTGCTGGCGTCTGTACATAATATAAAATGTAGTTAGTCGAATGCGAGATGATTGTAGGTCTAATTCGGAAGCTAAAATATCTTCTAGACGTGGGAAATTTACATAATATAACTTATTTATATAATATGTAATACCGTTATATCATTCTATAGGTACGGGAGAGGGCAATGACCCGAGATTGGTTCATAATTCCTAAACTTGAAATGCTACTAGTATACATAGAAAACATTATAAATTATTATAATTTACCTACGTTAAAAATTATGACTAGGTAATATGAAAACCTCTTGATACAAAACATATGACGTAACAACTAACAAGAAACTAAAATAATTAATAATAAGTACTTGCCACAACAAAGCCAAGAAAAAATATCATAAAACGTCCAGTTCCATAGGTAATTACTTTAACCAGTAATATCTAAGATTTTATCACCATGCAACATTTTAAACACGAAAAATTAATAAACCAGGTTTGTCCTAAGCACTAACGTCATATAAATTAATGACTTTAAAAACAACAAAAAAATAACTAGCGGTTATTGTACACCATTGTGAAGTCGACAGATGTAAGTATTGTTTAAGTCTAAACAGTTCATTCTGAGTAGATTGTTGCCATTTACTAATATCTTCGCCATTAGGATTTTTAAGCCATTATTTCGTTTTAAAAGATCTATTATGTCGACTCATAAAAGATGAAAGGTACCTAATATTTGATGGTTAAAAATTACTTCTTAATATTCATTGTATGGTATTGTTATAGTAATACGAGCTGTTTTGAGCAGGTATTCTGAAATCCCCCGAGACGAAATTTTTCACACAACCCACCAGTGGCGAAAGGTGAATTGATGACAGAGGCAAGACGGAGCAAAAAAAAATTGCCAAAAAAAAATCAATTATGAATTGACTAAGTATAGCGTGGTTATGTTCTGAACTTTCGAAGGGAAGCCGGTGGCAATCGTGTTGTATGGTACCTTCACCACTGCAACCCACTGTATTTTTGTACATTTTAACCGCGTAGGTATTGCACTTTTCTATGAAATAGCTGATTTTTATTTTCATAACCGGCAAACATTTTCTAGAATATCTAGAATCACATGTGCTGAATTCATGGTTACAGTTTGTGCATCGATGTCCCTGCCACCCTGGTACATCATAACAATATGAAAGAGCAACTTTTAAAAAAATACTTAATGCTACACAGGTTATAAATAAGTAATTGAAATGAGTATGAGATGCGTAACGCCACGCCATGGCTAGTATAATCAGCCTATAATGTTCCCACTGCTGGGACACAGGCCTCAGTGAGGCCCTCTCAGTGAGAGGGAGTACTAATAACTAGTACAACAAATAAAAATTTAAGATAAAAAGTCGAAGTCATCAAAAGAGGCAACGTTTCTCTCACAAATATCAACAATATCATAACTGTTATTTATTCATTTGGATTAAACACAATAGTTCAATGAAAAGCTGTGTATTTATAAACTGCAAAAAAATTAATGTAGAAAAACGGAAGAAACTACAGAGGTTGCCTTCACAAAGGTTCTAAGAAAGCATTCACCTCTATTCCTCACGTGCCCTTTGAACACGCACGTGGTGCAATGTACTGGCATTAGAACGATGATTTACCGATAAACTAGGACAAAGAACTGTATTAGACTGGATTTGTAGTTTGAACCTAGACTAGGGTATGGCTAGTAATAAATTATTATAAGGTATAATTTATAGAAGTACATGAAGCCGTGTGCCCAATGGATTTTCCCATCGACAAAAGTGATGAACTTCCATACACACTTTTATAATAAGTATAAGTAATAGTATGTATTTAACCCCTTTAAGGAATTAATTTTCAACCCTTCCTTAGTGCTCACTATCGCTATACAGGGTTATTGGAAAAACACCAACAACCTCTTAAGAGGTCATTGTACTCATCATTATGAACAACTTTTACTATGGGACCAAACCTGAAATCGCGAGAAAAAAAAATCTGCTATTCCCTACATTTTGACGAGTTTAGGGAACAGCTGATTTTTTTTTTTCGCGATTTCAGGTTTTTATTAAGTAGATAATGATAGAAGTAATTGGTCAATTTACATACGTAGGTACTACATTGCAACTTTAGGCATTTTGAAGTTCGATTATATTGCTACTGAAGAGCACTTCAGACACGTGCAGGTAGAGCTACTGTTTATTTTTGAAGTACTGCCTACCAAGTAGGTGCTTTAAAAGTAAATAAGAGGCTACCACCTAATGCATTTCAATAAGCAGTTTTGAATATAGCTCATTAGCAAGAAGGGTGACAACTAAAAGAATATGCAGTTTCGAGTTAAGTATACAGGTGAACGGGGAAAATCTCTTTCTTTTTGCTACAACAACGACATTAAGCTAAGCCCTAAAATGAGGGAGGTTGTGACTTTCTGCTTCGTCGCACTCTTACCGCTACTTTTAAACTATCATATAAAAAAATTGCTTTTTTTTTTTCTAATTATGTCAAGCTTCTTGCAAATTAACGATTTATCTTTCAAAACTGCTTATTTATGCGAACTGACAATACGCATGCAGTTTCATAAGCACATACATACTTATTTCGCCATATTCAAGGACAATCGTTCGCACGACAGGAAACTGAAACTGGCATCATAACTCTAAAACTAAAAACACCGCCAAAACGATAAAATTAACCGTTAATTTCGCGAATAAAGGGAAGAATTAAAACGCAAATTTAGTGTAATTACTAATCATTATGTGCTATCAGACGATAATAGATATCTTGTAATATAAAAAAGCATTTAAGTATCATAATATTATGTTATATTAATATCAGTTATACAATCTAATCAGTTTTTGGAATGTCAATAAATTCTTCCTGATGTAGATAGATATGGTAACAGAAATTTACGTCAGAAACTAGAACGATACTTAAGCATACATCTAGATTTAAAGCTATTTATTATTGAACATTGTTCTATAATATTTAATTGTTTGTACCATAGAGACACTACTTTTCCACTAAACAGTCAATTAGATGGCATAGCTAAACAAAGGAATCTTTAAAATAGAAGGTTTTGTTCAAAGTATAAGTGTCCAATTTACTTTAACGACTTTGTAAACACAAGTCAAACAGGAGACAAAACGTGCAAAAAGCGTGTATCTAATATGTCAATCAGATGCATGTTTGAATTTTTGAAACACTGACTGGTGTCCAGCCGTTCCGGTTTGGATGTAAAATGGTAGAATGGTAGTATGTGTGTCAATATTAACATAATATTTATAAAAATTGAAAATTGGGGTTCTGAATGTAAGCGTTGCGTTGGCGGTGCGGAACACGACTTAATAGACAGTAATTTATGAGTAGGTAGTTTATGTGGGCCGTGGTTAAGGAGCCAGTGTCATCATCTATAATCTGCTGTGATTCACTACTGTTCATAGCACCCTTCCGGTTCAAGAAGCTGCCAGTTTTCATCACAGTTCTAGCTGATAGCATAATCAGCCTGTAACGTTCCCATTGCTGAGAAACGGAGGTCCTCTCTTTTATAGGGGGTGGGCTGTCATCCACCACGCGAACCTAGTGCGAGTTGGTGGATTTCAAGCGGATGTAAACAAGGTCTTTACGCAAATTGGTTCCAACAGAAGTGCAAATTTTCAATGTGCCAAAAATGTCACTTGTATCTAGCATAAGGTATAAACCATCGCGGCTTTGTCTACCAAAGTGTGGTCGGGGCTAAACGCTTGCGATTAAGTATTCGGATGCAAAATATGCTACTTTTAGCATCCCTTTCAAGAATTCCTCAAAAACAAATTTGTAGTTACTCCAATAAAAACAAAAAACAATCAATTACCTGCGACAAACTATCCGGCGCCGGCGCTCTATGCGAGTACTGCGTACTTAGATCCTCATCATCATGACTCCAACAGTCACCCGCGTCTCCATCATCAAGCCCCGCATATAACGACAATGCTGGCCATTCAGGCACGAGGTTCTCTTCACTCTTCGTATGTCTTATAGGGGGTGAATGAGGGGCAGGTGGCGCAGGGGGTAGCAGACGCGGGGGGAGAGGCTCGTGGCCGTCCGTTTCTAAGACTTCCACGTACATGATGTAGGGTGCCTGTGGACAAAATTAACCGTTATTACTTATCATTTTAGAAACCCTGCACCCGATGGGGTTTCCTAAAATTACGAACTTCCGTGCAAACTTTTATCCCGTAGGTTTCTAACCCCTTTCGGAGATGAAATTTCAAAAACCTTTCCTTATTGCTTACTTTCGTTATATAAGGAACTCGTGTGCAAAATTTCATGCTTTTATACCCAGCGGTTTAGGCTGTGCGTTGTATGTCAGTAAATTAATTATTTTAGGAATTTTATTAAGTAAATCGATATTGGTCGGATATGGCAACATCGATATCGTTATCCTGCCGATTATGGATGCGAACGGCGAAGAACTGTGTGTAGCACAACTTGGCAGAGGTTCTTCAGGTTCTGCAGTTGGCTAAGTTGACTACAATGTCTACAATGGAACTCTTAAGTAGTTGCATTGTAGACGACTCTCGTAAGATTATGAGTAAGAGAATTCTACAATGATATTATGTAGAACTAGCTGCGCCCCGCGGTTTCACCCGCATAAGTCTCGATCCCGTGGGAATATCGGGATAAAAACTATCCTATGTCCTTCCCAGGGACTCAAACTATCTCTATACCAAATTTGACCTAAATCTCTAATTGATTTAGATGGTGGTGGTGGTGGTGAGGTGTGAAAAGGTAACATAAAGACAGACAGAGTTACTTTCGAATTTATAATATTAGTAAGTATGGATTCTTGTATTGTAGTGTAAAATGGAACACCGAGCTGTCCCAAAACTAAACTTCAACTGCCAATGACTAATGAAGCTACAATGAAAACTAACGTATGTAGCCCAAGAAAGTATGTAGGTTAATTCGTTTTTGTCATTATGACTAACTGACCTTATGCCGAGAGATACTAAATTAGTAATTAGACGATAAGTAGGTACATCTATGCAGTTTTCTTCAAAATCCTATCACATTTCGTAGAAGATTCAATTAGCTAACATAGCAGTAGTAATACCTACTACAAAATTCAGCAGCACGATAAAATGAAACCGCTTTAAAATTGGCGCGGACTGCATTGCGAATGAAACGTACACAATTATCTTGTTCCTTAGCTGTCTTTCTAGAGCGACCGTTTCCTAACAAATGGTGTTCTTAATTGACAATTACGACTCCCCCGGTACAAACAGCTGGCACGTTCAATATTCTCCTTTTATTACCAATTTGGTATTGAAATACAGTTAATACACAGTGTTATCTGAACTTATCAGTTAGATTGTACAGCAGAATGGTCTTATCAATATTGTTGAAGCATATTGTATGGTAATAGTTTCACCGAGCTATCACGTATCCTATTTCGTCGTCGCCGTAATATCACAGAATACTTAAAGTACTACGTACAGAAAGGACACTCCCTTCCCCGCACTAACATCAGTTACCGCACCTCACCCCGCACTTCGGCATATTATTCGTCTCCGGTTCTTTAACAAGAGCGCTCGCAAACACAAGTACCTCACGCACACATTCATACGTATACAAACGTCATTTTTTAATGTAGTAGTAGTAGGTAATTATTTTGCGAGCGTTGTATGGAGTGTCCGGGGTGTGGTAATATGTTAGATAAACCACGAACCGGGTTTTTCTTCCAAATTAAAGGTTTATTGACACTGTTCTCTTTCGGAGTAGTGTCAACTTGCCAAGTGGCCCATTATAGTTCATTTCATTACACGACGAAGTTTTGTATTAAGTATGTATTAAATATTATCTATCAGATAAAAAGCTATGAGGATTTATAGCGCCTATCCACTTAGTACATAGGTTCCTGAACTTTGTAAAAATACACTAAACGATTTTGGGATGATAATTGGTTGGTGGCAATAGGCTCGCCCCTATTACATGGGATTTAAACATAACTGGCGAAGTGAGGGTGTACTATAGGTACCCCTCTGCTTAACCCTTCGGGAATTGCAGGCGTAATGTTTATGTTATGATTTTGGGATTCCCTGCGTAACATTTGACAGTGACCAGCTCAATGGCAATAACAGAAACACGCCTCCAATCCATACTAATATTAATAAATGCGAAGTGTCTGTCTGTTACCTCTTCACGCTTAAACCGTTGAACCGATTTAGATGAAATTTGGTATAGAGATAGTTTGAGTCCTGGGAAAGGACATATTCCCACGGGATCGAACTTATGCGGGTGAAACCGCGGGGCGCTGCCAGTATTACATATGTAATTAAATGCGATAACAACTAAATTTTCCTTAATTACCTTTGTAACATACTTCAATGTAATAAAAACATAACTTAGAACATTTTATGAGCGAGTATTACACAATTTTAGTTTAAGTGAAACACTAACTGAATGGTGAAGGGAAATCCTATGGGGAAACCCACATGCAATGCCTTAAAGCTTGCCTTGAGAGCAATGAGGCCACCCTTTGGGTGTAGTGTACTGTAGACCGTAGACCATTTTACGTGGATACACCATGCCAAGGTTATTTACTAACGGTATAGTACATAATACTAGTTTATTGGGCACTAGTCGCACTTATTGACCAATAATACTAGTTTATTGGGCACTAGTCGCACTTATTGACCAATTATAGTGGTCCGTGGGAAACTGGATACTCCTTTGCAAATAAGTCTAAGCCCGTAAACCACTCCTAACTGACTGTACCGAGAAATAATGAGTTTTCCAAGCCTGTGAAAGCGCGAGAACCCTCTTTATATCATCTGCCTAGCCTTTTCCCAACTATGTTCGGGTCAGCGGCGGCGTACAGACGCAGCTGAATAATTTTACATGGAGCCCTCATTAGACAAGGTGTAACAGAATAAACGCAAGTCCTGAAAGTAGTTTGTTCATAATTGACTACTGAATCGATTTCAGTAACTTTTAAAAAGTTTTTTTTTTTTTCAAAAATATCGTATCTGCCATACTGATCGCCGATTAAGCCAAAGAAAATTAAATCTTATTTCAAGGCAAAGATTAAATTTTAAATGCATAAAGTTTTATACATCAATGGCATAAAGTAATGCTATGATCAACAAGATTTTCTTATTAATAATAGTTACCTTTAAAAAAATTAAGTTTTGGTCATTGTATTATGATTTTATCTCTCCAATTGGAGTGTATGAGGTCTTGCGTTAATTATGTTACATTATTTTATATTCATATAAAATAATGTAACATAATTAACGCAAGACCTCATGAGAGTTGGTATTTATGTTACAAAAAATCGACAAGTAGGTACAGCAAATAGTAAATAGTTATCCATGAACTTGATAAATGTCAACACCTACGTCAAACGCTTTATCATCATTTTTGGTAATATGTAGTAATAAAGAACAGAACTATACTGCCTGCCTCTGTAATCTCCCTTGGGGATTGCCGGCATGGCGATCGCACTGTTATTATTTATATCTCTTTATACCACAAGAGAGAAAATACAATGCCCTGTAACGTGACGGTAATATAAATTACTAGAGTCGTAAAGATAAATCAGATTAAATTATAGCTCGTAAACACTAGACTTTAGACGACATTCAATATCATTATCAATTTATTTGTTTAGAAAGGCTAAAGCCAGGCTTCAAATTACAGGCTTAGAAACTTGATAAACAAATTGAAATTAAAAAACCTCCTCCGTTTTTTTTCGTCGGTTAATTAAATTGAAAGTTTCAATTTAATTAACCGACGGATTGGCATTTCAATTTCAATTATATTAGATTTTAAAAAGGCTGGATCAAATAGCAAAAGTGTAGCAATAGGAGTCGGTGCTACAAAGTTTAATAATGACGTAAAGTAGTAGACGAAACCCACCCAAAAAACATTTTACCGAATTACAGTAATAACAATTCAACATTCCAAGATTTTTTTTATATTGACCAACAATCGATTCCGAAAAGTTCAATAAAGCAAAACTATTATTTGTGCATTTAATGCTATTACGTAGATTGCTAATCCAAGCGCAGTGCGCAACCTTCTCATTATTTAAAGAATTCAATCGGTGTAATGGGTATCGTGCATCATATCTAACACAATCGAAGGCAGTCGACCTTCGTTTTTAATACAATAGTTAAATTATCAAGATCTATCCATAGGCGAAAGTGTGTCTGTCTGTTACCTCTTCAAGCTTTAACCGCTGAACCGATTTAGATGAAATTTGGTTTAGAGATAGTTTGAGTCCCGGGAAAGGACATAGGGTAGTTTTTGTCCCAGAAATCATCTTTTAAGGGGGTAAAAAGGGGGGTGGAAGTTTGTATGGGGAATAGATAACCGCTGAACCGATTTAGATGAAATTAATTTGGTATGAAGATAGTTTGAGTTGTGGGAAGGATATAGAATAGTTTTTATCCCCGAAATTATCCCTTAAGGGTGTAAAATGGGGGTGGGTAAAGGGAATCAATAAGAAAGGACTATATGACTTTTATCGCGGGTGAAACCGCGAGGCACAACTAGTGAAGGAATAAAATTTTTAAACGTAATTCGTTTTACTTATTTTCGTACTGAAATCACCAGTGACTTAAGATCCGACTTTAAGATTAAGCACTTATCGCCGAGCCTTTTTCTCGACAAGTAAAGGTACTTAATTTAAGTCCAGATTTGGCACTCAACAAATTGTGCGCTTGGCTTAATCACTTACATCTTTCATTTTAATTGAAGAACTGGCTTCCCAAGGCTGTGGTCTCTACTGAGTATAGATCACCCTGTCAACTCCTTAGTGTCTAGACAAAGAATAGAAAAAAAAAAATCCTGACATCAATCACTTGTCAACTATACTACAAAACGACCATAACAATTTTAACACCACCACGCAAAGCTTTTCTAAATGAACTCTTCTTTAGTAGTACTGTATTTGTATAGAATTATGGTCATTTCCTAACTTGATTTAATACCAACCTTCAATAGAAAATCTGGCCCAAAGCCAGCTCTAGGATTTAGCGCCTGGGCCTTGATATACTGACCCCTGTCTGTTTATTGAGGCCTTGAAGTCAATAGACGGGAAGTAAAGGGACAATCTGACTTCAGGACTACAAACACGAATCAATTAACCTGCCTAGCCTTTTCCCAACTGGGCTCGGCTTACAGTCTAACCGGATGCAGCAGAATACTATATTATTATAATACAGTATTTTACATGGAGCGACTGCCTCCCATCTGACCCCCACAACCTTTGATTAACAATACACTAGAGCTAGATGAAGGATTAGGAACAAAAACACATCGCTCAAGTGGCCGAGATTGCATATAAATATAAAATAGAAACCGACAACACAAAAACAGAGAACAACAAAACAGACACACATACAGAATAGAACAGAAACTATGTCCGGTTTCCTGATTCGGAATTCAGATTTGGAGACCCTGAATGCACGCATTTCATACAAAATCTTCTCTTTAGCGCACACGTTCTTATATTTTCCGTTCGGTATTTGATTAAGTAAACGTATTTTTAAAATAAGAACAATTATTAAAAAAAATACGTTTACATTTATGTAAAAAAAAAAAACAATTTTGAAGCAATGAAAAACTTATGTTGCAAAATAAGACCACAACATTATTTGTTGTCTCATTTTACCGCCATTTTTTTTAGATGAGCTCATCGGAAATCTAGTACTATTATTGATCGATGCTCACAACCCAGTTACTGGGTAACACGATAAGGTTACACACACAAATAATTCAAAATTCTCACCTTATCCTTGCTATTAAGCACAGCGGCTGCATGCGGCGGTATCCTCAGCACATAGTGAGGCCTCTGATGTAAAGGTAACCACACCCTCGCAGGCAGGTTGAGGTCTAGCGTCGCAAGTTCGGCCCTGAGACGGCCATTACGACGCTCTTTGTCCGCGACCCCGGCTAGACGACGGCCAATGTTCGTTAGTGACGTCAGAAACTGAAATATGTAATGGCGATTTTTATTTTACGTAATAGAAAACGTCTGTAGTAGGCTGTGATATTGTTTAACGAAAGTACGCTGGTGACGATAAATTTTGAGCGTGACAGATATTTTATTGGAAACAAGGGCGTTGTACGGTTAGTGATTCGATATCCTGACTGAAAATTCTGTCCCAAATAACTCAAAAAAACAATTGAATCTTCAGTGCAAAAAATAACATAACCCACCGCACAATAAAATTTGGTCTTACGACACTAGAATCAAATATTTGTTATGTATATCCGGCAAAAAAACAATCTAGCAACACAAAACATAACACTCTAGTTTTATTATGGTAATTCTCTACTGATTTAATAATCCGCCAATCAGGGGACCGGCACTGTCTCTTCACAGGCTAAATTCTAGCCTACCTAGGAGAGCAGTACTTCACCCATCTTTATTATATAGTTGAACCCAAAAAAAAACGATTTGTGTATGCAACATATGTAAACTTTGAAATCCCATTTTAAAATAAACTATTATTATTATTTAGGTACAACAATATAATAATATTGTGTACATTTATACATTTTTCTCCTTGTCCGTAGACCTCTAAGCAATGGCAATGTGAATCAGTAGTGCACGGGCACGTGTCGACTAACGTGTAGAGCATATTATTGGCGATTGTGTTTGAGCATTGACGCAGGTCACACAGGTAAAGGGTTACAGTACTAGGTAAACTACGACTGTTGCTTTCAACACGTGTCAGGCAATAATGATATTTTCTGATGAGCTAATGTACACTCGCGAGCAACCAAATCGACTCAAGCCTTGTCGGCGCACACATACATTGATACAACTAAAATTATGAATGGAAATTATAAAAATGATATGTCATTCGAAAGCTTAAGATGTCAGCTTTAATTTGATACCATTATCATTGAAATCCATCCATAATTTTTGAAATAAATGATGTCTGAACGCAAGAGTAGGAAAAACGAGAATTTAGGAAAAAGGGTATGTGTCTCGTATTTTACAAATCAAACAAAAATTGTTAAAAATAAAATTAATTAATTTAAATCAATACTTCGTATTGCCACCTCTAGCCCTAATTACAGCCTACAGTCTGTTTTTCATTGACCTTATCAATTTTTTGACATTTTCTTGAGGAATGCCGTCCCACTCCTCTAATAATGCTGTCTTTAGCTCGTTTACGCTTGAAGGGACTGGATTCCTGGCCCGAACTCTTATTTTAAGCTCGTCCCATAAGTGCTTGATGGGATTTATGTCAGGACTGAGCGCAGGCCAGTCCATCGTGCGTAATTCGACCTCTTCCAGAAACTGTCGAGTGACTCGTGCCGTGTGGCAGCGGGCATTGTCGTGCATTAACACGAAGTCTTCACCGACAAACCCTGCGTAGGGCACAACATGATTGAGTAGAATGTCGATGATGTACCGATCAGCTGTTAGCCCGCCTCCTCGGCCGCCCCCAGGCACAAAAACAAGTTCGGTTTTCCCTCTAAAGAAATACCAGCCCACATCATGCAGGAACCGCCGCCATATGCCATTGTTTCAGCGAAACAACATTGGGCAAATCGTTCCCCCGGACGTCTGTAGACTCGGCCTCTCCTGTCACTGCCATGCAGACACATTCTGCACTCATTAGTAAACAGGACCGATCGCCATTGCGCAACGCTCCAATTGAGATGCTCTCGAGCAAATTGAAGGCGCGCTTGTCGGTGGCCTGCAGTCAATTTAGGGCCCGTCGCAGGTCTTTTTGGCATCAAGCTGGCTTCCTTCAAGCGTCTTCTCACTGTCCACTCGCTGACAGCCACTTGTCGTACACGTCTCAGTTCTTGCTGCACATCAACGCCTGTAAGGTGTCGATTGCGCAGCGAGGTTGAGACAATGAAGCGGTCGTCTCTCTCTGAAGTGCACCGGTGGCGGCTCGTTCTTGGTCTCCGATTGAAGGCACCAGTCTCTTGGAACTGTCTGTATACTCAGGATACAGAAGACTGGATCAAGTGGAGCTGGGCAGCGACTGCTCGCTGACTTAACCCTTGTTGCAACAAGGCAACAACTTGAGCGGCTTCTTCTGGTGTGGTATCCATGGGTTAGCGAAAGCAAGGAATGCAATTTACGGAGATGTGTACCGGTCAACTTATAACAAGCGACTGATAAGGTAAACCGGATGTGGAGGGGTTTTATAGCGAGAGCAGGTAGCGCAAGTCAAGGATTCCTAATGAGGTAATTTACGCTGACGGCCAATTAAAATGCGTCAATAAATTAGCGCTTTGTTTTTTTTTAAGGTATTGATGTTAATTGAAAGCATAATTCTTCAGCTTTCGAATGACATATCACTTTTATAATTACCATTTATCGTTTTAGGAAAATCAATGTATATGTGCGCCGTCAAGGCTTGAGTCGATTTGGTTGCTCGCGAGTGTAGTTGCTCCAGGATTTATGTAACAGAGGTGTAGTAGTTACTGTTTTGGAATGGATGGGAGGCTGGTTTTTCGAGGTTGCTTTATAGACTTGACTAGACATCAGGGGTTTATTAACGTGCTGATCACTATTTTGTGAGCAGTGGTGGCCCAGTGGTAGCGGCCGTGACTTACGAGTTGTAGGTCGTAAGTTCGAACCCAGACAGATTTACTTTGTGTAAATTATTTCATCACCACTGCTCTCAAAACGGTAAAGGAAAACATCGTGAGGAAACCGGCATGTCCTAGAACCAAAAATTCGAAGACATGTGACATCTACCAACCCGCACTGGGCCGTCGTGGTGGATTACGGCCCACTCCCTCTCACAAAGAGGAGGCCTGTGTCCCAGCAGTGGGAAAATTATAGGCTGAGTATGATGACCACTATTTAACTTTAAGCAATGTTTATGAATAAAGGGCATAACTCTGCCCAAATGCCTAGTCTGCGATAAAGTTGAGTTAGAAAATTAGCAACTTTTATTATTAACGAATGCTTCAATAGATCTCCAAGAGGGAGAGAGTGTAAACTAGACTGATCTTGATGCTTCACACACAAGAGAGCCCCTCTACGTGAAAGTAAAGTTGATGTAAGTACACGTACAGGTCCCATCAAGTCTCGTCACCATAACTTCACTTCTATTGACAGACCAGAAAATACAGGATATTGGATACACACGCATAAAAAAACTACATATTACGCACAGAGTAATGAACTGAACACTTTCTCACAAGCTTTCACAACTTCAACAATCTTCGTTAGAGCAAAACAGGTCCGCAATAATTACACAGTAGGCATTAGGCATTAGACAGGACATGACAAAAATAAACTAGTGCAGATAGTACATTAGTACGCAAACTGTACAAGGAAAAGTCCTTTTGAAAAATATAACAGAGAACGTCCTTTAGAATCATTTTTCCTTGTACAGTAAATTAAATCTAAATATAGCTGGACAAGGCAAGTTAATTTTACTAGATAAGCGGGGTTTCCACGACCTTTCTCACCCTAGGCATTAACCAGTTACATTTGATTGTATTGCTTGTATTGTTGCAGACTGGCCCTGACTTCTAAACTAGGTCAACCTGGATACTAACAGCTGTATTGCGAGTACCTACATGTGTACAAAAAGCGGGATATTAATCAGTCTGTGAACTAACAATTATGACGTGTGTTGAGCGCTTTTCCTTGTTTACTCGTCATTTATCTCTTGCGCTACGGGATACCCAGGAACATATCATAAAGTGGGGCATATAAGTTTGCTGTTGTGGAAACATAATACGTAGTATAGTAGAAACTTTATTAGAAACCACGATATAGAAAGTTCATAGATTTAAAAGAAAACATGAGTGCTAAAGCCGGTACAATGTGACGTCAGATTTCGCGCATTTATGGGTTGCAAGATGACTTGAGGACGAACAGAACAGACGGCATATCTGTATATTTATGTTATATTATATACTCTTCCTTAGTGCCATTTCACACGGTCCGGGCTGCTGCCGGTACCCTGAGGAAAATGTTTATAAGCGTGTGAAAACTTTCATACTGACCCATACACTCCACCACCGGATACCCGGTGCCGATTAACCGGCAGCCATATATGTGGATTCAATAGAAAGTAGTAGAGTAGAAGTAGTATAGTATGCGATTAATCATGAAAAATGTCTAGAGATGATAATAAAATAATGGTTTTACCACTTTTTCAGCTTTAAGTTCGACCTTTCGATAATTTCAAGGTCTCTACATATTATGACCGTAGGCAATTCTTTTTTATATGTTCTCGGTCCCATAATTCTAATATTTTCTTCATCGCTTGAATCACTTGACGACATTTTAAAAAAGAAAATCGAATTTTAAAATTGATTATGGTACTAAGCACGACACTTGTAAACTTGTAAGACGGACTGGACACTCAGGATTTGCCAAGATTTTCTACAAGTTGTAACTTACAAAGGTTTTTTTGATGAACAAAATCACAAATGCAAGTGTAAAAATATACTTGTTAAATAAATAACGACACTTGTAGCCCGTACTTTACACGTGTAGTTTTGATAAACACATATTTGTAACACTGGTTTTTTTAATAAGAAAAAATGCTTGTAATAAAAGGCTTGTAAGTTTTGATAAACAGGGTGCACTGTGTGGTGGATATTATACGCTTGTAACAACCTTTACACATTCATAGTCAACTCTAAACAACATGTAAATTGGAATTTCACGAAAATATTTCCTGCGTTTACTATATCTACATATTTGACTAAAGAGATAAAAATGTTGGTCATGTTATGTAATTTTAGATAACATAATTATACAATTCCTCAAAACTAACCGAACTTATGAAATCGAATATTCGTAGAGCCAATGTAAGGTTGGTGTTACGTGTGTCAATCCTACTAATATTATAAACGCGAAAGTTTGTGTGGATAGATGGTTACTCTTTTAAACAAAAACGACTGAACGGATTTGGATAAAATTTGGCACACAGATATCTAATCTAATATTATAAACGCGAAAATTGGTGGATGGATGGATGTTTGTTACTCTTTCACGCAAAAACTACTGAACGGATTTGGATAAAATTTGGCATACAGATAGTTTATAACTAGGATGATACTTTTTATTCCGATATTCCCACGGGATTGAAACTTATGCGGGTGAAACCGCGCGGCGCTACTAGTACATAATATCTCATAATAATTAACTAAATTATTATGACTTCACATATCATAATAAGCACAGCATAGCCAGCCTATAATATTCCCACTGCTGGGACATAGGCCTCTTCTCTGTGAGGAGGGAGGGAGTGGGCCGTAATCTACCACGCGGACCCGAGTAGTGAGAGCAGTGGTACTGAAATTAAATACATAAAGTGCCTGCCTGGGTTCGAACTCAAGACCTACAACCACTGGGCCACTGGGCCACCACTACTCTCACTAGACTTCACATAACACAAACAATATTGAATGTTACTTGTGAATGAAGCTAGACGTTATTAATGAATGAAGCTAGACGTAGAAGTGAATGAGCTGAGTACCTACATCAACCGAAATATTATATCGTTTTTTTATCAGTGATACACCAACCAAGCAATAACATGGCCCCAGTAACCTATCGGAAATCGATAGCAGTGCGCATTTGATATTTAATAATGATTAAGTATATCAACAGCAATGTACAATAATCAACACAGAACGAAACCATCACGCAAACGATCGAATTGTTATCAACAAAGAACTGCCGTTGGCTACTTGTCTGTCACTATTGTTGAACATACAATTTTTATTTACATTAAATAAAATACTCCATTTGTAAATAGAGTTGGTGTAAGTTGCTTATTTTGTATACGTTACCGCTGTGACATGCTCTAATGAGCTAAATTATTCTAAATTTTGTTCAAAGGCTTTCACAGTGTGACTGTGAAAGCTTTTGAACAAAATTGCAGCTTTGATTAATTACAGAAATGGCTTAATCATCCATTTTTGTACCTATTATTATATAGTATTCACTAATGGAAAGACGGCTATTGTGATTTTGGCTATATCTTATCTGCATCAGCCACACTGCCTTAGGTACTGCGAGCGAATTATGGCCAGAGGGCAACAGTAACGAGTTGAATAGGACACAGGAGTCGGCCTTGTGGGACTCCAAAGTTTCGTCACATAGCACATACGTACATAATATCTAATATATCTTTTATTAATTTTATGTTACATAAAACTATATTTTTGGCTTTTATTAAGCCCTCTATTCCAACTACGTAGTACTATTAAGTATTCTGTGATTCCAACAAGAGGCACATAAACTGACCATAAATAAAAACATCGAACATCTACTAAACTTTGAACTACCAACGAAGCGTTAACTTTCTGGGAACCGGCCCTTCCGGATATTGGAGTTTCTGGGAACGACATTTTGATACCAGCAAGGAATTCGGGAAATAGACATTCTAAATAAGAATGACGTTACAAATATGCCAACAACATAATAAATGGCAAAGTCACATCGAAAATAATGACATGACGATTTATGGAGGCAGACAAAGCCAATGTGTGAACATTCACATATTGTGGCTGCAATGATGTCCGCTAGCGCTATATGAAGGTGATTAGAAATGCTAGTAGCGCCGTAGGTGTAAAAAGCGTTAGTGATATAGCGTTTGAGTTAGTTGCTATAAAATTATTTGGTGAGCGCCGACCGGTCATTCTAGCACCAAGGTCGTGCGTATTTGGGTTTTCATTTATGAGCTCAGTCAGTATTAACTGAATTTAAGATCTAATTTAGAATTGCTGTATCTACTTTCGTAGGTATAAACATAATATAGGTAGTGGGCTGTAATCCACCAAGCGGGCCCAGTATGGATTGGCAGATGTCAAGTCTTCGATTTTTTTGGTTCTAGGACATGCGGGTTTTCTCTTGTCGATTTCGTAGGTACCTATTATGATAACCTACTACATAGTCAAAAAATAGACGAATACATTTTCTTTTATGGAACCGTAGCCGCAGCTTATAATGTCCTAAAAGCTATAAAAATACAACAACAGCAACAAAGGGTCTGCTCCATGCAGTAAAATAGGATTAAGTTTCATTATCACTAGTAAAAGAAGATTTCACTCTTCCTCCACATTTCTATTAACTGAATAAATATAACCTATGTTTTATTACTATTAGTTATTCTGTGCCTATGTGTCAAAACCAACATAAAATTAATTAGGTATGTGAAGGCCTTCACCCTAGAAAGAGGAAACAACGGATGAATAAACAATTAATTGAAAATCTGAGGGCAGAATTTTCAATGATGTAATGGTAGTAAATATAAACAATGTTTGTTTACGTTATAAGAGTAGTGCTTAGGTATTGGAATTGGAGATGGGTTTTTAACCAGTGCTTGTAACATACAGATTACAGGGTAAATATCGAAATCAAATTAACTCACTCATACATGTTTTGTATCCTGTAGCCATAATGTTCAAACGTAGCTCAGTTTAATATATATGTACACACGGCTCCACATGAAGCTATAGACTTCCAATTTGTACACACGGCTCCACATGAAGCTATAGACTTCCAATTTGTACACACGGCTCCACATGAAGCTATAGACTTCCAATTTGTACACACGGCTCCACATGAAGCTATAGACTTCCAATTTGTACACACGGCTCCACATGAAGCTATAGACTTCCAATTTGTACACACGGCTCCACATGAAGCTATAGACTTCCAATTTGTACACACGGCTCCACATGAAGCTATAGACTTCCAATTGTAGCTGGCCTCGCATTGTATAGTTTTTTCGTACAATCAGAAGTCAGCTTATACTGGTTATGGTTTATAGCTTAATGTGTAGCCGTGCGTACTATTATAATTATAATATTTCATAAAGAACTGGCTTCTGCCCGCGGCTTCGCCTCCGTGGATGTCGGAAATTATCCCACGGGAAAGTGCTACCGGGACAAAAAATAGCCTATGTCCTTCCCCAGGATGCCATTTGTCTCCTTGCTTAATTTTATCGATATCCGTTCAGTGGTTTAGGTTTGAAATGGTAACATACAGACGAGAGAAGTTACTTTAGAATTTATAATATTAGTATGGATTAACATTCAAATGTGATGCTATGCTTTTAAAACCCAAACATTCATTTGGTATCCGTTTTTAGGGTTCCGTACCTCAAAAGGAAAAAACGGAACCCTTATAGGATCACTTTGTTGTCCGTCTGTCCGTCCGTCCGTCCGTCTGTCAAGACCCTTTTTCTCAGGAACGCGTGGAGGTATGAAGCTGAAATTTATATCAATTACTCAGGTCTACTGTCCCTTGAAGCTGTTAAAAAATCAAACTTCTAAGCCAACGCAATCAAAAGATACAGCCGTTTATGCCGCAAATTTCTGCAAATTTTCGAAACTCGCACGGGAATCAAAACCTACAGGGTACTTCCCGTGAACTTAGAATCTTGAAATTTGGTACTAAGTAACGTCTTATAGTACAGATAAAGGAAAAATTGCGAAAACCGTAAATTTTTAGTTACATCATATAATAAAAAATATTTTTGAAAATTTTAAAGTTACTTCTTTTCTCATGAACGCGTATAGGTATTAAATTGAAATTAATATCAAATACTCAGGTCTATAATACCTTGAAGCTGTAACAAAATGAAACTTCTATGTCAACGCAATCAAAAGAAACGGCAATTTAAGCCGCATATTTTCAAACTCGCAACTACTCGCAAGGGAATCAAAACCTAAAGGGTACTTCCAGTCGACCTAGAATCTTGAAATTTGGCATGAAGCAATGTTTTATAGCACACATAAAGGAAAAATTCCGAAAACCTTAAATTTTTATACGGAACCCTCGGTGCGCGAGTCCGACTCGCACTTGGCCGGTTTTTTAGTATGTAAATATGGTTTAATCATAATGCTACTAGACAAGCTGTATTATCCGTAATGTCATGTTAAATGTCAGTTACGTTTCAAGTGCAATGCCCACACTACTTTTTTGCGCGCTTGATGATAAAGTGAAGGTTACTGCAAGACCTTGCTGAGCTTTGAAAAACAGCTATATTAATAACCAATCACTAGTAAACTTATCCCAGGAATAATCGTAATGAAATCAACTAGAATAAACTTTCTAGACGTAAAATAATTTTTGTTTCATTGAATGCCAATAAAATTACCTCGGATCATGAATTTATGATGAGTTCTAGAAATAAGTACTCAAGAGTTATTTCAGAAGTTTTCTTTTTCAATGGTTCGTTGATCGAAGGTCAATGAAATGGTTTCAGGGTAGTAATATAATATTCTGTCAGTCCTGTTTAATTTAATCTAGTACGAGGACGACTGTTAAAAACGCTTATTTTTCTGACCTCCATTAATAGCCCGGAGCTATACTTACTTTTTAATTACTCAGAGAATCATAAATATAAAAAATGCGAAAGTTGGACAGTCAGGATATTGTATGTTCATCTACTGATCACATTGACGCAAGAATTTGCTGATCAAACTCCTACATTTTTGTTGTAACAGCTAGATCTCGCTACCTCAACTTACTTGTTAATGAGACTAAATATCGCAATAATTTAAACGATTGTAGTCTCTTGTCTTTTTAGCCAAGGTTCTACGTAGGCTGGCGACGGGCTCGACACGGATACACGCGTGTTACAGAATGTGAACGTGAATACCCAGTCCTAACGATTTTGCAAAACGTTTCGACACTATAATCGAGGAATTACTTGCTATCGTGGCAAAACTGCTCTCTGGTTATGAAATATCCTTCATATCACAAGTTAAACATGGGAAACAGTGTCAACTATTTGATGAAGGATTATTTTGAAAACCGTCGGTAACTGTTAATTATTAAACATAGTGCTTCATTGACGAGTGCTTCCAAATATGCTTCCGGAAAACCAAAAAGGGTCCATCAACAATGAAGGCTTTTACTGGCTTTTAGCGCAGCACACCTTTGCAAGAGACCGGAATGACTACGTGACACGGAAAAGCAATGCTTAGCATAACAACCAAGGTAGGTACTTCATCGTTATCAGCAGCCACATATGTTTCGTCATCATCAATGCTTAAGCATTGTAAATTACACAAATACACCAGAGTTATGCATGACAGTTAATTGTGTATAGAGAAAGAGTTAATAACGGAATATTTCTTAAAGTATTGTGTATTTAGTATTTACCTGTATTTGAGGCGCTAATCTTGGTGCTCCACACGAACACTGCTCTCCACACAGGCATCCATTATCGAACGCCCGACCAGACGCCAGGTCTCCCAGGTGCCTCCCCGAGGGAGTCGCTAGCCTTAACGCAGACGCGTCAGACTGCGATCTATGATGCCCTCTCCTTGCCGCCGGCCTGATCTCCTCGGCCAGTATAGAGTCCCTTAGTTTAGTCGCTCTCGACCTCTTAACGTCACCTCCGAAAGCAGTCAATAACCACGCGAGCTTAAGGGAAAACTCAGCACTTTGTTTACACCTGCACACCAAATACGGTTTCAACACGTCCGCCACATCGCTCATTTCTATATACATGGTCGCTAATTGTGGCAGGTAGAAATCCACGTCTTCGTATGGGAATGAGAATAGTTTGTTCGCCAGATAGGTCTGCACGCCCGGCTCTTTAGAGTTGAACAGGTATGAGATCGCCATACTCATGTCGAACAGTTTACTTTCGAACAACCGGAGCAGAAAGTCTTTGTTTTTAGATGTTTCAGCGGCACAAATATCGGATTTCACTGCTGAGTCAATTAATTTATCGGGAGGATCAGGCGGTTTATCTGTGTCTTCTGGGTTGCCGGAGTCCAGGCTTTCTCTGGACCTTGCAGCGGCTGGGGGTTGTGGTCGCTCCTCGTCGTTGCCGTCGGGAGGTGTGTGAATGCCGGAGTCGTCGGAGCCCGTGGGCACCTCCGGTGGAAGCGCTAATCTCGGAGCGGGCACTTCGATAGGGATTCGAAGTGGCGCCCCCTCCGGCGAAGTAGGTGTCATGTCTTCTGGTATCCTCTGAAGCACAGAGTCCAGGGATCTGTTCCTTTGGTGACCGCATCCTGCAGGCGGCCCGCTCGCACCCGTCACATGTCTATAACAAAGGAAAAAGAAAGAGGTAAGGAAAAAATATTCCAGAGTAACAATTTCCTTGATGGCATCACAAGTCAGTAAACCCCTACATAAAGTTTTAAGTTATACGTACTTATAAAACGGATCCTCGTAATGCTGTATGCCGATGACAATAATCTTTCTAACCATTTGCTCGATTTACACTATAACGCACAGAAACTCAACACTGATTTAGAACACAGAGCACGATTATTCAATTAGCCTCCTCACATAAACATAGTAGCTGCACTCAAACACTGGCGTAGCGTTAAAACAATGCGAGCAGCCTTGCGATATATCATAGCGCGTAATTAAACACTGAACATTGTGCAAACGCAGCACACGTCCTACCTCGCGGGCGCCGTATGGCAAACTGTTTTACGCAACAAATAGACGCGCCGCTCCGCATACCATTCGAATAAGGATCACCTCGATTACGCAGCCGAAACACAACTAAACAACGTCGAAACAGTATAAACAAAGATCTTTACAGGCCAAAGATTTCGTCGACCGAGTTTACGATGTAGAGTTTACGTTTTCTCAGAAACGTGGAACCAATTTCTATGTTGTATTTAAATTTTACACTGACTTGACGAGACACTTGTGCAAACTGACGTAACGTAACTTTATTTACTTATCGGGTCTTTCAAGCAAGACCAGTAAAATGGATAGTTTGAAAATTAGTGATCAATGAGTTCAATGACTTAATATTCCGTAAGGCAAGCGATTTCACGCTGTATTATAAAAGGATGACATTAGAGTCTCATATTTTATATTCAAGAGACGATTACCAAAGCCAGTTCCTTATGAGACTGCTCGGCGTATTTGCTAATGTTGTAAGGAATTTCAATGAGATAGTTACAGTTACAATCGGAAACATATTATCTAGGACTTCAGATAGATGTCTTCTTGTATTCAGCACATAATTGTTCTCTTTTTGCAACAACTAGCAGACACAGTGACATAACCGAGATTCAAGACCGCATACCAACTCACTAAGTAGGAGAAAGCGGCCGATGACCCCGAAAAGTTTATCACCGACTCCATCCGACTAAGCTATCATTCTCGGAAGATACACAAAACGCAGTGCAGTCTTAAGTGGCGATGGCGTTCTTAATGCGGCCGCGTATTCACACAAGAAAGTAGAGGAAGTGGAAGTGTGTATAGTGGCCACTCAATGAGTGAACATTCCATGCGGAGCGTGAGTGGTGAACGAATTATCGTTGGTTTATTTTTGGAACGTTATCGGAAATCGTACATGTGGTGCGTCCTGCCAACAGATGTGCCGTTCAACAGTGTTGAGGAGGCATCGAAGGAGAGGAGCCATTCATCCAAACCTATTTTAGTGATGGAGTCACGGAGCACTAAAATGTGGAGTACGGAAACCTCCATTAACATATCAGTCATTCAAGAGATCAATATTGATGCTTTGATTGATCTATAATAGGAATTGATTAATATTATCCACGTTATCATTTGAATAAGTGTAATTATTTATAAATATGAAAAACGTGTACATATTCGAGTGTAGCCAATTTTCAATGGCATAATTGAAATCTTTTCTGAAGTGCATGTACTAGAAACCAACGCTGTAGGTCCACTTGTTACTACGTTTTCTACATAAACATAATCCTATATTAAAGTAACGATCATAACATTAAATATTTACGATCAATTACCGTCCACATAGGCCATTACTAATTTATGGAACAAAGCCAAAATAATACCCCATATCATGAATAAATTACATAAGTAATTGGAAATTATTTAAATTTTTAATCAAGTGCACCATACAACACAAGCAACTGCTACGGTGAGAATTCGAGAAAACAAGCAGTCTTGATAAAAATCCTTCAACCTGACCCGGTCAGTATTTCGTAAAAAAAAAAGTATAAATTATTTCCTTTTCCGGAAATGCATACTTAAGCATCCGACAGTGAACTGTGGTCGGTTAATGATGATCATTTCACCTTCAGCACAATACAGGCAATGCCAATGAATTCAGTAAGGAGAATATCAGCTAATACTAAGGTGCGGTGTCTTGCTTGTCGTTCATTTCCGGTGTTATGCGACAACTTATTTACGTTATCACCCCAAGTAGGTCAACCCACTACGACTACGACCGATGGACTATACGTATACAAATATCCGCTCACCGACGACCTCGCGTGCCCGACAGGTTACAAACGACCCGACAAATTCAATACGATTACTAACAACTACACACCACGCATTGAAAATCACGCCTAAACAATAAAATTTATCTGCGAATGTGACAATGCAAAAACAAGAACATCGAGCACAACAAAACAATTATTGGATGTAAGATCTCTGACAACAGCACCAATGAAAAATACTAAATGAATTGACACACCACTTATAGCGACTCTTCCTATATTGATTTCAATTAGAACTATTTACAGCTCCCAATGACGCTGGTTGGCATTTATGTCTACAGCATTCCATAAGACATAAAAGCGTTCCTCGGTGAGCTTTCGCGAATAGAAAAAGTGACGTCTGTCTACCAGATAATTCCGGTACATTAGGAAAAGCTTTTAATGGCTTACTTAGATGATCTCGTCATTTTTCTTCGAGGCACGCGATCTTAGCGATTAACAGGTGAATGTTACCGAGCACTGGCTAGCGAGAAACTTGAAGGCCTCAGTACTGGTGTACACGTTATGGACACATTTCACGACGCGGATTGACGTCAACATCAAACAATAGCGGATTGATTCGACTCGGCACCATACCGTGGTGTTATTGTATTAATATTGGTGAAAGCCAGTCGTGTCGGCTTCTGCAAACTGATTTCGTACACAATCGATCATTGTGAGTATTTAATCTATGGCTGCAAGCACCTGTTTCGATTCAAAATCCATTTCGAAACACTCCGTCGGCTTAATTCAAGACTTAATATCATATTCTTGTAGAGCGTTGGCGATCTCAAACGTTGCGGATCATCATTAAGTTTGGAAGATGGAGAAAGTTTCGTAGAAATGTTGCAATTTGAGCGAAAATAAAAGACATGAAAATAAAGATCGTGGCAATAGTTGTTAGAGTCGTTAAAGTATAATTGCTTTTATAAGCGATGATCACCAAGTGTCGACTGTCTACAATGATGTATAAAACACTGTCTACGGAACACGAAAATCGTGCAGTGCGCTCTTAGTCAATCGTGGACCGTGGTAGCGAAAGTGAACGCCTCCTTCGACCTTGTATTAACACTGTCTGCCACATGTTTTTAGATACACAAAGACTCTTCCTACAAAACAGCAACCCCACACAATTTAGAAAAACTTCCGGGCCAAGATACTTAGCTCGATACAGACAAAGAATTATCTCAAAGGAATATTCATTGTTTTAAAAGTAGAAATGTTCTTCAAAACATGTCTTTGTGAAGATAATTTCAAATAACAAAGTACAGTTAGTTCTAGTCAAGTCGATTGCGCTGTAGAAAACGTATTTCTAGAAAATAAACATTTGACGTTTATTTTAAACATGCCTTTGAAGTTACATTCATATACGATACGAATAGACCACTTTATTTAAACTATTCCACCAATTAATTTAAAATCTCATAAAATAATGAAATACATCATTGTTTTATGAGATTTTAAATTAATTTGATTGACTGTTTATGTGCACATAGTAAAAAATAGATGGAGAATTACGACATTATCATCTTTTGAGTACAAAGGTACTAAGTACTTATATCTAAAGAAATTTTTTCCAGCAGACCGGCGACAAGAGAAATGTAGTCAATAGTGAGTGAGAACAAGAAAAGAAAATATGATTATGACTTAGTATTAAAAAGACTATTGTTCTGCATGTCAAATAAAATAAAGAATTTTATACCAGCAGCAGTGCAGTACTCATGCCTATGCCGTATTAAAGTTACTTCATAAACTACGTTATTACAAACTATTACGAAAACATAATTACTCTACTAAGTTGAAATATTACATTACCACAGTACCTTTCGTATACAACTGGTTGCTAGTAAGATCTGTGTTATTTCATATATACTCGTACATTGCTAGATTCAAACAACTGTGTCTGTTGCTTGTAAGTTAGTAATAATTTCCAAGACGGACGTATTTACATTACTTATATTGAATCAGTTTAGTATCTTGTTTCTTAATCATAACTATAATATTTGAAACGAACAACCAACTATTCAACCGCTTTATAGTCTCCGTTTCATGAAGAGATGGATTTTAATCTTTGGAACTTAATAACAGTGCAACATCCTGTCCATAACCTAACCATGGCATCAAACTCCCCATAGATGATATTAGTTAATATGACAAAGAAGCAAAAATGAAAGTAGATGGTGCAGCAGGATAAGAGCTTAAATAATTTCTCTATCATTAATTTTAGGATCTTTTTTTTTTGTATGAAAAATACGCGCATTGACGTGGAGTTGAGGACACCAGCCCGTATTACCAGATCTTAGGTAATACCTAGGATCTGTTTTGCATATTATAAATCAGAGCATTAGAAGTGGCTAGACTGTAGTTTGAATATGAACACAATCCTCAGAGAACATTGCCATAGTTGCCATACCTATAAATCCCGCTTGGCAGGACGGATTAGTCACCACAGTACAATGGTCTTAGCAAACATTTACTACTGTTTGTCCTCCGGATTTAATCCCCTGGTCGCTTGAACCACCCAGAGGATACCTCCCGTTATACACGGCCCACTAATCTTGGCATCCTCGTCTCTAAGCCAGGCTAATAGCTATCACAGACCCACAAACATATGTCTTGTTCCAAATTAACACATGTGCAAACAAATTCATCAACTACGACTACAGAAAAATAAGGTCAATGTAAGGTAAAATTAATAATGTATTTAACTAAATACATACATGCTTGTTTACGAATTTGCCTCAAGTATACTATATTCGGCACGTATTAGGGCATCAGAACCGGTTTTTCCCGGTTCCAAAAGAACCGGGATTTCCCGGTTCTGAAAGACCCTGATAGAACCGGTTCTGTAAAACGAGGAACCGGTTTTTTCGGTACTTACGGTTCTCTTAAAATTTTAGAAATAATATTATCTCTACAATATGTAACAAAAACCCTGTCCGATCCAATAAAGGCGTATTCCTGGTTCAACATACGTACTAGAAAAAATGGTTATAAAAATGTAACTCATAAAAACCAAAAGTTATTGATTTTTTATTTTTATAACCCATGCGAAATTTAACACTGAATATGGCAAATTTTCATAAGTTGACAACACTCCACCCACCGGCAAAATCTTTTTATTTTTACCTATTTTTATTTCAAAGAACACCGCCCTACGCTACCGCGTAGTAGGCACTCGTTTCAACTAGTCGCCGACTCTTTGATCTCGCCGACTCGTTGCCTACCGGCGCGCTACTTCTTGCAGTTCTTGCCAGTCTTTCGTGGAGATAGCTTCCGACCGGACGTCCGTACGTATCACACGCTATCGTTTCGTGAACAATGTCGTATTCCAATCAGGAATATTTTAATATGTTGATGTGTTTAGGCAAGACCGACTGCAATTATGCAGCTGCGCGTAGAACGTATGAGGTGCGTTTCGCGAATAGACAGTACCGTCGGAGCGTGCGTTCCAACGCCTGCATAACCGCGTGTATACCACAGGCAGTGTTCAAGCAAATTTAGTGAAAAGGTGTCGAATGTGTGTTAGTGTTGGAGGTGGACATGTGGAACACGATCGCCGAAGTATGCAAGAACAACCAGTGAACGTTTTAATAAGATGATACCTGCAGTCGGTTAGTACATTGCCAAAAGCACATCACATTTAAAAAAGCCCTTTTCAGGGCTACATTAATTCAATTCATTATTTCTTGATAAACAGAATAAAGTCTGAAAGTGAAACACAAAATACAGAGAGTGTGTCTGAAATCCGAATCACTATGCCCACAAAACAATATCAGCTGATACCTACACGTAGGCAGGTATTTGTTTGGCGGCACGCGACAAAGCGGGGTCATGAGTTCATGACAAAGGATCATACAAACCGCCTCGCTCAGGCGGCTTCTTTGACACAAAACTGTAGGTGAACTTTGTCGAGCGATCAGTGTTGCCTTCGGTCAGATTTTATTTTTTATTTTAATTTAATTATATTCACTGGGGAAAAATAATAATCTCAAATCCATTAAATGGTTACGTATATGTGTTCGCAATACGATGCCGAATAATACCCTTAAGGATCGGACAGGGTTTTTGTTACATGCTGTATAATACTCTTAAGAGTAAACTAAACGCGAGCTCGAACTCACTGGTGGTCATGGCCAAAATCACGCTGTCAAACTTGGCTTCGTGTCTGACGGAGCTAGTATCAGTGATGAGCAGTTAGACGCTAATCTACACGCACAACATCTAGTTCTCACGCACAGAAACACCGTTCCGAACTGATAGGCGCATAAAAATATTTGAAAAGTGCTTTGGAAAATCGAGTTCTATGAAAAATCCACTACATAAATCAATCACAAATAAAGTTTTTTGAACTCTTCGATAACTGAGCTTTGTCGGTACGGATTTAATTTTTAATACTTTTCAGTTCTTTTATTACTTATTTACACCCAAAGTTACGTTAAAAATAGCAAGAAAAACGAATCTTTGTTGGCTCATAACTTTTTAATGGCTTGTTATTTTACAATTCTGCTTCCGTACAGACACAATTAATAATTAGACAAAACGATACAATGTTTAACTTGGGATGTGCAATGTCAAACAGTGGAGTAATACTCTCCCGAAATTTGTATGGAAAAAATATCGAATAGTGGCACCTTAATTGCTAAATATCAAGTTATTATCCAAATTTATTATTAAAACAGAATATATGCAGTTATTTCACTGTTAAAGTAATAAATAACGTTATAATTTATTATTAATGATGAATCTTTAAGAAACTAACAAGGGACATTAAAGTAAATGCTCCAGGATACCCCGCGAAATTCAATTTTTTGACAGTTGTTTTGCAATTTTCAGCTCAGTCTCGGATAGTATAGTAATAAAAGTTGTATTCGCGGTATTGACACATACTATCCGATAGTGAGCTGGCAATTGTAAAAAAACGTACGACTATTTGAATTTCGGTGGTAACTCTAGACCTTTCACCTTCCTTAACAATCTGTGGTTGGCAACACTGGTAGACCAGTGTGGAGCCGGAACGTATATTTTCTTCCGCCGGGATAGTCTGCAATAGACTCCGTTCGTCTTTAAGCGACAAAACTTTAGACGCACTTATTTTTTTACGTTCCTTTTATTTAGGAAAGAAGAAAGCCAACACGTAATGCTGTGGTAATGCTCAATTTAATCATTAATTTTCGTTATTTGGTTTTTGTTATATTTTTTTGTAATTTTTATCATTTATTTACAACTGTTATGTGCTTGTTGATTTGTTTTGAGTGGATTTGTAAAAGTTCCTATATCTAGCTTGTAAGATGGTTAATTTTTTTGTGTTTAATTTTTATTAATTCCCTTTTTGATCTCTGTAGTGTAGTGAATTATAAAGAACTGATTGTAACTGATTGTGAAAATACTGAATTTTAAAGAACTGATTGTTGCCAAAAATAGTCAAAAACTAATTAGTAATTTGAGTATAATTAAAAAAATATATAAATATGCGTACCAATAAAGTGTGTTTTATTTAGACACTTTTCAAATAGAATTTATGAAAAAAACCCGAAAGAACCGGGTACCCGGTTCCGTCTAGAATTTAGAACCGAAAGAACCGGTTCCTAAAATAGGACCGGTTCTCGATGCCCTAGCACGTATACATATATTTTTCGCCATGGATGACCTAAATGTTACGTCAGTGCGAAATACGCTCAACCAATCAAGGGTTTAATAAAGTCTGATTCAAAGTCAGTCTAAGGAATAAAAGGTAAAGTAGAAGAAAATAATGGATTCGAAGCCCGGTTCGATTGGAAAATAGTTCACAGAAAAACTGTTTCCAATCTAGCGCGCCAATAAAACGGGATCATTGGAAAGTTCCGCACATTTATTATCTATTCTACATCCTTGCCATACTTCTTCAGCTTAATTAGATGCACGCTCTACATAATTACATAATGTTATTACTGTTGTAAGCATGCCATATACAAACTAAAAGTCGTAAAATAATATAAAAGACGATTGGGCAACCGAATGTATTCTCAATGGCACCTGGACCGTAATATAGACGTTATGCAAGATATTGTGAACGCTGTGTTACGAATTCTTTATCTAAGTTCTAATAAGAGAAGAGATAAGAGTCTTAGGTAATTTCTGCATTAATATTTAATCTGTTCTTACAAAATTCGATCACCGAAGTCTTCCTGCTTTGTAAGATTAGAAAAATTATTCTAATCTAATGTTTTGGTCGGGAATTCCGATGTTAATTTGTTGACAGAGCTAACACGAGTCACTTCATAAACATGTTTTGTTTTGCTCATAGCACATATCACTAGGTATCTGGCTAGTTATATGGGATTCTTTCAGAATTGACGATGTTTTAATACCCACAAAAAGCGAACAAACGTCAGTAGCCTTCCAAACACAAGTCTACACAGCAAAACGCTATAAAAACATCTGCCATAGCAACCACGTTTCAGAGGCGTCGATTGTTGTTTGTTACCTATTCAGTTTATTTGTAAACCTCTGTGACTTTGAAAATAAGGAGGTAAAGTCATTCTGTTTGTGGATCTCAACGTTATTGTCTCATAAGAGCCAAACTTTCGGTCACGCTGCTAAAACACATGTGACAGTAACAAAATCAATATAATTATAAATTAACAGCTAACACCCTCCCCTCCCCACTACCTGCGAATGTTTCCTACCACGTGCTACGCAATTAACTTTGTATGAGGTGGTAAGTAATCCAATAGACGACTCCAACCAACCAACGTATAATACACTTGAATCACTTGTAAGGATTCCTTGACACTGGTTTTACGCGATTTTTATTAAATTTTGCACTTCCATGCAACGTTGGAGATGAAAATCTAACAATTTAATGTAAAGAAACGTAACAATAACAAATATTATGATCAAACACTATAAACAAACTATATCTGCAGAGTAAAGAACCTCCAAAGACATGGTGACATTCAAAATCCAACGATAATGGCGCCGATTCTCTTGTTCACAAACTAAACTAAATTTAAGTTCAGTGCATCTTTTTCTTTCTATGTATTTCATTAAGAAAAGGACAGGGGATAAATATTAGTTTAGTCCTGTCAAATAAGTCAGTGCCTGACGTAAAATGACGTATTTTAATAGCCAATTTTTTAATCACGTCTAAATTGTCTATGGAGTATCTTAATTTGACAGGACTAAACTAATATTTATCTCCTGTCCTTTTCTTAATGATATAGAAAGAAAAAGATGCACTGAACTTAAATTTAGTTTAGTTTGTGAACAAGAGAATCGGCGCCACTGTGAAGTAAAGCAGTATTTGTAAAGAGTTTCATCATTTCATGACATAAATCTCAAGAAGTCACAGACAGACTCCCGCGTAGACCGTTATAATGGAGTAGGGACGGTCCTGGGGGGATACCGGTAAACACATCATGCTTTACAAACGGATTGATAAAGGAGAATGACAACCAATGGGCCCCTAGTTTTGGTGCCGTGTCAAGACTATTTACTTCTCAAAAATTAAGTCGTATTTTTACATGTTTATGTTTATTTTATCGACATTTCTTTTACCCTAGCATTGGAAAACAAAATTAATATTTATTTTATTGAATTAGTATCAGTTCCGCCATTAAAACTTAACCTGAATGTTGCCACACGACAGACTATACTATGTCTATTAAATAATTGTAATCGATTAAAAATATCGATATTTTACTAATCCTCCGACTAAAATGACCGGAGATAAGCTACAATAGCTTTTCTCCCGTCGTAATCTAGCTAACACTCTCATGTAACTGATTAGGCGCGAACTAGACGACAGGCGGGCTCAAATAAAGAAAATAAAAGTAGTAAATAAACTTAAAAAAAATATTATCGTATGGTTCATGGTATTTCCTACTGTTAGAAATATTCCGCTACATTCATACCTGATGAGTTTCTTAAAAAACAAAAGTTCGTACCACAGACATTATTGTGGTTAGTACTCAGGTTAGTACCTCCCATACATACCTAAATAGAGTTTATAATTATATTTTTAATTATGTGAATAATATTATTTATAACAAATCGATTGGGTAAATCGATTACCAAAATATTTAACATGGTCACACTTTTCTGTGGATCTAAATGTCAAATCAATCAATGCATCAATCAAATTGTTTCGTGCCGTTAGTTTTGCATCGAGTTGAATTTATTCCTTCGTATTTACTTCTGTTCGTTACAATTTGAAGCTGTCGAGTTGAGCGTTTACAATCCTCCAATGGATTTCTTTTGAGATATTGGACTCCTGTTTAGTGACAAGTGAGCACATTGACTCTATTTAGTTTAAGTGAGCCTTGGACTCTTGTTTGTGTTGTCAATTGAAGAATTAGATGAACCAATGCTTATCCTTCTGAGATCCTGGGTAACACCTACACCGGTAAGTTTATAATGTGTCATTTACAAAACTTATAGGTCCGAACATTTAGGATGCCCGTGTTTGGTCAATCAAGGGGTCGTCAACTGTAAATCTCTAAGTATTTCCACTATAACAGAAATTAACGTTTTAGGCAGTGTATGGTAATCTGTGAGAAAACCTAGAGTCTAGACCATTGCAATGAGCACATGAATAAATGTACGTAATATCTATTTAGGAATTTGCTGATTTATTTTTGTTATCTTTCAGATATCCGATGATGACATCTTGTGTGTTGAATGTTTTGTATTATTACAAATCCGGACATCATCAACCACAACTCTATCCCTTGTAACTCTGCTCTTGGACACCTCAACATATGTTTTGCGTGTGGCATGTCAATTGCAAGTCGCAGAACGCATAGGGTTAGTCAAGACTGTCCTCAAAGGAATGTTATACTAAGATGGACACCAGCTCATCACGTAAGTGTTTTAATCGTAGCATTATAACTATGATTGAACAAAAATAAATAGTATAATATATAATATTTTATTCTTTTTAGGTCTTGAATTTGGATCGAGTTTTTCGTGCTTATTGGGAGGCTGCATTGAGAGGAATACAGAGTCAGGCCGTTGGTGGCGTTAACAGGCCCACAGTGGAGTCTGCTGATGACGTGGACGATAACATCGTAGACCCTGTGATTCCTGTACCACCTCCACTACCACTGCCGGTTCCACCACCTCAGGAACAACAATTACCTCGAACATACTCAAAAACTAATTCACTAAAGTACAAACGGGTTTTGGCAAGTTCACAACATTGCCTGTTCCTTGGTTGTGCGAACACTGAACGTCTGTTAGTACCAGGCACTATAAAAGAACTTTTGTTGTTAAATCATAATGTATATGGGCGACTAGAATCAATTCTATTTTAAGATCATTTTTGACGTTCAAAAGTGCCTTTTATGTGCCTATCTGAAATAAATGCTTTGACTTTGCTTTATTATTATTATTATAAGCCTGTATTGTCCCACTGCAGGGCAAAGGCCTCCCTTCCCTCTTTCCACGTTTCCCGGTCTACCGCGATTGTGGGCCAATCCTTTAAGAAGGAGTCCAGCTCATCCCGCCATCTCTTTCTGGGTCTGCCGCGCAGTCGCTTCCTGCCATTTGGGATCCACTGAGTGGTGACTTTTGCGTATTGCTGCTCCGACATGCGACAGATATGGCCAGCCCAGTTCCACTTTAATCCAATAATCTTATATTGACTTTGCTTTGACTTTGATTTTATATATTTCCCTTCACTGAAAGAATCTGCAGATATCATCTACATAGCAATCGTTGGGATGAACTAGAAGCCCCATATTCAGATTTTACTGGATTTCAAGTAGATGATATTTTCACAAAACTTGAAAAAGCTACTGAGAGACAGTTGGATTTCAAGTAGATGATATGACTATATATGCTATGACCGTTTTGTGGTATTTGAGTTGGGGTCGTTTTAATGATATAAGCGCCCCAGCGCACTTTCTAGACTGTATATTCGTTGAAGAATAAATGTTTTACCTACTATATATTGTTTTTTTTTTAAAGTAAGCAGCTTTAGAGCAGCTTAGCTTAACTTGAGATGGATCCGAGCGGTTGTTGTAACATAGCCATGAGCTCCTCTAACCTAAGGCTTTAGTCGTAAGTATTTATTTTTAACAACACTGCTCACTATTGTTGAAGGCACAGCCTACTTAACGCTGACTGCCGGCACGGCAAGGGATATTTGTAAGCGCAAGTTCTTAACTTACATAATATCTAGCAAGAGAAGAAGTTGTGTAGTGTTTTCTAAATTCTGGAATCAATATTAATACAAAAACATTATTATTATTATTTTAATTTCAAATACTTATGTTTAAAACAAAAAACAAACTTGTTTTATAACCTCAATTTTTGTTTTATAACCTCAATTTCATCACCCGAAAAAATAAGATTTCTCTTAAACTAGGGTGAATAATTGAAAATCGATTTCAGGATATGAAAAGGTAATTCCAGGTCTACAAAACCAAGTTAAAACCACCGTGACATGCGAAGTTTTTTAGGGGCCCAAAACTCCTAACAAAATGGGCAATGTCCTTTAAGTAAGATGTTTTTAGATCACAACTGAGTGCTTATCAAGTAACGATCTTGATACATACAAAGTTTGCCGGATCTTTACAACCTTTTTAGCTACAAAGAGTACTGAGAAATTCATTTTTAGAGAGAACGAACTATTTGCAGAGACTGTTCCTAAAAACATACCAAGTTCTATTTAAAACATATTATCTCGTTCTATTTATAATGAGTAACATTTAGCTAATGGTCGTTTGATGATTTCCAAGAATTTGATAACCTCTTCGAATTCTTGCTTCTTTCATACGACTCGTGCGCAACAAGGCAGTGCAGCAGTGGAGGGAATGTTAATATTTTGAAAGGCTGTAAGAATCAAGAATCGTCTGCTCATTTTACAGTCAGCTAACAAAACAAAAATTCTAATTAAAAAAACTGAACTATAAATACGTGAGAAGTAATTAGGGTAATTAAGTTTGTTTGCGCAGTAGTCATTTGAAGTAATAATGAAATATACAATTAGTTTTAGGTCTGAAGGTCGATTCGCATATAACATGACAACATGACTGAAATGTAGAGAAACGTGCAGTGACGTCAATACTGGAGTAGATAATGAAGGTAAATTAACAGCAACTTTCGCACACATGCCGCCTAACAAAATTATTTTTTTTGGGATACAAGTAGCGAAAAAAAGTTTCCGGCTATCATCCCGCAATCGCAAATGTTTGCAGGGTTGCATCTGCGGATCGTATACATCTGTCGAATTTAACGGTCCCGTATTGGCGGGAGTTCGCAAACCATCTGCCACTCGTTTCGATTTCATACGGAGATAAGTGGATAACGACAGATGTAAAAATATTCAAAACAAAACAAAGAGGCAGATTGTAAAGTCACATTGAGATTTCCAACGTTTAGACATAATATATGAATGCGCATGACAACAATTTAAAGAGCTCCTATGAGTCTTATCCCGACTATGAGCTAATTATTTACATTCGTCACAGAAATGATTTACTCAGAGAGACTTGAGCATTGATAATAAATTGTACTTTGAACTTACTATAAATAGTAAGCTAGTTAGTAATAGAGACTGTCCCGGATGGCTACATGTTCCCATTTGGTTGAATAATCACAGTACTGTATGTAATAAATGAAGCGTTTGATGTGTAAACCGAGGAAGGAATTCCATTGTGGTACCAAACGCATTAACGCATGCAGTACAACCGAACACGTGCGTGATAAGTAAAATAACTGTTTAGTAGTACACGAAATTGATTATAAATTAATTTATATAGATGAATGTTTAGTAATCAAATATGTTTGTAAAACAGTGCACTTAAAACTTGATTTCAGTACAACGCTTGGCCTCGATGAGTGCTCGTGCACTGAGCGTTCGAAGCGCTGTCGGTTCTGGCCACTTCTGGCTTTGTGTTTATGTTGACGCACATATCAATTAAAACAGTAGGCGTACTTTAATGAGACTTTCTCTGTTGACGTTCTCAAGGCCTTTTGGTAACATTGTTTTGGGTAGAAAGTTAATCAAAAGTGGGTAAAAGGTCTTAGTTATTCCATTAGAAGAGATATAACGAGAAAATTGATCTTTGTTTCCTCCAAATAATTAATTTATTCAACAGTTAAATACTTGAAACGTACCTAAACTTGTAAATGATTCGGAGACTATAAAGTTAGAAACTATACGAATTTGATCCGTCACTACTGTTTGCCTCGCTAGTGAATGAGAAAAGAGACAGTTTATAAAGGACGGGAAAATAAACATAATTTCATGAAAATAAATAAAACATCTAAGTACTAAAGCACCAATTTCTGAATAAAGTCTTCACAAATTGATCCCTACAAATATTCCAGTCAACAACAGCTGTAGGTATTGTGGGAAAAAATTGAATCAAATATTCAACAAAGTAAATAAATAAACCTTGAATGTTAACAAGGTCAGAAAGGACCGTAGGCGTGGCGATCCTATTGTGATCTAAAATTCAATAAATTGAATCGGGGATCCAATCGACCCGTATGATGTTAGTCGAAGGATTAGCTCTTGACATCCACATTTATCATGACGTCACCCGTATATAACGGTATTAATTAAGGGGGAATTCCTCGTGTAATAAACATTAGTTTGCATTAAGTATTCCCCTTTTAGTGGTTAAACGCGACGTTTTTGCGCATAAAATAATTGATAAAAAGCTATTAAAAGTTCAGTGTGTCATGCTTAAAGTAATGTAGGTAAGTACTAAGTACACTGGCTTATATCAATTAGCTGACCCCCCTAAAAATTACTCGATTTTGCACCCTCCTCTCATAACATTAAAGGTTATTCAATATGTATGAGTTAATCGGACTAACACTACTCGATGAACAGAAACAATAAATAATTTTGATACGCAAATTTGAGCTTTAAGATGTTGGTGTTAGGTCATTTACTATGTATGGGTATTTGTTACGCAATTTTCATTTTTAATCAGCAAGACTTAAAGGTTAGGTTAATGTTGTGATAATTTGTGTCATTGCTACTAATACCTTATTTCATCTATCTTACTCAAGTTAATCTGGTGTCGTGGTTCATGCGTAAGGCTGAGACGTGCAAGATGCGAGTTCAAATCTAGTCTCATGTTTAATTTTGTTTTCAATATATAAATTGTTCGTTAAGTATTTCTTGCATTATTGTAAAGAACAAGCATATCAATTAAGTTGATAAACGATAAACGTTTCACCTTTTTCAATAAGTGGGTAGTTCGACGTCAATATGCGTATTCAACAAAAACTGCTATTGAAATGATTTTAGGAATATGGGGTAGAAGAATAAATTGAACAAGACATTCTATGCACAAATAGCAGTGAATACGCACGAACATTTTTATATTGCCTTACTAAGTTGCGAAAATTCACGCCTTTTTATTAATTATTATTATCGGTTTTGATAGTTTAATCGTCATGTCACAGTTGAGTGATTATTTAAAATACAAAATATTGTATTTGCATAAGGAGAATGTTGGTATTAAAGCGATTGCTAGGAAACTTAATATAGCGGTAAGTGTATTCTTTTTTATACTTCCTTAATTCGTTAGTTGGCTTAAAAACGTGAGTATAGAATAATAGAAAATTAACTGTTTCATTATGAGATCATTTATAGGTCTAATGTGGTTTATCTAAAGGTATTTTTGCAAACTTATTCGAAAAATTATGATTACCGGGTTATTAAAAGGGTTTAGCCGTCCTTCCATAAGCAAACTGCCCCCGATAGGAACCTATATCGTAACCTATGTTATATTGTAGAGGGTACTAATAGTAGTTCATCGCGTAGATATTAGCTCTATATCTTAGGTAATTGAGGAGCTATTTGAAAAAAAGTGTCCGGAGACGACTTTTTTTCAAAGTGATATATCTCTGTTGATTTCAAAGCTAGAAAAATAAAACCAATTCCAGTGTTTATGGTACACTTTACAGTTTATTTTATATAAATTTTCATGAGCCAAGCTTAAATAAAAATATTTAAAAAAATGCAAATAATTTTTTTTTATTGATTTCTGTCAGATCAAATTGAATTACCACTTTGAAAAAAATATATAATAATTGTCTATACCTTGCCTAACAGCAAGCTAAGTTTCATTAAAATCTATAAGGTGCAACATGATGAAAAAAAATAATAAAAGTAAGTGAACCACCTAATGACCACTTTGTTGACGCTTGCCAAGCCTTGGCAAGCGGGAAAAGGTACCTCTAATAATCTTTAACAAAGTAGCGTTTTGACAGTTTATAAAAAGTACATTAACAGAGATATATCACTCTCTGTTGATTTCAAAGCTAGAAAAATAAAACCAATTCCAGTGTTTATGGTACACTTTACAGTTTATTTTATATAAATTTTTATGAGCCAAGCTTAAATAAAAGTATTAAAAAAAATGCAAATAATTATTTTTTTATTGATTTCTATCAGATCGAATTGAATTACCACTTTGAAAAAAATATATAATAATTGTCTATACCTTGCCTAACAGCATGCCAAGTTTCATTAAAATCCATAAGGTGCAACATGATGAAAAAAAATAAATAAAAGTAAGTGGACCACCTTATGACCACTTTGTTGACGCTTTTAACTTTTAATTTTTCAATTATCTAGTATTTAATTAAATCGTATTGCGCATTTAAGCGTATTGGGCATGAAAGGTTTAAAAGAAAATAAAGGATTTTTTCTCAGTAACAGTTAAATCCATATAATAAAAAATAGCTTTTATTAGTCATCGTCATTATTTTCATTAATTACAACGTGATCTTTATTTATAGAAAAAACACTGGATAATATTTCTGCTGGGCGAACTATATGCGATTTATATCTTGCATTTGATAAATAATAAGTATATAATTGCTGCCACGTGAGAGCAACACCCAACTGTTCGATTTCTATTTGCACAGTTACAGCAATAACGCCGAATATCTTCGCGGCTTTTTCCATTGGGGTTGTAGTCAATGTAACATCAGTCTGTAGGTTTTGCTATTAATGTGTCGCGATTGTACTTGCACTTTTAAGAGCTCTTAGGCGATTCTCACACTGCCCCGCATGATGCAGCGGGGTGCAGATAACGCACCCACGCGCGTGATTTTTACATACAAATTCAATAAAAACGCACTCACGCGCGTGGTATTTGGCTCCGTTTCCCGCACACCGCTGCGTGAAACGCAGCAGTGTGCCAATCGCCTTACACACGAGCGGCATGTCCCAACGGCAGAGGTAACTGCAGCCGTCGACGCGCGTGGCGGCAACCGTCGACCTATAGCGACACTTGATCTTCGAAGTTGAAATGTCGACGGCTGCCGTCGACACGTCGACGGTTGCCGCCGACGCGCGTCGACGGCTGCAGTTACCTCTGCCATTGGGAACATGCCGCTCGTGTGTAAGAGCTCTTACTTAAAGCCACAATTAAGTATCACATTTTCCAGACATAGCCAATATATTTTTAGGTCACTGGTTTATTCACTGCTTATTCACTGCATTCACTAGTTATTATAATATACTTTTAAACATGAACAAACAATACGTCCCTGAATTAGGAATTTGTAAAACTGCGCAAATAATAACAGCGAAAGCGTACCACGACTATGCACTGTGATCATGTAGGAACATGCACGCGCTAGTACTTTGATAATCTAGTCACTATAAAAGTAGATCGACAAAATATTGTGATAGGCTAATGACACCACCAATCGTTAATGTACTTTTTATAAACTGTCAAAACGCTACTTTGTTAAAGATTATTAGAGGTACCTTTTCCCGCTTGCCAAGGCTTGGCAAGCGTCAACAAAGTGGTCATTAGGTGGTTCACTTACTTTTATTATTTTTTTTCATCATGTTGCACCTTATAGATTTTAATGAAACTTAGCTTGCTGTTAGGCAAGGTATAGACAATTATTATATATTTTTTTCAAAGTGGTAATTCAATTTGATCTGACAGAAATCAATAAAAAAAAAATTATTTGCATTTTTTTAAATATTTTTATTTAAGCTTGGCTCATGAAAATTTATATAAAATAAACTGTAAAGTGTACCATAAACACTGGAATTGGTTTTATTTTTCTAGCTTTGAAATCAACAGAGATATATCACTTTGAAAAAAAGTCGTCTCCGGACACTTTTTTTCAAATAGCTCCTCAATTACCTAAGATATAGAGCTAATATCTACGCGATGAACTACTATTAGTACCCTCTACAATATAACATAGGTTACGATATAGGTTCCTATCGGGGGCAGTTTGCTTATGGAAGGACGGCTAAACCCTTATGCTTATTGTGTTGTTTCAGAGAAATACAGTCAGACTGTGGCTAAGACGTTTTGAAGAGACAGGGAATATTCAAAAGGATCGTCCTGAACCAAAACCTGCAATGTTACTCCTGTGTCAGAACATCATCAAGCAATTGTTAGAAGGCATACTGAACACCCATTTTTGCCTACTCAATGCAGTATAATGTTTCTGTTCAGACGGTCAGAAAACATTTGCATGTTGCTGGACTGAAACAATACAAGCCAGCACGTAAAATTTAACTGACTGCTGCACATCGCCAAGCAAGGGTCCGCTTTGCCCAAGAATATCTCAATTTTAATTGGGAAGATTATGTTGTCATATTTACCGACGAGAAGTCTTTGTCTAAACCTTATTTATAACTAAACATAACTACATACTTACAAAACAAATTGATATATAGTATACCTAGTAGGTAAAACATCAACGTATAATGCTATTTTATTTAGTTCAACGATATTTAATGTGGTGATGTTATTGTTATGAAACAGAAATACATACCTATATATTTCTAAATATTATAACATGTTGATTCACTACATTAAACTCTGTGAAGTATGTAACAACGTTATTAGTAACTGTTATATCATTTACGTTATTCTTATAATATTTTTTTTTATAAAATAAAATCGTTTTTACCATCATTATCGTTTTTTTATTTTCGTTCACCTTTTTTTTTTGTTGCTAAAGTTATAATTTATTATTTATAACTTAAAAAAAAATATTATAAAACAAAATGCGCAGCAGAAAATATGTTGGTTTCGAACTCGCAACCACGCTCTTGTCAGCTCACTGCAGCTACCACTAGACCACACGAACATGGTGATTGTCGTTGAAATTAGCAATAATATATTACAAGTTAGAACAATATTCAAGATCATACCTACCTTAACACTGCGTGTTAAATATCAAATTCGAATAACTGTTTTATTAATCGTAGACGTTGAACTGTTCTAGTTCGATAAGCTTACTGCTAACAAGCAGAAGGTTCAAATTCGTTTAATTTTTAAGGGGTCAGCTAATTGCTATAACAGACTGTACAATAATACGCTGTAATAAATAATAGACAGAAAAGTTGCATTCCCAATTAAACATGTAATATATAAAATAAGCACCCAGGAGCCCAGTGATTTGATGCAAACAGAACACCACCTCCTTACTCAAGAGCAATATGCTTTTACCGCAAATAGCAAACAAGATATTCTCCTAAGTGCCAGACAAAGTGACCGAAGCAATTCCCGGCCATTCCCCACCGGATCAGACTGTTTCTACCGTGCACCTATCATCGAGCTACGTCCTTCCTTTTGACCTAATATACTGGATCTGTTCGCCGCCTGACGACTAATCGGAGTATATTTCCAACTTCCAGTTTATCAACATAGTCTTTATATTCGAAAACAAACGTTGTTCTACTAACAAAACAAACAACAACCCTACATTTGAAAGCGCGTGCGCAATACAGAAGTCTGTTTAGTGTGTTGCATGTGGAAACAGGTGTTCGTAGTATTGGCAAGTTGGCCAAATATCTACGTAAAACGTAAAAGAAATTGCGTCCACCGATAACGATTTCTTTCACCAAAGGCTCAGGCTCCAGAGTTTGTGGATTTGGTGCCAAATGTAGCTTCACCGCGTGGAAGAGTGTATCTGCTGGGCACGAGTATTATGAGACTTTATCATTTACAACTTATTTATTTTCACGCTAGTTTTCACTTCCAGATGAGCGGAACCGCAAACAGCATTAACACAGTCTGGCTATTCAATAAGAAATATTGGTCCCAATTCAAATTGATAATTTTCATTCGTACATCATTCAATACATCAATATGAATATAACAGACGTCATACGTCTGCCACATTCATATTTGATACATCAATGAATGTTCAAGTGTTTCTCCGAGGTCATTGAACAGGGCCATAGGGACTGACGGATTTCCGATTCATTCATAACTCATAAGTTCATAACACCATTTTTAACATGATTTCATGTTAAATGCTTCGTGTCTACGACGAATAAATCCTGTTTTCCTCAATTAAAACTGGCGTCTAAGGCAGGACGAGACTTTAATTATGTATTGATGAGAATCTGATGCATTATGTCATGTGATTATTTTCTTAATGTGTTCTGATTTTAATCGTTGCCAAGACAATTCCATTTCTTGGTTTGGATCATCCACTTCTATTAATTACTTTGAAGAGCGGAGGAATTAAACAAAATCTGCATGAAAATTGCATACTCATTTTGGCATTGCATGAATGAGTTTTGATCCAATTCCATTTCATCTATCTAATCCAAGTTGTAAACAAATCACAGCGTCATTTTGGTGTAACATAAAGCATAATTATATTCTACCCGTCTATCTATATCAGCTCAGCACTTTTAAATTGTGGGAGGAGAGTTCCCATCTCATAAATGCATTACCCATCCCGTCGGTTTTCATTCCATGTTTTTAGCCAGCCAGCTAAGTTTTAATTGCTTTACGTGTTGAGCTTTCCATAAAGGCTCTTCAGGACGCACAGAACAGCCCAGTGGGCCACAAGTTGAGTATTCCAGTGTAAGACCATGGCAGGGTATAAATTACTGACGATATTTCGCAAAGCTATTACCATATACTTCATGGATGTTTAATAGTGTTTAATTATTGCATGGCAGATGCGAAGATTACCATTCGTTCCCCTAAACGCATCAAATTGATGGTTTGTTTTCTAATAAAAGGTAGGGTATTGTGTTAGTGACACAGTGACCTATAAAGACCAAAAGACTCTTTGCCACGAAAGGAGGTTAGTCGGGCTATCACTCATCACCTTTGACCAAAAACGTCTGAAAGTTAGACAAAAGCTGTTGGTCTGTAAAATAAACCTTTAATCAATGGTTCAATGTTCAATGTCATATGGTCAGATTTAAATCCATGCCCAAAGCAGATTAGTTATATAATATAGATGATCTACTAATACACATTTCCAGTAGTCGTACGTGAGAAACTTGACAATACAAATATTCATGTCGTCGTATCACAAATGTAGCTTTGAGGGCAGCTGCACAATTATTTACCTTTTCCCACAAATATCTTGTAACCCTCAAACGTACAACGCTCCGGGGAGTCATCGCTTTCCTCTCAACACAATGTGGTTTCCTAAACACTCAAAAACGTTTGCTTCCTTCCATTGCAAGGGCAATTATACCGCTTCCTCTAAACACAATAGAATGTAAAAGCCACTTGGCGTGACGAAGCAACAATTATTAAGTGAGGGTGACACAACTGGATTCTACGACCAAATCTAAGTTCGACAGCAATAGGTAACTTCAAAATGAACCTCTGCTTGTTTTTACCTAAACACACCAAAGTTATTGGTTTTCAGAAGACCGTTTCCGGAAAATGCTTGTTTCTATTTATTTTATTAATAAATCATGTTTCTTTTGTGTATATTTTTCACAACTTTTTGTTTCAGTAACGATATCCATAATTCAGCGGTGATTCTATTTCATGTGGCTATAATTCTGAGATTTACTACCCGTGTAGCACTATATTTTGCAATAACAAACGCCAACACGTGCCCATATTTATTTCAAATTGTTGAGTGTAAAAAAACTTTATTTGATTAGTTTAAAATTCTTAATGACAGCAAAGAAGGAAATCCTGAACCAAATGAACCTGATGCAATCTCGCGTCGTATCACCTTGAATGATCGAGTTTATTTTTTCAATAGTGACGTAACAAGCTTTGTTTTAAACGTAAGTAAGTAAAAGCAAATGATGGAAGTATCGTAAAAACATCACAGTAAAAATATTAGATAGTAGCAATCGAAGTCTGAATCATAAATCTATCACAGACGTAACCCTATATTTCATCAAACGGAAGATAAATATCGTCGTCCAAACGATTTATTAAATAATACAGGGTGAAATTGAACACATGCGACAAATCGAAATGGGAGATTGTACTCGTCATTATGAACAACTTTTACTATGGGACAAAACCTGAAATCGCGAAAAAAAAATCAGCTGTTCCCTACATTTATGTTCGCATAACTCGCCAAAATGTAGGGAACAGCTGATTTTTTTTTTCGCGATTTCAGGTTTGGTCCCATAGTAAAAGTTGTTCATAATTATGAGTATAATCTCCCATTTCGGTTTGTCGCATGTGTTCAATTTCACCCTGTAGATAGCACTCATTTATAGATTCAACAAAAGGTATTATGCTTACAAAGAAATAAAAGTACATCGGAGCAGGAGTACTTTTTAAGTCTGTGAAGTAAACGAAAAGAAGAATTTTACACGAAGGTGTCGAAAAACTAAGGGTCCAACGATAGGATCCTGCTGTAGGTGCAAATGCAAAGTTGGCAGGTAAATAATTTCTATCCAAGAGAGTAGATCAATACCGTGATTAGTACTATACAATAACGCAGAAACGGTATATCGGCTATCTGGCGATGATATCATTCTACGCTAACCAACGCGCCTACAAAGCACCTTCCTACGTAACAGAGTCTAGGGGCAGGCCCGTATTCAACATTCACCAACACCATCAGACAATGTACAGGCGGTTATATAACAAGATGAATGAGATCCACGCCCAGATTAAATTCAGATTATTGTCCTCCAAATACAAACAATAGGCTGACAGATCCTTGTCGTAGAACTTTAGTTAACCAGACCTTTGCAATTCAGAAGAAACCCGCACATAATCTAGTCTGGTTAGAATACAATTAATCCATTAGGGCGGTGTTTCAGCAGACACCCACACCAAGCAGTAAGTAATGCATTACTAGCTACTAGTTTCTTATTGGCCTCATTGTTATTTTATTGAGTACAGAAAGCCTGCCTTTTACCCGGTCGATGTAAGTAATCACTGTTATACACAAATACACTGTTACGTGCTTCTACTGATCGTGGATAAAACCCTGATACTCCATTACCTAATCACAACAATGGTATACAGAATTACAGATTATTTTTTGAACTCAGTACAACAACGGATAAATTTTGTTCATTCGTTCCGCTCACTTCCCGTCATGCTGATAATATTAGCAATTATCACTATATTAGTTTCTATTTTAACGCCTGAATTTCAAACAAATGATCAACATCTAGCCTAAACATTGTTGTGGAAGTTCATTGCATAACGGATTGCTTGCTGAGCTAACATTCAGTCACTATTTATGATCTGTTACTGGGTAAAGCTATCTCGTAAGAAACCACATGCCTGAACTTAGGTCCCGAGTATAACATTCATGCGGTTGGCGATTCTATTATCAAGCTCCGTACGCAGTAGGAAGATCGATTTACTTATACACGACCCATAATAGTTATAACAAGTATTATTTCTTTAATAAACCGAATAAAAACCCACGCTGAAGTGGTCCGCTTAATTTTTACGACAGTATCGACCTTGTAGCGTGCAAGGCGAGTTGAACCTATGAATTGCCACTTCCGAACTGAGCGAACGAGGCCGACCGCCGAATTATACGAACATACTCCAATTGAAACCAGCGAGACACAAAACAGTTGCAGTCATTAGTAATCATCCTGAATTTATCCATACAATCATTATCAGTTTAGTCACTGCTAAAAAACGTTTTTCCAAGGATTTCCCTGAACAATGTTTTGGTTGTCGGTTACCAAAACAACCGTGACTAACCGTGGCATGGAAAATCGTCTGCCAATTTCTTGCAATTTGCAACTGTGACTGAACACTGGGATTTATTCCAATGTTTTTATGAAACATTCGAATGATTTTAGCTTTCCACTGAAAGAGTAACGTGCGCTGATATTTCTAACAATGATGCCTATGTTATGATTTTTTTAGATCAGATGCCAAAACCGTAAAAAAAGTAAAGACTACGTTTTTTAACCAAAATAACCTTCACTCTATGGTTAACCAAATTAGTAGCGCCAACTTTTATTCGTTCGACCTTCGTACGCATAGTTTCCTAATCCACATCCAGCAGACAAGATGACGAATTTATGTATATAGCGTCTGAGTCCCTTGACCTGTAAGATTACGTAGATTAAATCATCATACTTGAGACACACTAAAGGGGGCAGTTGCATTGGACTGTGGGCGACCATTACGGCAGTGTCCCTCTCGTGGGTGAGGGCCCCTGATTGATCATTTCCGTCCATTGTGTCACTCCCTTTTATACACCCCACAGGCCTATAATACTCAGCTCGTTTAGCGCTCACCGTAACAAATGTCATCGAAATAGACTATCATCAACTGACGTAAGTTCCTTGTTTCTATTTCTGACGTCTTGTTAGCGTTTGGAGAATTGTTTTTCAGATAAAAATAAACTTAATTGGTTTCAGTATTAGACGATGATCAATTGAATTTAATTGCATACTAGCTAGTTAGCTACATCATGGAAGGATAATTAAATTCAAATCAATACAAATGGTGTTACGACCTACAGTGGTGGCATCGGCTTAGATATATTGTGTAGGGGTGTGTTCAAATATCATGTGTATAATAACCTATTTCAGGGTTTCTGGGGCGTCCCCATTTTGCAGGGTCAATGTACATTTCTTCCTATATATCATAAGCATAACCAACAAGGGTGTTTACCGCATGAAATCCTAACAAAGGAATATGATGTCTACATTATTGTGGGACAAGCGAAATGACGTAATGTTTTAAATTGAATCTCTTTCGAGTAATCCAATGGCATCAGCATTTCCCCGGACACAGCAATCGCAGACTAAATAAAAAGTAACTGACACAGACTTTATAAGAGATTGGGTGAGTCAACTTGCAAAAATATAAAGCACGACGTAAGATAGTGACTAACAGGAAATTATGCATCTAATATTTGCGTAGATTAGTTGACATAACCACTCGTATTTTGATAAATCTGCCTGACAATCGCAGAATTTGGGTACCTAATGATCTTAATAAATTCGTCTAATAAATAAGTCATAAGCTTGAAAGTAAAAGTAATTGCGGATGCTCTTGCTGATAAAATATTATATAGAACATCTTCTAAATCTGTCTTCGAATTTTCTCAAAATAATAACAAACGTAAGAATCTGAGCAATCAATGTGGTACGTGGAAAATCATTGTAAGTAAGTAGTAGAGATTTATAAACTACATGACCGACATCTTCTCAATGCCGACATCGCCCGTTCTAGGAATTATTTTCTCCCTGACGTGAAACAATCTGTCTGGCTACATTAAGCTGAGTTGATTGCTCTTCCAAAGCTTTTTGCTACTCTCTATCTAGCTGACCTGAACTTAGAAAAGGTCATATCAATGTCGGTTGCTAAAGTAATATCTTCAGCTAATATTAAAGGATGCATCTCTTGTGTGGCTCCCAATAATTCCATTTCATCTTCGCAGGTCGTCGCCCCTTTGCCATTAACTTTCATCCCCTTTTCTCTATGGAAGAGCATAACAACATTTTCGCAATAAAATGATGTCACTCTGAGACATTTACAAGTCCTTAACTTTGTAGATTTCGCGTTGCAAATGCGTCATCTGACTAAAACCAGATCAGAGGACTGTATTTTTAATCATCACCTAATGGTAAGTTACTCGGTCTTTAAACCAAGTCTGTGGACGTATTAGGATTACAGCGCACTATAGAGCATCCTACAATATCCAGTAATGTAATTTCAGTGACAACATTGTGTGGCAGTAGATGGATGCGTCGACTCGTACGTAACGGTAAAGTTGTAAACAATCTGCGATTCTCGGTGACAAATCAGCAAACAATGAAAGATTGAACGTGTATCATATTGTTGGTCTGACACTAACCTACATATAATCTCGTTCAATACAATAACATGTGAACTCTTTCAGTTCTGGTTATTTGATGACGACACTCGAGTCTCGACTGCTTCGGACTAAACACTTTAAATCGATCGTGTGGTACAGCCTTAGTCTGACCTCGATATGAATCCGTGGGAAGACATATTATGGTCGCTCTTGTCTCACAACAATAGAGTCTGTGTTGTATACGTTGGGTCCGTTACACGTCCCATGAGATTGCTAATGCGACGCCATCCATTATGATTGCCTCCAATGAACACTTGAGCTGTGAAGAGAGATTGGCTCAAGTTACTGTTTCAAGTTAAAATAAGACAAGCTGTAGACCTTCATCAAAGCGGAAGCCATCTAACTATTTGGCTCCCATGTCTTTTTTTTAACATGTGGTTTGATTGAGCCTTCAAGCAATAACTCAATTTTATGTTGCCTCATTGCTTACACGCACGTTTTTCATCTGATTTTGACAGAACTTCTTGTGTTGCTATTATAGTAAATCCATTCATTTGGCTTCCAGTCCATACTGTTAGACAAGCAGTTTAGACGTCTAGCGTAGTTATGGATTGTCTTATTCATACTTCGAGATTGGCTTCAATAAATACAACAGCGATTACCGAGATTGGCTCTACTTATACAGTATTGGTTTTGCTCTGGATCGCAAGTGGTTGAGCTAAACCACAAGAATGTTTTCATTATTAAATTCAACACCATTACAAGATTCTGGTTTCCTTTAGCTTCCAGCGTATTTGCTTTGATTTTCCTCTGCAAGTAATGTTACATTGACTTTCCTTACAACATTAATTTGTTATTGTATATTATTTTCCTGTCCATCCTCGAGTTTTGCGTACCTGTGGCGGAAATTACGTCAAGTGAATTTTCATCTTTCCTGTTTTACAATAAAGTAGTATTCTTAGTTTTAATCCTTATCAATTCTTGGAACTAACGCATTCAAAATACTCCAAAGAATTTGCGGTGTGATGGCGTAACAAACTATATTTAGCAGTGTTCCTTCAATTCAGCTTGATAACGAACAACTCATTAGTGAAACGCTGGGCATTAAGCGCGTAAACAAGAAGTAAAATAAATCGTTCTAAAAGATTGTAAGCAGTGGAGTGTTTAGCGACGATTTATTTCCAAACATTTTTTTTATATCAACCTCTGGGAAACGTAATACAAGATATTTAGTATAAAATTTCTATTGTGTAGTCGTGTTGAATTTCGTTCGGTTTAATTTCACGGAACAATTGGGTTACAAATTACACAAGCAATGTTGACTTCTGAATCCGACAATGTTTTAAATGTGTGGTAAACATTAAATAAATTATTCCTTTTAAATGGACAATTATTATTACTTGCTCACCAAGTTTATCCAGAAACAGCGGTATTTAAAAATATCCAGCATTAACCCAAAACTAGTTGAAGACAATAGCAAAATAAATTAACAAAATAAACCAAGCTTATCAACAGCAGAAAAAACCACTGACAGACGCAATTTCAAGTCAAATTAAATCTGTGTATTCTTCATTATCATAAATGCTTAGGATGATAATTAAGCTAAGTAATTATTTAAAAAAAATATAAAAAGTAATCAGTAGGTTAGGTATCAACATTGGAACTCATTGAACGCCACGTGACGTGATTGCGGCAATGTTCTTCGGTGCACGTGTACGGACTCTATGACTTATCAGAAGACCGAATTAGACGTGTTATTTTGTTGATAGACGCTATAGCGATGACGCGTTGATACAATTCTGACTCAGCGCCAAAACGTAAGTTGGATAAAATAAAAAATCTATGATCTACTAATACCAACCTGTAAGATGCAAGTTATGGGCGATTTTCAAAACGACAGAAAAAAATAAAGATATAAACACTATAAGTACGTTTTTAACTGGAATGAGGTCTTGATGATAACGGTATTAATTAGCGTATTCAAGCGACTTACAAAGTCGCATAAAGTAATTGTCACTCAAATATGGACTAAAACGCCACACAGACTACCTTATCTCTTCATTTCGCCTGCGCTGTTTGCACAAGTTAAATTATATTCAAAGGCGTGTACAATTACATACGGGTGAAAAATGCACGAAGCATACTGTTCTAATAATTAGTACTCATATCATATACCGACGAACGCAATCGTGTCACGGATTGACTACAAAAAACGCTTATGATTAATCAAGACCATAATTCTATGAGCTCTGCAGAGACATGGCTGCTTTGGAACATTTAGTCTTAGTATCATTTGAAGAGTATTGTGTTTCAATACAATAGAGCTATGCTGGACGGGTCTCATTAATTTGGACGATAACAATAAACCAGCTCGTTTAATAATCGCGGGCGTCTTGGCCAGTAGCGTGTCGCATTCCTCGAGTGCCGATGTTGATTGGCAACAATGAAGGGTCAACATAATTAGCGTAGTAATTGGCTAAGCAGTAGCACACTGGCATTCTGACAGGACACTCTAGATAACGACTTTAACGTGGGCGCCAAATGACTCGGAAATACGGTAAGGGACGAAGGTTGTTGATACCACGATTCATAATCCAAAAAGAGTTTATAAACTAAAACCCGGCTACTGAAAAGGATGAAACAAAAAGTACCTTCCCGTGGTCTCATGCCGCTGTATTAAGATACCTACTTATAAGCTTATAACATGCGACCACGGGAAGGTACTTTCTTGTTTCATCCTTTTCAGTTGTCGGGTTTTAGTTTTTAAACTCATTTTTTTCTTTAATTATATTGGGGCTTATTTCAGTAATATTTATATTTTTGAAATGTGCTAATTAAGCCCTTCCATTTGATACCCAACAAGGCACCATCCATTTTTAAAGTCATTATGTCCTCTAGAGGGCGCCATAATGAATTTACTGTGTCGTCACATAGCCCGTAACCAGCGGACGGTCAAGACGCTTCTAAGGATACCTCATTTGTCAAATTATTATAAGTACTTTTGAAGTTATGAGGGAACAGATAAACATACATACATACATGCCGGTCAAAATTTATACCTCCTTTTTGCTTCGCCGTAGTCGAGTAAAAATCACTTGAACCCCGGCAGCACTTTTTCGCTTGCCGCAAGCAGATAGCAGCGTTGAATAAAAACTTGCTCTCCTATAGAATAGTTTGCGCAACAAACTTTTGCTTTTATCTACTTTTTGCTCCAGCTTCAGTTTGCTAGCAAAAAGTTTGGCTAGCGATGTGTTAACTTCCGATTTCCGCTCATGGCTGCTGGAGATTAAGTTATGATACCAGTTGTTCATCATGGATTTCCGTTAATAATTTCGCAGGCTAAAGCATTAGAATTACAGCCTTGGAATGCTTTTACGGGCGGGTCGCGTGTCCGCCTCCTAGTTCTAACACTCCTAATTGACTAAGTATACAAAACCAGTGCTACTGTTGTTTTTGAAGCGACAAAAACAAGGTTACATTCAACAAATTCTATATGTATTGCTATCAATTGTTCTAAATCAAATGATCGATTACGGTCGAACAAAACGCTTTTGTTTCAAGCGTAACATGAACAAAAAGCAATTAATCATTGGACCAGGCCGTTGATTATTCCTTTCAAAATCGTTAACTGAGTTTTAGCTTCTCGCTGCGAGAGAAATATTAAACATGACGCTGAAGCTCTATTGTTCAATGAAACGTCTCGTTTAATTCTGCTAACGTATTCCGTAGCACGGATGAGCAACGCAGTTGAGGAGGTTTCGGAGAGGAAAAACAAAGTCAAGGAAATCATTAAAGCATGAACAAAAAGGTAAGGCTTCATTGCTGCACAAAAGGAATTTATATTATAAATATTACGGATCATGAAGATTGACGACAATTTGCCAACCTTGTGTTGTATTGGTGGCGAATGTCACTGAGATGACGAAAATAGCCTGTACTTTATACCTACCTACCTACTTACATGGTCCGTTGCCTCGTAACTTACAAAAACTTTTAAGTAAGTATTTTTCAGTGACGAGTATGATGGATGAGAAAAGAGAATGAAATGATTTTATTCAAACATTTCATCAATCTTACGATTTTATCAAGCATAGCTCCAAGCTCCAATACTCTTCAAATAATCCAGTAGGTAAAGTAGACACAAAAACAAAAAAAATATATGTTTAATGTTAGTCTGACATGGAATCTCGCATGCTACCGTGCGAAATGGAGAAATCAATAGAAAACAATGTACTTAATGAACCGGTCATGAGGGCATCCGACAAGTTGATGATAGTAGATTTTTTTTGCACGAGAATCTTTCGTTTCACCTAGCAGCTGAGTGCAGAATAAATGAGTGCTTTCAACTGAAGTATAGGCCAGAGGGGCAATTCTCGTAATTTTAAGAACGTTCAGTCTGATCTGTCTCAACCTGTCATAAATAGGTCCTACCTCTAGTTTCCCTACATTTTGACAAGTCTTAGACATTTGTTTGTCGCCGAGATGAAACTGCAACTAGATTTTGAACGTTTGAAATTACGAGAATTGGCCTTCAGGTACTATTTTTAGCACATCATTAGCAACATTCAATGAAAGTATGAGTACTACAACTCCTACGCTTACCTACTTCATTAGTTTCATACATAAATTAATTATTCTCAAGCCCTAATCTATCCGTAAAACATAAATAAAGATCAGCTTTGACAGAAATTAATTACAAGCTCTACTTAATTGGCTCAGAGAATATTAATTTGCGCGACATGGAAGTATTCTTTGGAGCCCCGAATTTTGCGAAAGCTGTATAATATTAAACGCCTACGAATAAGTCCATCTAACAATATAAATACGATGTTCGCGAGGATTTCATGTACGAAATCGGATATGTACTTGAATATTCGGTAGAGGATAATCTAAGAGCATGTTTTACGGTTTAATGCCGGTGTGTTTACTTTAATGTCAAGGGTTCTACGAGTACAAGTACATCTGAGAAAAAACATGGCGTGTTGAGGTGAGAACGAACGTAGGAAATCGAGGTAGCCGCTTTCCGCCGAGTCGAGACTCGAGACGCTGACCACTTTTACTTTCGCCCTCGTACATTCACCTGGGCTGAGAGCCGCGGTCAAAGACGCCCTACATATCGCTCGATGTTTACTGTATCTTTAACAGCCAAACACTGGATTAATAGATACCGAAATTAGAACGCGAATCGGGATTCGTTCGTTAATCGAGACCCGGAATATAGGGTGAAGAGTTATCTGCTAAAGTAGGTTTTGAATGCTAATTGTACCGGATTTAGGCAGCTCTAGTTTAACGATCTCTTGTGGTAACTTGTCACACCTTATTAGGTTTCTCGAATGAAACACGATTTTAGCTAAAGTAATTATAGTTTAATGATTACTTTAACCCTTTACCAGGCCTCGGACAAATCCTGCAGTAATAATGTTTTTTTGGTAGATTTAGATGAGTGATAAAATTTGGTATGAGATTTTATCAATTATATTTAGAAAATTTGCTGAAAACCTGAAAAAAAACATGTGGGAAAACATAATCCCATTGCCTGTCTAGACGACGACTTTTCGAGCTGTTGATCGTTTATTACCTGAATAACAAAAATACACTAAAGTAGACTGACAAGTAATGACTAAAAAAGTTTACCACTACCCACATTTTATATTTCGATAAATGAGATGTGTGAGTAAATCCTAAATAAAACCCGTGGCAAAAACCTAGTATAAAATAAAGATTTTAATTCAACGGGCAATGGGCATAACTCCCGCAATAATTAGGAATTCACAGGCTTAGGTCATATGGTTCCCCACATGTTTTATTTAGTTATATCATGATATTTTAGAAGTTTTTACTTATAATTTACGCAAAAATCACTAGAAAAACTCAAATTCTACAACATATCAAAAAATTTTACGACTTAGCTTTCTCCGATTCGCCATAATGATCAAAAATACGGTGCACAAAAATGTTCGTTTAGCGGCCGACCACAGATGAAATGGCTGCAAAAGTGACATTTGCGTTCCGTTCCACGTTATTTTTTGTCTTACCATAAATAATATTTCTATGTTGGCGTTTTTGACAGATTGTGATAGATTCTTTAACAAAACCTGGTAAAAACTCTTAAAAATCTAGGTGGGAAATGCTCAATCCATAGCCTGGTTAAGGGTTAAACCCATGACTAAATAAATTTTTAATAATAATCAGTACATCGTCGATCGAACTTCAAATAAATGCCAGAGATCAGCATAACAAATGCCAGAAAACTGGTTATTTTATGGTAGCTTTGCAAACAAAGAATTTATCTTCGGTAGCAAGTAATAATAAAGTTTCGTGTCATCCCAAAGACATTTCTATTTTTTCCTATGACAAGCGAATCAAGGATAGACAGATAAAAAACACTACAACTTGAAAAATAACTTTAACTTCGGTGTCTTAGGATCTGTTTTTAGTTTTTTGCCACTAACTTCCGAATTTAAAGTTATTTTTCAGTTTGCTGACTTCAAGAACCTCCTCCTTTTTTGGAAGTCGGTAAAATATAAGGAATGGCTTTCCCTGGTTATGAACAAGACCATTGGAAGCTAGATGATTCCATTTAAAACAAGTCATATCATGGATATAGAAATTCTAAAATCAGCAGCAGCAGATAGGGAAAAGTTGGAAAGAACTAAGGAATGCCTTTGCTCTGCAGTGGGACACAAACGGCTGATAATAAATAATATAGTTGAGATAAACTATAAGCACAGTTTTAAAAGCTTAACAGGAACTACAATTTACACAGGAAATAAGTTTTGATTGGACACTGTCATTAAACATGCACAATTTATAATGCATGTTTAAGGGGCCATCTCCACGAGCGAGAGAATCGCAACGGATCCGCGCTTCTATCGTCGGGTCGTCTCCACGAACGAGCGATTATTCCGCCAGCGTATCGTCGCGACTGGTAACGGAGTCGCCGCGTGCCCGCGACGACTCGTAACGGAATCGCCGAGTTTCCGCGACGAGGCGTTGTGCAATAGTTTTGTTGAAAGAATTCAGTTAGGTGTCAGACGAGAGCGAAATAAGTAGTGTCTCAGTCAATAAATTAATTATTTATTATGAATGTAGTGTTCTGGGGTGCTTGTGCCAGTACGCTAGTGAATATGCAGTTATTTTTATTAAGAAAGAAAGGAAAAAAAAAGCGCCGTTGGTGGACACATCCTATGTTACTACGTCGAGAAAGTCATAGACATTTGTATGTGAATTATGAAGAATATCGAAATCATGCAGATTGGTTTGAAGATGAATATTTAATGTCAATTCCTGTTTTCGATGAACTGTTAAGTTTACTTTCAAGAAACTTTGACAGCGCGCCCGCCGCGCGCTCGCTGCGAGAGCGCCACGTTCCGCGGCGAGCGCGCGGCGTGCGCGCCACCAGTAGCGACGATACGACGACGTTACGCGCGCACATTGCCACTCGTCGCATCGCCGCGATAACATCGCCGTGTGGAGACGCGTTCATAGAGAGTGTATAGAAATACGTGCCACGAAGATATTATCGCCGCGATTCTCTCGCTCGTGGAGACAGCCCCTAATTGTTTGCTGTACTTAAATTCAAATAATTATTTCCACTGGCATTCTATTTCCATAGCTACACACTATTAAAAATCAGTAACAGGTGTTCAACAAGTTACCAGAGCAGAACATACCTTATGTGTGAATAAAACTAGCGGCATACACTGGAATGCCAGTAAAAAAGGAAACACAACACATTACTAATGAGCAAGATCCCAAGTCTAGTTAATTTTGTAATGTAATGCTTAAATATTAACATAGTAAGCCTTAATTAAGTCATTAAAGGTGATGGCGGTGATTGAGGTGGCCCTGGTCATAAAATTTCAATATTTTTGAGATTATGGTTTCTCAAAGGTGGTTTAAGACTGTAGAGCCATTTGTGAGGTAAGTATACAGATGAGAATGACTAAAGAAAGTTTTTAAAAGAGAAATCATAAGTTATTGCTGAACTGTCTTGTTGTTATAGTGCTTGCAAGCGCTGCTGCTTGGCATGAGTTCTTGGGTTCGATTCTCAGGTCGTGCAAAGTGTTATTGGAATCCTGGCTGTTGCCCATGACATTTGTCTGCGATCCAGGATAAAAAGTAGCCTATGTCCTTCTCCAGGTCACGGTCTTCCCATGTGCCAAATTTCATCCAAATCTGTTCAGTCGTTTTAGCGTGAAAGTGTAACAAACAAACTTACTTTCGCATTTATAATACTAGTTGGATTATTTCTTAGTAGCAGCCTCGAGTCTCGATTTGTGCCCTTAAAGATAACTCGGGACTTAAACATAACTGGCGAAATGTTGCTCTATGTCTGCTTAACTCTTCAGGAAAAACGGGTGTGATTTTATGCTATTCAAGATGATTATTTGATCACTTGTGAAATTAAATATTGGTTTCAGTCGACTAAAGACGCTGTGAGTGACACAACCATTCTCTTTCAAGTTTTTTTTGGTAATATTCAATTGATTAGTTTAGAAAAAATAAATTCTAGGAAGTTCTTAGAAGTAGTAATATAATATTTTGAAGAATATAACACCTGCATGGTGTCAAGTTATAGTAATAAAGGTGAATTGTTATTGTGCTGCACTTACTGTGGCAGATAGAACTCCTCACCGCATTGTATGTAATTTAACCTAGTATTTAAAAACTGTTAACTTTTGAATTTCATTTCTTGTAGTATTTCTCTAGTATTTTAATAAACTAGCTAGATAATTTGGTCTTTATTTAATATGAAATAAACAACCCCCTTATTCATAGAACTTATCAAACCTATTTTAGTTAAAATGGGGTTTGTCTCTTTCTTACACACAGAAATGACAACATGACAGATAAAGACAAACGTTCTATAAACCTATTTTAGCTAAAATAGAGATAAAATAGGATTATGAATAAGGGGGTAAGTGTAGTTAATTTGGTAAAACGCCAACAACTTTTCAAAATGATATCGTCGAGCGTAGGTTCAATTGAGGTAAGGGATAAAATACGATTTTTCAGGAGAAGCCGACAAAGTTTTTTTTCGGACGTTATTATGGGGCTGATTCGAAATTTGGATCCAAAAATCATTAGGGTAAGGGACATTTTCTTAAGCTAGAATTTTTTCATATTCACCATTCGATAGAGCGAAAAATTCTGAACAAAACTGTATACTCAACTCATTTTGGGTATTTTGTCCCTTACCTCAATTGAACCTATGGTCGACGATATGATCTAGCATACAGATAAATGGTAATTGTCTTAATGGCAATTTTGCACCACACTTCAATAATAACTTTAATTGTTGTATCTTTTTCTTTATTCATTACTGTGGTCTCCTACCATAAGTTAAAATAATTTGTTAATATTTTATCTTTAATATAATATCCAGTTTCATTTAGGGGGGTAATCTGTGTAAAAGGTATTCCTATTGCAGATACCAGTCATCCACAAAGGACTTATCAGATGTTATAATCTTCATATTCTAAGGAACCTTTGTGGAAGAGAAATAAAATTTCTATTTATTATATTGTTAAACCATGCCTAAAATACTTTTGTTATCATTCACCAAATTTCCTATCTGGCATGGACATTCAAATGTATTATGTGACTCAGACAATTTAGATAAGATATCATTCATTAACTGCAGATAAAGACTACACTTTCATTATCATTGATATATTTTTAAGTATAATTTAAAATATTATGTTTACACATGTCAGTATGAGGCTGATAGATGATATGATATCCATTTGTAATAGGATGAAAACATATTACAGGAGTCCATATACGCAAAGAAATTTATGTTGAAATAAAAATGAAATGCTGTTCATTGGTTAGCGCGTAGCTTAAGAATGGCTGGACCGATTAGATCTTGAAAGTTTGTAATAGTCCGAATTAGGTTTTATGTTGGAAAACATGCCTGTAAAATTAGAGGAAACAGAAGTGATTTTTTTCTATGGGGAATTTAGTGTGGACTGAAGACAAGACCATATTGTAATTTTGACAATACGATGTCTGTCGGGCCAGCTAGTTTCTAATAAACTTAATGTTATGTAGTTGTTTATTCACATGTACCTTTCTTGCATACTTTCATCAACGCATGTACGCAGACCATTAAATATGTTAATAAATTGCGATCTATATTTTTATGGACCATAAAATATTAGATGGACTTTAATAATGAAGTAATAATTTAGTATAGATGCATAGAACATCCCATATGTTTCACATTCCCATTACGAACAACCTTTATGTACAACAATAAATATAAAATTGGAAGTGTGACTAAATATTGATGGTGGTAGTAAAAGTAGTGTAATAAGGTTATGAATGTAATATCGGTTAAATTATAATGGCATTATTATGAAATATAAGTAAGTTAATTAATATTGTATGAATGGAAGGTTTGACGATAATGAGGTTTTATAACTTTAGGCAGACTTCATTTTGATATACAAAGAGGATATTGCTGTTATCCTCATAGCTTGAAGTTATGTTACAAACATTATTACTTGCTTACATTCTATGAATAACAGGTTTCAAGATGAATCAAAGAAGCTATTGATTATCTGTATTAAGTTAGTATCAAAATAGGGATTTAGATACGTGTTCATAGGTGATTCCTAAACCTGTTATAGAATAAAACTTGCAAAGCTAGGCAGAGTAAGCAGTGACTAATGATGAAAAGGTAAACAACACCTACTGTTGAGTTTCTGTTTACTTATCTCTATGACACGAGGCAAAGAAACGTGATGATATTCCACACACCTACGTTACGATAAAAACTTCTATCAAAATACATTCATCTTTTGTTATCAAAATAGTGAACGGAACAGGAATTTACATACCTAAAATCCAGACTGAGGTTTCTCTGATGAGTCGTGGTTTTGCTGGGGGATCGGACGTCGCTCCGACTTCCGTGGACGGGTACATCCTCTAACATTCTCACACACGCGATGCAGCGGCACAACACAATATACCCATAGCACTACCTCCCCGTAGTAAAATCACAAAGTAAATAACAACATGGCGCCCGCAACGAATACTACAAACGCAGACAGACACCACTTGTTATTGCCCTTTTACCCCAATTCCCAACAAAACTATCTAGTCACAGCCGTTGATATAACATCAATCTATATTGCAATGCATAGCAATATTAAAACAAGCAAAGTTGGTATGTAAACCTTGAATGCCCTACAAACTTTTTCAAGACGTAACCCAGCGATTTGTGTTAAAACAAAACAAACAACGAAAAACACTAAAACGATTTTCCAATAAAAATCAACGGTAGGTGTAATAAAAGAAACAAATTCTTCAAAATTAAAGAAATCGATGACGCTCCAACCAACCGAGACGACATCCTATTATTTTTCAATTTGTGGGGTTTTTTTTTTCGTAACCAGTCACGGAAATTTATTATTTTTAACTTGCAACATTAATGATACAGATAATAAATTAATTACAGAACTCGTAGTACATTTTGCAGGCGGCGAAAGGCAGAACTAACTTCACTTTGCAAATCCTCAATTTTGGAATCTCTAATTCTGTTAATTTTTGTATCACAGTTATTTTCACAGTCAACACCACTTGCATGTTGAATTCGTTAATATTTCGCTCCGTGGCGGGAAATACGAAAGATCTTCAAGATTTGTATTTTGAAGCCGTGTGACGATTTATTAATATTATTATCTAGATTTGCAATCATGCCGCCACTAATGTTTTTAACTTTATAGCAAGCTTGCCAAGGGTCATTCGCTTGTTTGCCACTTAATACCATAGAAAAGCTGAAAAAAAATCTAAACCAAAAAGAGGGTCCAAAAAAAATTAAACTAATATTTCACTATCAAAATACTTGATTATTCAGTGAAAGCATTAAATAAATATAAAATCTTAACATAGTGCATTACAAGCTACAAATTAGTAAGAATTAGTATAATACAGCATTTTTAACAATAAATAGTGCTTTTTTTATGGTTTTGGGGATGATTCCTGGGATTGTCTTGTAGAAGGCTGTCTTTTATGAATATTTGGTTTCCTTAGCCTGTGATAATTAGGCATGACTTTGCTCAAAAAATCTAGCTGTAAAAGTTGTGATGGTTGCTTCTCTAGTGCTTCCCTGACATGATGATCGGATCCCCATATCACAGTGTTGTCAGCTAGAGTTTGTGGGGCTGTGAGATGACAAGCTGCACCTAAAATAGAATGAAAACTTATTGTCAGTAAAGTTAAGTACAATTTTCTGTAGCTACAGCGCAAGCGGTTATTGCTCCTTTTAATAGCAATTAAATAACATAATACAGTTCCTTTCATGGATAAACATGCAAGCCTTTTACATAATTATGAAATGTTCTAATTTTGATTGGTGATCTAACAGACACCCAGTGCTCTTGACCAAACCATGCCCTGTATGATGGTATGTTCAAAGTTTCAAAACACATACATTTCCGAGAACCTATAAAACACCACTGATGCCGTGATTGGCCTGGTCACATACTGGGTTCTACTCATTTAACAATTTATGATCTACTCAAATAGAAGAAGATCTAAGCAAAGCAGTGTTAAATTCTTAAATAAAATAAAATACAACTACGTTACCAATAACACATCCACTTCCTATCTTGACATCAACTCCTACAAAGGACCTGCACTCAAACACATTGCTCTCTCCAATATGACCACACGGTGACTCCAACTTGCAGCCCACCTCAAATACATTGTGAGCTCCAATGAATAAGGGTTTTGGAGGATTCTCTTGTTTGTCACTTTTTCTGAAAAGTAGTAAAGTATGTACTTGATTAATACTTAATATAGAGTAGAGGTAAACCTTTGAAAGTTTTATTCTATTTAAATAATATATCCAAATAATATTTGGATATATTATTTAAATAGAATAAAACTTTATATACTGTGACATTGAGATGACAAATACTAATAAAATGTAACAGAATAAACATAAAGGCTTGCAGTATTAGTTCGTAAATTGTGCTTACTTGTGAATAATAGTGGAATACTCTTCAATAATACAGTATTCAGCTATTATTATAGGCCCACCTTCAGCAATTATTGTCACTCTTGGATGGATAACTGTACCTCCACCGATGGTAATATCACCTTCTAGAGTGCAATCCTCGCAAACCGTAGCACCAGGAAGAATTTTAACGCTGAAAACAATTACACTCTGAATATTAAATCCTTTTACATAGTATCAGTGCATGCAAATGCAACTAGAACCGAAATGTAACTTACTTATGAGACATGTTATAAAGCAAAGAACTTCAGTTATTGGAATGATTATTTATTAAAACTAAAGAGGAGTAAATAAAACAAATTGTAAATTATTTCAAGTTTTTCGATAATTCAGTCGCTTGACATTTCGATTCGTCACCTATCTGACAGATGAAGACATTAGTCACTAGAGTATCTGTGAAATAGCTAAAACCGAACATTTCCAAAATTTATTTCGTACAGACGCCAGCACATCAACCTACTACAATCTGTCAAATTTCTTTAATAGATTTTCAACTTTATTACTAAATTATAAGGTTCAAAGTTAATTGGGAAGTAGGTTGATGTGCTGGCGTCTGTACAGACGCCAGCACATCAACCTACCCGAAACTGTCAGATTTTCCCAATCAACTTTGAACCTTATGCTTTGGTGATAAAGTTGAAAATCTATTAAAGAAATTTGACAGATTGTAGTAGGTTGATGTGCTGGCGTCTGTACAATAGCGTTTTGCATTGGGACACCCCACGGTGGTCTGCAATACCAGAATAATATATGTGCTAGCAAAATTAGTGTAAGGGCGTGGGCGAGGCCGTGCTACTGTTTCTCGATTGATTGGTTATAGCTACAAACCGCAACCACAGTGGTGAAGGAAAAATAATTTCGTTAGATCTCGACTCAATAATTCGTTTCAACAAATTAGTGTCTCTTCTCTAGCATCGGGGAAATAATATCATATCGCTGCCAGTGTCAAAATCACCTGTGGATATGTGACGAAGAAAGGGCGCGAAAGAAATTGCTAAGTGCCAAATATTTTTTTGTTATTAGCTTTGTTTTAATGAGTTTAATGTGCAAATATAAATCACAGTGAATTAAACTAAAATGGAGACATCATTTCCATTTCCTTTCAAACCTTATGATATTCAAGAAAAGTTTATGAAAGAACTTTATTTAACTTTGGAAGAACGTAAACTAGGAATATTTGAGAGCCCTACTGGCACGGTAAGTTATTTGTGAAATTGCTTATATTTAACTAATAAGCGGCATACATACATATCTGGAATTAACTACGTAAAAAGCATAACAGTTACATTTAGTAGGTTACTTTATTTACCTGCCAAGTTACAATGATATTATGTGAATATCACATAACATAACTTCACACCAGTAATCCCCAAAGAATCAGGCAGAGGTGTACATATAGTACCGAAAGAATACCACCAGTACTACTATCATATCATTGCCAAGTTTGGCCATGGCAACAATCAGCATGTTTTGCACATCATTTCCTCAATTGTCGATATTCAAGCCAAGTATTGCTGACTGTGACCAGTATTTAATATTCACAGTCGGTTACAGTTACACTCTTAAGGTGCCACTATTCAATATTTTTTCCATACAAATTTCGGGAGAGTTACTCCACTGTTTGACATTGTACATCCAAAGTTAAACATTGTATCGTTTTGTCTAATTATTAATTGTGTCTGTACGGAAGCAGAATTGTAAAATAACAAGCCATTAAAAAGTTATGAGCCAACAAAGATTCGTTTTTCTTGCTATTTTTAACGTAACTTTGGGTGTAAATAAGTAATAAAAAACTGAAAAATCTTAAAAACCAAATCTCTACCGACAAAGGTCAGTTATCGAAGAGTTCAAAAAACTTTATTTGTGATTGATTTATGTAGTGGATTTTTCATAGAACTCGATTTTCCAAAGCACTTTTCAAATATTTTATGCGCCTATCAGTTCGAAACGGTGTTTCTGTGCGTGAGAACTAGATGCTGTGCGTGTAGATTAGCGTCTAACTGCTCATCACTGATACTAGCTCCGTCAGACCAGACACGAAGCCAAGTTAGACAGCGTGATTTTGGCCATGACCACCAGTGAGTTCGAGCTCGCCATTAGTTTACTCTTAAGCCCCATGATACAGACTAGCTATCTAAGGTCCGACCACGCCAAATTTGGGTCAGTGGATTGTCTTAGGGGCGGTGCCAAAGATGTAAACAACAATGTTAGTTTTCGTCTAAATCTCCGAGCTAACTAGACGAAAACAAGTAATGTTTGTTTTCATCTAAATCTCTGAGCTAACTAGACGAAAACAAACATTACTTAAAATAAATACTCTTGTTTATCGATTTTATTCAATTTTGAGCAGCCATTGTTGTTTACATCTTTGGCAAATTTTGCACGGTCGGACTTTAGTTTGGGGCTCAATGTTGTAATGTAGCTGTAGGTAATATTTTAAACTATTCATGTTGTCTCAACTTGGTGTTAACCTGTGAATCTGCTCACTGTATTACCTGGACAATAAACTAATATCTATTTCTATTGACAGCTTTATGTGAACCCACATTCATTGCTATTGTATACTCAATGTCATGCTGACTATGATAAACTGAACTGATACAGTTTGGTGGTGCTTAAACCAAAATATACCACAATAGTCCATTGAATTTAAATAATATATTAATGTTATTTTTTAGGGAAAATCACTAAGCATCTGTTGTGGAGCTCTGAAATGGCTGCGAGACAGTAATCAGAAAATATATGAAGAGCTTGAAAAAGAAGTGGCTCAACTGAAGGCAGAAATATCCAATAACACAGGTAAAATGCGTTTCTACATGATGTTGATTGTGTTGTAGAGTGGGAGGAAATATCCTTGATATAGACAAGTTACAAGAAAAACTTTATGTATCTCATACATTTTTAATAAATACATACACATCTGACGTATCAAAACCACACTCTCTTCTCCTTGAACCTACAAATGCTCACAAAATTATATCCAACCAACAGCGCTCAATGACCTGAGAAAATTTTGGTTATTCTTATCAAAAGAACTTTAAATCCTTCTTAGTACCAATGATGCACATCTTCAACTGCGGTTTCCCCTATCCACAAAAGTGGTCCCAAACATGCACCACAGAAAATGTCTAAAATATTAGAGAGCATAGTTCTGTCCCGCCTTATTTTTTTCATTGAGAAAAATCATCTCATCTCTGATAACCAATTTGATTTCCAAAGGAATAGGTTAATCGAGGATGCTGCAACTCCCCTTCCCGATTGTGTCTCCTCTCATATTAAAAAAAATTATAAATGCCTTGCCTTCTCCTTGATCTTGCAAAGGCATTCAACACAGTTTCATCTGGCCTCCTTAAGAAACTAGAATGGATACGAGGAATTTGCCTTGAATGGTTTAAATGCTACCTGACAAATCGGAAGTAGTACACGAAGTGTAAGCTCTTTCACTAGTGATCGACTCCCCATTAACTTCGGATTTTCACAGGGCAGTGTACTTGGTCCCACACTTTTTATCCTAACTAATATTATAAATGCGAAAGTAAGTTTGTTTGTTTGTTTACCTTTTCACGCATAAACCACTGAACCGATCATCTTGAAATTTTGTATATACGTTGTCAGGTATACAGAAACGGATATAGGGTACCTTTCATCCCGAAAAAAGTGCTGTTCCCGAGGAAAACAATAACGTTATTATGATAATAGATGGCGCCACGTGTCTTTCGAAATTTATGCGGGTGAAACCGCGAGGCACTGCTAGTTGTCTATCTATATTAACGACATAATAAACCTCTCCGTGAATAATGCTGAAATTATAACTTATGCAGATGACACAGCCGTCATATTTCACGGGACATCGTGGAAACACGTACACTGTCTAGCAGAAGTGGGATTGTCACTAATCGCCGCCGACACCAAAATGCCAGTAAAACTAAATCCAAAACCCACCGGGACACATTAATCTGTCAAGCTCCGCTAATGAGACACAATTGATTTTCTATTGTTTCGTCGGGCCGTCGGGCGACGCGCGCTGCTTGACTGGTTAAACTCATACTACATCACAGCTCTTCTAACATTTCTACTTCCCCTTGCGACTGTCCTCCTCTTGAACGTATTTCTTCCATTAAATACCTCGGTATTCTTATCGACGACCACTTATCATTTAAGCAAAATATATCCGACCTTTCTGGCAGAATAAGAAAACTTAATCACTCCATGCGTAGACTATGAGCCTGTCTGCCCACAGACACACCAAAAGAACTTTATTTAGCCCTATGCCAATCGGTGAATCAGTATTGCATCAGCATGTGGGGTAGTGCTGGAAATACCTACTTGAATGAAGCTACATAATATATTTGCAAATATTCAACCCAGTAGAAGTAATTAACTATGCACTGGTTCCGTTATCTAGTATCCAGGTCAGTCCTACGAAATATCGTCATAAATTTTTTCACACAGCGATTTGAAGTGAGCCGCCATTGTAGTTATTGTATATTATAATAAAACTAGCTGCGCCCCGCGGTTTCACCCGCGTAAATGTCGATCCCGTGGGAATATCGGGATAAAAACTATCCTATGTCCTTTCCCGGGACTCCAACTATCTCTATACCAAATTTCATCTAAATCATACATATAAACACACACACACACTCACAAACTTTCGCCTTTATAATATTAGTGTGATTATATAGTGTGATGTGATACCTGTCTAATGACATAATATGTATGTTTGTTATTGGTGCTTAGACCAGCTTCGATACATTTTTGATGAGTCTCCTTTGAAACACTTATTTATACTTTCTGTTTCAGCTTCTGATGATTGGTTAACAGAGGAATATGAAAACATAAAGAAGAAACAGGCACTTGTAACATTACAGCTGAAACTAGATAAAATTAAAAAACGGAAAGATCTTTTTGATCAAATGAAACTTCGGGTTTCTAAACTTAAGAATAATTCAGCAAATAAGACTATAGAATTCTATTTTAATAAGAAAGATAAAAGTGAGAAGGTTGAAGATGAGAGAGAGAATATTCTAGAAGAGAAAGCAGAGGTGGAAGAAGATAGAGATCTTATTCTAGAAGAATGTGAAGAGAAAGGAGATGCAGATTCGGAGGGAGAAGAAACTGTGGAAGATGATGATCATGATCTAATAACTAAAGTAAGACTGATTATCCAAACTAATATTATAAATGCGAAAGTAACTCTGTCTGTCTGTGTCTTTTCTTCACGCCTAAACTACTGAACCGATTTGTGTGAAATTTGGTACAGACATAGATTACATTCCGAGGAAGGACATAGGATAGTTTTTATCCCGATATTCCCACGGGATCGAAACTTACGCGGGTGAAACCGCGGGGCGCTGCTAGTTTTAACATAAATTGTCAACTCAAAGGTACGTTGAGTTACATATTTTTCCTAAGATAGTGTAGCGGTATCTACAACGCCACATGCGAACCACGCGTCATACTGACGTCACGCAAATCCTGCATCGCGCAAGCAGAGTTTACCACGCACCTAGCATATATACAACAGCCCGACATGACTCTTTGGGCAGTTGCCCGCCAGACACAACACCCGACACAACATTTCAAGCTGTTGTGTAGTTTATAATAGTTTCCACTTCAAAATTAATGAAGATTCATATTTATACAGAGTGGCGATTAAGTTATTATTACATTAAACAGTACAGCGGTTGTTACAAGTCTGTTAAAATAATAAATTTTATTAAAACTAGAAATCAATATAATTCAAAGAAAATAAATAGCTTAAAGATTGGCACGAAATAAACCATCCTTGATAATAAGGCACTAGACACACGCGGGGCGATGGTATCAACTATTCAACACAAGGTATTGTTACCAAATAATCACAAATTAAGTTTAATTATCTAAAATTTGCGTTTTAAATCTTCCAGATATACATAAGCAGCAGGACTCACAGTCAACTGTCCCAGTTCATTGGTGAAATAAAAAGGACAATTTTCAAAGAAGATACAAGAGTAGTCACACTGGCTTCCAGACAACATTACTGCATTAATTCTGAAGTCACCAGGCTGAAGAATGTGAATCTTATTAATGAAAGGTAAATATATATTATTCTATAAATACATTTGAATAATGTAATGCCCCATCGCTTTCTAAAGTCTATTCAAACTTATGTTTCAAATTAATATTATTTCAAGTTAAACAAATATCAACCTTATTCTAATGGAAATTAAGTTGATTTCAGAGTGACTAGCACTATTGAAAAATTTATAAAAATGTTTGAAGTTTTTGCGTAAACTGAACTTTATTGTGTAGGATTTAAAGTTATTTTTCCATAAACTCATATATGTTTACATTTTTGGCTAATAAATCGCGAATGCAGATTACATTGCCCTCTTGTAGAGAGGAGGCCTGTATCCCAACAGTGGGGATGTTATATCAATATGCCGATTATGCTATGCTTGCTACATGAGTATTGCCTATGGGATGGAAACACACTGCCTTATGTCTATATGTAGGTGGTGATGTGGTGACCACAAATGCCATCAGGTGGGCCAACCGCTTATGTGCCACCCAATAAATAAGAACCCTTAATGGATTGCAAGTTTCACCCTTAGGTCATATAGGCAGCGCGGGCCTGCGGACGGAGAGTAATGGGTAGCTCACCGTCCGATCAGGACCAGGCCCGTGCCGGACGGCGCGTACGTGTTCTACGCGCCAGCCAAAAGCGTCAGCAAAAAGGAAGGGGCCTGCCAGGGCCGAACCCTGCCGGGGGTGCGGTATTGTCCGAAAGGGTTACCGCTACCCCGGAACATAAGAACTAAGGAAGGAACACAGATGGGTTTTAGTCAGTAAGAGTCTGACACTCCCTTCCGCTCCACCCAGAGCGGGAGGGGTCATTTGATGATTTGCAATCCATAAAAAAAAAGGTCATATAGGCAGTTGCTCCATATCAATCAATCAACTCAGCCTATCGCAGTCCACTGCTGGACATAGGCCTCTCCCAGACTGCGCCACAGCACCCTGTCCTCCGCCTTCCGCATCCAATCTATCCCAGCCACCTTCTTTAGGTCGTCTGTCCATCTAGCTGGGGGGCGTCCCACACTTCGCTTGCCGGTACGCGGTCTCCACTCCAGGACTCGTCTGCTCCACCGGCCATCAGTCCTTCGACAGACATCTATGTTGCTCCATATAATATACTGATATTCTGCTCCATCCGTTTAGACTGGAAGCCAACCCCAACATAGTTGGGAAAAGGCTAGGCAGATTGATTGGAATACATGCTTCACTAATCGCCCAGTGCATCGTCCTTAGTCTTCAATCAATTATTTTTACAGATGTCTAGACATGCAAAAATCAAAAACTAAATCCACCTCAATAGGAGAAGAAGGCAAAGTTCTTAAAAAGACGAAGACAAGATCATGTACCGCCTGTCCATATTATAATCAGACAAACATCACTCGCTTGAAGGAACGGATGCTTGTTGATATCCTGGATATGGAAGATCTAGTCAAGTGTGGTAAGGAGTTGAAGGCTTGTCCGTATTACGCGTCTAGAATGGCGATGGATGATGCTGAGGTAAACTCTTTCATTGGAATACTCTATTCAATCTTTTCTACAATATCTTTCTAATAAGGGAATTAAACCTGTAGGGGGACATTTTGCTAAGATTTAACATTTTGATTTTGCATTTTGATAAGTATAGTCGACCTCGTAATTGCTTTACCACTTTAGACAACATTTTCCAGTAAATTGGAACTGCACTAAGGTTGAAACAATATACATAACTGTTACATAGACAAATAGACCTTGTCGTTTTGTGACATTCAAGCTTAGGGTGGCAAAGCTATTACGAGATCCATGATAAATGTTAGCAAGTTATTTTGTTAATAAGCAAGAAATATTACTTTAGCTTAGCAGCAGAGACTTTTCATTATTTTGGTGTTACTGTGTTCCAACCAGAAAGTGTGTTTTTTTGCAGTCTGGCCTGTGGGTCAGACTGCAAAAATACACATTCTCGGTCAAGATTTAAATAGTTGGTCCTAATTTCCAGGTTGTCCTAATAAGCCATGCAGGCATAGTAAGCTCCGGAGCCCGATCCGGCATATCCCTGAAACTACAGAACAATATACTAATCCTGGATGAGGCTCACGGTCTGACTGCTGCCTTAGAGAATGCTCACTCAGCCCCCGTGACCGTGAAACAACTGAGCTCAGTGAAGACATTCTTGCAGTTTTATATCAATAAGTACAGAGCAAGACTGAGTAGTAGGAGTTTGTTGACGCTGAACCAGATTAGTTTTGTTGTGGGGAAGCTTTTGGGTGAGTTGTTTGGATTTAAAAGGCAGAGCCCGATATTGTTGACACGGAATAATAAACCTTATACTTACTGCAAAGCCCCAACGCGCGCGTTAGGGGATGCCCTTTTGCGCTGTTTGAAGTCTGCAACGATGTTCGTACAACTTCGCACTTTATGACACCGAAGAGAAGTTAGATATGCAGTCATTAGAAAATCATCTGCTCTGCACAAGTATCTAATGTTTTTGGTCTTTCTTCAAAAAGTCGTTATTTTATTCCATTTCAGGTATAATCAATCCCAAACAACCAAGCGAAAAGAAACAAGATGAAACTACAATATTCACTCTTGAGGACTTTGTAATAAAGGCTGAAATAGATCACATGAACTTACGACCTTTAGTAGAATTCTGTAGAAACACAAGACTGGCTCCTAAACTACACGGTTTCTCTATGAGGTACAGTCAGGAAGCGCTTGAAGAGGAGATGAAGAAAAGTACCGTCAGCAAAAAGAGTTCGTTTGAAACGTTTATGAGTAATATTGCTAAGAAAAAAGGTGACGAGAATGAGGTTGAACCTGAAGTGAAGGAAAATGAACCTGTTCAAGTTAATGTAGGTTCATTTTATTTAATTGTCCGTCTTAGACCCAGGCCAGTCGTTGCGTTGCAGTATGTTGCTGCGCCAAACCATAAGTTAAAAACTTGGGTTAATTAAACTTGAACTATACAAAGAATGAATTGGCATCATCTGAGCACGCTTGTTCCATCATAGACCTCATCCATCGCTTTCCATCATGCAAAATGGAGGTCAAGAGCACGCCCATTCCTTAATTAAAATAGAGCTATGGACACTATGTAAAAATTAACAGAAAACTTGAAAAATCAGATTTTCTTGCTGAAATTAGCCTTACTACACCATTTATTTAGATTACATATTAAATTATCCTTTAATTTGAAAGATGACCTTTTAATGTATTGCAGGTACCAACAGAAACATCAGCAGGCAGTGGATTGTATGCAGTTCTAGATTTTCTAGAAATGCTCTGTAATCGCAGTGAAAATGGCCGAGTACTAACGCAGAGGGACCAGGCTGGACTACTGAGGTATTTGTTACTAAATCCTGCTGAGCATTTTAGTGAAGTTGTGAAGCAATGTCGATCTGTAAGTATAGTTTATTACTAGATTATGAAACACATTAGAATTAGCGATGTTTAATATTTTTCAAAAGTGGGACACTCATTTTACATTGATTTATTTAATTTTACTGGTGATGGCGGACAAAAAGTTAAAACATGTTCACAAAAATTAAGCAAACTGATCCGTCAACAACAATTAAGTGTTAAAACTTGTCCGCCAATCACAATTAAGGGTTAGAATTTGTCCGTCAACAACAATTAAGTGCTATCACTTGTCCACCTACAATTAAATGTAAAAACTAACCCATCAACAGCAATCAAGTGTTAATACATGTCCATCAACAGCAATCAAGTGTTCATACTTGTCCATCCACAATTAGAGTTTAAACTTGTCCATCAACAACAAAACTTGTAATATTTTTATTGCAGGTGATAGTAGCAGGAGGAACAATGGAACCAATAGCAGAATTCCAAGCATTATTAACAAGTAACTCGACAAACGAGGATGTAGTGAACATAGTAAGATGTGAACATGTGGTGCCTTCAAACAACGTGCTAGGAGTGTGTATGTCGAGGGGACCCACCAGCGTTCCTCTGAACTTTTCTTATGAACACCGGATGTCTAATGAATTGGTAAGTGATATTAAAATATAAACTCTACTACAGTAAAAAACAAAACTGAAAACATGAAACTGCTTTGGAAATCGTGGCTTTTAGTCGCATGTCGCTGTAATATTATCGAAGTTTCTTATCTATACTAGCCCCTATAATAATGACCTAAGTGGAGTTTGACCGTAATTATATGAGTAGCTGCATCCGTAGTGGTTTGGAAATCCAGCACCACAGTTAGACCTCACAAAGTAATTTTGAGGCATCCATAGCCAAATGACAAAAACGTTATAATTTCGTTATGACCGTCTGTGTGTCCGTCAGCCTTTCAGCTATCCCGCCAAGGGGCAGAATGGCTGCAAAAGCTGAAAAGGCAGGATAAGTGTGTATTTGAGAGAGATTTCGCCTCTATTTTTTTTTTGGGCGCAACATCATTAAGTAACTTATGATTTTTCTGACTAAAACCCACCCGTGTTTCTTCCGTTGCCTGTGCCAGGGGCCACGGTAACTCTTTCGAACAACCCGCGACCCTGGCAAAGGGAGATTTTGCCTTGCAGCACAGAATACTTAATAGTACTACGTACAGAAAAGACACTCCCTTCCCCGCGCTCATATCAGATACCGCACCTCACCCCGCACTTCGAGGTATTCGTCGCCGACTCTTTAGCAAGGGCGCTCGCGAACCGCAGCGCTGTGTACTGCTGACACAAACACACAATTTTGCGATTTAAAAGTTTTATTTGAGTTTTAATCACGATGGTTGGATATTGTGATGCTTTTCCGAATTCGTATTAAATAAGCTGTTTGTAAGATTTCGCATTTTTAATACCATGCGATTTAATAACCGATTTTTTACAGATAAGTCATTTAAACTAAACTATTTTATTGTTTTTATTTCATTACGAACCCGACTATATAAATAAACAATTGAACTACTAGGTCACTTCATAATAATGCACACGTTCGGGCAGCGCCGTCGTCGTTCGGTTCCCCGACACAAATCGCTTTCCGCGCCATTTTACGCACGCACGACAGCCAACCCTACTAGATTTCACGCACACATTTGCACGTATACAAACGTCATTTGTTTATGTAGTAGTAACAGGTAATTATTTTGCGAGTGTTCTATGGAGTGTCCGGGGCGTGTTTGCAGTACGGTACTAAACTGCTATCTTATTCTTACAGCTAAGTGAAGTAGGCCGTATTCTAAGAAATATCTGCAGCATAGTGCCAGGCGGTGTCGTATGCTTCCTGCCATCATACTCGTACGAGCAAACTGTGTACGACCACCTCAAGAATAACAAAGTTATTGAGGCCATCACTAAAAAGAAAACCATATTCCGTGAGCCTAAATCTGCGTCTGATGTTGATCAGGTAATTTATTGGATTTTGAATCTTATGCCTTTCTTATAAGGTTAATATTTGGCATTTTAAAGAGAAAATGTTTGTTTTTTTTTTAATCATAGTGGATGTTCAGTTAGATACACTATTCGACACTTATATTATATTTTTGCTAGAGGACTTTCGACTTTATTTCAACATTTGTAATGGTTATATTTTTTGACAATAATAACTGCACCAGATGGCTATAAAGCTTGTATTCACTATTATTATTTGGTAATCATCAGAGAGCTCACGAAAGAAAAAAAATTAGTTTTGGTTGCTGTCACCGGAATCCGGATATGGTGAAGAGGTCTATGTATTTATTATTATAGTGTTTTATAATCGTTTTTCTGTTTTAGGTGTTAAATAAATTCGCCTTAGCAGTTAAGAGTAAAAATGGCGACCACACAGGAGCACTATTGTTGAGTGTTGTCGGTGGGAAACTTAGTGAAGGATTAAACTTCAGGTTAGCTTCAATATTGCTTCTATCAATAGAGTAGGTTCTTATTGCAATGGTTTAGCGGCAGAGTGCAAGACATATTCTGCGAAATGTAGTTTCCAAAAATGTAAACAAATACCTAATTATATGCAAGTTCAACAAGTTTTATGACTTTTTCAATAGTAAACCTTCTAAAACAACCTACTTAATTTACACTTGCATAAAGTTGATATTTTTGTAAGTAGCAATAACATCATTTGGAAACAAGGATTTGAATAGACATTACCTTAGTTTGATCTTACCACCTCTATCTTAAACCAGGGAAGCAGTTAAGGGATTGTACCTTAACTGAATGTTTGCACAATAGTATGTATTCACAAATAAGGCCACCTTATTAACTTTAAAAAAAATTACTGTCCTTCTGGGGCAGTCGGGTAAAAGCCGAAAGCAATTCTATTAAATAAATAAAGAGAGCTCTCATCATCTGCCTAGCTTTTTCCCAACTATTTTTGTGGTTGGTTTCCAGTCTAACCAGAGGCAGCTGAATACCACTATGTATTTTATTTGAGTGACTGCCTATGTGACCTCCACAACCCAGTTACAGGGTAACACGATACCCCTTGGTAAGGCTGGTTGTCAGACTATCGGGCTTCTAACAACCTGAAATTAAGATAGTTCTAACAAGTTTTAAAACCTTGTATCATATTTCAGTGACGACCTAGGAAGATGTGTCATGGTAGTAGGAATGCCTTACCCGAATGTAAAATCACCTGAATTGCAGGAAAAGATGAAATATTTGAACAAAACTGCTGGCGGTAGTGCCGGCAACATTTATTATGAGAACCTTTGTATGAAAGCTGTGAATCAATGTATTGGTGAGTACGGATTACCATTCATTTCTTGATATTTGCGCAAACGCAGCATATTATGTTGAAGATATGACTTATGATCACTAAAAGATATTACATAGCATTGGATAATGAACCTTATATTAGTGCCTTAAAGTGCAACAAACAACTTTGCGCGTGCTGGAGTTTGTTAGAGTAATTTGATGAGTGTCCCAAGTTTAATTTTGCACTTTATGTCACTAAGAATAAAATTAATTATTCAATGGCATAAAAATCATTTGCTCTCCCCACATTCTTGGTCGCAGCCGAGCTTGAGTAGCCTTTTGAGAAACCAACAGGAAAAACTGGAGTACATTATTAACTTTTTTAATGAATAAAAGTATTTTAAACTTGAAAATATTGTTACAGGCAGGGCAGTAAGACATGCTAACGATTATGCTTGCGTGTTATTAGTAGACGAAAGATACTCAAGACCTCAAACTATGTCTGCTTTGCCTTCATTTGTACAGGTAACTATTATTAACACAAAACATCATGACTGTAATCCTCGAAGGGGGCAGAGGTGTAACTTACACCCACATTACGCCAGTTGTGTTGTAATTGGAGGCGAGCCTATTGCCATCAACCGGGCACAAAGCCATACTCCAGGCTGCTAATGAATAGTTCCTGATGGAAAAAGCCCCATGATAGCACTATTATTAATTCATTCATGTACCGAAATTTAATCAAATAAGTCGTTTGAATTTCGGCACCAAAAAAAAGTAAATGCTTCATAGTTGCACTGCTGGAATTATTTAACAACTATTTTTTCTTCTTACAGAAATCGCTGATGCCAAATTGTAATTTCGGAATGACGATAGGAAATGTAGCTAAGTTTTTTGCCAGACATAAAGAAAAATAACAAACACACCTTTAAAAGACTAACACTGTTTATTGTTAAACAAATTGTGATAAATAAATTATTTTTTACATATTTACATTGCCGTTTCTCTTAAGTAGTCCTATATCATTGTTATTTACACAGCAGACAAGAATTTTATTCTTACATATCTAATCATATTCCATCCTAATCCTACTCTGTCAATAAGCTGCTATACTAAATTCACTATCACAGACATTCCGCAAGGCTTAGAGACCACCAATCAATCTTCAGAATATTTTTTTCTTTCAACAACTTTAAAGTTAGGGAAATTAATTGTAAATTGAATGACTACAAACTTAAATTGCCAGTATATCGAAATCACAACTATCATTATTTGACAGTAAGCCCTCGTACGCACCCACGGGCGATTTTTTATCGCGCACTGGATTTTCGACGTACTGCTTAGCGCCGAGAGTTCAAAATCCAACAGTGTAATTTTTTGACGCGCATGCACTCTGTTTGATTCTCAATGCTCGGCTCAACACCCAGAGTTGAAAATCCATTGTGTGAATTGAAGTAGGGTGTCTTAGTTTGTTTAGCAATCAACTTCCCTGACTTGTACATAGTAGGGTAAGCCAGTTCTAATCAGCCAAAGCTACTGGTAGAGTAGTGCCACAAGGTCCTTCAAAGTAATAGTGGAAGTCAGATGTAGCGGGCGTAGGTTCTATGTTGAATTCTGCTACGATCGCTCCTCTTTCCGCCGCTTGTGGTGCAAACATCGCCGCCGGATACACAACAGAGGATGTTCCCACTACTAGGCATATGTCACACGTGTGCATTGCTGCTTCTGTAAAAGAGAATATTTTAAACTCTCACATGTTTGCCCGTCTACCTGTCGAAATACCCCCATGCGTCGGAGTAGTTGAATGGATGCAGTGAAGTAATTGTTTTCACAATGACAATAGTTGTGTACACTTGGTGTACTGTTGACGTTTCGGGCACTTACTCTTATGTACACTTGGTGTACAGTAAGTACACTTGACGCTTGAGGGTTAAACATAAGGGCGCTAAGCCCGCGAAATTCAAATTTTCTTACGTTTTTTGCAATTTGCAGGTCAATGGATTCGCTTTTTTAACAAATATGTGTTTACAGAATTATAATCATGAAACAGCCTATGGTGTGCCAGAGTAGCGACCTCAGAGGGTTCTAGTATTTTTAAGAATGGTTGCAGTCTATTCTGTCTCAATGTCAAAAAAATTATAGTATTTGAGACTAAATTGTAGCTGAAATGAGATTGCGACTAGATGTTGGAACATTTTTAATTACGGGAATTGGCCTTCTAGATTGTTCTTAGTTCAGTCAAAAGTAAAAAGACATTGAACTAATTATATTTTATTTGAGTTTCATTATTGAAGAACAAGGTAGAATATAAGCTAAAGGAATATATCCAGCCTAGAAAAATGTATTTCTTCATTTTGATCAGGTTTCTAGAACTATAGGAGGAGATTGGGACATTACGAATTTTATTTGAGAATGTCAGGACTGAAAAATTATCAAGTTTCAAAAGTATTAAGTAACTTACGAGCTTTTTCCAAGACAACAGGATCCAGATTCTCTCCAAACCAAACTATATGAGGTCTAAGTAGACCACCACAGTCAGGCTTCTTACAGTGAGGCAGTGACTTCACTGGGATATCAGAACCAGACACATTCTCTTCTGGAGCACCTCTGCCTGCTAAAGCCTGGAACATAAAATATAAGATCTCATAAAACTACCCTGCATTCAAATTTTAATTACCAAACATGTAAACAAATATGTGTTTTTATAAAACTACTAACTTTAAAACCCTAGACATAAAGTTCAGTTTGTACTACAAACAATTTAAAAAACGATCTGTGAATGAAATAAATCTGTAAGACTAGGGGTTTTTAATAAGAATGTTGTGCATGCCTGGTGGTGTATTTACACAGTATTGAAGTTTTGTGATTACTACTGTTGTTATCCTTGTAAATATTTTCAAAATAAATAAGTAAATTGCTTCATTTTGCCGGATTTTCTTACCTCACAAATAGGACTATCATTGTTGACCAGTATTTCTTTACATTTAGTGCACCTAGTTTTGTACAGATTCCCATGGAGCTCAATCAAGTTCTTAGTCCCAGCGCGAACATGTAAACCATCCACATTCTGTGTGATCACTGTAACTTTCTTATCTGCTCCATACTTAGCTTCATAATGAGCTATGGCTTTGTGGCCCTGAAAGGAGAAAAAGCATTTTCACGAGGATACCCAAGTATATTTTTGACATGATAATTGGACAAGACTTTGAGAGTGAAATTTCAAGAATGCAACTTTTCGTTACATGAGAGAGAAGAAAGATCTCTGTCTCTCATATTAAATTGCTCATATTCTTAATTTTATAAGAAGTTTCACATCATGGTCCTGCATGGTTTTGTTGTTGTTTTGCTCGATTTGCCACAAAGAGCGAGTTATTCTTGCCATCTGTGTAGACATGTGTGTTTTCAAAGGTATCAAAGGGAGTATTTCTAAAGAATAGACTGCATCATGATCATTGATTACAGTTTATCTTTCGTCTAGTAACGAGTAAACTATGATCATTGGCCTTTCTGCAATTTCTGCTGTGATAGTAAGCTTTTCTGGTCAGGGAGTAGTCTTCTTTATTAGAAGATTTACTGTAGTGGTCTTTGTTCAGCAGTGGAAAACCTCTCCTAAGACGACCTACTGACCAAATAAGGTAATGATTATTTATAATTTATTTCCGAACTTACTGCATTAGGCTGTGCCTTAGCTGCAACTTCTCGTCTATAATGATAAAACTCCCAAACCAAGCTCGGGCTGGACCTAAAAGCTCCAGGAGTGGCTAGACTTGATGCTTGGTACTTCCTCCAGTATCCTCCTGCACCCCGAAACGTTGGTATACCGGATTCCGCACTAATACCGGCGCCAGATAAGATCACCACATCTTTAGCAGATTTTAAGTCTTCTCTAAACTTTGCCACGTCACTTGATAGTCGCGAAGCCATGATTTTAGGAAAACTACAAATCACTATTGTTCTACGTATTGAGCTTATCAAACTTATGCACATAATTATTAGGTTAATGCGATTTTAAAAGAGAATACGAAGTTCAAAATGTAAATATCCATGAACAGAAAGTGTCATTGTCAATGTCGAAACGCTGTCAAATTCGTATTGAATTGACATTGTTTCGTTCAGAAATTAATGGACCTGGGATAAAAATCGGCCGCACTAGGCCGGTTTTTTGTCGGACCACGCACAATAAGGGTCGGGACACATTGATCGACGGCTTTTCCATACAAAAAGTACAGACGCCAGCACATCAACCTACCCGAAACTGTCACATTTTCCCAATCAACTTTGAACCTTATGTTTTAGTGATAAAGTTGAAAATCTATTAAAGAAATTTGACAGATTGTAGTAGGTTGATGTGCTGGCGTCTGTACAAAAAGAGAGCATGTGTGCTTCTTTTCAATCGGCAAAGTGCGAAAGGCTGTCGATCAATGTGTCCCGAGTTCCCGCCCCTACAGGGTTCCGTAGTTAGGATGAATTTATCCCAAAAACAAACATTGTAGGTAGGTAGTAAAAAGCATGTCAGTATACCTAGTATATTACGGTCAATTTTCCAACTGCAAATGTAAGTTTGTAATCGCAAAATATTTTTATTTATGTGATAAACTACAAATTAACGATTTTCGAACTCGTGGCTTTGCTTGTGCTGTGAGACCTTGCTTCTTGCCAAACATGATTCTAGGTCAATCGGTACCCTATACCCTATAGGTACCGGAAAACCTATAGGGTACCGGCAACCGGTACCCTATAGGTTTTGATTTATTTGAGAGTATCAAAACATGTCGCTTGTGGCCGAATTGTTATTGCGTCGACATTGAAGCATGATTTTTTTTTTTGAGCTCCCAACGAACCGCAGCCTACGTATTTGATATTAATTTCAACTTGATACCTCCATGCGTTCCTAGAAAAAGGGTCTTAACACAGAGCATGTAACCTTTTAGGTCTTAAGGTGAATGCGCAGTGGCAGACCGCGAAATTTAAATGTTCTTACGTTTTTTGCAATTTGCAGGTCAGTGCTTGATCAAAATATGATTCGCGACTATAATTATCAAGATACAACCTGACACTGACCTGAAAATTGCAAAAAACGAAAGAAAAATTAAATTTCGCGGGCTACAACTACGCATTCACCTTAACAGACTGATAGACGGACAACAAAGTGATCATACAGGCTCCGTTTTTTCCTTTTGAGGTACGGAACCCTAAAAAATTCAATAAATTTCGTTTAACATTTTATAATATCATAAATAAATCAAAATGTATAATGTACACATTTTCTAAAACCACCTACTTAAAAATATTTTTTTCATTTATAGTATAACTAGCTGCTGCCCGCGACTTCGTCCGCGTGAAATCCTATCCTAACTAAAAGTAAGTTTGTTTGTTGGTTTGTTTACGCCTAAAACACTGAACCGATCGTCCTGAATTTTTTTGGGATGAAAGGTACCCTAGTCCGTTTCTGTACTCCTGAACTCCTGACAACGCATAAATAAATATGCAAATATTCAGGATTACCTGATCAGTGGTTTAGGCGTGAAAAGTTTACAAACAAACAAACTTACTTTCGCATTTATAATATTAGTTAGGATTAGCGCAACGAAAGAGGAGACGTGGTTTGACATGCGCAGTACACGGTCTCTTTAGCGGTATGAGGTCTGAGCGCGGGACGGCGTCGGACGTCAAAGGGGCGGCGGAAAGAGCGCAGGAGGGGGGGGGGGGGTCAAGTCTCATCTTTCGTGGCGCTAACTATAAAAACATTACTTGGTACACTGCCAGTGCAGTGCAGTGCTATTGTAGTAACAGAAATCGGTAATCACAAGGCATTCACAAACGGGCTAAGAGTCCAAATTCAAGCATTCAGCTCTAAAGTTTCAGAGCCTCTGATACTGATTTGCTACAGGGTCCTCCAAAGAAGTAGTGAGGGTCTATACTATTATTGGTAGTTTCGTTGAATTCTGCTATAATCGCCCCTCTGTCTTTAGCTTCGGTGGCATATATGGCTGCAGGAAACATCAGTGAAGCTGAACCAACTACAAGACATACTTCACAAGTTGACATTGCTTCTTCTGAAATGAAACAAAGTATTGTTTAAAGTTTTTTTAGGAAATATACTACAAATTATTGAGACAGCTTTGTCAGTTTTTTTCAAACGCGAATCTACATTTCTTTCAATATTTTGGCAACTTTTCTCTTCATTATGTATGCCATATCAATTACCTACAGATATTTAAAATGTGGAAATTTTACTATGAGTAGTCTCATCAATAAGAGCGATCTTTTAAAGAAAACCTTTGGATGGAACCTTAAAAAGGGGAAGCAGAGACAATCACAATACAGTAGGTAATATTAGTTACCTGCTTTTTCAACAACAGAAGGCTCCAGGGATTCTCCAAACCAGACTACGTCTGGTCTGAGTAGGCCGCTACAGCTAGACTTATTGCAGTGTGGTAGTAGCTTCTCAGGGATAGCAGAATGAGTTTCATTGACATAAGGAGAACCTTTATTGGCTAATGCCTGGAATACACCGAATACAAATCTATTTTAGTGCTACATTTCTATTATCAGCTAAATATAAATACAATAAAGTTGCTTGTAAAGCATTGAGTTTATATAAAGTACGGGTTTCTTCAAGTAGGCTTTAATTATTATTTAATAAAAAAAAAAAAAAAAGTAGGCTTTCATAAAGTTGTTCGTAAATAATATATTAGGTACTCACAATGACATATCAAAGCCATACATTTCCAGTATAAGCTGACTTCTTATTGAACAAAAAGCCTATACAATGCAAGGCCAGCAAAACTGGAAATTTACAGCTTGATATGTTGTTGTGAGTCCATTCAGGATTATGTCTTCACATACCTCGCATATCGGGCTATCATGGTTTTCTAGAACATCATTACATTTGATACACCTAGTTTTAAACAGACTGCCATACAGTTCAATCAGTTTCTTGGTGCCAGCCCTATGATGGAGCTCGTCAATACTCTGAGTGATCACAGTTATAGACTTGTCTTTTCCATACTTCTCTTCAAATTGAGCTATAGCTTTGTGAGCCTGAAACAAGACCATTTCATTTAATAACAAGCAAAAACGATGAATAGAAACATCTTTTTGCAATTTACATATGGATGTCTTTCTAAATAATTATAAAGAGATGTACCTATATTTTGGCTCATAAACAGTCGCACGGGTTGATCGATCAGGCTAAGATACACTTGCCGCTGTTGGTATGTGGATGAGTGATCATCTTCACATACCAAGACCCCTCCGTGCCTCGGAAAACACGCTAAGCCGTTGGTCCCGGCTGTCATTTGTGGATCATTGACAGTTGTTATGGGCAGTCAGAAGCTTGAAAGTCTGACAACCAGTCTTAGCAAGGTATCGCATTATCCAGTAACTGGGTTGTGGAGGTCAGATAGGCAGTCATCATCATCATCATCATCATCATTTCAGCCGAGACGTCCACTGCTGGACATAGGCCTCCCCCAAGCACCTCCACTTGGACCGGTTTTGTGCTTCTCGCATCCAACGAGTTCCTGCAGCCTTCACAAGGTCGTCGGCAGTCACTCCATGTAAAATACTGGTATTCAGCTGCATCCGGTTAGACTGGAAGACGACCCTAACGTAGTTGGGAAAAGGTTAGGCGGATGATGATGATGGTAGGTATTAAACACCTCCACCATTTATTAGATAGGAAACTTAATAAACTGAAATGATGACTTGAAAAAACAATTCTGGACTTTCATTTGGCTAAACCAATACTTGGATTAGACCGTCAGATAATAGTAATAAAAAAATGTGGCAGACAATAATTATTATAACAGTAGTTTTTAAACTTACATCTTCCTTACCTCATTAGGATGCGCCTGAGCTGCTATTGTTCGTCTATGCTGATAGAACTCCCAAACTAAACTGGGAAAGGTTAGGAAAGCCCCAGAAGTTGCTAGCGAGGATGTTTGGTACTTTCTCCAATGCCCATTAGTGCCATACGCGGGGAGTCCTGATTCAGTACTTAGATCTTCACCAGAGATGATAACCACATTTTTCGCAGCATTCAAAGACTCTTTAAACGATGACAAATGGCTCGAATGCCGTAAAGCCGTTGTTTTAGAAGCACTACATACAAGTAACACTCTCCGAATTGATAATAATAAAGGATTCATGTCGTGTATTATAATAGAGAATGAAAGGTAAAGTTATAAGTGGTGGTCTTTGTGTTAAAACTTGGCAAATAACACCAAAACCGGCAGTTTTTCATAGAATATTTTCTGATGAAAATGAAAATAAATAGTGATGAAAAATGAAAATAGAAGTTTCCAATTCTTTTGTCACATTTGACAATTGTCACACATTTGACAGTTGGTTGACACAATGCATTTCGTTCGGAACTTCGGTTTAAAAAAATCGAGCAGCGATGAATGAAGTTTTTACAGTATGTTTGAAACATATTATATTTATCATACACAACCAACTGTCTATCTGAAGACCAATTCCCGTACCTAAAAATGTTCAAAATCTATTTATGACAGATTGAGACAGATCTCAGACTGATGAGACTGTGAACGTTTTATTATTTGCCGTAATTTTCAATTACGGCAATTGCCCCTCTGATCTTCGGTACAAGGATGTTTTAGCACTTGAATGACGTTCAAATGAGGGAGCTGTTGGGAAACATTTGTGAAATGTATTGAATGACCAAAATGGTGGTGTTAGTTCCACTGTTATGGCCATGCACCAAAAGATCCTTGACATCCTATTACACTATCTACAGCTATACAATACTCATAACAACTTCAATTTGTAGATCGCCTTACGGCTTTTTTAACGTGACTTCCGAGTCACGCAGTGAATTCGATGATTCGATGGCCACCCATCACTGGCATAGTTAGTCCTAAAGGGGCAATATGTCAAAAGTAGTTGGGGGTCCTTTTTCCTGATTGCGGCAAAGCCCCAAAGTAGGGTATTGTTTTAGAAAATAAATAAAAGAGCATACTGACTTGAAAGGTAAAGCTCGTATACTAGGTTAAGCTGGCGTTATGATTTTACTAAGAGAATGCAAGAGCAAGCGAAATGATCTCGAAAATTGGTGCATCTTGACTGGGATAGGTACCTACTAGATTTACTAAGAGAATGCAAGATAGAGACAATTGGAGCACCCTGCTTCGAATAGGTTAGATTTTCTTTTTGATTTTACTAAATGAATGAAAGAGCTTGGGACAATTTACGTTATATTATTATTTATATTTTCATTAGATAGGTATAAGTTTTTATTATAAAAAAGCAAAAAGTATTTGAGCTTGTGGATAACATTTAGCGAATTTTCGTTTGGGGGCCCGTGTAGATCGGGGGGCCCCGTATCATTATCATTGTATCGATGATAGGTAGCTGTACCTAAACCTGTTTTTTTCTGTACTGTGACCTAAACCATCCACTAACCTAACTCGGCAAGCCTTAATCGTTCGAACCGAGCGTAAATCACGACGAAAAAGATTTTTGATTTGGTTTGATACCACACCTGTCCCCCTGTCGCAGTCCAGCACCGGCAGCGACCATAATATCTAAGTTATAAAATTCGTGGCGCCGCCGCCGCCGTAAAAATGATCATCCATCCATAGACATAATCGCGACATGCGTATTGTGTAGCCAAGCCAAGCTTAACTTGAACTTAATGAACCTTTTAGGCGCAGCCGTGAGGCACACACTATTGTTATTTGATACATTTTTTTTGTCTTTTTGTATTTTGTGTTTCACGAACTGTGTCCTATAAAACTTCTTTCTTTCTAACTTCGCAAATCGATTGATCCGTGCACCTGATCTCTTTGCATTGGCACTAGGGCATCCATTCCGGAATTCCGGAATTTCGCAACTCCGGAATTCCGGATAGTTTTTCCGATATTTCAACTCCGGAATTGGGCTCAATTTATCGTATTTCGATATTCATTATTTTTAATTAAAAAATGTGTTTAATTTTTCAACTCATCGTTTTACGCGCAATTGTTCCTGCGCGTGTATCATGTACATACTAACTAGACGAGTGTTATAGTATTTGCTGTTGAGCCCTTAATTTGTTGATTTGTTTTAAAAAGTTTAATTAGACTTGTTTAATTTTATTGATTGTGATGTGAATTGTGAACTGATTATGTTGTCATGTCAAGATTGTTGTTAAACATGATAAATCTGAGGAGAGACTTAAATGCTCATTTTAATATTTTGATTTTAACTAAGTGCCGTAAACCGGGGTTACTTTGAATCACGAGGTTAATTTGATAGAAACTTCTTATCGACATAAAATTGCAAAATGCGTAAAACGGAATAACTTTTGGTAGAATTTTTTTTCGGATGACTACACTGGTAAACTGTCACAATCCTTTTTGCGGGTGCGCTGGTGATGACACGTTGTGTCATGCAAAACAAGGTAAGTTTTTTATCAATACCGATTTTTACCAGATAAAATGATTTATTGGGGCTACTTTCAGATTCTATGTTAAAAACGGGGGGTTCCAAAGTAACCCCAGAATCATTTTTAACTTTTATCACTTTGTTTTATTTTTTTTCTGAAAAACTAATCGATTTTTTTTTTTTTTTTTACTTTTACAGAGAGAACTATGAAAAGGAACCGATTCTTACATTTTTTTATAATTTTTTTAGAACCACACATTCAAAAATTACAGTCAATTAAAGTTCAAAATTGATCAAAGTAACCCCAGTTTACCGGTACCTAGTAATGTCCAAACTACTCTAAAGCGTGATATTTCTTGTGTTAATTTAATTATGTTATTTTTCACTAATATTTTAAGGCTCTCAAATTGTTCATTTTTAAGTTTTTAAAAAGCTTAGACTTTCCTAATTTGAATAATATTGTTAACTGGCTTACTCAAAGTTAATTGGCAATGTCGTATCAAGACTGAGTTGACTAATGTTAAAAATGATTAAAAGTTACTCAAGGTATTTTTGTTTTTTTTTTTTAATTATTTCGGATCCAGTTCCGGAATTCCGGAATTCCGGAGTTAAGAGCCCAATATCGTAAATTAACTCCGGAATTGAAAACCTTCCGATACTGGATGCCCTAATTGGCACCTCAACGTGATAAAACTAAATGCTAAAGCGAAAACAAATGGGTATTGTTACGGAACCGCAGCCTTGACATAACAGGTTGGTAGGTCCTACACTCAGTCATTACCATAAAGATGACCCATGTAAGTACCTATAGGTACCTACCTAACAATGTACTTACCAATGATGGTATTATTAAGTCCCATTGAATCCTCGCTTCATTGAAGCCTCTCGGATCCTCAGCAATTAGGTAGGTACCAATAAGTACCTATATCTCTGTAAAGACAATCACATGAGCAAAAGTAATTTACAAATCTAGCAACGAATATGCTCCAGTCAAAACTAACCACACCAAGAAAAAGCCAAGCGAACTGAAAATTGAAACCAAGACTACACGTTGCTTGCTGTCACAGAGCTATTGAGATAAAAACAAACATATTCACGCCTTATTTGCACGGGGGTTAGCAGAAAATACAGAACGCCTCCTGCTGCCGGTCCTAACATACGTAAGTACTGCTTTTGCTTCGTTTAGGTACACGCACGCCGCCGCCGCGCCGGTTTTGAGTAAGTAGGTACCTACTCCGCGCACCTGGCCTTTCAGAAACATCATCTTCATCAACATCTACCTAGCCTTTTCCCAACTATGTTGGGGTTGGCTTCCAGTCTAACCAGAAGCAGCTGAATACCAGTATTTAGAAACAATATCACTAATGGGTAAAGTCAGTATTATGCCCTTCTAATTTCTTTAGGGCGTTCTCTCCTGGTGTTTACATTCACATCTGCCTTTTGTTAGTTGTCTTTCATTCATCCACTCAACGTGAACAAACCATCTAAGCATACCTACTCTTCTAAATTTTTTGTCACTACATCTTTTTTTAAACCACAATTTTGTCTTCATTCCTCAATTTATCATTCATAATTACGCCACACGTAGGTACATCCCAAGGATAAAAACTATCTTAGTATTCATTCTAAAAATCTACCTAGATACAAATTACATAGGTATCATATCTACTGAGAAGAAACATTCAAAAAGGAATAATCACTTGAAAACCCAAAGAAAATGTTCTAAGTATCTCTGCGTACGTAAGAACTTTACTAAAAAGGGGAGATATTGAAACGCGACGAGATTCTTGAACACTCGTATAATGCTCTCGAGAGCACGCCATGTAGATATTAGTATGGTAGATATTTGCTTTCTGCCTTCCTGCCTCAGTTTCTTGCAATACACAGCCGCGGGTGCTCGTGTCGCTCAAAACGGTTTGCACCGCGTTCCACGACGAAAATCCAAGACGCATTTTCCGGACATTTAAATTTTAAATTAACAAAAATATAAAATTGTCATACGCAAAACAGTGATTTTTTTGTTTAATTTATTTTTTTGAATAATTTATATAAAATATACATAACAACAATAAATACATTTAGGTCGTATTCTTAAATATCCAAGGTGGAAAGATATTTTGGTACCCGGGCGATACGCCAAACGGTGTTTGATATAATTCTGTGACGATCACCATGTGATTAGTAAACATTGATGTCATTGATATTTAATTTAGGTATTTGAAAAATCTTAAACTGGTATAGAACATTTAGAACAACACAATAAGCATATAGACTTAAATTAAACAATGGACCATAATTTACAATTTATATTCACCTAATATAAAATTGTTCAGAACAGTGAAACTCGAAATAATATGTGCAAGTGAAAGCGTAGAGAACTTTTTTATGCATTAAATACCAGGCAATGACATTGCCATGAATGTGCCAACGATTAAAACGGATTCGGAGGTGGACCTTCAGACCCAGAGCACCTCTCGTCTGCAACCGAGGAGGCCTGCTGGACCTCCTAAGAAGTCTGTAGCCACAAAACTATGGGACTTATTGCAACCCCTTGCCAGATTATGGGGGCTGATCACAGCTGTTGGTTAGTATTGAAAAAAAATCATCATCATCATCATTGTGGCTGTTGATATCTCCTGTAAATAAACAGGAAACATTATTTGAAAAACACTTCATTAATTTATATTTCTGGTGCCAAACGGCGCCAACGTTTTCCTTTAACGACTGTAAGAAGATTTAATTACTTCTATCCTAGACACAGTGACAGGGAAATTGGCTCAACAACTGTTTTCACTGCATGTGTATACTCCATTGGAGAACATTTTAATAAAATCAAAACATCTGTTCGTGTCATTGAGTAGTCTCGAAATAAGTAAAGTTTTGGAGGACGGAGGACTATTGAATAAACAAGTGCCAAAAGTTGTTTAAACAGATTCCTCTTCGCGTGTTTCAACATAATTTGGTAAACAATTCGGTGCCATCTGTGAATGCTTATATATGAGAAGCACGCGACTTCGTTTGCGTGAAATTTCTTGTTCCCCCGACCGACCGCTTCGCATCGAATCGCCCGCCCGCGCTATTAGGTACTTCGTTTACGCTTAGCGATCTTTCTTACTTTTTTCTTTTTGCTCGGGTCATAGCGCGTAGCGTGACGTTAAATAGCCTATAACCTTTCTCAATAATTAGGCTATCAAATGAAAAAAGATTTTTCAAATCCGCCTGTGAGTACCAAAGATTAGCGCGTTCAAACAGCTTTATTGTTTTAGTATAGATAGGTACTTATTGAGCAAGTTAAAAGCCGTTGGTCCCGGCTGTCATTCGTGGATCTTTGACAGTCGTTACGCCCGGGTAGTCAGAAGCCCGAAAGTCTGACAACCAGTCTTACCACAGGGTAGCGTATTAGGTACCCAGTAACTGTGTTGTGGTCGTTGTGGAGGTCAGATAGGCAGTCGCTCCATGTAAAATACTGGTATTCAGCTGCATCCGGTTAGACTGGAAGCCAACCCCAACATAGTTGGGAAAAGGCTGGGCAGATAATGATAGATACTGAGATGCAAAAGGCTTGGTTATAAAAGAACATAATTATGTATAACTATCCAAATGTACATAATTACAGTCGACTGTTAGATAGCCTAGTCTCTGCTAATATATGTCAGATGTTTCCTTATGTGTTTGGTTCGAGTAAATATATGTAGTTACTGTGTTTGTAGGAATTATGAAATGTAGGTACATTTCATTTATCTTCATAGACTTCGTAGATTGGTTTGTAAATAATACAGGACGGATATTCATTGTTTCACTTGTCATACATACACTCGTACTTAATAGGTACAGTTCTCCATATTTGTACCTATGTTTAAGTATGTGTGTAGTGTACCTGTGTATTTATTACGTAATTATACATAGGTACATACGACAACATAAGTATCAAGCTATAGGAACATTTTCAGTTTTAGCAGACCTCGCATTGTATAAATTTTTCGTACAGACGCCAGCACATCAACCTACCCGAAACTGTCAAAATTTCCCAATCAACTTTGAACCTTAAGCTTTAGTGATAAAGTTGAAAATCTATTAAAGAAATTTGACAGCTTGTAGCAGGTTGATGTGCTGGCGTCTGTACAATGAGAAGTCAGCTTATACTAGAAATTACATATAGCTTGATATCGCTCATTTGGAGAAACATCGACGTAAATGTATTTTTTACAAAAAATTAGTTACATATGCCAAAGCACTTAGAAAGCGTATTTACGTTAGGAAAGCAGACTTAAAAAAAGTAGCAGTTACGTCGATGTTTCTCCAAATGAGCGATATGTCATCGTGCGTATCATAACGACAGAATTGTCCCCGTGCCGATAAGTAACATTAATTAAAATATAAGTACTTATGCTATATCAATCGATTAATTGGTACTTACCAATTATAATGTACCTGCGCATAATACCGTCTCTTATCTTTTATTTTATGTACGAACTTTATTAATATACTAGCAGCGCCCCGCGGTTTCACCCGCATAATTGTCGATCCCGTGGAAATATCGGGATAAAAAGTATCCTATGTGTTATTCTGATGTATTAAGCTATATTACTGTAAAGTTTCATCAAAATCCGTTCAGTAGTTTTTGCGTGAAAGAGTAACAAACATCCATCCATCCATCCATCCTCGCAAACTTTCGCGTTTATAATTACTTATTCAGACTGATTACTAGCTTTTGCCAGCGGCTTCGCCCGCGTGGTTGTCGGGTATATCCTACGAGAATGTAGGTACTACCGGGATAAAACATATCCTACGTGTTAATCGAGGTTATAGCTATCAGTGTGCCAAATTTCATCCAAATCCCTTCAGCCGTTTTTGCGTGATTGAGTAACAAACATTCAAACTCCCTACTACCAATAATGGTAGCAGTGGTGGCCCAGTGGTAACTGCCTCGACTTCGAGTTGTAGGTCATGCGGGTTTGAACCCAGGCAGGCGCTTTATTATTATTTTATTATTATTATTAGCCTGTGAGGTCCCACTGCAGGGCAAAGGCCTCCCTACTCTCTTTCCACCTCTCTCTGTTCAAAGCTGCTAAGGACCAGTTCTTGTTGAAGGAGTCCAGCTCATCCCGCATCTCCGTCTGGGCCTGCCATGATGTCGTTTGCCATTAAGAGGGACCCATTGGGTCGTAAGTTTGGCCCACTGTGCAGCCCAGTTCCATTTTAGTGTGGCAGCTTTCCAAGTGACATCAGTTATCTTTGTGATGGAACGGATGGTCGTATTCCTAGGCAGGCGCTTTACTTTGTGTAAATAATTTCATGAGCACTGCTCTCAAAACGGTGAAGGAAAACATCGTGAGGAAACCGGCATGTCCTAGAACCAAAAATTCGAAGACATGTGACAGATCTACTAACAGGTAGATTACAGCCCACTCCCTCTCGAAGAGAGGAGGCCTGTGTCCTAGCAGTAGGAACATTATAGGCTGATTATGCTATTTTGATATATTGATATACCTGCGCATAATACTGTCTCTATCTTGTATCTAGGATCTTGATTATTTATTCAGACTGATAATATAGGTACCTATCTATCTTCTATAGATAGTAAATCTATACAAACAAATAAAATTGGACTGTCTATTTGTAATATTAAAATAACCGCTTTTTACTAAATGCATATGGATGTATACACGGTACATATACCAAATTTTTTTTTTTAATATTTTTGTCTGTCTGTTTGTTTCGGCTAATCTCTGAAATGGCCGGACCGATTTTGACGGTACTGTCACTGGCAGATAGCTGATGTAATAAGGAGTAACTTAGGCTACTTTTATTTTAGAAAAAGAATTAGGGTTCCGCGCAAAAAAAAAATTAAAACGTTTTCCGTCATGCACGCGAACGAAGTCGCGGGCACAGCTAATGTGATATCACACCCCGGACACTCCATACAACGCTCGCAAAATAATTACCTACTACTACTACATTAAAAAATGACGTTTGTATACGTATGAATGTGTGCGTGAGGTACTTGTGTTTGCGAGCGCTCTTGTTAAAGAACTGCGACGAATACGCCGAAGTGCGGGGTGAGGTGCGGTAACTGATGTTAATGCGGGGAAGGGAGTGGCCTTTCTGTACGTAGTACTTTAAGTATTCTGTGGTGATATTAAAGATTAAATCGTCTAGAATCGTAGTAGACGAAGAAGGAAGATAACTCTTATCAACACTGGATTGCTTTAGGAAATTGTGATACGCAGTAAGTTATTATGGGCATGTACAGACGCCAGCACATCAACCTACTACAATCTGTCAAATTTCTTTAATAGATTTTCAACTTTATCACTGAATAATAAGGTTTAAAGTTGATTGGCAAAGTATGACAGTTTCGGGTAGGTTGATGTGCCTAATGTCTGTACCTAATGCGGAGGAGTGAGGAAAATGCCGTGAGGAAAGTTTTGAGTATGAATGTGGATGGCCATATGAGTAGGGGAATACCAAAGAAACGATAGATGGATTGTGTGAATGATGATATGGTTAGAAAGGGGGTGACTGCCGAGATGACGACTTATAGAGAAGTCATGGAAAAAAAGACATTTTAAAAGAGTAACGGTGGAGTTTCTAGCCCATTCTTCTTCATACGAAAACTACTTTTTGGAAGGGGCGACTTGAATCAATTCTATTTTAATGTAATTTTTGACGTTCAAAAGTGCCTTTTATGTGCCTATCCATACTAATCACACTAATATTATAAAGGCGAATGTTTGTGAGTGTGTGAGTGTGTGTGTGTGTGTTTATATGTTTGTTACTTCTTCACGCTCAAACCGCTAAACCGATTTAGATGAAATTTGGTATAGAGATAGTTTGAGTCCCGGGCTCCCGGGAAAGGACATAGGCTACTTTTTATCTCGATATTCCCACGGGATCGAGATTTACGCGGGTGAAACCGCGGGGCGCAGCTAGTAATATTATAAATTCAAAAGTAACTCTGTCTGTCCGTCTGTATGTTACCTTTTCACGTCTAAACCGTTGAATTGATTTAGACGAAATTTGGTATAGAGATAGCTTGAGTCCCGGGAAAGGACATAGGATACTTCTTATCACGATATTCCCACGGGATCGAGACTTATGCGGGTGAAACCGCGGGGCGCAGCTAGTTTGAAATAAATGCTTTCACTTTGACTTTGACTTTATCTCTCTTTATACTCATGTTGCGCCGATATGATATGGGCGAGAGAATGATGACGATGTAGTGAGTCCTACTTACCTTTCTCTCTCTCCCTCTTCTACTGTATTGTCAGCCTCTAAAATTTATTTTAGTTTTTACAATTTATATTATAAGTAAACATGCAATCTTAACATTTTTGTTGACACGGCATATTTTTTTGTATGACAAAGTAAACGCGACCTTATTAAAAATGTAACACTGCAAAAATCATAATACTTAGAATATGGTTGAAAAAATGTCATTTCATTCATTCATTTCATTTATTCATAAAACAATTTACATTGTGTTGAATATTTTATACACATTCAATTTAAATATAAATACAAAGCACTATAAATGATTAATTAACAATCCAAGTGAAATTCAAAAGTGCCAAACTGTTTTAAACATTATTTCACGCAGATTTCTATATGATGTCAGTTTTCAATGTAATGTCAAAAGTTTTAAACATAATGTCAAAGATTCTAGAATATTTTATGTATAGATTAATCATTTATTATTGCTGGCATTAGTTTTTCTACTAAAGAGGCTTGTAATTTTGTTTTAAACAGGTGGGTATTATAAATCAGGATCTTTAGCTCAAGAGGCAACCCATTAAATATCTCTACAGCTTGGTACAGACGCCAGCACATCAACCAACCCGAAACTGTCAAATTTTCCCAATCAACTTTGAACCTTATGTTTAAGTGATAAAGTTGAAAATCTATTAAAGAAATTTGACAGATTGTAGTAGGTTGATGTGCTGGCGTCTGTACTTCGAGCAATGCTCTGCTATATTAATTTTTGGTGCTATTTGTCGTTTAAAATTTTTTCTTCGCGTGCTCTCTCTAATCTCACTTATGTCTTACGATGATGCAAAAAAGTAGCATACTATTTTGCTCAATTTGAATATATAACCATAATTAAAGTAGATCAATTATTTATTATACTTAATACTTATGTATAAGCACTTGAGTGCGATACCTGAGATACAGGTTTATTTCTAGTTCAGGTAGAATCCAATTATTTCTTACCCACCACTAGTTTAAGGCCCTAATTTGTAAATATTTATGTAAATCAATTATTTCAATAAACAATTTCAATTTTTTTGGAGTAGATAGTGGTCGCAAGCGCTATACTGCTGAGCATAGTGACCTATACCATAGGATTCTATTCACAACAGCAGCTGTCTGGATTTGTGCCCAGTTTTTGGCAATATAGGCTCGCCCTCTATGACATGGGACTAAAGCATTACCAGCAAAATGTGGGTTAATTGTAGACCTCTGCCCCTACCCGTTTGATGAATACAGACAGGGATTAGAGACATTATTAAATATTTTTTCAGATAGTTTTCTTTGACACCTCTAGGCTGCTGTCCCACTGCCGATGAGGAAGCCACAAGCTATTAAGATTTTCTCGCTCAAGAAACGTACAAAAGATTGTAGTTCTTGAGTAAAAGAGATACAATTGTATTAATAGTTGATCGCTGACGGTTCACACCGCACTGGCGAGTACTTGTTTGTCGCAGCGACAAGAGAGAGTAGGTACTCGCTCAGCGACCCTCGCTTGGCGAGCAGAACACTCGCTGAGAGACTTGCGCTTGGTACATCCATACGATAGTAATTGCACATCACCGTCGCGCAGTCGCTGCTCGTTGCTTCCCTCTACGGTGGGCCAGGTGACGGCAGAGAACCACGGAAATAAAAAAAAACAGTAAACAAACGACAAGACTTACGTACAGAAAAGTAAAAAACACCAGCTCATTATATTGACTCTTACGACCGACTTGCCTACTTAAACATTGTTACGTGAGTTCAAATAACGACTTTTATAATAATATTTAACTTTTTTGCGAAAGTATTTTTGTTGGGAATAAAAACGTTTTGTAATACTTATTCGTTTAAGGCTGTGCGCGGATTTGGAAGACAATCACTTCTGTCGAGCTCCGCTAATGAGACAAAATTGATTTTCTATTGTTTCGTCGCCAATAGGCGACGCGCGGTGCTTCACCGATTAGGTAATGTGAATGAAAGGCGCACACATCATCATCTGCCTGTCCTATTTCCAACTATGATGGGGTCATGGGCTTGGCTTCCAGTCTAACCAGATTAACCTGAATACCAGTATTTGGCGTGGAGTGACTGCCTATCTGTTCAGCTGCATCCGGTTAGACTGGAAGCCGACTCCAACATAGTTGGGAAAAGGCTAGGCAGATGATGACGGTCTCCTATTAAAAACAACCTTTTGACTTGACTAGCGGACAGACGAACAGGACGAAACTATAAGGATTCCGTTATTGGTTTTAGCTATGGGACCCTAAAAATGCAATGTAAGTTCTTATGAGTGTCAGATACTGGCTAGGTCCCATGTGACTTCTTTGATCTCGGATCACACATTCTTGCCTGTTCCTATAGGAATAAAAGGCGTGATATGTATATTAGCAGGTAGGTACTTATGTATTGTAAAACATTCATTTACATATGACTTGTGAATCTCAAACACCGTGTATTTGCATAAAGATGAAGTGTTTGTGAAATCATGAATTCAACACATGATTCTAGACAAACTGGAGCAGTTCGTGGGTTATTAAAAAAAAGAATCAGCAATTTTTTTTAATAATAACCTACCATATTGTTTAACGGTCAAGGTCAAGGTCGGTTCGGTTCAAGGTCGCTCAGCGCGCTAAGGAGTGAGCTATGCTCGGAATCTCTTTGAAGGATAAAATCAGGAATGAAATTGTCCGGCAAAGAACCGGAGTTACCGACATAGCTTGCAGAGTAAGCAAAATGAAGTGGCAGTGGGCTGGCCATGTCTGTCGAAGGACCGATGGCTGGTGAAGCAGACGAGTCCTTGAGTGGAGACCGCGTGTCGGCAAGCGTAATTTGGGACGCCCCTAGCTAGATGGCCGGGCGACCTAAAGAAAGTGGCTGGGACGGACTGGATGCGGAAGGCGGAGGACAGGGTGTTGTGACGCAGCCTAGGAGAGGCCTATGTGCAGCAGTGGACTGCAATAGGTTGACTTGATTGTTTAACGTAGTGGGGTTCAGAATCATATCCCGAATCCTGCTGGTAACAGGTTGCGCGTCGATGTCCCTGCCACCCTGGAGAATATGAAAATTATGTTCTCATAATTAAATTAAAATTAATTTATTTCAGATAACTAATTGATCCATAATTCCATACGTTCGATTTACAATAAAATACATAAAATTAAATTAAAAAATAAAATAAATAAAACGGAAATAAAAATAAAAATTAACGATTAAAAACTACAATAAACAAAATTAAGTTAAATTACAAATTAAAATAAGATTAAAAAATTAAATAAAATTACAAATTAAAATACTTACATTAAATTCAAATTATGAAATAAATTATTATAATTATATAGGTATCCATATCGGAGAAGAGATCCTATCAGCTACAGTCTTCAGAATTCCGTTGCAGCTGCCACGCATTCTGCAGATTAGGGATACAGTTTTCTTGGGGATGATCATAAACGTCATAAACGTTGATAACTATAATAATATGAACACTTTCTGTTCTACATAAATACTCACGCAGACTGTAACTGCAGAACAGAGCTACGATTCTTACAATCTCCTTTTTGCTTCATTTACCTGTATACATTATCTGTTCTTACTGTCCTATATATTTATAGCTAGTAGTGTATATGTAGCAGAATACCTGATGATGATAAATCTGCGTCTAGCGCAAAAGTAATCTATGTTTGAACTAGGTGAGATTATAAGTTTGTTGATCAATGATAGTGATAACACTCCTAACATGATTCATCTTCATCTATCACGATGTCTTTTGATCATAATTATAAGACAGTTCCTTGACCGACTTACAGACAAAGCACAGTCTAAACAACTGAAGAAATTACCGATACCTACTGAAATAATTGATCAATTATCTGCCTTTTCCTAACTATGTTGGGGTCGGCTACCAGTTTAACCAGATGCAGCTAATACCAGTATTTTACATGGAGCGACTGCCTATCTGACCTCCACAACTGAGTTACTGGGTAATACAATACCCCTTGGTAAGACCGGTTGTCAGACTTTCGGGCTTCTGACTACCCGTAACGACTGTTAAAGATCCACGAATGACAGCCGGGACCAACGGCTTAACGTGCTTTCCGAGGCACGGGGGGGTCTCGGTAAGTAAAATTGGTCACCTATCCACAGACCAACCGCGGCAAGTGCAGCTGTCTTTATTTAGCCACGGGCCCCACGATACTGAAATAACTATCAGATACATTTTAAATGTTCAATAGAAAGTAGTAGAGCGAAAAAAAAGATGGATGATTTGTGAGGGGAATGATATGAAAGAGAAAGGAGTGAATGATAGCGTGGCGGTTGACAGGGGAGAAATGGAGAAGAAAACGTGTTGCGCTGACCCCGACTGGCATGAGACAAGGACAGGAAGACGATGATGACATAGTAAGAAGGTAGAGCGAAACTTGAAAGGATTTTCAAACCCTGAAACTTTAACCCTGCAGAGAGGACTAAAATGAGGTTTAAAGTATAGAGGTATGAGGAACAGGGTATAAAGTTCACTCATACTCTATAGAAAAGGGAAGATCCTCCGACCAGACGGGTGTTGTGTCTGGCGGGCAACTGCCCGATGATTCATGTCCGTTGTATCTATGTTAGTTACGCGGTAAACTTTGCTTGCAAGATGCAGGATTTTTGTGTGACGTCAGTATGACGCGTTGTTCGCATGTGGCGTTGTAGATACCGCTGCACTTACCCAGCAGGTATGAGAACGAAGTTTAACAGCAACAGCTACTTAAATACGAACCAACAATATGAACTATTTAATTGAAACACTAGAGAATTTATTGTTCTAAATCAGAAACGTTTCTCACACAATTCAATAAAACTGAGTGGAACAGTTTATGCCTGCACCAAACAATGAGCGGAAACTAATTTGTGAAGTTAGTTTTGTTTCAATGGAATCTAACTATTGGTCTGTTAGTGTTTCAGGTTCGGTATTCGATAAACTATGTATTAACTTTGAACATAAAACCGATTTGGAGAACGAACTGATGGACATAGATCAAGTGGAGACAGAAGGTTTGGACGTTCATAGGCACCTGAAATGTAGTTTAATTTTCGAGACAACCATTGTGGCATGTCCTAGAACCAAAACTTTGGAGACATGTGACATTAGTTTGCCACAGAGCGATGGAACGCAGCCTTCTGGGTGTAAAAAGACAGGACGAAATTCGGCACCACGCTGCGTTCCAAAACGGGTATAAAGACGTAGGCAAGAAGGCTGCCAGGCTCAAGTGGGATTGGATGGGTCACATCAGCCGCATGCAGGTTGACCGCTGGGCTAAAGTCTTCACGCAATGGGTGCCTGAAGATGGACTGTGCCGCCAAGGTTGGCCCAGAAAGCGGTGGCGAGATGACCTGGACGCGTACCGCGAGGGCCGGTCCGAGGTGCCGCAGGAGAAGAGTACCTGGAAGGACTTGGGGGAGGCCTTTGCCTACAAGTGGGATAGTACTTATAGGCTAAACAAAAAAAAAGTGACATTTACCAACTCACACTGGGCCCGCGTGGTGGATTACGGCCCACTCCCTCTCATCGGGAGGAGGGCTGTGTCCCAGCAGTGGGAACATTATATTCTGATTATGCTTATGCTTTCCGTGTGGAGAGGACTTCAAAATAAGAATATACAGGGTGACTGGAAATTAGTGGCGGAGCCGTTAAGGGGAGGTAGTCTAGGGTTATTCCGACAGATATCACTATGAGACCTACCGTCCTTACTTAACCCTTTCCAAGATATTCCTACTTTTTGTTTAGCAGTTTTTGCATAAAATAATGACAGTAGCGGAAATTTTACAATTAATATTACTTATTTAGAATATCTTTGTTGCAAAACAAAAAAAAGTAGGCCAAAATCACTTTTTTTTAGGATTTATTACTATCTCTTTAAGTAGGAATATCTTGGAAAGGGTTAAGTAAGGACGGTAGGTCTCATAGTGATATCTGTCGGAAAAACCCTAGACTACCTCCCCTTAACGGCTCCGCCACTAATTTCCAGTCACCCTGTAGAATACGTTGAAATTTTAATGTATTTGTTAAGATTATCAAATAGATTTTCATGTTGGCAGTAGGTAGCTACATACATACAGAACAATGTCTATTGTTTATTTTGCTCTACAAATGAAAATTGTTTCTAGTGGTGGGTACAGACGCCAGCACATCCACTTACCCGAAACTGTTAGATTTTCCCAATCAACTTTGAACCTTATGTTTTAGTGATGAAGTTGAAAATCTATTAAATAAAGGAGAAGGGAAAGACTCCATAGTTTCCTGGGCCCAGGTGTTAACTCAATCAAACTAGCTTTATTTGTAAGTGGATATAATAACAAGGCCTCAATGAAAATTTGGTGAAATTTGGCTATCCAGGAGTCAAGTTATATGAAATATAGTAAAAGTGAGGTTACATTATAGGTAACATAGTAGTTTTTTGATGTTATTTGCGAAATATTTTTGAATGGTTTTGGTTGTATAATGGTTTTACGCATGGCGTGCAAGTAGAGAGCCTCCATGTGCGACGTGTTGAAGATCCTGACACGTTTAGATTGAGAACGGAAAATACGTGCACACTCACAACGAAAGAAAACGAACGAGTGCCGGTCACAGGGTACTTTTTGATAGGTGCCGGTTTTTTTCTACCTGTCATCTGTCGGTCGGTGACCAGCACAGATTACTTTAGACTATACTGAGTGGCCAGTGTTGCTAACAGAAGAAAAATTAAAGGAACTCGATTCGCTTTGAATCGATTCCACGAAAAGATTGATATGCAGTTGACAGTTTGACACACGATTTTCCATGGAATTATTATGTACTACGTACCGTAGTACATAATAATTCCATGCGATTTTCATAGATATTCTGAGATTTTACCGATTTATACACTATCGATTACTTAGAATTCAGGCATGCACTTTATCGATTATTTAGTTTCACAACTTAATTTAATTTTTCTCGCTTCCTAGATAGAAACATGGTACTGTATTTTGTGATTTCCTTTAGAAAAATATAACGGTTTTTTTAATACCCATTTCAACTAGTTAACTGCTGGGCCCAGGATTTACCTTATCCTTTGACAGATTGTAGTAGATTGATGTGCTGGCGTCTGTCCTTATGCCGTATTTAAATATTTAAAATTCACGAAATAAAGTTTATCGTAGCCTATCTTATCTAGCTGTCTATTTATTTTATCTCATCTCAAGGAAAACAGGTTTCCACGTGTTGTCACATCTGTTACAAAATGAACACGTTTAACCTGTATAGTATTTATAATAAGTGACTTAATTCTCTTTGTGCTGATGCTGTGCAAATAGGCACATAAAAGGCACTTTTGAACGTTAAAATTTGCAAGAAAGTAGAATTGTATCTAGTCGCCCCTTCCAAAAGGCCGTTTCTAATTCTTCTCCATACATTCTTCATTCATAGATTCTTGCCCAAGAATCTCCACAATTAAATAATCACAGTTAATATAATAACAGGTAAATATCCAATTGATTCTGTGAACTGTGATGTTTCTTGTCAACAACGTGGCCAATTTCATTCATCTATGCTCATTTTCATTCGTACCTATTTGGTTTGACCTGAAGCTGACCCCAACATAATAGTTTAGGGTCAGATAATTACGATTGTTTTGTTTAACTGACGTAAAAGAAAAACAATTAACTAACTATCTACCACAACCTAGTCACAAATGTTTTGTTCTGACATATTTCACGATTTTACGCATAATAATTAACTAACACTCGCAACTTCGCGTCGTCACCGAGGCAGGCCTAAGAAACGCTGGCGTGACGACTTAGACTCATTCCTAACCGACTGGACGGAGAAAGCACAGCACAAGGAGAAGTGGAAGAAAATGGGGGAGGCCTTTGCTCAGCAGTGGGACAGCACAGGCTAACGGAAAAAAAAAACACACTCGCAACTAATTTATAAACGTTTGTTGATTTATAAGAAGTAGGTATGGTGTATAGGTACAGACTACAGACGCCAGCACATCAAGCTACCCGAAACTGTCAAATTTTCCCAATCAACTGTGAACCTTACGATTTAGCGATAAAGTTGAAAATCCTAACCTAAAGAAATTTGACAGATTGTAGTACCTACCTTGATGTGCTGGCCTTTGTACTTCCTATTATTATTATTTTGTCTAGCCTATACTAGCCTGTCCCGCTGCTAGGCAAAGGCTTCCCCCAAGTCCTTCCAGGAACTCTTATCCTGGGCCACCTCGAATCAGCCCTCGCGGAACGCGTCCAGCGGGGTAATTGTGTAACACACTATTAAGAGCAATGGGTTTCATTTTGACAGTTCAACAACATTCATTGCGTTATTTACGTTGTTGAGCAGACACATTTTTCGCACATATGAAGCAATGGATTAACAGCATCCTTCGAAATGATTCAGATTGAGATTGATAGTGTGTTACGCAATGAGGGTCCAGGTCATCTCGTCACTGCTATCTGGGCCGACCTCGGCGCCGTCCAACTTCAGGCACTTCCTATAAAATTAGCATTTTGTAAAACATAAACGGGGAACATCATCAAAAAACATACAGCCAAATAGAAAGAACATATTTTTATTTGGGACATGCACATGACAATACAAACAGTAAAAAGAGGAGCATATACCTAAAACTAACAAAATTTACATTATTATTTGGCCCGATTTTTCAATAGCCAGATAATTTTTATCTAAGGAATAAATATTGCGGTTTGATAGCTTTTGTAGGTATAGAAAATATGTCAAACTGTCATATTTATTCTTCAGAAATAAGTAACCTGCCTATTGAAAAATCGGGCCTTAACTAGACGAATACCATAGACAAATTTCCAAAAGATTTCTCTCCTGCGGAACCCAAAAAAAAACAGGCAAATAATGAGCGTATTCATCAGATGGATGAGCTATCCATTGCACCGTCTAGGAAATCACATGGAGCTATAAATATCCCGTTCGAGGAAGCATCTAATGCGCTCCTATTTATACGAGCAAGCGTGATAAATCTCAGAGAGAGATGTTTTCGGGATTCCTTTTCAATTTGCTTGAGTAACGTATTGCAACAAGTTAGTTCGGTTTATAAGAGCTATAATTGTACGAATACCTACCCATAGCTACCCATAGTTTGTCAGGTGCAATGGATTTGTTTTGTTTCATCATAGAAGTAATGACGTAGATTGTAACCACCTTTTTAGTACATTTTCGTAAAACGTTTTGTTTCTTGTTTGTATTTTTTTAGTTCGAGTGTGTTATTGGTTCTTGCTGTTTAGTTACGCAGATTTTTTAATTTAATATAATACTTTTTGGCCATAATGTTACTGCATACTCAAATGCTGTAAATCTTAAAATTAATAAAATGAAATTAAATGATCTGCTATCACTAGCAGCTGACAACTCATGTTTAATAGGTATTGATATTTTGTCGCCTCAATGGCTCTTTTAAAGTCTACAATAAATATTCTGAGGAATAATTACCATTGGTAGTCTCACTGAAGTATTGTTTTAAGAACTCAACTGTCACTAATGAGACATATTATATACTTTTCAATTGTTACCAAACCTAATAAGCTTGCCTAACGGACGAGGGGATAAGCAAAGGACTGCCCATTATTTCAACTAAAATTATTATACGTATATCTATCGTCACCATTTACAACTTGTAATGTGAAAAGATGGCTTTTCTTCGGCTCTAGTTCTGACGAACTATAGAAGACAATCAATAATCTAGGACAGCCGTTTAGTTTCAAATAAATGAACTGATGACCCCAATACAATTATTAGAGACGGCCGATGATGACATTCCAAGGCTGGGCGGAACTTCTGTGCCCATATATAACTCCGTGTCCATCGTAGCAACGTCTGTATTACTGATATTTCCAATTTGCTAGAGTAACGTATCGCACTTTAGGTACTTTGGACTACTCTGTTATAACTAGATATAGTCGGTGTCATCGGAATTTTCCGCCAATGTAAACAAAACAATATTCTCAACTATACGGTGGAGTTTCTTTGATTGATTTGGTCATGAATAATGGGAGTGTACGCATAGACGCAAATCTTGTTTATATGGGTCGATATCCCTATATAGATTTGTTTATTCTGTATTGCAAAAAATCATGTAGCAATCATTTAGTAAATACGCACTGCGCCACTTACAGACGAGAAGTCAATAAACGTTAATTGGCAATTGATTAACGAAAACAGTGTAGCCATGCATACTCATCTGCTGTATGTAAAGCTAGATGTAGTTGGTAGGTACTGGATAAGTTTATCTATCATATTTTTATTATATCTATGCTACAATATGATATTAATTAATAATATTATAAGAGAGGAAGACTATAGGATAATTAACATCACGCTAGGTCCCGTAGGAGTCGAGCCAAAGAAACGTCAGAAAGAACTATAGATATACTGTTTTTTCGATTTCTATGGATAGAACGCTAACCGAAAATGAAGTACTAGCGCGGGCAGGCGATGCGATGCGACGGAGTAGGTCGGGGGATCAACAAATTTAACGCAGACGAAGTTGCGGGCAGAGATTAGTCCTTAATATTTAGCAAATATATTGCCTGCACGGTACAACGGAGTATTTCAAAATAAAAATTGAACTGGATATTATTGTCTATATCTAATACTTAACTATAAGCAAATCAAGAATCTTTCGGAAGTACGTCAGTCATTTGTTTGATGATTCGGGACGCCAGCACCAGGTGGCGTTTGACATCATATGGACTACATGTGTTCAAAAACTGTCTCACGTTCCGTATCTAGCTGTGTCGTGTACATACAGTGTGTGATTCGCTAGTGTGAAAAATTATAATCTGATTTAAACTGCAAACGGTTTTTCTATTGCGCATTAGGCCAGCCGCATACGTCCGGTTTCAGGTCCGGGTCAGATTCGGAGACCCCGAATGCACGCATTTCATACAAAATGTTCTCTTTAGGTACTGCACACGTTCTTATATTTTCCGTTCGGAAACCCTGACGGAAAATATAAGAACGTGTGCGCTAAAGAGAAGAATTTCTATGAAATGTGTGCATTCGGGGTCTCGGAATCTGAATTCCGAATCAGGAAACCGGACGTATGCGCCCAGCCTTAACCAACACTAACCATAGTACGCCAACAGTAATTAAAATATGGCTCATAATAACGAGAGAGATGTTACCTTCTCCGTCATCTCTTTATGTACATATGTCTTTGTAACAGAAACTTATTTCTCTCTTCATTGAATGAATCGTGGAAATTCAAAGTTCCTAGTAATGTATTATGGTCACGTCTCCACATAATGTGGATGGTAATTTTCCTCATTCATCTTCATGGGCCGTGGGATAAGGGTGGGTAATTCTATTGTTGTGTGTTTTATTTAGTTAGTTGGAGTTCTTTGGATGTAGTGAGTATATAATTGTATAGTTATTCACTCAACAATTGTAACTTAACAGGGTAAAAAAGGTAAGGAGAGGTGATTTACACAAAATTGGTCCGTATGTCGCTCATTTGGAGAAACATTGACGTAAATGTATTTTTTCCAAAAATGAGCAAAGCACTTAGAAAGCGTATTTACGCTAGGAAAGCAAAGACGTAAAAAATAAAATAAAGTAGCAGTTACGTCGATGTTTATCCAAATGAGCCATGTATCGAATTTTATGATGATATTTGAGGGAAATATGTAATGTGACTCCAGAAGGGAAATTCCCGTATTTTTAAGAAACTCATCTGTAATTTCCCTACATTTTTGAAAAGTTTTTGACATTGATTGTCGCCGAGCTGATTTTGAACGTTTTTGATTGCTAGAATTTACCTTCAGTTTTTGAGAAGTTTAATGTTTTGTTGTAATAAATAGATTTCCCAGATTTTTGTGAATAAAAAGTTGTGTAAAAGTTACAAGTTAGTTAAGAAATGAAACTTTTACTAAAAGTGGACACCTGCCTCTGACGGCTTCAGTTTTTCATCAGAAAAGAGACGATTTTTCTTCATTTTCTGCTGGTGATATATAAGTAGGTAACTACTTGGGACAGTTTTTTAATATCCATTAAAATCTACTAAGTATGTAGAGTTTCTTCTCATAGCGTGCTCGCGTTTAATTAAAATTATTAAAACATTCAATCTGAATTGAAGACCATTATTGCTTTCAGCAGTATTTTTAATAGAAATTGCTTTGTAGAATTATTTGGTTTTCAGAAAATAAAAGCATTATCATCCATTAGGTAGGTAATATCTGCTTTACATAATGAGAAAATATTGTTTGTTGTTATAAGGTTTTACAAAACGTAGAAGCATAAATAGATACTAAATATGGCACCAATAAGGGTAAAAGCTAAAATGTATACTTACAAATATTAGAGAATAAGGGCAAAAGGTACTGTAAGTAGGTAGGTGCTAAATAATTAATGTTTCAATCTTGAGCGCCTTCGTTATAAAGTGCTGAACAAAGTTTGTGATTCCGTTCATGGATCATTGCTCTGTTTCAGAGCTCATCACCTTGACTAATGTAGCTGAGTCTGTGGCAGAATAATGATAAGTACGATGCGAACTTACTATGTATATTGGGCCAAATTCAATTTATTAGCGTAAGGCCACATACGTTTCTTTCGCCGTAAACACTACGGTTTATTCGCCGTGTGTAAGCACGGTCGGCAGTGTTGTATGGATGGCTTAGTCGCAAAATGTGTCCTAGTCGCAAAATTTCTCTTTCTCATAATGTCGCTTTCGCAAAATGACTCTTTTTCAAAAAGTTGCGTTCTCACAATGACTCTTTCGCGGAATGTCTCTTTCGCAAAATGTCGCTTTAGTAACTTAGAATAAAATTTTAGGTTTAGAATAAAAAAATAACATTTGTTACTGTCATATATTATAAAAAGTGAACAAATTATATATATCTTCACTTTGGTAAGTACTCTAACAGTTTGGAAGC